>JAWNOD010000063.1:200000-931072 GCA_035046225.1 Drosophila pegasa
TGACTTTGCTTGCAGGAGAAATGCTCGCTGAATTGTATGGAAAAGTACTTGAAGATGAATCAACGTGTCTCGCAGCGCTTCCAGGAATTCCAGATGATTGCCAACGAAAATGCCCTAGCCATGGCCCAGAAGACCAACAAGCTTTAGGCCGAGGGCGAGGGCGGAGGCGGCACAGTTCGAGTTACTAAGTAGTCGAGTTAACAACAAAGAAAATCCCAGAGCTACTATAGCCCAAATGCATTTGTCTTTTGCATTTGAACGGATCCTAGCAACTAGCAATTAAATAAATACATAAAAGAAAGGAAATTCTACGGGTTCCTTCACTCAAAAGTTAACTTTTAATCATTTCATTGATGTTTATTCAGCTAAAGACAACATATTCAGCTGCGCTGCTCTAACACGCGCGCTCTTTCACTCTCTCTCTCTCTCTCTTTGTGATCTTTCGTTTGTCGTTACAGTGGATAGGAGATAAGAGATCTGTTATTTTATTCAATCGTGTAAAGAGTTTAAAGACACAGCAAATGTTTCTTATGATAAGCTAAAAAAAAATATATATGTATATATAATGAAGGGGTAGCAAAGTGAGTGGGGCTGGTGTGGGGGCTGCGAGATTTTGTTTCGATTGATCATTTCAGCCTCTTAACATAATTCATTTTATAAGTGGGGCAATTGCTTATGGGCTAATGCCTTACAGCTAGGTTTAAGTAACGCCGACAGGGGCTACCATTCCGATTTCAGCTGATCCATATACATATATATCAATATATATATTGAAGCCTGTCGTCTGTCGGCTAAATTAAATACTTAAAGGCTACACAAACGAATTGTATCCTGTGGAGCTGCAGCTAGACTCGTTCGTTCAGTGGCTGGTGCCGCCTGCCTCGGATGGGAAGCCCTCCGCCTCATTGATCAGAGCGTATTCCAGGATGACGCGACCCTCCTTATACCTGCCAAACGAAGGAGACAAGAGTGAATGATTAGCATGGAGGCAGCCACATTGAGGTGTCCCTTACTTCTGCGTCTCCTCGGTGGCGAACTCGTACATCCAGCCCAGCTTGGCGCCGCAATTCTTGCACATGACATCGCGCACCATGTGTCGTCCGGTGAGCATCACGCGCTCCTGGATGGCACTGAACGTCAGGTTGACCACGCGCTTGAATAGATAAGCGCGGCCTGCGGGAGCAAAAAGAAGGTTTTAGAAGAGTGAGAGAGCAAGGGTGGGGGAATAACAAGGCAAGCCCACCTGTGGCGCCCGTAAAGCGTGTGCTTATCAATTGGCTGCGATTCGTCAGGTTCGTGTGGCACTGGGCGCAATTGAAGAGCTTCAGCCCGCCCAAGTGCTCCAGAAAGATGCGACCCATAATTTGCCTCTGTCAAATGCCTCGCTTGTCTGTGTAGGCGTGTGCGTCTCTTTGTTGGCTGATGCTGTGTGACGAAATTTGTTGTTAAACAAAAAAAAAAAGAGAAGGGAAGGTGTTATTACTAATCATTTTGCTGGTGGGCAAATCTGTTCTTTTGTTATTTGGTGCAAAACTTACAGCTGTTTTGGCTACGCTGCGCCAGGCGCACGAAATACGGTTGGCAGGTGCTGCAGCACAATTAAGCGTCGTTAGCTGTGACTTAGAAAATACACAGCTCGTTAATTGCGACGCCTGCGACAATAAAGTTACGAAAAAATGAAAATAAAGAAAACAGCGTAGCAATAACAATGCAACGCTTGCTAGGGCTGCCGTACAACTATCGAGTATTGTTATCGATAGTTGAGTGCACACTGATGAGCTTGAAGCAACGAGCAAAAGATTAACTTGAGCATAAGTGCACTTTAAAGTAAATAAGTAATTGTGAAATGAACTGCGTGTGCAAACAGTACATGTAATTGTGTGATTGTACTATCGCATAGCTGCCACACTCGATAGTGCAGCCCTGGTCAACAGCTGTCTGCTACACGTGATTGTGCAATTGATGAAGCTGTCGCCTGTTGTTCTTGTTCTTGCAACTCTTGCTAGGGCTGCCGCATAACTATATTGCTATCGATAGTCGAATGCTCACTAATGAGCTTGAAGTAACGAGCAAAAGATTAGCGTGCACTTTAAAGTAAATAATTTACTGAGAACTTAAGCTTTAAGCTGAGTGCAAGCGGTAAAAGTAATTGTGTGCATACAATTGAGTGTACTATCGCATAGCCACAGCATCGTTGCAGCCCTGGCCAACAGCTGTCCGCTACACGTGATTGTGCAATTGTTGATGCTGGTGCCCGTTGTTGTTGTTGCTGTAAGCGGCAGCCAGCGCACGCTGCTCGGCAATAATTTTGTAAATAATACTGTACTATCAAAATTCGAGTATGATGTGCACACGTTTTTACAAAATTCAAAAATAGGAAACAACTTTCTTGGCCCCCCCCACTCCCAACAATATGGAATCCGCAGACTAATTGCGCCTGAGGAGACCATGCTAAATTTCAGACTTGACGCAACTCGCCGTTGACGACAATTTGGTATTTAACGGTAACAAAACAGAGGATAAAGGAACAGGCGCAACATTATGCAATTGCCGCGTCGCAAAATGCGCATTCTGCTCGCCCTGGGTAAATATACCATATACCGGCAAGCGACCACCGGCGCCGGATCTGGCGCCAGCGTCGGCCCCGCCCGCTCCGTGGCGCTGCAGAAGGTGCGCGAGTGGCACCGCAGTGCGTTCAGCAACAAGTTCCTGCTCTTCACCAATGTTGGCATCTCGCTGACCCTCAGCTCAGTGGGCGACATACTCGAGCAGCAGCTGGAGCTCTACAACAAGGAGATTGAGCAATACAGCAGCGTGCGCACCCGTCACATGGCGACCAGCGGCGTCGCCGTCGGGATCATCTGCCACTACTGGTATCAGCTGCTGGACAAGTACCTGCCGGGCCGGAGCATGCGTGTGGTGGCCAAAAAGATTGTGTTGGATCAACTGATATGCTCGCCCCTATACATCTCGGCGTTCTTCGTGACGCTGGGCATACTGGAGCACAAGCAGGCGCACGAGGTGTGGGAGGAGATCAAGGAGAAGGCGTGGAAGCTGTACGCAGCCGAGTGGACTGTGTGGCCGGTGGCACAGTTCGTCAACTTCTACTGGATACCCACGCACTATCGCATCTTCTACGACAACGTCATCAGTCTGGGCTACGACGTCTTCACCTCTAAGGTGAAGCACTCGCAATCCGCCCACCTCCCGCCCGCCTCGTCTGTCAAAATGTTGAAGACACAATAGGCTAAGCTAGGTTTACGCTTTAGTTGATTGCCTTTTATGCATCTATTTCTTTATCTTTTGCTTTAATAAATTCGGATATGTATATAGTATACCTCGGGTGACCCAAGTGGAGGCGGGTAATCCATATTCCAGCCATAGCAGCTATATATTGTCGAATGAGGTGACTGGAAGTGCAGCAGAAGAAAAGGAAGATTGGAAAGACCGGCTTGACTATCTCAAATTGAGCTGAAGCTGCTCCAGGTCGGATCGGACGAGCAGCCAGTCTGAGCTAGTTCCTAGTGGAGTGAAGACAACTACCAGAATCGGATATGCCCTTGTCTGCTGGGCTGAACAGCTATGCCATACGGAACCATCTGAATACGGAGCCATGGGGAAGGCACCCTCACATGGAGAGGGCACCCTCACATGGAGAGGGTACCTGCACATGGTATGGGCACCCTCACATAGAGAGGGCACCCTCACATGGAGAGGGTACCTGCACATGGTATGGGCACCCTCACATAGAGAGGGCACCCTCACATGGAGAGGGTACCTTCACATGGTAAGGGCACCCTCACATGGTAAGGGCACCCTCACATGGTAAGGCCACCCTCACATGGTAAGGGCACCCTCACATGGAGAGGGCACCCTCACATGGTAAGGGCACCCTCACATGGTAAGGGCACCCTCACATGGTAAGGGCACCCTCACATGGTAAGGGTAACCTCACATGGTAAGGGCAACCTCACATGGTAAGGACACCCTCACATGGTAAGGGCACCCTCACATGGTAAGGGCACCCTCACATGGTAAGGGCACCCTCACATGGTAAGGGCAACCTCACATGGAGAGGGCCCTCTAGTGGGTGGCTCCTGGTTTCTGTTGATGTTTCATTGATGAAATGTACGCTCCAGCTGGAGTACATTCAATTCCGGGCGCCTCCAGGGTGGAAGTGCTCTGCGAATACCCTAGAATGAAGCTCCAGTAAGGACGCTTAACTCCTTGTTGAACTATGGTAGTTAAGGCTCCTTGGATGCACACGCTATATACAATAAAAACGGAGTGATCCATAGATCTGTACGTCGTCTCTCTTCCTCTCCAGCTCTCTCCCTCTCTTGCCCTCTCTCTTTCTCCCTCCTCCTTCCTCCCTTCCCCTCCCTCTCTCTTTTCCCCCCTACCTCCCCCTCCCCCCCTCTATCAAATTGGAAATGGACCATTCACTCTATAATCCATCAAAAAAAAAACTGGTCTCCTCGCCGACTTTCGATATCAGTTTGATGCAATTGCAACCGGTTCGCACGCGCACCACGCCCCGCCGCCTTAATTGCCGTCGAAGAATTGGGCACAATGACCGCCTGATCTTTGGCAAATAAATTCTCGTTTGGCAACTCGGCGAGCAGCCAAAGCCAAAGAACCTTTTTGCCCAGCTCCGACTGCGAAGGCGAATGACGCAGATCAAACGCGCTGCTGATAGCTGTCTGTGGCTGGCTGGGCAGCAACACGCCACGCCGCGCCGCGCCACGCCCCAATTACATATATATACGAATATACTTTATGATAAGCGCCCGTCGGTTGCTACCTAATTAAAAACAATCAATTTGAGTTAAACTTTTTAAGCTAGCGCATCCCCATCCGAATGTCTTATCAGCGCGCTGTGGTATCGATTACTTTTCGCTGTCTTTCGATACATTTTTGGCTGAGTGCGATAACAAATGTTCAGTTATCGATGCTTTCGTGCATTTAATTGCATGTAAAGCAGCTGCAATGTAACGGATTTTCAAGCAGCTTGGAAGGCAGTAAATAAATTTAAAAAGTTTAAGCTCATTCGTAAATATGTTTTTAACCGTGTTTATATTTATTTTATTTGTCTATTTTTGCTGCAGTTAAATATAAATCATATCAGTCCATGACAAAAATCTTATCAGCTTAGCTGTGGGCGTATAAATATAAAATATATATGTATATGTATATATATATATATATATATATATATATATATATATATATATATATATATATATATATATATATATATATATTTATATATATGTTTGTCTTATCTATGTATCCATTAATGAAACGCCTATCTCTAACGATGACTAAAGAGCGCTTATCAATACGCTTGACATTGATAATGAAAAATTGGTTTATGCGAAATAAAATGAAAGAAGTGAGAAAAAATATATAATATTGAAAGCCATTAAAGAATGCTGCAGCTCATTAAAAAACGTGTACAGTAGAGCCTCCTAGGCCTAACTTTACAATGCATACAAAATGTTATATATTTTACTTATTACAATATTCAAGTGTTTTAATAGTAAAATATTTCTAGAAAGTTCATAAAATTGTAGATATATATTTTTTAAATTGAATTAAAGTATACATTTCTAAAATTGAATCAAATTAAGAAATTTATACTTTATTTAAATTTAAATATATATATATATATATATATATATATATATATATATATATATATATATCTACAATTTTATGATTTTTCTAGAGCTTCTGCAATTTAATTTATACCATAGAAATCTAAACGAATTTGAAGTTCTGTGATTTCCAAGCTTTAAAAAAATGTTTAAGGGAAATAAAGCACAACTAAGTTAAAAATTAAAAAAAAAAAATAAAACAAATGAAAATAATCACAAAAATATTTGAAAACAATTTTTAAATATTTAAAATTTAAATTAAAGTAATGAAAAAATTAAAAAAACGTAATAAATATTTTATAAAATAAATAATTAAATAAAAATTATAAATAAAATATTTATTAAGCGTTTTATATATTTTTTCATTACTTTCATTTAAATTTCAAATATTTAAAAATTGTTTTCAAATATTTTGATATTTTTCATTTAAATTTTAAATATTTATTAACTGTTTTCAAATATTTTTGTGATTATTTTTAATTATTTCATTTTTAGTTTAATTATTGAATATTTTATAAAATATTTCATATTTTTTTAATATTTTTTCATTACTTTAATTCAAATTTTAAATATTCAAAAATTGTTTTCAAATATTTTTGTGATTATTTCCATTTAATTTTTTAATTATTATATTATATGTGTTTTTTTTTATTAAATTAAATTTAGTCTGGAGTATCTTTGATTTAGTAAATAGCTTTTGCTAAGCTTTTGGTATAATTTTTACAGCAAATTGTGTTTTCTTCGGCTGCAATTTCAGTTTTAATTAAAATTGTTAAATTTAAATCTAATACGCTCTAGTCAGTCTTTACTGTACATACTTTTAATGCTGACAACGGCCTTGATAGCGCTCAGATAAGAAAAGACAACTCGCAATTGCCGCAGCTCGGCAGCCAAAAGTTTTTTCTTTTTATTTGCTTTTAGGCCCGGCAACAGGTGAGCAAGTTGCAAATATATATATGTATATAAAATTATACATATATTTGTGTGCTTGTGTGTAAATATTTCACGTATCAATTGTCTTGTTGCTGCTTTGGGGTTTTTTTGGAAATTGCCTTTGCATATTTGTTTCGATCCAGGTTGATTGGGCTGATTGCAAACAGGTTTTGGCATAAGACTAATTGCTTTTCTTACGTTATTTTCGGTGACAATTGGCAAGAGGAAGCAGAAACCCGGTGGGGGCTTAGCAACCGAACAGGCCCCCGAAATTGATGAAGGCTTGCAGAAGCTATCGATTACGCATTGTTAAAGTGATTGTTATCGATCAGTTACGTTTTTTCTTCAAGTCTATTTTTGGGTCACGCTAGAAACCATGAATAGTAATATCTTTAGGTACTATTTCTACAAGTTTTTATCTATATATGCCATAGGGTTAAATTTTGATATCTCAGTTCAATTTGCTTACAGCTGCAAGGCTGCTCTCAATGCTGTGATTCCGAGCGAACCAAGCATTAACAACAACAAATTTCAACTTGTTTTTTCAAAATTAATTGACTGTCCAAAAAACAAAAACAAGTAAATTGAAAAAAAAATCATAAAAAAACAACAATGCGTTCGCTTACAAGAGGCTGACGACAGCGAGCGAGCCTCTCCTCCCCTCCCCTCCTCCTGCGATCCACTAAGCTTTGCGATAGAGGGCGCGCTCGCTAAGAACGCGCGCTGATTGGCCAATTTTCTGGGCTCGTCTGTGATGTGCCTCTCGGCGATAAAAGAAAAAAGATAATAAACACACACACACACAAACACACACACACGGCAAGCAAGGAGTGCGCGACGGCGAGAGCAGCAGATGCAAAGAGCGCGACACACGCGAACAAGTTTTTTCGCCGTTGTTGTTGTTGCTGCTGTAAAGAGTGGATGGTGCGAGTAAAAGAGAGCGCACAAGCTTTACAGCAAGCGAACAGGTATTGGATATATGTGAGTGTGCAAATATGTATGCAAATGTATGTATGTATGCATGTTGTGGCCGATCGACGACTTTGTTGCCCGAGCAGATTTTGGCATTGTTTTTAGGGCTTTCTGGTGCCACGCGCAATTCTGTAAGTTTGTATGTATGTGTGCGGGCGTGTGTGTGTGTTCCTATTTAATATGAGACCTAGCAAAATAATTTATAATAACATAAGTCTCGACTACAATATACCCGCACTTGCCGTTAAGTGACATCAATTAGCGAAATTATGTGCTTAGCGATAAGAAGTTGGCTATTAATAAGGATTAAGGAAATATATATTTAAATATATATTTAATTAAGAGACTATATTTAAGTTTATATTTAAGTATTGTATTGTTGATATTGTCATTATTGTTTAAAAATAATATGCAGTAGTATTTATGAAGCTTTGTTCATAAAAACGATAGTGATCAAATTAAAAATGAACTTTTTTCGAATCAAAAATTATTTTTAACTTTTTTTTTAATATTTATAATTACATATTATACTAAAACAGATGTGTAAAACATAATATATGAAGTTGGGGCAATGTTAAATATTTATTTTTTAATTTTTAAGCATCCACTATCTTTTTTTTTAACAGCTAAATATTGAGAATCTTCTTTTCCATATTATTCTAAAACAGATGTGTAAAACATAATATATGAAGTTGGGGCAATGTTAAATATTTATTTTTTAAATTTT
This sequence comes from Drosophila pegasa, assembly GCA_035046225.1. Lineage (NCBI taxonomy): Eukaryota > Metazoa > Arthropoda > Insecta > Diptera > Drosophilidae > Drosophila > Drosophila pegasa. The sequence goes on from JAWNOD010000063.1 coordinate 208,293, forward strand.
AAGCATCTGTTATCTATTTTTTGAACAGCTAAATATTGAGAATCTTCTTTTACTCAAGCCCTATAGTGCCCATGTCCTTAATTTGTAACTAGGAAAAATCTATAAAATCTTAATATTCGTTTCAAATTCTATACAAAATTGTATGTGTTTATCACTAAGTTGTAATGTTCGACATACACACAACTAACTGCAAATACCTTATTACACATACATCCCTTAGCTAGGGCATATGTAGTACGTAAGCAATTCGCTATGCTCGCTGCTGTTGCCCCCGAGTGACACACGTGTAGCTAAATTTCTCAGTCCCAGCAAAGCTTGTCAAGTTACACTTTACCCAAGCCCGAATACATATATATATACGATCGTATAGGCATATATGTTTACACGTGATTGAGAGGCGAGCAACGACAATTTAGAGATCATAAAATGCATTTTTTGAATCTGACTCAATAGCTATATAGATCGAAAAGATTCTTATTGATTCAAAGTGCTCGACGTATCGCTCGCTCGATCAATTCTCGGGTTGATGAATCGCTTTTCATTTTTTTTGCCATTAGCCTTGAAAGCGCTGCGAAATTTCCGTAGAAAGCAAAAGCAAATAGTTTTTTTTCCTGCTCGTTGAATTCTTTTTGTTTCTTTTTTTTTTGGAGGGAATGTGAAAATATCAATTAGAGAGATAGTCGGGACAGCTGGTAAACAAGCGAGCAGTTCTTGTCTTATTATCTATTTTTGAATGCCAAAGCCAAAGCTCGACAGTGAACATGAAAAGCCACGGGGCCGCTCGACCTTGAGAGCACTTTTTCATTTTAGAAAAGCAGCAGAAGCCGCAGCAAATAAACAGCCCAGCACCAGAAGGCATCCAAATAGAATGGATAAAAAAAAGAAAGAGAAAAACCCGGAGCAATAATACGTAAGCAAATAAATCACGCAGCGCCCACGAATTTCGGGTACCATAAAAACGCCAGACAAACACGCAGAACCTATGTACACACAGATACCGATATATCCGCGGTATATGCAGGAGTATATTTTTAGTATATAGGAAAGGTGGGCATAGAAATATATAACTTTTTTTTTTATTGGGATCCAAAGTGCACGGCAAATATTTAATGTGAAATAAACATATAGTTTAGTAGATATATAGTACAGTATAGTATAGTACTACAATATATATGTATAGCTACTCTTATACATATGTAAATCTTCATATCATATTTAGTTATACTATTGACATATATTATTGATTTAGTGTAATCTTCATATCATATTTAGTAATACTATTGACCTATATTATTTATTTCGGTATACGGCTCAAACTATAATCTTTATTTATCTTTTTTGATAGATTCCTAGACGTAGATTTTCATATTGAAATCCTTTTATATGAATATCAATTCATAGAGCATTGTAAACTTAGTGGTTCCAATATAAATACTCTTGGAGATACTTGAATAGATTATCTTGCATAGATCCACTTATATGAATATACTTACACAGATCATCTTCAGTATGGATATACTTCTATATAAAAACTCTAATATGAATTATTTTTATATACACATATAATATTTATAGATCCCCTTATATAATTTCTCTTATGAAATTCCTTATATAGATCCTTTTATGTATATCACCTTGCATCGATCGTTTCATGTATATCCAGTTATATGGTTACTCTTATATAGAGACGTAAATATCAATCATATTAAGTAGATCCTCCTCTTAGACTGATTGTCTTCATACCCTGAACCCATTGAATATGAGACTTCCGGATAGAATGGTAGGGATTCTTTATCAGGATGACGAACTGAGTGGACCTAGTCCTTTTCGTCTGTGGGTGTGAATGCAGTCGAGTCAACTCGACAATTTGTCATATATATATGTTAGGTTGTATATAGATCCTTTTATATATGTATATCTTGTCTTACATCGATTCCAGTTAAAGATCCTTTCATATAAATTATTGCATATAGATAATTTTCTATACATCGAGCGTTATATTGATCCTCTTATTTGGTTCCTTTTATGCAGATTATCTTATAGACACCACCTTATCTAGATGCTCTTATAAAGATCACCTTATGTAGATCCTCTTACATATATTTTCTTCGCAGTTCATCATACATAGTTTCCAGATATATTTCCTTTTCTATGAATCATTTTTTATGGACTCTCCTCTTAAACAGATACTTTTATAGAGGCTGCCTGATTCCTTGATCAACCCATTTTACTCTCTTCATTATGCAAGAAATTACATAAAATGTGTTCATAATTCCTAAAAGTATCAAGTAAACACAGATGTATAAATGCTGAAACGACTTATGCTCATCCATTGTCAAAAATTTGACGTAGACCAACTGCTGCGCATCAAAATTCGATTAGCTCCGAAAGGCCAGATGCAAAGACCCAGCTGATATGGTATGCAATTGTGCGCAGCTAAAACCTAGAGATTTCCCATGTGCCAAGCCAATCGGATGACTTGCCAGAGCCACACTGCCATCGTCGTCATCGTCGTCATCGCCATCGTCAGGCGCTGATAAAGCCAAAGCAAACTGATCACCGATCATGTGCCCCTGTGTCACTTGCAAGTTATTTGCTTATCTTTTTTGCTACACTCCATTTGAATGCCCTGTAGAATGGGGAAGCCACAAGCGGGACAGCTCGTGGGGTAGATCGTGGAATAGCTGTCGAAAGAGAATCTTTTGGCGGAAGGAAGAACTACTAAGATGTCATTAAGCGAGAGCGTCTAAGATAAGATACAAGATTGATTTATATATTCATATAAGTATTCTATCTATATCTAATGCTCACTCTATATGCCTACTGACTAGAAGCTACCCTGAGAGCTAGAAGTTACCTTCAGGGTATCTTCTAGTCGAGAACTTCCCAACTCGAGTTCTTTTTGTTGCTATTTTTTTGGGCTTTACCTAAGTCCGGAAACTTCAAAATGTTATGGAGTGCGATATTATTATAATATATTAGGTATGAATGAGGAAGAGAGGGAGAGAGAAAGAGAGGGAGGTAAGGGAGTCAATATCAAGTGCTAAAAGAATGCGTAAACAAACGTAGTCAAAAATTCTCAGGTAAACACACACCGCTCATACACACCCACTCACACACACACACACTTGCGCAAATGTGTGCTGGGGGCGTGAGCTGGCACTTTTTTGTTATCTGTTTCCCTTTTCTTATTCCAATTATCTATTATTTTTAATTATATTTTGCTTTGACGTAAATGCTGCAGAGAAAAGGAATGAGAAAAGCAAAAGTTGTGCGGATTGTATGTATGTATGTATATGTATATGTATCTATATATAGATAGTTTTATAAAAAAGAGAGAGTACTTACGGACTGTATATATATGTATATACATATATTTAGTTTCAGTAAAAAAGAAAGAAAGAACGATTACGTAGGTAGAGAACCTTTCGACTTCCCATGGAAATGGATTTGCATGGCTAGCGACAGCACCTATAACCCGATCAGATACACATATATAGACGATGTCGAGCTGTTACCCAAAAACTAAACTTCATTCCGTATGCTACTCCGTTGTGGATTCTAGAGGTGGGATCGATGGGATTCCTTGAAGGGGGAGAGGGAGGGAGAAATAGAGAGTTAGAAAAAGGAGGAAAAGGAGAGAGAGAGAGTAAGAGATAGATAGAGAGAGAGAGAGAGAGAGAGAGAGAGAGAGAGAGAGAGAGAGAGAGAGTAGAGAGAGAGGGTAAGAGACAGATAGAAAGAGAGAGCAAAAGACAGATGGTGAGGGAAAGGGAAAGGGGTCCGAGAGAGAGAGAAAGAACAAGAGAGATAGAAAGCTCCGTTGATTTCTTGACTAACTGCCTTGATTGTGGCAAGTGAGAGTGGTCAATTTCTTATGCACGTTAAATAGGGGCGGACAATAACAACTTGATAAATTCCTTTTATTTTCCCTTGCAATAAATATAATAATATTTGCATGTGCGAAAACAACAACAGGATGAATCGCAGTGGCAATTGGGACGGGTCTTGGCTGGGGGTTGGGGTTGGGGCTGCTGTTGTTGGTACGATGACGCGCGGCGGCAATCAAGGTTAAGACGAGCAAAACAAAATACTAGTAAGTGAACAACAAAAGCACTGCGAACGCACCAGCCCCAACAACAATACGAAGAGGCCGTTCATATTGCGCATACGACGCGTGTGCTGCGCAAAAATAAAATCAAAAGTGATGCGCGACACAAGAGAATTTACTAATAATAAACTAAATGATAGTGTCGTTGGGAATGCCCAACTAGGAGATACCCTAAGCATAAGACGATAAGTGGTCAAATAATAGAGAGAGGGAGTGGGAGAGGGAATGGGAGAGAGTAAGAGATAGAAAGGTTATTGAGAGGTTTTACAACAAGTGACAGATTATCTATTAATGTGAATATGTGTTGAGTCTGGATGCTAGACTTGAGTGCTTCTGTTCTTATAGTTTTTGGGTCAAGTGTAAAGGAAATGTTATATATATTTATATAAAATATGAATGGTAAGTAAGAACTTTGCAGCTCTTTCCGATTTGCTAGTGGGCTTAGATATATTCGCTATATCGTTTTAATCCTGGGTCTTCAATCCGAGTATATATACCAAGCTTTGAATTTCAAGTATTGTTTCTGAGATACTGAAATATGTATTTGTCAATTTGCCACGCCTCTAGTGGGCGTATCGAGAAAATCTTGACACTTTACCAGATGAGGATATACATGAATATATATGTCAAATTTCAAGTCTCTAGCTTCAATTACGTAGAAATGGTTTTGCATTCATAAGGTCAGGCGGAAGGAAGGACGGACAGAAGGAAGGACGGAAGGAAGGACGGGCGGAAGGACGGAAGGACGGACGGAAGGACGGACGGAAGGACGGACGGACAAATGACAAATGAGTATAAAAAGAAGTTTACTATGGTTCTACATGAATATGTCTCTGATCGAGCATACTTTCCTCAGCTTTGCTCTGTGTGTTGCGTACGCCTGCTTGAAAACATCATGCCCTGTCTATGCATGTATTTAGGGTATGGAAAAGTGGGCCCGTTTTGGCAGCGAACGTGCCTCCAAAAGCACACACCCATAGCCACACACACCCACCCACATCCACACACACCCACACCCACACATACTCACTCACACACACACCTGCTGATGAGGCATAGAAAATAACCGCATTGGTGTCATGTAGTTGGGAATATGTAACTATTTATGCCACAATCTCAGCTACACGCGCCTCCAATTGTGTCACTTGATATGTCAGACAGACAGACACACACACAGAAGCACACACACAGTCACTCACACACACACACACACTCAGTCACACTGTTACAATCTTGCTCAGCAACGAGTTACTTTCGTGTAGGCCAGTCATTCATCAAGTTGTTTTTCGCCACATGACAAACAACAACAGCAACAGAAACAAGTGCGACATGTTGACAACAATAACAGATGATCCTATCAATCGAGCCTATAGAGTATATATGTGTGTGTGTATCAACAGATCTATATTGACTATTTCTATGACCGCTAGTAAGTACTGCCGAGGCGTAAACAAAGCGTTCATCAAAATCAAAACAATAATGCAATAATAAATATCACAGACAATGCAACTATCGCTAAGAAGGCGGTATTTGAGCCCATTCCTAAACCTTTAAGTCAGTTAAGTGAGAAAACAATTTAAAATATGATATATATGAGTCTAGTTTCAGAATAACTGTTGTCATTAGCATTAGCATTAGCATTAGCATTAGCATTAGCATTAGCATTAGCATTAGCATTAGCATTAGCATTAGCATTAGCATTAGCATTAGCATTAGCATTAGCATTAGCATTAGCATTAACATTCGCATTAGCATTAGCATTAGCATTAGCATTAGCATTAGCATTAGCATTAGCATTAGCATTAGCATTAGCATTAGCATTAGCATTAGCATTAGCATTAGCATTAGCATTCGCATTAGCATTAGCATTAGCATTAGCATTAGCATTAGCATTAGCATTAGCATTAGCATTAGCATTAGCATTAGCATTAGCATTAGCATTAGCATTAGCATTAGCATTAGCATTAGCATTAGCATTAGCATTAGCATTAGCATTAGCATTAGCATTAGCATTAGCATTAGCATTAGCATTAGCATTAGCATTAGCATTAGCATTAGCATTAGCATTAGCATTAGCATTAGCATTAGCATTAGCATTAGCATTAGCATTAGCATTAGCATTAGCATTAGCATTAGCATTAGCATTAGCATTAGCATTAGCATTAGCATTAGCATTAGCATTAGCATTAGCATTAGCATTGGCGTTGGCATTAGCATTAGCATTAGCATTAGCATTAACATTAGGATTATCATTAGCATTAGCATTAGCAGTCAGTTATTGTCATTGACATTGACATTACATTAGCATTAGCATTCACATTATTTGATTAATATAATTAATGATTAATCGCAATGACTTATAGCAAATATATATATTGTAAATAAAATAGATTGAATTAATATTATATTTCTTAGGGCATTCCCAGTTCGCCTGGTTTGCTCACCTCCTTGATCTTGCATCTGTCTTTTCGTGCTCTTGATTATTCTGTTTACTTACGTATTTCGAACCTAATTTAATTTGATTGAAACGCCCCCTGACATCAGATCGTAGCACTTACACATGCACCAGATGATAGTGTCTTAAAATAGTCTTCCTTTTTTATTGTCAAGGCGAAAGTAAAATAATAAAAATATTATATTACATATTGATAGGATGTTAACTAACTATTCCAATATTTTTGTATGATTGAATTGTTTTCGCTATATTAGATGAACTATAAAAATAAGATTAGCAATACTGAGCTATATATATACACATCTGTGGAGTGTGTTCTCCCTATCTATACGCCACTTGAACTGCGACAGGAAACAGGAAAGTTCAGATATGGCATTTAGTAGATAAAGCCCATACACTTGTTTACTTGCCTTCCCACTTTTTAGACTGTAATTAAGCTTACTAAGTAAGGGCTGACAACTTGTTGAGATTTACTAACTTGTTTACAAGATGCCCAAGTCGTCTAGTGTCTGGCTATCCTTGGCCCGGTGGCCCGCCTGGCCGCAAGGTCACCGAACACTGACCCACTGCGCGAGGCGCCACACACACACTCGGTTACATATTACATGATGTTCTGGGCATATCCAGCGATTCATTGGGCCCAGTACATTGACATTGGAAATACATACGAACAGAGTGTGTGAGTGTGTGTGTGTGCGTGTGTGTGTGTGTGTGTGAGTGTGTGTGTGTATTCGCATCGCGTGATCGCGATAAGCTGCTTGACGAGCAGCAAAGCGTAGGTAGTGGGCGGCGGCGGAGAGGGGGCGGGGCGAGGCGGGAGGGCATGAGATGGCAGGAATGCTTGTAACGGCGAAGAGAGCGCGCAAGCAAGAGACAGACAGAGAGAGTGTGCGAAGAGCAAGGAGCAAAGAGCGCTGTAAAAGAGTTGAGTCTCTTAAGCGACATAAGGAACGTGCGAGCAGCTCATGGAAAGATCTCGTAACTAGATATGGGCGAGGGGGCTGAGTGTTAGTGTGTGTTTGAGCAGTCTTATCAGCAATTATGATGCTGATGATATTGACGCCGATACATTGCATCAGCTAATGCATGACAGCGGCCATTGGGCTAGCCGCTCTTCACTCTTCCCGGAAATCGGGCAAGGCAAAAAACCAAAACCAAGGAAAAAACAACGAACTGTGCACATCATGTTGTCCAGGTGACAGATAAGGTTTTTTCTCTCTCTCTCTCTCTAATATGATAAAAATGAAATAAATATGTTGATATGTGTGCGTGTGTGTGTTCAGGTAGACAAATATTGCCAAAAGTCAAGAGGCAGCAGCAGAGGGCAGCGCGTATGCGTCAGAGCCGCATAGTTTGTCTTTGCCCATCTAATGCGTTCTAAGATACTACACATACTAGGCATATGGCGCCACAGACCCGTGCCACCACATGATAGCAACACTATATACATGTGTGTGTGTGTGTGTAGGTACATCTGCATAGGTACTACTCTGGTACTCGAGCGAGTTTTTTGAAATGATTTGAACGCAGTTTTTTTGTTTTGTTCATTTCGGAAATTGCGTATTTGGAAACAACTTGTTTATCATCAATATGATTTCATGCCGCACAGTGATTGGGTAGGAAAACTTGAAATATTGTATACCAATTTCTAGGAAATATGCATAAAAAATTAGAATGTTTTGTATTTATTATGAATTGTGACTTATAACATTGGGTTGTACGTTAAGTAACTTGGTTTTAATGAAACAGCTGATCGCATTGAACTTTTTGCGCAGCCAACTTCGCACTTAACTGCCTTACCGTTACATTTTTGAGCAGCTGATATAGTGAGGTTAGTTTGTAAAAAGTGAGGTTAGTTCGTCAAATCAGGACGTCAAAAACGAGTTAGATCAGTTTTTTTTGCCAGCAAGGATCAATCGTTTTATAAGATGGAAATATGGCAAAAGGTATTAGATCAAAATGGAGACTACATAATTTTTATACCCTGAACCCATTGAAAATGGGAATTCAGGGTATAATGGTTTTGTAAAAGTGTAGGTAACAGGCAAGAGGAAGCGTGGCAGACCCCATAATTATTTGACTCAGTTTACGGTGTATGTTTCTGTAATGAATACAGCTCCCGCAGGGTTCAGGGTATCTCTTAGTCGAGCCGTCTCGACTAGAGCACTCTTACTTATTTGAAATGTTTTGCATATTAAAAAGATCGTGTTTCAATTGCTCTAAAAAAACGAAATTACTTAGAAATCCACTATAAGAAATCCACTTTAGCTTCACTTTCTTCATATTTACATAGCATTATAGAAGTTCTTTTGAGTTACATTTCGTCAAAATGACGATTTTTTGATCGAAACAGTAGAAAACCGGGACAATTTCGTGTCGGATCGGGACAGCGGGACATTACCTTCAAATGCTGGAATTCTAGGTAGGCTGGCAACCCTATCCACGACCTAATATTATAAAAGTCACAATTATTTCAAATATATTTAAAACTAAATTGATTAGGAATAAAAAAAATTATAATAATAATTAAAATAATATTATTCTCTTTTAATTACAGTTCCAACCATGCTAAACCCCTATCGAACTATCACCTAGGCTGGGCTAGGAGTGGAGTATTTTTTTGCCGCGTCATTCTTTGCCAGCATTGACCATGAATCATGGACTCATCCTGTTCAGCTCATATCAGTTAGCTGAGATAAGGTATTACGTTTTAGTTATATGCATATATAAATAAATATTATATATAAATATATACATAAACATATACATATATTGTTATTTGCTTAAATTGGGGAAACTTTAATCTCGAGCGAGTCACAAGTTTGATTTATATTATTATTTAAAGAGTTATATATAGATGCGCATATATTCTTATGTACAGAGAGTAATTGCCAAATAAATATGGAGATGTCTATTGAAAAAGTACTCAAAAAACGGCCGAACAAAGCAAATCGACAAAAAAAAAAAGAGAATTGAAAAATTAACAACAACAAAAAATCACCAAAAGCAAAAAAGCAATATTTCAAATAAAAATAAAAAATAATAAAAAGAAACCAAAGTGGAAGAAGCAGCAGCGCAGCAGACAAAAACTTAACCAAAATCGCGGCGAATTGTTGTTGCTAAACGAAACGAAATAAAAAGTTAAGACAACTAGAAGACAAAAAGCAAAAGCAAAAGCAAAAAAAAAGTACGTTGAGTTGCGTCGCTCTGGCGATCTGTCGTTCAGTTTGTTGGTCGCCGCAAAGCTGCGACTGCTGCGTCCAAATAAGTACGTGGTAGGTGTGTGTGGCCGCTGCTTCGCCTCGTCTCTCTGTCTTCGTTCAATTATGTTGTCTCCCTTGGCCGCTAGCTGAGCGAATTGCTACGCTCTTAAAATGGCTGCCGGCCGCATTGAAACGGTAAACGCAATGCTCTCGCTCAGCGCTGCTGACGTCGACTGTTGTTGTTTTTGTTTGTCGACATCGCCGTCGCCGTCGCCGCCGCCGTCACGAGCGCTGCCGCTCTGCCTATACATAGAGGCGCGCACAGCGGCAGGAGCTCAGTTCTTGCAGAGACTCTGTGTTGTGCACACGTATCGTACGACCAGAATAAACAATAATATATAAAATATATATATTTAAACACACACTCACACATTTATATATACATATATATAATCACAATATTCAAATCAAAAAGCAAAAGAAACGAATAAAAGCAATCCAGACCAGACGAGCTGAAACGATCTTGTCCATGCTTCAGATTTATGCTCCCTCCTGACAAAGTTTGGCCCCAACAAAACTTTTGGTGAAAAGTGCGAGACGTGCAAAAATACTCAAATAATCAGCAATTATCTTATATATATATAGACTATATATATATATATTATATATACTTATAAGTCGCGTGTGCGTGCGTGCCGGAAAAGTGCGTTAAGCTTTTCCAATTATTTATTTTGTTTTGTTTTGGTTTTGTTTTTGTTTTCTCTCAAACAACTTTCGCGCGCTTCGGCATTAACTCTGAACGTCCTCCAAGATGACTACCAAAATGGCCATAAATGCAAAGGTTCGTAAACACCGAGACACTGCCTAACTATAGTACTTAATTAACAACAACTTTGACTAACAAAAAAAAAAGTTTTTTTTTTTTTTTTTGAGATTATCAAAGTCAAGAGTTCAACTTAATAAGAAAATATTGCTTAGAAACAACTGGAATGGAGGGGAAACATTCTTCCAGATTGCGTCTAGCATACAATTCAGAAAATAAACCTGGGCAACAGGTGCGCTGCAGCCCCCCTGCAAACAGGTGCTACCATAGTAAATATTTATGGTATATTATTGCAGAAACTTTGACTTGGAGAAGTTTTATTTGGGAGTCCAAAATTTTGGGACTTAATTTTGTGTGATCTATATGTAACTTAGATTAATATATATATAGCTTTAGTTAAATTATATATATAAATATATTCTTCATTTCTATATATTCTATTTTCTCTTTTCTATATTTCATATATTTTATAAATTTTTTATTTCATATTCTAATTTCTATTCGTTCATGTCAAAACCTCTTGAGTTCTAGTTCTAAAAGCTATTGAGTTGCTTCAGCTTTGACTTTCTTCACACTTCTTTCGTTAAGTTTAACGATAGTTTAAAATTCGCCTGATTAACTAGAAGTTAAATGTAACTAGAGTTGAAAGAACTTAAGCTATTCTTTAGTTATACATAATATCATACAAAATATATCAAAACTTAACAAATTTAAGAACTAATAGTTCCTGACTTCATGTAAACCCATTAAAGGTCTTAACATGCATAAAGCAAACCTAACGAATGTTTTTCAGAGCTGAAAGATCTTAAGCTGCTCGAGCTTCGCCCTAAATATATGAAATAAATACTAAAGAATAGATAGTTCTAGATGAAGTGTAACCCCATTAAAAGTCTTAACATGCCCAAAGCTAACTAAACGCATGTATTCCTAAGCTGAAAGATCTCAAGCTATTGGTGCCGAAATGAATACTAAAGAACAGATAGTTCTAGATTAAAAGTCTTAACATGCTCAAAGTTGACTAAACGAATGATTTCTAGCTATAGATAGATAGATAGATAGATAGATATAGATAGGTAGATAGCTAGATATAGATAGCTAGATATAGATAGATGGATAAGATTTGCTCTCCAATTTTAATCATTTTTAAATACATTAACTAAAGAAACTGCAAAATACCTCTAAAACTTGCAAACTATAGAAATATTTAGATCATTTCGAGCTATCACAACTTATAGGCAAAACTTAGCAGTTTTAGCTTCAATAATATCCAAGTTCATTGAGTATGTCTGCCAGATATCTCTTTGACACATACGCCCCCAACTCTCTCTTTTCTCTCCCTCTCTCTCTCTCTCTCCCTTAGCCAACTTTTTGCAATCTTAACTTTTCTGTTTTGCCAAATTGTTTAAAAATAGTTTTTCATTTATTTTCGGCTAACACTAAGTTTATTTATAAGTGTTAGTTGTTCAACCGGGCAGGGAACAACAAAACATATTTTTATTGCACTCGTTGCATGGGGCTTATCTCTAGGGATTTGCTTAATGATAAGAGGAGCGGCACATGCTCACCTGCTAATGTCTCAAGCACGCGCCCCGCCAGACTAGACCCATCGCCGCGCAGCTCCCCAAATGCGCTTTGATATGATATAGACATACGCACACACACAGATATATGTATATATATAACTGTATGCTAGACAATCCGGCTCCGATTCGGGCCTCGAAGCAAATGCGCGTTTGCTTTTTGGTTTGTGCTTGAACTAGTTTTTTTTTAAGTTTTTTTTTTTTTTTTTTAATATTTTCGAACTGCTGCGGCTGATGCAATGCGCCGCTCGAGTTGCTCAGTTTTGCGCTATTCAGCAGATATTACTACAAGTATAAATTGATTTAAATATTTTCGGTTTTCCGGCATGAAGACACCGCAGTCGACTATTTCATCATCAATGTATGTAACTCGCGTGGGGAAACTTTTGCAGCTTTGTCATTGAATCGATCAACGGCGATCGCCAGACGATTAGAATCTGTTATTGGGCACTATGGGAGCCGGGGTCTCCGACCCGTGTACTACGAATGCTGACCTCTTTCGTTCAAAATAACACTTTGCTATGACGGCGACAAATATAGCTATAGATCTGTCATAATATCATGATCAAGCTGTTTTTTCTTCTGTTATTTATTTGCTAGTAACTCAAAACATGTTATTCAGATTAGCATTTGCCAGTGTATATAGTGGGGATAGTAATGGGAGAAGAAGAAGACTCAAGAAAGGGGAAAAAGAAGACTTGAGAAAGGGGAAGAAGATTGGTGGAGTGAAAGAGGAAGAAGATTCGAGTGGGAGAAGATGAAATAGACTCCAGTCTTTAGGTATATATTTGAAGTCTAATCTAAGAGGGTATATAAAAGAGACATCAACTACATCTCTATAGAAGCTTAGATCTATAAAGGTTCTATGGAGTTTCTATAGAAATAACATCAAGTAAATCAAATACATTTCGATATAAATGCCGATCTATAGATATATATTCTGTATCTCTTTCATATAGACTTAGGTATAGTTATAGAAGAGACTTCAGATCTATAACTATAAATGTGAGTTTCTATAGAGATATATTTGATATCATTTCTATATTAATTCAAACTTATAGAGATGTGTATGTGGTGTCTCTTCTCTATACACTTCTATATAGTTAGCTTCTGCTTCTTTTATATAGACTTTATATACATCTATATATACATATTTATATATAGACACATACTAAATTCCATTTACCACAATTTCTACAAATCAAATGAGCTTCCCCAACTACTAAAGCTGAACTCAACCTGAGCTGTTGCTTCCTCTTCTTCCACTTCGTACGCAACATTGTTTTGCGCACTCTTCTACGCAATTCTCAGCTAGTTTTTTGGTGCTGAATACTTTGCGTCGCGTCAATCCTGTGGCTAATCAGGCCATAATGCAAGCGTGTGCCCCGACCCCAAAGTAATGAGATGCTAATATCTGGAATTCGTTTAAGAGTCAACTTACAGCCTGACTTTTGTGTAGTTTATTCGCATTGGAGCTCAGTGCATTTGCCATTTCGAATTAGAGCTGGCCCTGGCCCATTTTAGTACGCATTGAGATATAGCTATATAGATATAGATAGCTATAGAGACACGATCAGATATATACTCACACACACGCTGTGTTCTAAGCGAGGTTGTTGAACGATTGTTCCTACGACATTCAAATACATATATAATGCGTATATATCGTATTATACGTAGGGTGTTCCTCATGCTTCTTGCTCTACGTTCTTCGATCAGCCGCCGATCGGCTTGTGCTATGCAAATGGGGTTCGCTGCCGGGGCCAACTCTCATTTGTAATTCCCGCCCAAGCGCCAAATTTTCGGGTCTAACTCAATTAGCATTCAATTTCGCTGTCTGCCGCAAAACAGGTGAAAATCGATTATAATTTTAGATCCACCTCAATCTCAGCCTAATTAAGCACGTTTCATTGTCTATCAAAAAACAAAGCAGGGAATATGACTAAGCAAATTTAGACAGACAGCGGAAGAATTTGGAGAGAAAACTAATTAGAATACCCTATTTGATTTGTCTAATTTATATGGATTTAAATGTAATTAAATATATACAAAATACTGTATACATTTGATAAATTAGTTTAGTTTTCTTTCCGGATTCTTCAGTTATTTCTGTCTAAATTTATAGTGTTCAGAAAAAGGATAGTGCATAATATGCTACTTTTTCCGATCGAAAATTAAACAACTTCCACTTTTTCTTCAAATTAATAGATGAGAATGAAAAGAAAAAGTCTCTTTACTTTCGGCTAGAATTAATTAGATAGAGAAGATTTTGGGAATGTAAATATTGGAAATGGGTTGTTCAAAAAAAGATAGTACTGGATGTCCGAAGTTGATAAAAAGGAAATAACAAATTATATAAATTATAAAAATAAAGAAAGTAAAATATAATATTATAATAAATATTTTTGTCTAATTTAAAAAAAATATATATTTTATCAAAAAAAAAAAAAAAAATAGATATATATACATATATAACATTGATTTATAAAATATATAATTATTATTTAGAAAATGTATTGTCTCTACTTTTCTTGAAAAAAAAAAAGATTTTTTTCATTAATTTTTTTTTTATAATCTATATAAATATTAAAACTAATATGTTAATATATATTATATATATGTTAATATATGTAAATAAATATAAAAAAATATATAATTATTTTTTAGAAAATGTCTTGTCTCTACTTTTCTTGAAAAAATTATTAAAAAACAATTTTTTTTATAATTTATATAAATATTAAAACTAATATGTTAATATATATAAAAATATATACCGATACATTTTTTTTATATTTTAAACAATTTAAAAACAATTTTTTTTCTTCAAATTTATTGATTTTTAAAGCCTTAACATAGTTTATCAATTTAATATATTTAAAATTTTTTTTATTTAATATATTTTTAATTTTGTAATTTAATATATTTAATATATTTTTAATTTTATTTAATTTAATATATTTAATATATTTTTAATTTTATTATGAACATTAAAAGAAGAAGTTCATATTGCTCTAGCCTTCTGCGCTTTGAATTTAGCATACTTAGTTAGACTGTCTAGTTAGCTCTTTTGCCTCCTCATACCTCTACCTAACTCTCGCTTCCACAATACTAAACTCGACTCCTTGTGCTTGCAGGATATATTCCGTAATCAGCACCGTCTGATACGCTTCATTGAGCAGTCGATCCGGCTGTGCAGCAACCAGTCGCTGAAGACGGCGCAGCAGCAGCAGCAGAAGAGCGACGCCACAGCGGACTTTGAGATCAGCGCGTCGGTCAACACAGAGTACACACACGCCCCGGAGCCGATCAAGCACGACAAGGATCTGGGACAGCAGTTCAAGGCGTCACAGCTGGCCGTGCGCCTGGCGACGCCGCAGCAGCTGCAGCCGAAGCCGGACAACGACGAGGAGCTGGGCTTCGGCAAGCTCTTCACCGACCACATGCTGAAGATCTACTACCACAAGAGCCTGGGCGGCTGGCAGAGGCCGGAGATCACGCCGCTGGAGAACCTAGTCATGCACCCAGCGGCCAAGGTGCTGCACTATGCCGTCGAGGTGAGTGGATCCGCTTGGCTGCATCATGCGCATCGCCATCATCATCCGCATCGCATGTCATCACAGCTGATTGGCTTCTCACATCGTTGCAGCTCTTTGAGGGCATGAAGGCGTACCGCGGCCTGGACGGCAAGATTCGCATCTTCCGCCCCGACATGAACATGGCCCGCATGAACCTGGCCGCCCAGCGCTCCGGCCTGCCCACCTTCGAGGGCAAGGAGTTCGTCAAGTGCCTCGGCCGCCTGCTCTCCATCGACTCCGAGTGGGTGCCCCACACAGAAGCCGCCAGCCTCTACATCCGACCCACCCTGATTGGCATCGATGTAAGACTCGAGTCTCTCACCTCCGGCTCTTCTGACCCCCATTGACCCCACCCCACTCTCCCATTGCCATTGCAGCCCACGTTAGGCGTCGCCTCCTCCGACTCGGCGCTCCTCTACTCCATACTCAGCCCGGTGGGCAGCTACTTTAAGACCGGCAGCAACGGCGCCGTCTCCCTGCTGGCCGATCCCCGCTACACACGCGCCTGGCCCGGCGGCGTCGGCAACCGCAAGATGGGCTCCAACTACGCACCCACCATCAACGTACAAAAGGAGGCGGCCGCGCGCGGCCTCCAGCAGGTGCTCTGGCTCTACGGCGAGGACCACCAGCTCACCGAGGTGGGCACCATGAACATCTTCATGTTCTACATCAACGACCAAGGAGGTGAGTTCAGAGCAGCTCTTGACACTGCTTTGTCGAGATCACTCTAAACAGTGTTTTACAACACTTAACTTTGAGCCACTCTATATATCTATATATTGGTTCTCTAGCCAATTGATCTATGAGTCGAGTTTGTCTTTCAATTCGCTTGCCTTTTCCTGATATTTTGATTCATTTTCAACCTACAGACGTTTTCCAACACTGAAATATTGCTTTAATTTAAATTTTCTAATATTAAATACAACTTAGCTACTTGTTTCATATGAATTCAAAGAGAATACTCTTCTACTCGTAATATTTTGTTTTTTTTACTATATGGCAGACGTTTTCCAACACTGAAATATTGCTTTAATTTACATTTTTTTCAGCTAAATATAGCTTAGCTAGTCGTTTCATATGTATTCTAAGAGAAGACTTTTCTACTCTTAATATTTTTTTATTTTACTATTTGGCAGACGTTTTCCAACACTGAAATATTGTTTAAAGTGGCATTTTTATATTGTTCAACACTGCTTACTCAATCATTTCATATGAATTCTAAGATATAGGCTTTTTACTCTTCAAATTTTTTTAGTTTTTTCATTTGTCAGACGTTTTCCAACACTGAAATGTTGTTTAAATAGAGATTTCTCTTTGTTTAATTATTTAAAATGAATTTTATGAGACATTCACATTTACTAGTCACATTTTGCTTAGCTTACTATTAGCTTAACGTTTTCCAACACTGAAATATTGTTTAAATTGATATTTTTATACTATGGAACACAGCGTACTTAATTATTTCATATGAATTCTAAGATATTAGCTTTTTAGTCTTCTTGTTTGTATTAGTTTTGCATTTGTCAGACGTTGTCCAACACTGGAATGTTGATTAAATAGAGATTTCTCTTTATTTAATTATTTAAAATGAATTTTATGAGACATTCACATTTACTAGTCACATTTTGTTTAGCTTACTATTAGCTTAACTCTTCACATTTTGTTTCGCTTACTATTTGGCAGAAGTTATCCAATACTGAAATATTGCTTAAGTAGATATGTCGATCTATCTTTATTTATTTATTTTTTCTTCCTTTATTTATTTATTTTTTTTTTAATTTTAGTTTCAACAATTTTTTAATTTTTTTTCTAAATTCCAATCTCTGCTTGCTTTCAGAACAAGAACTGATAACGCCGCCGCTGAATGGCCTCATCCTGCCCGGCATCACGCGCGACTCGATCCTGTCCATGACGAGGCAGTGGGGCAAGTTCAAGGTGCGCGAGGGCATCATTACCATGACCATGGTCACGGATCTGCTCAACCAGGGACGCGTAAGTAGAAGCTGCTCCAGACGCTCATTCTTCATGCTATAATTCGATTCGTCTCCATGCAGCTGCTGGAACTGTTCGGCACTGGCACCGCCTGCGTCGTCAGCCCCATCAATAGGATCAACTACATGGGCCAGGACCTGTATATACCCACCATGGAGCAGGAGAAGCCCGTCCACGAGCTGATACGCGAGACGCTCACGGACATACAGTACGGCAAGGTGGACCACCCCTGGTCCGTGGTGATTGACTAACTCCGACACCTCCTTCCGGGCTGACGATGTGCTCGAATTTCGTTCGTTTGTTGCATTTAGGCAGTGCTCGAAAAAGGCGCTCGATCCATACGTAAAACGCATACATAATTCATATCTATATATACACATATATCTGACTAGATCTATGTATACATCAAGCTAGGTTAAGGGCTATATAGTTACTATATACCATATCTATATCTATATCTACCTATATCTATCGTTCTTCCATAAGTCGCACATTTAACGTTTTTTTTTTTTAATTCATAATTTATTTATGCACCACTTTTTTTTGTTTTTGTTTTGATTGTACATGTATATATATCTGTATATATGCACATATATTTTTGTCATGCATTTACTTTATGTAGCTCAGATCAGTTAGGAGACAAAGCAATTTACGGTAGCAAGAAATGTTTTAAGATTAACGAATGCCTTTTGCAAGCTTTTACTTCCAAATTTAATGCAAACAAATAAAAAGGAACAAAATATGGCCAAAGTTACGATCAGCAACTGCCAAAAACTAAATCTAAAAAAAACCTAAAAAAATCTAAAAAAAAAACTCAAACAAAAACAAATTAATTTTGGAAACGTACCGGAGGCAAATGCATTTATTAGTCTGTAAGTAGCCAGAACTGGGTCCGAGTTGAACAAAAGACGCAGTTCTGGAATGTATTTTATGTAGTTTTTTTTTCGTTGTTGTTGAATATGGCTCAACCGTTAGATCGGAGGTAAAAGCAGCCCCAGGTGCGCTGCAGAGCAAGCTGTGACTAAACTATTGTATCTAGCTGTTAGGCAAGTCATAAATACAGTACCTACACCTTCACCTACCTACGCATATGTATACGAAAACTAAATCTAATTATACGAGTCGAAGCATAAGGCAAAATAATAAAAAAAAAAAAAAACAAAAAACAAAAATAAATATAAATATAAAAACAACGCCCAAGAGCGAGAAAAACAAAAATGACTTTGTGCTTTATTGTAATATAATCACATGAAATAAATTGTAAAAGAAAGCTTAAAATATTTGAATTTTTTCATAGTTCTAGCGCACTTTAAGCAGCTTTTGTCACGTAGCATAATGCAACGTAAACAATTTTGAGCTGCGCGCAAAAGTAGGCAATGAAATTGTGAATGGGAGTTGAAGGCGCTGCATTGTGGCAAGCAGCCGCACCATAAATGAAATGTAAAGTAAAATTTTTCATATAATGTGTAATTTATTTTAAATTTAAATTATTTATATACTTATATTCATTTACATATTAAAAAAAAAAAAAAAAAAAAAAAAAAAGCAGCCGCACCATAAATGAAATGTAAAGTAAAATTTTTCATATAATGTGTAATTTATTTTAAATTTAAATTATTTATATACTTATATTCATTTACATATTAAAAAAAAAATAAAAAAAAAAAAAAAAAAAAAAAAGCACAAAATTGTAGCATGCTTGCGCTCTGTATAGCTGCTCAGCTTTTGTAGGCGAGCACTTTATAAAATAAACAGCGCAAAAGTATGCAACAAAAAATTGAAGACTGCTGCTTGGAGTAGGAATATGTACAAATAGACAAATTGTATGTATAAAATACGATAAATATAGTAACTAAAATATTGTAACTAAAATATACAGAAAATACTGACTATACTTTGGTACAGCTTGTAAATATGTATAAAAAATAAATAAAAATAAATACGCCATAAATAAAAATAAAAATAAATAAAAATAAGCTGCCGCCTGAAAGTATGCACTAATAAATATGTTGACAGAGTAGAGCCTGGCTGAGATTTGATTGCACGTAAAACAAATATATTTATATATACATATGTATAGGTGTGACTCTGTGTTTGTGGATCTTGTGAGGCGGCAGCAACTGCCCGGTTAATTTGAGTCGAGTTTTTGTTAGTTATGGAGTGTAGCCACGGAACCAGTTGAACCAATCAATTAGCTACCTAAGCCTAATCCTAGTCCTTTTGCTAGTCACATTAGTTAGTTAGCGGACGTTAGCGACCTCTGGGGCTGAGCTAGTGGGGGCTAGCGTCTTTGGCGCACTCGGGCAGATTGAAGGTTTTGCGCTCCACGCGACTCAGCTTGCAGGGACGCAGCTCGTCGATGATCTCCCGCGGCTGGGCGTGCAGCATGCGCATGCGCTCCTCGTCGATGCGCCGCTCCAAGTCCGCCTCCATGTCGAGCAGGGCCTGCTTCAGCTGGCGGTCCTCCTCGACGGCCAGCGCCCGGAGTCGGGCGTTGTTCGCTATCTCGGCGGCGCTGCCGGCGTTGCCCTTGATGTTGCTCTCGCGCCTGGCCGCCTCCCGGGCGCTGGACTGCTGGTACTGGCGCTGCATGAAGCTGGTGGCGTCTGTGGGTATGGTGTTGAAGAGTAACTCGTCCTTGGCGCGATAGAACTGCTTCTCCTTGCGCTGGTTGATCAGATCCTTGGCCACCTGCAGCTTCTGGTTGTGGCGATCGAGGACCTCCTGGTGCGCCTTCTTCTTCTCGCGCGCCTGCCGCTCGCACACCAGGATGTCCGCCAGCATGTTGTCGCGTGCATCCTTCTTGCCGCGTATCTCGCGCAGCGTCTCGGACAGGCCGTCGCTGACGAGACGGCGCCGCTCCATCCGCTCCAGTTTCTGCTGCAGCGTCTTCTTCACGAAGCTGGCCGTGACCGGACCCACGGCCTCCATCAGGATCACGTTGAGCTTGTCCGGCTTGGCGGGATTCGCCTCCCGTATGCTGCGCTGCAGCGCCGAAAAGTCGTCCAGCATCTGCTTGAGCTCCGCTCGCTTCTTGTACCGATTCTCGATGCCCTGCTTCAGGTCGTTGGCGTGGGCCATCTCGTCCTGCTGGCGCTTCAGGCGACCCTCCTCCAGGTCGTTGTCGTGCTGCTGCGCCCGCTCCGCCTGCAGCTTGCGTATCTGGGCCACCAGCTGCTGGCTGTAGTTGTGCGTCTTATCCAGCAGCGCCTGCTGCTCCGCCAGCTTCTCCTTGCGCACCTGCTCCCAGTGCTCCAGAGCCTCGCGGCGCTCCTCGGCCCGCTCCGAGCCCTTGTTGCGCATGTTCTCGTTGCGCTTGCCCACCACGCTCAGCGTCGTCTTGGCCCGGTCGATCTCGATCTGCAGATCGCGCACCCTCTGCGAGTTGATGCGCAGCTGCTTGGAGCGCATCGCCTCGGCGAACTCCCGATTGTTGTGCTGGGCCACCATGCCGGCGATGAGGGCCGACTGACGCTCCCGCTCCTGTATCGGATGGTAGTTCTTGTTGCGGTCGTCGGCTATCTGCTGCACCTGGTACTTGACCTCGCGGTAGAGGCGGTTGGTCGAGCTGGCCGGCGCCAGCACCAGCGGGCAGGCGTCCATCTCCAGGACCCTGTCACGATCGCCCGCCGGCAGCGGCTTCAGGCGACTCAGCATGTCGCCCAGCGGCTCCTGCGGCACGGTCGCGAACAGCGACACGCGCGGATCATCCCAGGCGCCGTACTGGATGCGCGCCGGCTCAATGCGATGGCGTCTGCCTCGACGCATGCCCACAGCCATGATGCCAGCGACTCTCGCTCGTGTTCAGCTCTGCTCTCTTATCCTTGTCCTTTTCCGTACTTTGTCTTTGTCGCTCCTTTTCTTTTCTGTTTTAGTGTCGAATTTCGTGCTCTCGATTCATCCGGACTAATTCCTAGCTGTGTGATTGAAACTGAACAAAACGTACTGTCGAACTGACTGCCCCAGGACGCTTGCCTATTCGGCCTCACTTGACGGCTAACGCACGGGTAAATAGATTTGTGTAGCGCAAAGGAATACCCTATAAGCTAGGAGAGAGAGGCGGGGTCGGTTAGGCTTAAGGGTTATGCTTATATCTCAGCTAAGGCTGAGACTGGTCTTACGCAAACTAAGGACGAAGCAAAGGGGGTAACCTCCTAGCATCTTAGACTAAGGTCTGGTAAGTCATACACCCTATAAGTTATGATATGGAGGCGGGATTGGTAAGGCTCAACTGTATGCTTAAGCCACAGCATCGAATGAGACTGCAGTTGAGGAATTGGAGGAAGAAGCAAAAGGGGTAACCTCCGAGAAGAAGAGGTAACCTCCTAGACTAAGTGGTATACCCTATAAATTATGAAAGTGAGAAGAGCTAAGTGATATAGCCTGTAAGTTATGAAAAGCATTTGGGATGGGCCAGGGTCAACTTTATGTCCCAAATGAGACTGCTCTTGAGGTAGTAGAAATTTGAGTAATCTCCTGGACTATATAGCCAATGGAGTAACTTGCCCATAAATTATGAAAATGGGAGAGTGGGTAAGGCTCAACTGTAATGCTCTTGTTTAATGTAATATCACGATCTTATGAAACCTAAGGAAGAAGCGAAAGTGGTAAACTCATATTATAGCAAAGCCTCGTCTGAGATTGCTCCTAAGGGAGAAGTAAAAGAGGTAACCTCCATGGCTAAGGTACAGCAATTGGATCTGGAAAGTGATCTTTAGTGAAATCTTAATGAATAAAGGATAAAGGCTTACAAGGATACGGTACAAGCTAGCCTGGGAGAGCAGCTTAAAGCAGATAAAATACAGATGAGACTTTTCTATAAGCTTCTGCTAAATAGAGAAAGTAAGGGAGTCTAGATAAAGACCTCAAATGCACAAAGTAATACAAAGTAATATAGATAAATTAACAAATAAAACTGACAATAAAGAGAATTAATACGAATTAGTAGTATTTACTAAAGTAAACTAAAACTGAACCTCAACTTGGCTGAAAACTTCACAAGACTTATGCAGTAAAATATGAAAATAACAAATAAAAAATGGTTTTAAAAATAAAATAAATATTTTACTACAATCATAAACATTTGCTTATTGTAACTTATTGAATTATTTTTATTTTTTGTATTTTGTTGTTTTGTTTCATAATTTCAAATTCAATTTTTATTTTAGTTGTACAATTTGACAATTCGACTTGAAGTTTAAACACTCTTCTTCTTATCATAATTATTATTATTATTATTCTGGTTGTTGTTTGGTTCGGCTAGAGGTTAGGGTTAATAACTTTTTGAAAGTGTTTACAATTAGATGAACGTAGCTCAGCATGCTGAGTACTTGTACAAACATAATTAGATTCTAGTAAGGTGGTCGTCGCTCGACTGCGACAATACCCTGTACTTAACACTTGTTGGAATGAAAGTTTAGTTAGAGTTCTTGGTAGTTCTATATTATACGTGGTAATAATATGCTGGGCTTTAAAAACTGTCTTGTGCTACACATAGAATTGACGGACTCACGACTCATGACGGACATATTTCCAAAGATATAATACTTTGTTACACACAGATATATATCTATATATGTATCAATTGCTACTGTAATTCTTTCAAGTGTAATTCGTATTGAGTCTGGCTCGTAGCACTCGATACTTGTGGATGGAGCGAATGGCATTTGACGAATGCTTCTCAGCACTTCCGACGGCAACGACTTTCATTGGCAGAATTTTGGAGAGCCCTATATACGTATATAGAGTTACTTGGTATGATATATCGACTCATTCGCTATTGACGCTTCTACTACTTCAAATCTATGCGCTCGTTCGCTCTGTCTCTTTCTATGTCGTGTCAAACGAGCACGAGTTTATTTTTTAAAATTATGTGATCGTATCTGGCCTGCGCGGGGGGCAGTGAGCGGAGGGCATTCACTTACAGTAATTTAAATTCACAAATTCTCTCTATGCCCAACGACTTACATGCAATACATGTATATCTTCCTACATTTAAACAATAAGTTTGTCGGCTAAGAACTAACTAGAATTCTGTGGAAACACGGGTTTATGCCAAATATCAGCAACTATATATATATATATAAATATATATATTCTGCATATTCTAGTTACAATTTAGTTGAGATCTTCTATTTAGCCTAACTCTGGCTCAACTCTAATTAAAAAAAAAATCATATAATAAATACAATTTGGCTGCAACTGTTATCGATCCGTCGATCGATTGTAATACATAATAGGTCTTATAAAAAAAAATGTCATTTGTTTAAACAAATTTTGATTTGCTTGATCGATAACGTGCTCTCTGCTTCACACTGCCTAAGCCGTGCTCGGCTACTTGTTGTTGTTCTCCTGCAGCAGATCCTCCAGGGCTCCGTTCAGGCGGCCCTTGCTCAGCGCCTCGACGAGCATGTGCAGTCGCTCCTCGCGCTCCGAGTGACGGCGCTCCAGCAGCGATACCTGCAAGGGTGAAGGGATTAGTTCATCCGTCATACAGGGTATGTGGTCAGTCGGCATTACCTTGGCCTTCAGGGCGTAGTAGTCGACGGGCACCTTGCGTCGCTTCTGTGTGGCGAAGGCCTCCTCGCGCTCGTTCAGGCGCTGCTGCAGAATGCGCACCGTCTCGTTGCACGAGGCCAGCTCCCGCTCGTGGGCGCTCTGCAGCGTCTTTAGCTAGACGAAGAGAGACAGAGAAAGAGAGAGGGGGAAAGGGGTATATAGATTAGCAACTATTCCTTAATGGTTACTCCACAGCACTCACATCATTCAGCCGCTTCTCATGCAACGTCTTGTAGTCCGCCTCGAGCAGATGGAATTTGTTCTGCGCCTCCTTCAGCGCCTGATTCTCTGTGGTTGCCGGCACGTGATCCGTATAATGCTGTTGATAATTATGATGATCGTTGCCACGGCGCTGAGCGGCGCCACCGCTAGCCAGCATTCCACTGCCGTGCAACTTGCTATCCAAGCGTGAGCCTAGAACGAGAAATTTGTCGAGTGTGAAACAATTAAATGTGGAATGTGGAATATAGATTGTTTGATTATGATTATAATATTATATTTATATATGTAACTAAAACTATGAGAGTAACTCTTAGCTTAAGTTAGGTAGATCTATTATAAGTACATATTTCTTATGGATTCCTCCTTCTGAACCCATTCCAAATGGGAAACCTGGATAAAATGGTTTTGTTAAAATGTTTATAAAAGGCAAAAGGAGGCGTGGCAGATCCCATAAATACTGTATATTCTGGATCAGAACGATAAGTCTGGTAAATTGAGCCATGTTCGTCTGTACGTTCGTCCGTATGTCCTTCCGCCTGTCCTTCCGTCTGTCCTTCCATCTGTCCTTCCGTCTGTCCTTCCGTCTGTCCTTCCGTCTGTCCTTCCGTCTGTCCTTCCGTCAGTTTGGCTGTCCGACTGTTCGTCCAACTGTCTGTCTATACGTCCGTATATTTATATGCGATCTCAGAACCTATAGAGACTAGAGACTATAGCACGCGCATATCACATCGATTCTCCTTTTATTCCTCTCGACTGAAAACATTATCAAAATTCGTTTATTAAACTATATATCGCAAGTCCTTAGAGCAAAAGTCACCAAGTTTAGCATGTAGTTTCATGCCTATTTTATATCATTTTGATTTTCGTTATATTTTAAATAACAGCCACAAAATTTCCAAAAATGTAGTTCAGTTGTATACATAGTCAGTATGTGAAAGAGTTTCCATAATAAACTGATTTAATAATCAAAAGAGTTTGAGTACTCGAGATTCCATTGAAATCCATAAAGTAACACTAATGTTCGTAAGAAAAACCTTTGTCAAAAGGACGTGACGGACAGCGCCAAGCACACGAATCTTTTCAATGCCAATCCCTATTCATATTCTTGTCTATTCGAAGAATAGGAATGGCAATGGATTTTTATTTGAATGATCAACTTCTTTTAGTATAGATTTGAGACTATTTGTTCAGGTAGTGAAGTTGGCGATGTTGGTAGAGGTCTTGGCGCATTGCCGAGGAGATATGGGTTCGAGTCTTGGTGTCGTAATGTGGGGTTTCTTTTTTTTAAGGAAAATGCTATTTGATTGTAAAAGTGCGAGGTAAGAAATGCTTACAACCCTACTCAATACAAGCTAACACAAAGCGCCAATTGGACGTGGTTCAGAAGATCTCCTAGTGGAGCACACTCTCTCCTCCTGGTTTTATATACACCTACAGTTGACACTATCAAATAGTTAGCGGAACTCCTCGTTACTCCTCGATGTCCCAGCTCAACTCCCAAATTTCCTTGAGCTCACAGTTTTCATGCAGTCGCAGCGATCGATCATCAGAAGAAACCCAAATTTAATTGGCCCGCCAGGCAAAGTAAATAATGAGTTTGGCCATATAATTAGCGGTGTTCGTGCGTGCTGAATGAATTGAGTGAATAATAACTAATTGAATAACCTACGAATAAAGGCCCGGACAGAGGCAGATCACGCGGCCAATTAGAGGCGGCTGTGGCCCAAGGTTCAATGCACTTGCCACTTACAAAAATGAAACTTGGCGAATAAAATCAAACTGAACAATCGGAATGGAGAGGAGGAAGAAGATATAATTAAATAACGCGTCCGATTGCATAACCAGAGGCAAAAGCAACAAAAATAAACAAATAAAATCAAAATGACCAAAATTTAGTCAAGAAATTTGCATTTGAACACGCGTTGAAAATTAAAATGAAGCTCTTGTTGTTGCCTGTTGCTATTATTAACACTATAAATAGTTGTTGTTGTTGCTGTTGTTGCAGTTGTTGTTGCTGTTGTTGTTGTTGCTGCTGGCATTCAACAAAAGACAAGCTGCAAACGTAAATGTAGCATTAACAAGCGCCGCAGAAGCGACTAACAAGACATGAAATTATAAAACGCTGCGCGCATGCGCAAACGACAAACGACGCATTAGCCACGCCTCCCCGCTAGCCTCTGCGCCGCCCGCCTCCTCGAACGGCACGCCCCTGGTGCCAAGTGTGGTCGCGTCTTTGACTTTGACTTTCGCTTTCGAATTTTCTTTTTCTCTTTCTCTTGACGACAACACAAAAAAAAAAAAAACAAAACGTAAAAAAATTCAAATCGATGAAATGTAAATAAAAAAAGATGTGTGCTCCTCCCCCCTTGCCCCCTCTCATGCTCCACCTGTCGCACACTCCCCCCTGGGGCATGCAGGTGACATAACCAAGTGGCCGAGTTGCCGCCAGCCGTCCAGCGAAAGGGGGCGCTGCGGCCAACGGAGGGGGGCGTGGCGCGTTGTTAACGTGTTTAGCTTTGTTTTTGCCTATGTCTTTTTTTAGCTACGCGCGCTTGGGCCACTGCCCGTCGAAATGAGTGCAAAAAATCGAGTATGCCTGGTCTAGTCGAGCATGCTCGACTAGCAGCTACCCTACGGTCTAGCAATGGAGGCAAGATGAGATGTGTCAGCTGTGCACCGGACTATATACATATGAAAGGGGAATTTATCGATATTTATCGATCAAATGATGACTGACAAAAGACATCAATACTATATATATGCCGAATATATGAATCAATCAAGTCAAGTTCAAGCTAAGCTCTCAATAAAAGACGGAAAATTAAATGTTTAAAGTCTATCGACTTTTAAGGATGACTTAGAGACACATAGAGTGATCATTGCCGAAGGCAAGACACTAGATGACAAATCTCAGGTCTTTAGTCGTCTAAAGTTGTTTATGCAAAGTTATCGATAAATATCGATGCATAAAAAAAAACATTTTAGATATTAAATGTGAAGTATTTGTGGAAAGTTATCGATAAATATCGATGCACAAGAAATATTTTACATATTAAATGTTATATTAAATGTGCAGTATTTATGAAAAGTTATCGATAAATATCGATGCACAAAAAAACATTTTATATATTAAATGTGATATCAAATGTCAAGTATTCGTGGAAATAAATATCGATGCACAAAAAAAATAAATTTTAAATATTAAATGTGCAGCATTTATGAGAAGTTATCGATAAATATCGATGCACAAGTTGAGCTGGTTTCGAAAAAAAAAAAACTTCTTTCTTATTAAATATAAAGTCCTTTAAGAGTAGAGCAGATAAACCATATGAACCTGCTCTGGCCTG
The DNA here is from genome assembly GCA_035046225.1 of Drosophila pegasa. Lineage (NCBI taxonomy): Eukaryota > Metazoa > Arthropoda > Insecta > Diptera > Drosophilidae > Drosophila > Drosophila pegasa. The sequence goes on from JAWNOD010000063.1 coordinate 236,159, forward strand.
TTACACAATCCCCAACAGAGCCAATATACTCTTTTTTCTCAGCACATTACAGGGTATAAAATACAAAGTTGTGCGGTCAAAGTTGGCCTCTAGCTGTTGCTCAGGAGCATCATGGGGTAAGGCTAGGAGGGGGCCACAAGCCTGAAGGGGAGGGGTAGGCCAGGCAGACAGACAGACGGACGGATGGACGGATGGACGGATGGACCGATGGATGGACGGACAGACGGTCAGGCAGGCTGGCAGTCAGGCCGACAGGCCGGCAGGCAGCAGCAGGCAGGCAATGATTTATTTCAGCAATTTATTTGCGTGTTTCGCTTGGCTTTAAGTCTTGTACGTGCTGACGAGCAGAGAAAGTCCATAAATTACACGAGCAGCAGCAGCAGCAGCAGCAACGACCGAGTGACACACACACACACATGCACACATGCATACGTATCACTTATGGAGTCAGGCTTACCTGAAGTAACAGCAGCAGCTGCTCCCACTCCAGCGGCTGGCGGCTCCCGCTCGCGATCTCTCTCCCTCTCCCGCTCCCGCTCGCGCTGCAGCTTCCGTATGGTCTTCTTGCAGTCGTCCAGCTCGTGGGTGAGCCGCTGCATCGCCTTGTTTTTGAGCGCCAGGTCGATGCGCATGCTGCGCACCGAGCTGAGCAGCTGCGAGTCCTGCAGCTGGCCACCGCCGCCGCCGCCAGCCGACGAACCATGGCCATGGCTGAGCAGCGACAGCGTGGAGTCCGACTGGGAGATGGGCAGCTTGGAGACACCCAGGGCAGCCGAGGGATTGCGGCGCTGTGCGCCGCTCTGCTTCGAGTTGGGCCGCGACGTGTTGGGCGTCGAGTTGGCGGTGCTGCTGGTGCTGCTGCTGCCAGCCGAGTGCAGCTGCTGCTGATGGAGCAGGTGCTGCTGGCAGCTGATGCTGGGTGAGGGACAACCAATGGTGTTTGTGCCATGATCCCGCATCGAGCCGCCCGCCTGGGTCTGGGTGCCCGTGCTGCTGCTGCTGCTGCTGTGGCCGCTCGCCATGGCCTTGCCCTGGTCCGGCTGTGGCTCCGTCTGGGTGCAGTTGTTGTAGTATCTGTCGGCGCGCTTCTGCATGTAGCGGTCCAGGGTGCGCACCTGCGACTCGATCTGCTCGTTCAGCTTCGTGTTGATCTCCTGCAGACTAAGGACAACAGACAAGGAGCGGCATGAGTTGGAGCCAAGCAGAAGGGAGCGGGAGAGAGGGAGAGGGGGGGGAGACTCACCTGAGCACCTGCGTCTCCAGATCCGCAATGTGCGTCTCGTACTTGGCCTGCACGGAGTTGAAGCGCGCCTGCACATTGGCCAGGATCTGCTGGGCCTTGCGGTCCTGCTCCTTGGCGTCCGACTCGAGCTGGGCGATGCGCTGCTCCAGCAGCTTGCGGCTGTTCACGTTCTCCTGGTCGTTCATCGAGCAGATGCTCGCGTTTTTCGTGGCAACTGCAAGGCGGGGTAAGATGGGGTTAGGCGTGAAAGCTGGAGAGGATTAGGGGGGAGGGGCGCTTGCTCACCTATCAGGGCCGACACGGAGTCGGGATGCTTGCGCATGAGAATGCGCTCCATTTCGCGGCACTGGCGCTGCAAGTCCTGTATGATCCTGGCGTCCTTCTCCTTGCCCTCGGCCGCCTGGCGTCGCTCCTGCTGCACCTCCTCCAGCTCGCTGCGCAGCGAGCGCTCCACTTGCACCGCCTCATCCCGGTCGCGGCGCGCCAACTGCAGCTCGTTCCGCAGCACGCAGGCGCACTCGTTCAGATGCTGCACATCCAGCTTGAGCATCTCGGACTCCTCCTGCAGCCGGCCGTTCTGGTCACGCAGGGCGCGCTGCGTCTGCGACAGCGACTCGCTCTGTAGCCGCACCGACGCCAGCCGCTCCTCGGTGTCCTTCAGCTGCTCCTGCAGCACCTCGATCTCCTGCTTGAGCACGTGCTCCCGCGACACGCTGCACGCCACGATCTGCTCGATGGGCGAGCTCAGCGTGTCCACCAGATGCTTCGGCGAGCTGCCCACCGCCTTCTCCGCGTAGCTGGCCATCGGCGCTATGGGCCCTGCCCTGGGCTGCGACTGTGACTCCGTCTGTGACTCCGTCTGTGGCTGGCTGCCGGCGACTCCTGCACAATCCTCCGCTTCGGTCAGCTCCTCCATCTGCGCCAAAGAAATGCAAATGAAATGGATTAGTCGAGTCGTGAAAGTCCGCCTGCCAAGTGCCAGCCTGTGCTGGGTGTGTCAAGTGCGCCGTGCTAACGGCAACACAGACCCCACAGCCAACAACAATAGCAGCAACAGCAACAGCAGCAACAACAGCAACAACAGCAACAATAATGCCGGCAAACACTTTTTGTTCGCTGTAGTTTCTACGCGCCTTTTCCTTTGGCCGTTGCCGTTGCCGTTGCCGTTGCCGTTGCCGTTGCCGCCGAATAGCTCAAAAGCCCCAAACCCAAAAAAACACATTGACACGACAGCCCCTCCCACTCGCCTCTCCCGCCCACGCTGCCCACTTCATGCCTCCGAGTTTGGCGAAATAAAGACAACAACAACAACAACAGAAACAACTTAAACCAGTCGAAAAACAACAGCAGCAACAGCAACAGCTACGCAACCACTGCGCACAGTGGTGCCAAAACAAAGGGGGGGACAATAAGCCAGAGAGAATTTTAGACTATTTATTATTATATATATAGGATATATATAGTTATCGTAAACTTTATGGACGTTTTGTAATTTCATATTTACTTTTACCATTGCTGGAGCTAATTGAACATTGGGAACTTTTTGTGCTATGTTCCCTGTATTTAACAGTTACTTTAAAAATTTTATATCGTAGTTGTACCTTTATTGCTCTCGACTACTCCCACAATAAACAGCATCAACAAATAGTGAATTTGCCTTGATTTAAAAGCTACGAATTTCCCTGTATAATGAAGTAACTTTTGCTAAGAATTTCTATGTATTTTTAAGCAACTTTCGAGTTGACATACGCATGGATCCTTATCTGTGTATTCCCTTTATTTATGTAGAGCTTCCTTTAGAGTCTCTAGAGACTCTAGTCGCGCGTGACCGACTAGAGGATACCCTGAGGCCCGTCGAATCTGTACTTTTCATAGAATTTGGGGGAATTTGGAGCCGGTATCCAAAATATAACAAAATTCAAAATTGCATAAAATATATATAAATCTAAATATAAAATTTGGTTTCTCTAGCTTAAAAAATGGGCGAGATATAATTTTATTAACTGAATTTCGATTTTTTTTTAATCGATAACAATTAATTGGGGATGGTTATCGATTTTTTTAAATATATATATAAAAATGCCCAAAATTTCCCTGTATTTTTGAGAAATCTTTGCAGCGACTTATCTCTGTATTTATCTCACTATATTTAAACGAAAGTAACTTTAAAACTGTTCATTGAGAAGGAATTTTTATTCACCATTTTCCTGTATATTAATGTATGGAACTGACATCTTTGTGCATCATAGATCTGCTGTGCGAATGGGAACTTAAATTGAAAATTTTCCTATTAGAGCTCATGTCTGAGTTGGGACAATACTTTTATTGTATTTATTTTCCGATATATTTATTATTTTATTCATGCCTCAGCTTATATCTGTATTAGCATCAGTCTTTCCAGTTGATGTCAGCTCTCGAATGTACCTACATCTCTCCGTACAACAATTGTGCGGCCTTGATGGGATTAGATCAACCTAATTCGATCTGTAATATTCAGGTCAGTTCAGTTCGTTTTTGATAGCCCATCATAAATCAGAATTTAGATCATTTGCTGTGAGAACAAGACCTAAAATACTTCTCAGATTCCTGTGCATTGGCTGTGTACCTTTGTACCACTGTGCGTTGGTACGTGCCCTCGCATGTCACACACGTATGTGAGTGTGTTGTGTGTGTGTCTTATGTGTGTGTGTGTTGTATTTAACAAGGGTAAGCGATGACGACTTAGGCTACACAGCGCAGATAATTACATTGATGATGTGTGGGTGTGCGCAGTGCTGGGCTGAGCTGTGCTCTGCTCTGCTCTGCTGTTAAAGCAACAATAATAACAATAACAACAATGGCAACAATAGCAACAATGCACTCGATGAAGCAGCGGAAATATTGGAAGAAGAAAGTTTTGTGACTCTTCTATGTAACCGAAGTTTGTCCGCACGCCCACGCGTTCAGCTTCTATTGAACGATCGCTTCCCATCTCCCTCCCTCTCCATCTCTCTGTCTCTGTCTCTTTCGAGTCTCATTACAAAGCGTTCAGGTTTTTTGTTGTCTTCTTAGCTGGTTGTCCATTGGAGCCAGTTGATTCACTCCGGCAACACTCTCGCTTTCATCGCGCAGCTCATTTCGCTGATGGATTCTAGCTGGCGAAGGCGAAGGCAAATGTCATCCGAGGGGCCCCTAGACCAGCTCGACTAACCCATATAGACGAGTCGTGGGTCTTGTTTCTCATATGTTAATGTTGTTTACGTACGTGTTTGCTGTCTTTGAAATATTTCTCCAAAAAGAAACAAAAGACAAAAACTCGCTCGCTAATCCCCACTTTCCATTTCATTAAAACAAAAAAAAAAACGAAGCGAGCGAAACATTTTAAACAACTTAAAATATTACAAGAAATTTGTTACTTCTTTCATTGAGCAACGCCTGAATGGCGACTCGGCGACTCGTGTGACATTTATGCATTTTTCAGTTGAGGTATTTGGGACTGTGAACTGCTAATCCCAAGGGGAATGCAAGGCATGCGGCATGCTCTAGGTTGGGTAGAGATGGTATGAAGACCGCTATGGCTAGAGTATGCTAGGGCTAGAGCTCAACTTATATATATATTACAAGTTCTTATTGTCTCTCTGGGACTCAGAGATACCCTGTAATATATGTGATATTGGACCAAAAGTATGCTATAGTATATGACAATTTTGGGAAGTGCTTGTTATAGAAATAGTCTAGAGAGTATGTTCTAGGTAGCTCCACTTTTTATCGAAAGCGTTCATTGGTTTATCGATATCTATCATTTTATTTAATGGCAAAAAAAAGGAACATAGTTTTAATGTAACTATATAATTGATCGTTACTAAGGACTCACATTAATCGATAGCATCATCGCTATCAAGTTAACAAATCGATAATATTCTGTAATTTTATTTGGGATCATGTCGTTTTAATGTCCCGATGTAAGATATATAATCGTTAGACTCGACTCGTTAGACTCGACTTGATTGATAACATAATCAAAGTAATATAGAAATGCATAGATCATAAAAGAAAAGCTGATTGAAACAATGCTTGACTGAAAGATAACTGAATCTAAATGGATTCCAATTGGAATTATAGACTTTTAGTTCAATGAATGGAACCAGAAAACAATTTAAAAGTTTTTCTAACATTTTAAATGACATTATCTTAACATCTTTTTTAATCAGCTATATAAATTCGATTAAATAGTTATAGATTATATTATGTATATTATTTTCTACATAATTTAAGGAATTTTTATTAATTTTAATTATAATAATAAATGTATTTATTTAATTATCTTGTTTATATATAATGTATTATATATATTATACAATTTATAGGAACTTTTCCCCCACTTTGATCGATTTCTCTGCTTCGACTTGAGAGGAAAGTGAATCTTTATGTGGGCAAAGAAAACAAATTTCCTATGTTGAAGCGCAAAGTGTGCAATTTGCCTGTTGAATACTTGTTACGCTTAAGTAGATATGCTTATGGCTCTATATATATATATATATGCAAATGTGTGTGAGTGAGGCCGAGTCGATTGGGTATTTATGTGTATTAAGGACAATTTCACTACTTCAGTTCAAATGTTGATTATTTGCAATTACTTGAGCTCCATTCGCGCTTCCTCAATTGACAATTGATAAACTACTATGCATATAAGCATATCGATATATATATATACGTATATCTAAAGTGAAAGGAGCGACTGATTAGAGAGCGAGAGTAGATCAGAGCAGAGCTACGACAACGACAGCAGCAACAGTAACGAGAGCTGCGCTCATTCAGAAATCATGTCAATGCTTTACAAATTGGAAATCTCAAAAGCCGAGACGAGAAGACAACAACAATCGATCAATTTTTGAGTAGCTGCCAGTTTCATCTGTTTGTCATTCAGTCACTCAGTTGTGGGCGTGCACGTCCCGCTGGTCACGCCTCCCTTTCGGCTTTATTTGGATTGCAAAGAAAGAATAAATCAGTTTAAGACACACCGAGACTCACACTGGCATTATTAACAAATTGAAATCGATAACAAGGGCATGACACTAATTAAAGATCGATAATCAGCTGCTCGCGTAGAAAGTGCAATCATCGTTATATAAATATAGCACATGCTCCAAATATCAATCAATAATCGCTGCGTTTATTCAAGTCATTTTCATTGAGCCATTGAAAGTGCATGCACGCATATATCGTATATGGCATATCGTATAGCGTATAGCGTGCATCGCATAGCATTTATATGTGCAATGCAGATAGCCAGCTACTAACATATTCACATGAAATTAACTATCTGGTATATATTAAAGATATATATCGTATTCGTATATTGTATATCGTATAACGGGTGGCATACGGCGTGCATCGCATAGTGCTTACATGTGCACAGAGATATCGCGATATTCAAATGACATTAACTATATGGTATATCTGTTATATATCGTATTCGTATATCGTATATTGTGTCACGTTTGTCGTACAGCGTGCATCGTATAATATATATGTGAGCACAAAGATTTGGAGATATTTAGATATTTAATTGATATTAACTAGATCGTATGTCTATTATATATCGTATTCCGCGTATATCGTATATTGTATAACGTATATCGTTTAGTACTTAACACACTTCATAAATATGTATATGTGTTAAATACCATATAGCATACAACAGATATCGTATATCGTATAACGTTTGTATGAGCAGACAAATGTTCGAATACTAAGATAATCAAACACTAATTGTTTTGCATATAATTAATATGTATATATATAATACTATGAAATACAATATACGACATACGATATTCAGTATAAGTTTATGATATAGCATATATAATATACGATACGCTGTATACGATATACGTTTACGATTTATCATACATGCTATGAATGAATGTTATATAATGTAATATCGTATATCGTAAATTGTATTTCATACGCTATATCATTTAATGTGTAACGAATATCGAATATATTTTTTTTCTATATATTTTAAATTGTATGAATGAATGTTATATAATGTATACTATATCGTAAACATACAACAAATATCGTATATCGTAACTTGTATTTAATATGCTATATCGTTTAATGTGTAACGAATATCGAATATATTTTTTATTTAATGTGTAACGAATATCGAATATATATATTTTTTATATATTTTAAATCGTATATTATATACCGTATGCCATTTTTATGACTCAAACACTAATAAGATGTTACGATATTCATACATAGAATGTGATTTATGAAACGACATTCACTATTTCTGTCTCTCTCTTTTAAACAGTTTCAGCAACTATCTCAAGCCACTCAATTCAACTAAAGAGTTCTTCAAATTTACATAGATATAAATAAATGTATTATGAAATATATTACATTTATATAATTTATCGGTTCATTTATAGCTTGTGAGCACAAAGAAAGTCTACCGAAATGGGGAATTCCCATTAAAAGTAAGTTGAGCTATTTATAGATATCACATCTATAAAAACTTGGCATGCGTGATAATTGTCTCGTGCAGGTACTTCTGAGCGCAGACTTTAAGCTGCGTTCAAATGCATTAACATATATCAGAGAAGAGGAAGAAGAAGAAGAAGAAGAAGTGGAGTAGAGTAGGAAAAGGCAACAACAACATTGATATTATTATTATTATAATCGAATCAACCCCTGGAAAGAAAGCGAGAGCGGGCGGCAGTTGGTGACATTTGTCTACGATCCGATTTGAAAATTAACATAAAAGATTCAACGGCAACAACAACAAGATTCATGCAACCGATAAAAGCGGGCGACGCGCCACGCTCGCGTCCCACAAGGAAGAGAGGCGTCGCAGTCGCTGCCAGCGTCGCAGTCACCGTTAACGTCGCAGTCGCTGTTGCTGCTGCTGCTGCTGTTGCTGGTCACAAGCAATCGCCGCAATCTACATACATAACACGATTGCCACACACACACATAGACACACACACACGCACACAGCTAGCGGACACTCGCTCGCACCGAGCGCCGACTGCGCTGCCGGCGGCGCTGTCGAGAGAGAGAAATATCGAAAATGAAATGGCAATACTTTCGAAGCGTTGGTATAAAAGCTCCACTCCACCAATGGGACATGTCTCATTACGGTTTACTGTTAGATCTCGTTAAGATGTACGACGGGAGATCAAGAGCAGCAACAACAACAATTACTATGCCAACAACAACAACGACAACGACAGCTCTAGTGTTGCTCGTGCTGGCGGTCGGCCAAGCGACGGCCATGTCACTGGATCGCTTGGCCCTGGAGCGGAACGAGCTGTCCGCTCCAGCCGAGACGCAGCCAGCGAACGCCCCGTCGACCGTTGTCGTGGATGACATGAAGATGGCGGCGGTGCCGGCCAATGGCGCCACGGATATATTCATGCTGGTGCCCGAGTCTGTGGCCAGCCAGCTGGACGACACGGAGCATGTGCATCGCAACACCATCGAAGAGACTGAGGCGGAGTCCGACGCGGAGGCAGCGGCCGAGGCGGAGAACGCAGCCGTGGGCGAGAGCGCCGATATGCTGATGCTGGAGAGCGAAGACACGCCGGTGATGCAGCTGGTGGAGCTGCCCAGCGACATGGCTGAGGCACAGACGGAGCGCACGGAACAGATCGGAATGGAGCCGGTGGCAGCGGAGATCGCATCCCCAGAGCTGATCGAGGAGCATGTGGTGGAGCAGCCCATGGAGCAATCTGCGGAGCAGGCTCAAATGGAGGCCATGGCCGAGGCAACCACCGAGGCAGTCCAGCAGCCCAACGAGGAGGCGCAAGCGGACGACGAGGACAGCACGCCAGCCGCCATAGAGCAAGTGCAGCAACAAGCGGACTCGGAGCCAGCTGAATCCCAGCCAGAAGCAGAAGCCGTTGAGCAGCAACAGGCGGAGTCCCAGCCGGAGGCAGTTGCCATTGCTGAGAACGAAGTGGACACCACCGAGTCATCATCCGTGCTGGACACCATCTCGGCGGACATTGAGCAGGGCCTGAGCGCCGCCATGAGCGAGCTGCTGCCCGAGGAGTCGAAGGCGACCGAAACCGAGCAGCAGACGCAGCAGGACGAGCCGCAGGAGGAGACACCAGCTAAACAGCCAGCCGAAGATCCGGAAACCCAAACCGAGCTGATAGTGGAGACGGCAACGGAACAGCTAGTCGAGCAAGCCGCGCCAGTGGCTGCCGAGCAACAAGTGCCTGAAGAGAGCCAAAACGATGCCGAGACTCCAGTGGAAGAACCAGTAGCTACTCCTGTGGAAACTCCCGTGGAGACTCCTGTGGAGACTCCAGCTGAGACTCCTGTGGAGACTCCAGCTGAGACTCCTTTGGAGACTCCAGCTGAGACTCCTTTGGAGACTCCAGTAGAAACCAAAGTTGAAACTCCCGTGGAAACCCCAGTAGAAACTCCAGCTGAAACTCCCGCTGAAACTCCAGTTCCAGCTGAAATTCCAGTGCAAGTTCCCGTCGAAGCTCCAGTGGAGACCCCAGTCGAGTCGGAACCCATTGCGGAGGCTGAAAAGGAAACCTTGAACGATGCTGAAACACAGCCCAATGAGATTCTCAGTGTGCCTGAACAAATCGTGGAGGAAGCCGTCAACCCAGCAGCTGTGGTCGAGCCGGAGGTGCAACAGGAAGCGGAGCAGCCACAAGATACAGAAAAGAAAACGGAGATCTTGGCTGATGAAGTGATCGATGTTGAGCCACAAGCTGAAGCACAGCCACAGGCAGAGCCAGAAATTGTCGTCCAAGCTGAACCAGAAGCAGTGGAGCAAGTGGTGATACAAGCCGACCCCGAAACTGTGCCACAAGCTGAAGTTCCAGCTGAAGTTCCACTTGATATTCCAGCTGAAATCCCAGCTGAGATCCCAGCTGAAATCCCAGCTGAAACTCCAGTCGAAGTCCCAGCTGAAATCCCTGCTGAAATCCCCGTTGTAATCCCAGCTGTAGTCCCAGCTGAAATCCCAGCTGTAGTCCCAGCAGAAATCCCAGCTGCTCCTCAATCCCTCCCTGAGCAATCGATCCTGACCACCATCATACCCGCCGTCGTGCCACAGACTCCACAGCGCGAGTCGGAGCCCATTCAAGTCGTGGATAGCGTGTTGAACTACGTGAATGCCTCGTTCATTCAGCAAGATCCGATGCAGGACATGGAGCTCGAGCAGGAGTCGGCCACAGAGAGCGCATTCAGTGCTCAGCTGAGGCGCTACGATGGAGCCCAGGTGTGGCGCATTGTGGTGCAGACGGACAAGGACAAGAAGCTGGCCGATGAGCTGCAATCGAAATTCGGTAAGTGCCACATGCCGCATGCCACAGGCCACATACAAGACTAAGCCTGCCTCTCTCTCTCCCCCTCGCCCTCTCTCAGATGGACAACTCTGGAAGGAGGTGAAGCAGGAGGTCGACTACCTACTCAAGCCCCAGGTGCTGGCCGCCGCTGAGCGTCACATACGCGCCGCGAATCTCTCGCGCATCGTGCTGATCGATAACTTGCAGCAGGTTATCGAGGTCGAAAACCCGCCCGCCGACAAAATTGCCGAGCTGCAGAATCGCAAGGGTGAGTAGCCGAAAGGGAAGGCCACAATTGGGGGCGCATTTCGCTTGTGTCCCAACTCAGGTGTCGAGCTAAATGAGCTTTTAATGCAGCTAATAGTTGAGGCGTGTGAAAAGTCATAAAACGCAAAGTGACGGGACGCACGATAACAAAAATCAAGACACAGACGAGGCATGAAGAAAAAGTAAAGCTGAAGTTGGAATGAGTCGACTAGCAGATACCCTGTACATTAGAGATATTCAAGCGAATAGATACTTAACTCAATGATAGACAAGTGAATTTGATAGTCTGAATCTGCTATAGCGTAGTCATATATAATTACTAGACTACTCGCATATAGAACAAGATTGGAGTGTTTTATAAGGGTTCTCTTTAGATATAAGCATAAAAGGGATCGTGTTTCTCAGCTCTATCGCTGCATACCAAATGAAGTTTCTTTAGTTTTCTTACAGACCTCGATATTTGCTCGAAAATCAATCGATACTTATCGATTTGGTATAAATTATCAAAACAAATGTAGCCCTTTCGAAATTAACAGAGTGAAGTGAGCATCAATAGTTATCGATGATCACATATCTCCAAATTCTGAGGCCTTCGTAAAATGAACTGATTCATGACAATCCAACTTGTCTATTTTTTATATACCCCATATCAACCGTGTCGTTCGGCAAGGGGTATCGAATGTGCAGACCGTGAAGGTGGTTAAAAATATTTATGAGCAAGATGACAGGCCAAAAGGGGTTGCATAGGACAAATAGACATAGAGCCTGTCGACTGAGTGACAGGCGGAGCAGTTGCGACAGCTTTTCAAATGCCAGCGCCACGCCTCCACCCTGAGCTGCACTTGAGGCTGAGCCCTGAGCTTGGAAAAGGCAATTGGGTGGGCGACCGGGCAAGACACTTGTTTAATCAATAGCAGACAGGACACGCAATTTCCTTGAGTTACAATCCAAGTCCAAGCACTTGACACTTGGTTTCTTTACGAGCGAGTTCAATGAACGCCCCCTTGGGGTTGCCATAGTTTGTTAGCATAAACTAAACTCCCTCTCCCCCTCCCTCTCTCCCTTCCTCCTCACAGGACATCGGCTCACCTGGCAGGCGTATCATCGCTTGGAAGATATACACGGCTTCATCGATTATATGGCCAAGACCTACCCGGACATCTGCTCCGCCGAAACGATTGGCTACTCCGTGGAGAAGCGTCCGCTCAAGATACTCAAGTAAGTGGCATAAGAGTCAATGGTCTATGGGGCATAGAGAGTAATCCCCATTCTCGTAGGATCTCCAATGGCAATGCTCGCAATCCGAGCGTCTGGATCGATGGAGGCATGCATGCACGTGAATGGATCAGTCCAGCGACTGTCAGCTTCATAGCGAACCAGCTGCTAGAGGGCTGGGAGGATCTGCCCGAGCACATGCGCAACATCAACTGGTACATCCATCCGGTGGCCAATCCCGATGGCTACGAGTACTCCCACACCACGGATCGCCTGTGGCGCAAGAACATGCGCGCCCACGGACGTCAGTGTCCGGGCGTCGATCTCAATCGTAACTTTGGCTACAAGTGGGGCGGCAAGGGCACGTCGGCCAGTCCCTGCTCTCAGACGTATCGCGGCAGCAAGGCCTTTTCCGAGCCAGAGACGTTCTACATTTCGAAATTCATCAGCGGCTTCCCGCGAGACACCTTCCAGGCGTACCTCTCGTTCCACAGCTATGGCCAGTACATACTCTACCCATGGGGCTATGACTATCAGCTGACCAAGGATCGCGCCGATCTGGATCGCGTGGCACGCCAAGCGGGCTCGGTAAGATCTCTCGACTCAGTTAATCTGTCTAGAATATCCACTCAACTTCTATTCCAATGCAGATCATCACCAAGTCTTCGGGCATTAAGTACACTGTCGGCTCATCGGCAACGACGCTGTATCCGGCTGCCGGCGGCTCGGATGATTGGGCCAAGGGCATTGCGGGCATCAAGTACGCCTACACCATCGAGATGGGCGACACGGGTCGCTACGGCTTCGTCCTGCCAGCCCAGTTCATTCAGTACAACGGCAAGGATGGCTACACCTTTGCCGACACCGTCGCTCGCGCCATCATGCAGGGACGCTCCACGGATGCCCGCAGCAACAGCACCAACAGCAGCAGCATCCGTCGCCGCGTGCGCTAGTTGCCCACCCCTTAGACTTAGCTCAATATGCATTTTTTTCTCGCATCAATTATTTTTTTTTTTTTTGTAATGTTATTTATACGAAACTATTTATTTATTTATTTATTTGTAACTAGACAAATTGAATATTCCAAAATAGACTGAGACATGTTTATTTAAAAAAAAAAACAATGATCGCGCTCGAGTTTTACTCAAAGGGAAGTTAAGGGAAAGGTATTATTAGATGAAGAACAGTCATGAAAATATCCTTGGGTCACACTAAGATTCGTCAAGGCAAACGTTGCCCTCCTAATACTGAACACAAGGATCGTGGGCGATCGTAAGCGATCAAACCAATAACAGATGTTCTACAAATGATCTAAAAACCTGTAGATATAGATGATCTATAAATATGAGTCCATATTGAAAGATCGTATCATCTACAGATGCCATACAAATGAACTACAAATGATTTAAAGATGATCTCACAACTATATTCATACAGATGATCTGCAGATGATTTGGCCATTATCTGCAAATGATCTATAAATGCTCAATAGTTTGTCAAAAAATAATTTATCTAGAGTTGATCCAGATGATCTATGAACTTTTTATAGATCTACAGATAATTTATAGATGATTTCCAAACGATATACGAATAATTTACTAGTCTATAGATAAACTGCAGATACTCTAAAACTCATCTACGTATGATTTATAGTTGAGTTACATTTGATCCTTATACTCTACAAATAATTTACTGCTGATCTAGAGATAATCCAAAAATGATCCTCAAATTGGTTTGAGAGTATCTTCGGATTATCTACAAATAATTTACTTACAATCCATAGATAAACTGCAGAACCTCTAAAAATTATCTACAGACGGTCTATACATTATATACATATGATTTATTTAGTTATAATGATCTAGAAATGATCCAGACCTACAAATTATCAGCAGATGATCTACAGATAATTTTTAAACTAACTTAATAATCTATAAATAATGTTCCGATGATCTATATATGATTTTTAAACTAACTTTATAATCTATAAATAATTTTCCGATGATCTATATATATGAATAAGAGATGATAAGCAGATGATATACAAATGATCTACATATGATGTGTAAGTTATCTTCAGATTATCTAAAACTAGTTTACTGATGATGCACAGATGAGCTACAAATGCTATACAAATTAAAAATCAATTTGAAACATTCTCTTTACACTTTATATAAGTAATTCTAGTGACCAATTCAGTTTTTTCTGATCTTCTGACATTTCTGTTATCTGCTCATATTTGATAAAAAGTTTCTCTACCCTATTCCCAGATTTGATCATATTACCAAAAATATAAGAATTTATTGAATGTGAAGAAGCGTGAAACCTTTGAAAATATATCAACAATAAACTAAGACAATGAATTTAAACGAAGATTAATGAATAAAATTAAATGATTTATAAAAAAACATTTCTATGAATATTTTAAAAGAGTTTGACAAATAAGAAACCTGATACAACTAGATCGATGCGAATATTCCAGATGATAAAGGGCCTAATATGCCTGCCTTACATACTTACAGGGCATAAGCAAAGAGAACGAATGAGTGAAAGACCTTTAGAGAGAGAGAGAGAGAGAGAGAGCGAGAGATGGGAAAGGAAAGCCACTGAGAATTGCAGCGAATGGCTTGCCTATAGTATAACAGTATAACAGTTATTTATAACATTTCGAGCAAAGTAAAAGTTAAGCTATGCAAATTGGGGGCCCATCGACTGAGCGTGTGTGTGGCGATGATGGAGAATTGAGAACAGAGGCAAAAGCGCAAAATGTAGCCGTTATTTGGCCAATTCGAAGCGTGCCGCATGCCAAACAGAGTCCAACATCGCATCGAGCAACATTCGAGGCAACCCATTCGAACGGAAAGTCACAAAGAATGCATTACGCATACGCACTGTTAGCCGTGGCATGGACCGCATGGCTGCCACAGCCGGAGGCAGTGAGGCGCTACGACTTCTTCGCCCGCACCGGCGACAATCTCGTCCGCCTGCCCTTCTTCGGCGGCGGCGTGGCCCAGCTGCTGCGCTACCTGCGCCCCATGGAGCAGCCCGGCGGTGGCATGGGTCGGCGCTCGCCTCTGCGCGCCTCGCTGGACGAGAACTACGTGAGCTATCGCGGCGCCCAGCTCTGGAAGCTCAACTTCAACGGCACCCGCAAGATGGGCGACAACTCACCGGATGCCCAGTTCAAGCAATTTGTGGAAGACTTCGGTGAGTAGTGATAGCGAGCAAGAGATAGAGAGTTGTCAATCAATCTGAGCTGGGAACACTTAAAAAACCATCAATCGACTTGACCGACGTTCTAACGAGGCGATCGGTCACGAGATACGCATATTTTTAACTAATGAGATCTACACTGAATCGAAGACTTGATACTCTGGCGTCGAATTGATCTATGTGACTCGGATTGGTTAAGTGATTGACCAATCGTCAATAGCTCATACTTATGTGTTGTTTGATTGATTGACTGACTGACTGATCGAGTGATTGGTCATGCGGACAGCAGCAAATATTTGTGTTGTCTGATTGATTGATTGACTGTCTGATTGAAGATGTACGTTAAGGTCAAACACACAATGCCAGAATCTATAGTGGCTCACTTTTGTATTGGCTGCTAGAGTAATTGATTGATTGACTGGTGGAATAGATGATTGATTGTTTGATGATGACTAGAAAGCTGAATAGTCAACTTATGTATTGGCTCCTGGAATAAATGGTGCATTGGCTAATAAAATGATTGATTGATTGATGATGTATGCAAAAGCCAAAGCTAACAAAACTAGAAAGCTGAATAGTCTATGGTAGCTCGCTTATGTGCTGGCTGACGATGTGATTGACTATGGCATTGATATGGATATGGATTTATTTGCATATTATGGATATTGCTTGATTGATTGATGAAATGGGTGATTGATTGAATTTAAAAGGCTAAATATTTTACAGCAGTTTATTTGAGACTTGATTGCTTGATTGATTGGTAGATTGCACTGATTTTTCCTACAGCAGTTATTATATGAATTGTCTGACTGATTGATTGGCTGATTGATTCATTAACAATCAGTCATTAGGTCAGTTTATCAATCAGTTAATCGTCTCTCTCTCTCTCTGTTTGATATACAAAAATCCAACTTCAATCGCACGCCGAGAAATATTAAGAAAAATAGAGATATTATCGAAATATGGATCTAGGAATATTTAGCAAACATTTAAATATAATAGATGGTGTGATTCACTAATTTATGCCAGTTGCTAGCGACTATCCTGAAAGATATGCAGAAAGCACTTCAACAAGCTGTCGGCTATGCAAATGTGAAACTTTTAACTGTTCACAAACAACATCTGGGGAGGCAGAGAGCAAAGGTGGGCTATTGACCTCCTTACCGAAAGAATAGAATAGAGCAGCGTGTCAAGTATCAAACGCCCAGCCGAAGACAGTGACTAAAGTGAGCCACAGTTAGTCAGCTAGTCAGCCAGTCAACTAATCACCTGGCGAGAAGCAGGTGTTCTGCACGCATAAAATTGACATTAATCAATAGATGTTGGAATTCAGCGAATCTTGACCTTCTGCTGAGAGATGCGAGAGTGTGGAGAATTAGTTCTGTTTGGGTGGCACGAGCGGCATGATGTTATTGTTGGCACTGTGGTTGGCCCCACTGGTCGCGGCCGCTGGCGGTGCTCAGTGGCTGCTGTGGCGCAGCGTCGCGGTGCCGGGTCTGACGACCCTGCCCGAGCTGTGGACGCTCAACAGCAGCGAGCTCTACGAGGCGACCTTTGAGAGCTTGCAGTGGCTGTCGCCCACCGACTTGCGACGCTTCGATTTCTTGTCGCCCAGCTCGACGTATCAGATCAATCGACGCTATCGCAACGACGCCTCAGTGATACGTTATTACGGTCATCAGCTGTGGAAGCTGCACGAAACGCGGCTCAAGCAGCCGGCACTGCGCGCATTTCTGCGACACTTTGGTAGCCATGAGCGGAGCTCATTCATTTCATTTCATCTCATTTTGATTGACCTTCTAATCCGTTGCAGGCAGCGAGGTGTGGAACGTGAATCAAGACGGCATCGACGTGATCATCGAGCACAAGAACGTGGCTGCCGCCCAGCAGTACATGGAGCAGACCGCGTTCAGCTACAACATCATGATCGACGATCTCGAGACGGCCATCGACGAGACATACACGGAGATCAGCGACTCCGACACCGACCAGGACAACCCTCTGGCCAACTACTCCCTGCCCTGGCTGAACCGCGAGGGCGTGCTCCTAACCTGGCGTCGCTATCACGACCAGGCAGACATGCAGCAGTTCCTGCAGAACGTATTAGAGACGCACTCCGAGCTGGCGGAGATCGTGCAAATCGGCGTCACGCGCAACAAGCGGCCGCTCGAGGTGCTCAGGTCTGTAGACTGATACGCTCACTGTTACGTAGTGTCTTTCGCATCGAGTTGCTTACGTTACTGTTGCGAACACTGACGATGTTATGCAGTATTACGTAGTCTTTTTTGTCTTACGTAGCTTGTATACTCATTATATAGTATACGTAGTAATAACTGTAGTCTAAGTCTATCATAGTCTAACGTAGTATTACACAGTCTTATGTAGTCTTACGTAGTCGACCATAGTCTTTCGTAGTCTACCATAATCTTACGTTGTTTTATGTAGCCTAACGTAGTCTTACGTAGTCTAACATAGTCTTGTGTCTCAGTCTTACGTAGTTTTTTGTAGTCCTACATTTTAACCTTACGTATTAGGCTTACATAGTCTCACATAGTTTTTGAAGTTTTACGTAATCTGAATACTTTCAAAGTCTTACGTAGTGTTTGAAGTCTTACGTAGTCTGCATACCCATCATGGTCTTACGAAGCTTTACGCGGTCTTCGTTTATCTATGTAGTGTTCTTTTTCGTACTCTTACGTACTTACGTAGTCTGCATACTCTTCATAGTCCACGTATGTTTTGATCCTACACAGGCTGCATGCTCTTCATAGTCTTACGTAGTCTTTAAAGTCTTACGTAATCTGCATACTTTCAGTATTATGTAGTTTTTCAGTATTATGTAGTTTTTCAAGTCTTACGTAGTTTTTCAAGTCTTACGTAGTCTGCATACTCTTCATGGTCTTACGTAGCTTTCGCGGTCTTCTTTTTCCTACGTAGTGTTCTTTTTCGTACTCTTTTGTCTTTACGTAGTCTTACGTAGTCTGCATACTCTTCATAGTCTTACGCTGTTTTTGATCCTAAGTGGTCTGCATGCTCTTCATAGTCTTACGTAGTTTTTGAAGTCTTACGTAGTCTGCATACTCTTCATGGTCTTACGAAGCTTTATGAGGGTTTTCTAGGTAGTCTTCATTTTTCTTATGTAGTTTTCGTACTCTTACGTAACTTTTGATGTCTTTTATAGGCTGTACACTTATTATAGTGTTACGTAATCCAACGCAGTCTTACGTAATTTTCGTAATCTACATAGTCTTATAGTCTTACGCAGTCCCAGTATTTTTGCGTAATCTTCGTGTTCTTACGTAGTTTTCCGTTTCTTAAGTTGTTTGCGTATTCTTATGCAGTCTTCTTAGTTTTACAATGGTAACGTAGTGCTAAGTAGTGTTACGTAGTGCTCCGTATACTGTTAATGATACAGCTACCGTTCATTGTTAGCTCTCAACTGTTAATGCTACTGTTGCTGTTCATTGTTAGCTCTCTGCTGCCAAGTCTCTACTGTTAGCTGACCCTGTGACCTCGGCTAGTGCTAATTTAGCCTATTGTTCGGCTTGTTTTCAGAGTCTCCAATGGCAATTCGAATAATTTTGCTATCTTTGTGGATGCCGGAATGCAGGCGCGCGATTGGCTGAGCCCGGCGGCGCTGACCTACGCCATCTCAAAGCTGACCTGGCTGTGGGAGCAGGGTCAGGCGGACAAGGCGATGCGCCACATCGACTGGTACTTCCTGCCGCTGGCCAATCCCGATGGCTACCAGTACTCGCGGCTCACCGATCGCCTGTGGACCAAGAATCGCCATTATGACGCTGCCACCGGCTGCTACGGCGTCAACCTGGACCGCAACTTCGACTATGCTTGGGGCGAGGCGGGCTCCACGTCGAATCCGTGCAAGAATCTGTATCACGGCCCCAAAAGCTTCTCCGAGCCGGAGACCCGAGCCATGCGCAGCTTCCTGCTGGGCATGCGCGACTTCCTGGGCGCCTACGTCTCCTTCGGCGGCTACGGCCAGGCGATCACCTATCCGTGGGGCGACGCCGACTATGTGACCAGCAACCAGCGCCAGCTGCGCCACACAGCTCGCCAGGCGATCCTCAACTTCCGTCGCCTCAACCACGCCGAGTACAGCATGGGCAGCAGCTACCGCCAGAAGCTGGCGCGATCTGGCAACGCCGCCGACTGGGTGCAGCAGCACATCGAGCCGCAGTTCGTGTACAACGTGTTCCTCAAGGATCAGGGGCGCTACGGCTACCTGATGCCACCCCACTACATACTCGAGTCCGGCGAGGAGGTCTACGAATTCCTAAAGACTATAGCTCAGCAGTTGCAGTAACTGAATCACACTCGATGATTATTTAGATAAAATATTTTTTTTTTTATTTGATTATCTGATGACTTCGTGCTTAGATAAACACAAATATATTATAGCTCGTCTCTCCACATTTGTCTATTGAAACTTTATGCAAACAGCTGGCAAAAGCCAGTCGCATCATAACAACTTTCAAATGCTATATCTCGGCGTTAATCATCCAATAATTATGGCGTAGTCTTGCTAATGGACCTCAGCTAATAACTAGTTAAAAGGCAAACAATGATAATAAGCCAGGGAAACTCCCGAGATGATGTGTGATGTGTGAGTAAAGCAGCTGAGTAACTTCAAACAATGGATTACTTTATGCAAAATCGTGGAAATTTATAGAACTTGCCCTGAACTGCTTGCTTGACAGAGACAGCGAGAGCAGGAAGAGAAACTGTTGCATGCTTTTAGGCGAGTCGCTTAAAGCTTAACAGTTTAGAAGTAAGTATTAAATATGTAACCCATGTAACAACAATAAATATAGTTAAATATTGTATATATAAATTATAAAAATATTAAACTTGAAGCAAAGAATGTCAGAATACCTTTAAAAAGCACACACACATAGGCAAATAGAAAGCAGTCGAAAAAACTCAAAACTGTAAAAGAGCGGGTGAGAGAGCAGGTCTGCAAAAGCTGCTGCTGAAGCATAAGACAGAAAGAGAGAGGGCGAATGAGAGAGCGAGAGCGCGAGCGAGAGCGCGAGCGAGAGCGCGAGCGAGAGCGTTGCCCAGAGCTAGTTGAACTGGGTGAAACTTTCACTTTCAATCGCGTTTTCAAAACTAGTATAAACAAATCGGGGGCGAGCGTGCGACAGAGAGAGAGAGGGGGAGAGAAGGGGGCGTGCGGCGGGCGACGAATGGCGCGACAACGGGCAAAAGATGTTATTCATCTATCTATTTATTTAACATGCATATAAAAATTATGCGAAGCGGGCGAAAGGCCAGCGATAAACGCTTGCCGCGCAAAGAAAGTGATTTAAGCGCTGCACGAAATACAGAAAAACAGAAAAAACAAGAAGCAAAATCAAAAAACTCCGCCGAAGAACGGCACGAAAGCGAGCCTAGTCACGACCAAGCGATACCCTATATATGCAAACAATGAGACAAAGCGACTGACCGCAAAACCCAAGAGTGTGTGAGTGGGTGTGTGTGAGTGTGTGTATATATGTGTGTGTATGTGAGTGTATGTGTGTGCGTGTATGTGTCTGGGAGCATAGATCGTCGCGCTTTGTGCTGCCTAATTGAATGGATTACAAAAGCGCATTCAACCCTCTAAAGGCTAAAATACAAAAGTGAAAATCATTTTTTTTTTATCGAAAAAGAAGAAACCATAAGAAGAAGCAGAAAAGGCGAGCACAACAACAATAACAAATACGCAAAATACAAAGCGCAGCCGCAGCAGGTAGAAGAAGAAGGAGAAGCTCAAAGAAGTAACGAAAGAAAAAGAGCATAATTGGTGTGTGGCGGGTGGAGGGGGGAGGTGGGAAAGAGGACGGGCAACATGTTGATTATCATCGAAGGCGAAAGAAAGTAAAAACATGGCAAGTGGGTCAAAAATTGCGCCGTCATAAGCACACACACACATACACACACACATACGTACGCAGCGTGAGTAATACAAGTGCATAAATAAGCGTCAATTACATAGTCAGATACGAGCACACACACACAGACACAGGCACATCTATAACAGTTTGTGATGGGCTTAAATTAAATTTACAGCAAATCACAATGCCTCACAGACAAATGCGCACACACATGCAAGTAAAGTGAATTGGCATGCAAATGCATACATGCATACACATGTATCTACATGCTTGCCTCGCATCATTATCATCTTGCCTTTGCCGGCTGGGCATTAGTCAACCGGTAAAACCAATCATTAAATTATTATGTTTTATACTTCTATAATTAAAGTTTTGTGCACTTCTAGCTGCATCTGCCGTGTGCGGAATTCTCGCTAAGTTTTTTATCGGGAATTTCCATATTTCAAGGCCTCAACATTGCGATTTCATACTGCTATACTATATAGTACACATGCCCATTAAGTTTAGTGCAGTATTTAGTAACTGTAAATGTAAAGCAGGTGAAAGTAGCTATAAAATGAAGCTACGATATGTATATATACATATATTCGAATGTTTGTTGTCTTTAGCTGGTAATACACACACTTATACACATGTCAAATGACACACGCATCGCATTCAGTGCATTCGCATGTAAAAAAGCGTGCATACTTTTGGCATAGACTGTGCTCCAATCCAGTTGCGCCTAAAATAGAGGTGTTAATTGTGCATGAACTATTTGCGGCGCTGCGCTGAGCGCTGAGAAGGCGCTGAGCAGCGAATATAATGCAAAGCTGGGAAAATAAATGCGAATTATAAAAAGCATAAAAAAGTGGACAACTAGTAGATACCCTGTATAGAAATTTCTTATATAACTTAATTTTTAAATCGAAAAAAAAAAAAACGAATTTCGAAATCAACACAAAATATAGTAAATATTTAGTTGATACCGATATATATTTTTCCTTTTCCCAAATATAATATGCACTTGCGCACATTATGCCCCGCTTAGGCATTTTCAAGGGGTATTAAAATGCCATTGACAGTTGTTTCGAACATGGGCAAGTGCAAAGTGCAAAACGGACAACTGCACGACTTCATGTGTGTGTGTGTGTGTGTGTGTGAGAGTGAGTAATAGATTGACTTTGGATAAATCACGCGAAATGCAACAGTAGCAGCTGCAGCAGCAGCAGCAGCCGAGCAACAGGCGCAAGCGCAGCAGCAGCGGGCGCAGCGACGCATCGCATTATGGCACGAGAGAGTCAATGTCGCTGACTTGCAGCGGCGCAAAGAGAGAGTGTAAAACGAAAAGTAGAAAGAAAGAAGCAACAACAACAACAACAGCGACGACGACGACAGCGACAGCGACAAAGGTAACTGTAATAGCGACGGCGACAGCAACCACCCCACACGCACAAGCTTCACGAATTTGTTGTTGTTGCTGTTGCTGTTGATGATGCGTGACTGACTCTCTCGCATCGCTGCCGCCGCTGGCTGCGCTGCCGCCAGCTGCGACTGCTAGCTGCGCTGCTTCGATTGCTGCTGCTGCTACTGCTGCTGGTGCTGCTGCGACCGCTGTAGTTGTCAATTCATTCAGTACGCGCCGATCGCTCCAAGATCGGTCGTCAGTTAGCAGCGCAATTTTTTTCTTTCCAAAATTGTTTTTTTTTTTGTTTGTTTCACTTTCTGTTGTAATTCTGTTTATTCACCTCTTTTGTTTCTTTTACCCGGTCTCTTTTTTCTGATTGGATTTTTTTCGGTGTTTTTTTTTTGCATTTTTTTTTTTATCGGGAAACAGCCCTCGGCGCAGTTGCCCGGCTTGATTTGATATAAAAATTGAAGCGACACAAAGGCAGCGCTTAGTCTGGCTCAGTCAGTGGGGGCTGCCAAGTGTAACAGTCACACTCACTCACACACAAAAGGAAAGGTGTGCCTGCAACTGACCGGCAACTGCAGCATCCAAGAAGCAGCAACATCAATCACAGCGAAACGTCAAATGTAAGCGAAATGAATTGAATTGAAATGTGTGCAACAAAGAGAGGGAGAGGAGAGAGTGCAGGCTTTGTGTGAATGTGAGCGTGCGCGTGCGAGAGGTCACGCATGATTAGCATATGCGTGCCTGTAGATTAACATTAACGTTAACATTAACATTGTGGTGAATCTGTAACGAATGTAAGCGAATTGCAACAAGTTTTGATACCCTGTACGCACTGAAGAATATCGAATGGGGCTGCTAGGTGCATGAGGGAGCATATAAGATAGGAAATATAGATGTAGATCTATGTGATTGCCTATGAGTTGAAGTCCAACAGCTGCATAGACGGGGGGACACACTCAGATTTATTGCCAAATCGATATTTATCGATAGGTTTTTTAAATCGAAAACATGTCTAATAAATCGCTCAATATTGCAGCAGATATTGAAGAGATTTACAAGTCAAACTTGACAGACTTTCCAAGTTAGCCCCACAAACTGATGTAGAGAATCGATAAATATCGATAACCAGCATACCCTCTTTAAAATGCGTGCACTATTATGCATTCAAGTCACACACAGAGGGGGCATTGCACCTGCATACAGGGTAATCGCACCGGCAATCACTCTCGACGAGAGCACTCTTACTTTGCTCGGCGACTGGTCAAGGGAAATGTGCAGTCGCTCCAGTTATGGAGCAAAGCACGAACCAGCGATAGCATCTGGGACACGTGATCGAAACAAAGGTCGGCCCATATACGATACGAAACGCAACGAAACGAAACGATACTGTCCATACAGAAGATTCTGTCCGTCCGTCCAACTCGGCTCCGACTCGAATCCGTCTGCGAGACACTCCTCAGCGTTTGTTTAGTACCATTCGCGGCAACAGAACCAGTTCTCTGGGCCGCTTTCCGAACTACAAACAAAAAAAGTAAATAAAATAGAGACTTTAATCTGCTCGGCTCGTCCGGGAGCTAATTAACACAATTGCGTGCTAACCAAAGGCGATAACAGTTTCGCAACGGCCCCAACGATCTCTACTCTCGAAATAATGAACGGAGCCAGATAGACGCGCAATCCAATTCAGATACAGTACACAAAGAGCTTGCAATTCCGATTTCAGCTTGACAAAAAAATAAAGTTTTATATATAAATTATATACACTTATATATATATCATATATACATACATTCGCGTGCATGTGTAATTGATTCGACTCGATTTAACGCAAATCGCATACCAATGAATCAAGCCATTTGCTGGCCCCCATCGCATATGACATTTCATCTATATATATGCACATATATAGTGTGTGTATATATCTAGCGAGTATATTTGAAACGTGTGTATTCAGCTTGATGGATTGACAAATAATCAAAACAGAAATCGAAATGTTCCATATCAAAATTATATATTGAACTTCGACAAGGCCGAAGCAACGCACACAAGCCCACATAAGCACTACATATACCAATATACTTGAAAGTATTTTTACATATATATTGATTGATTTTTTTTTTTCAAATATTTGATTTGTTTCTACAATTTTTGGAATAGAAAATATATTTTTGGAAATTCATATAAAACAACTAAGAAACGACTATATAATACCCGATCCTATTTCACTTTAGATATATCAATAAATTTTCATCTAAAACGAAACCTTTAATTGACAGGTTTTAGAATAAGTATTTCTATATATCTAGGAATGTAAATTTCGATTAATATAAGCATAGTATAGAAGACTTTGATTCGATATACATATATTATTTACAGAGCAGATCACCTTATTTCATTTTCATGTATTTTCATGCATTGTGACTCCATAGGCGTAGCTCTATAATGTATAAATAACTGTGTTTTATACAAAGTAAGCTACAATCCTTGACTTTTTCTCCAAAGATTCAATCTTTTATCTTCTTAAAGTCATTTTTTTCTCAATGAAGATCCACAAAATATTTGTTTACCACATTTGTCAAATTGAACGAGATATTGACAATTGAATTTAAGTGCGATAATCTGATGATATAATACTTAATAAGAATTAGCAACTTGTTTCAAACATTTTTACATATATTTCCCAAAATGATGCAACAGCCAATTCCGACTTATTTTACAGGAGGAATAAGACAGAATCAAATAGAAAAGGTTTGTAGTGCTCCTGCTCGAATGATATAGAAAATATCTATCTTAATGAGGCGCAGAGTAGCTCTCTCTTACCCTCTCTCTCCCTATCTCTTCCGCTCTCTCTAGCTAAACGAATGTACTAAATGCAAGTCGAGAACGAGTATCTATGTACGATTATTAATAAGCTATAGTCAAATGATAATAATGACAAAAATATTATTTATATTATCATTATTATTAATATATTATAAACTTGGGCTAACTTTTATAACAATGTAAATTGAAGAACAAATTCTGGTAAGAGAGAACGGTTTTTGTTTGATTGATTGATCGCTCATCAATAATGATCGTTAATAATAATTTACAATATTTTTATATAATCAATTTTCATCGATTCATCAGAAGAAAAACACATTTACTCGAATTGCGTCTGAGTTAGTTAATAAGAATTAGACAAGCAATCAGATTAAACAGAATATATGTATGTAAATATACATAGATGAATATAAATGTATATTTAATCTATAATTACATATATATAAATATAGATCACAGTGAAAACAATTTGAGTATTCGCCAAGCTCGACATTTTTGCCTTTCTATTACCATAAAATTTTAATTATTTTTCGCACTGGCTCAGTATCAATTGGCAATGTCGTAAATGTCATATGTCAAAAGTTGTGAATATATTTCACGGTTTACAACTTTACACGTTCAATAAGTGTTTGTGACATTAAAGTCTAAAAAGAAAGCCTTTGTAAGAAAGCTTTAATGAGCAGTGCCCAACTTGGAGATACCCTGCAGCTTGCGCAGAGCTGCTAAGCCCATTCTTTTGGGTCTCTCTCATACAAATACATAGTATAGTTAAATAGTAGAACAAGTTCTCTTTTAGATATACTTTTTTAATCAAATTTTGTTAAACCTGAGAGTGAAGGCCAGATGTAGGTACTTGCCAAAGCACAAGTTTATTGTGGTTGCAATGGGTTTTTTTTTGGGGGATGGGATAAAATTGAAAATAAACTAAGCCGAAATAATTACAAAAAAGCTTAAGGTTTCTCTTAAGGCATTCAA
Organism: Drosophila pegasa; assembly: GCA_035046225.1. Classification (NCBI taxonomy): domain Eukaryota; kingdom Metazoa; phylum Arthropoda; class Insecta; order Diptera; family Drosophilidae; genus Drosophila; species Drosophila pegasa. Next base: position 262,493 of record JAWNOD010000063.1, read on the forward strand.
ATTATGCTTGAAAACCCGAATAAGTAATCGATAATCGATTTTTATCGATATTGGGGAAAATAGGTTGGTTTAAGTTGTGTGTTCATAAGAAGGGACAGACATATAGACAGTCAGACGAACATGGCTACATGGACTCAGCTCGTCCCGCTGTTAAGATATACATATACTTTATGGGTTCTGCCACGACTCTCCCTCTGCAAGTTACATAAATGTTAATTGTGAATTCCTCTTTCCCATTTTTTTTAAGATATATAAATATATAAGGTTTATTGTAAGAATACGTTTCAGTCTGAATTCCAATTGCAACTAGTTCACTTTGTGATTCTCCACAAATATTAAAAAAAAAAAGGAACGAAACTCAGACACAAAGGTAAAGTAATATTTGTATAATTAGGCAACTCTCTAAAGGGGCTACAGGAGTTTGAATACTAGAGGGAAATAGTTAAATTGCTTTCTATATATTTTGATAGAAAAAGTATGATCTATTCCCTTACAAGTTATCGTTCAACCATCTGTCCGCAATTGTACGATGTCAAGAATCAGAATTGGAATTATATATATATATATATTTGTCTATAGCCTCGTCTGATGAATACGCCTACTGGGAACTCTCAAACATTAGAGCTTTAGAATCAGGGACTTCCCAGTTGGCGAAGACTAGAAATTTCAGATTTATACCCCATTAGGCCGCCCACACAGATAACCGTGTTGAGCTATCACTCATTGGAGGCGTGGTCAGTTGATCTATAGATCACATGGATCGTGAATGAATGCGAGTTCCCTTTCATTAGAATGGAATTTCGATTCGGGCTTAAACGCAATTGCGTTAATTGGTTAACAATTTGAGAGCCCCATTAGGCCGCTGACCCAGATACCCGGCCGAGCGGCACTGAGCGGGTAGCTGGGTGCGTTAATTACTTTGAGCACTTGACTGATCGTCGTCGAACCTTATCGCTGCACAGATATCGCCGACAACCGAGGACTGATAAGATTGGGAGAGATCGATAGCAGGATGAATCATCATGGATCGCCGCTGCTCTGGATGCTGTTCGGCTCGCTGCTGGCCGTGGGCTGGCTGGGCGTGGCGGGCAGCAACCACAGCGTGCCGCTGGCCTTGACCGCGGACCATGCCCACCTGGATGTGAACGGCATACACATGCGCTACGACGACACGCAGCTGTGGCGCATCCACAACGTGAGCGACGCGCTGCTGCAGGCGATACCCGTGGGCAAGATCATGGAGGAGAAGTTCGGCGGCAACATCTGGAAGGAGAACTCCAAGTTCCTGGACATCTCCATCGCCAAGGAGCAGGCGAAGGCGGCGCGCGGCTTCCTCGACGCCCACCGGCTGCAGGCCGAGCTGCTCAGCGACAACGTCCAGGCGCTCATCGACGAGGAGCAGCAGGACGGCGTCCAGCTCAGCCAGGCACTGCCAGGAGCACGCTCAAGTGAGTTCAGAATCCCATTGAATCATAATCCCCCCCCTTCACCCCATCCTCCTCTCTCTCTCTCTCTCTCTCTCTCTCCACAGAGAAGGCGTCGCGCTCGGACAGCGGCATACACTGGAACGACTACCATAGCCTGGAGACCATCTATGCGTTCATGCGCGAGATTCGTGCCAAATATCCCGATATCTGTCGCCTCTACACCATAGGCCAGACGGCCGAGGGACGCGACTTGAAAGTGCTGCGGTAAGTCGAGAGCCTAATCTATTCCCTGCTCCGCATCAAATGGAGCATATTCCATTAGTTGCCAAGGCTCTAGCACAGTTTGACAGTCGCTGCATTTAACAGTTGCAGCGGCAGACACAAAATTAACAGCAGCTATGTTAACTTAGCAGAGCTGTGCATGAAATCATGTGCAGCCTGAAATTATGCTACAGCAAATGTCAACTGCAGCAGCAGACACGTAATTAACAGCAGCTATGTTAACTTAACAGAGCATTAGACTGGCAAATGCTAAGCTAACATTTTCAGCTGCCTCTGCACTGTTAACTTGACATAGCTCTGTTTTACGCGTGCAGCTCGAAAGTATGCTACATAAAATGTTAGCTGCGCGCAGCTAACATTAGACTGGCAAATGCTAAGCTAACATTTTGCGCTGCCTCTGCACTGTTAACTTGACAGAGCTCTGCTTTACGCGTGCAGCTCGAAAGTATGCTACACAAAATGTTAGCTGCGCGCAGCTAACATTTGGCTAGAAAATGCTAAGCTAACATTTTATGCAGCCCACACACACTGTTAGTTAACATTGCGCTGCTAAAACTATGCTCGCCTAAAACTATGCTACGAATTTTGACCGTCTGCTTGCAGCATCTCGGAGAATCCGCGCGACAACAAGAAGATCTGGATCGACGGCGGCATCCATGCGCGCGAGTGGATCAGCCCGTCGACGGTGACGTTCATACTGTACCAGCTGATGAACAACTGGGAGAAGCAGCCGGCGCACATACGCAGGCTCACCTGGTACTTCATGCCGATGATGAATCCGGACGGCTATTACTATTCGCGCACGAAGAACCGTCTGTGGCGCAAGAATCGCTCGCGGTCGACGCAAAAGCAGAACTGCTACGGCGTCGACCTGAATCGCAACTTCGATGTTGGCTGGAACGGCTACGGCTCCTCGAAGGATCCGTGCAGCGACGTCTTCCGCGGCACCTCGGCCGCCTCCGAGCTGGAGACGCAGGCGGTGGCCAGCTTCCTGACCAAGCGCCGGGCCAACCTGGAGTCGTACCTGACGTTCCACAGCTACGGCCAGATGATCGTCTACCCGTGGGCCTTCAAGGCCGTCAAGGTGAAGGACAGCGACCAGCTGCAGCGCGTCGCCGCCACCGCCGCCGACCGCATCTCCAAGAAGACGGGCACCAGCTACGTCGCGTCCGTCACCCACGAGGTGCTCGGCATCGCCGGCGGCGGCTCCGACGACTGGAGCCGTTTGGCCCTCGGCGCCAAATACGTCTACACCGTGGAGCTGCGCGACCGCGGCCACTACGGCTTCATCCTGCCGCCCAAGTTCATCAAGGACACGGCCCTCGAGGGCTGGACTGTGGTCGAGACGGTCGTCCAGGCCATCTCCTAGCCAGCCCCCAGCCACAACTGTGTGAGTGCGCCCCCCGTGTGAATGCTTATTTATGTATGCATGTACATTGTACATATGTAAAAACAAAAACAAAAACTAAATAAAATTCAAATACATTTGTATCCCTTAAAAAATAGACGTGGAGAGATGAGTGGGTTTATTTATAGGTCCACCTACTATCCTATCTGTCTCTCTATATGGACGTCTACAGCTCTTGATTCTTTTCTAGAATCGACACTCGATATGAAATCGATAAGTATCGACATGAATCGATAACAAACATTAGAAATACTTCACTTTTTTATGCATTTGCAGGGTATTGCCAAGTCAGGCAGAGCTACATATGACATGCATAACTTCAATGCATAGAGCATAACGAAATAAACTGAACTAGTTCACAAAAAAAAAACAGTCTAATGAGAACCGAGTCAATTGAAAAAGTTCATTGCTGGTTAAGACCAATTGAACTAGTTCATTAGCTCAGGAACAAAAGAACAACAAAATTGAACTAGTTTATAAAGGAAGACCGTACGGAAGTAAGTTATCGATGATCAAGCGAAACGAATAGACAGAAGTGACACTGAACTAGTTCACAATCAGCTTATATCAATCGTCACAAAGATATGCAGTCAAATTGAACTAGTTCATAATGAACTTATATCAGTTTATACAAGAAGACAGTCAAATTAAACCAGTCCTTTGACTAGTTCATAAGCACAGCCATATGGAATATATATAAATGTCAAATTGAACTAGTTCATGAACATCCATATTGAACTTGTATCAATAGACAAATATATAAAAATCAAATTTAACTATTTTATAAACTAGTTCATAAGCACAGCCTCAAATACTTAGAAGTCAAACTGAACTAGTTCATAAACACAAACATACTGAACATATACCATAGATATTCCTATAGAAGTCAAATTGAACTAGTTCATAAACTAAACTGACGAAAGGATAACATTAAAATTGAACTAGTTCATTAGCACCGCCGTATTAAACTCGTATTAAATGATAAAAAGATGGAAGTAAAATTCACTAGTTCATAAAAGGCCATATTGAACTTATATCAATAGATTAATACGTATAAGTTCAATTGAACTAGTTCATAAGCTCGCTCATAAGCACAGTCACATATTAGATCCGATCAATTGACAAAGAGATGGAAGTTGAATTGAACTAGCTCATGTGCACAGCCATACCAGTTCACTAGCATGAACTAGTTCATAAGCACAACCACATAGAACCTATTTCAATTAATAGATGGAAATCAAAGCAAATCACATCGACAAAGAGACGGAAGTCAAATTGAACTAGTTCATGAGCGCAGCAACATTTAACTCATATCAATATAAGAGTCAAATTGAACTAGTTCATGAGCACAGCAACATTTAACTGATATCAATATAAGAGTCAAATTGAACTAGTTCATGAGCACAGCCATATTGAGCTTGTGCCAATTGACACTTCTATAGAACTCACATTGAACTAGTTCACAATCGACAAATGTTATCGAAATGTTATCAGCTCAAGCCATTAAAATGTTATCGATAGTCAAGGGATTGGACTCACCGTATCCTCATCGTCATCGGTGTTATCGGTCTGGTCCAGCTGCAGCTGCTGAGCCAGGGCGTTGGCGCTGGTGCAGAGACCCCCGCCCCCGCCGCCGCCGGCGCCGCCATTGTGCGTATGAGTGTGGAGACCCTTCGGCGTGGACTCCTCGGAGATGACCGACTCCGAGGGCAGATTCTCGACGAAGGCCACAAAGTTGGTCAGCGGCTCGGCGGCTGTCGGTGGCGTGGAGGCCGTGGAGTTGCCCAGCGAGGCGACCTTCTGGCCACCGGCGTTGGCGTTGGCTTTGGCTTGGCTTGGAGACTTCGACGTGGTGCTGGCTTTGATGGTGGTGCTGCTGCTGCTGATGCAGCGCGTGTAGCGTGTGTTCAGCTTGATGCTGCTCTGCGGCGATGCCGGCGACTGCGGTGAGGGCGTGGTCGAGGGCGTCTGCAGCTGGCAGTTGGCATCGCCATTCACATCGCCATCGATGTCCCCAACGCCCTCGCCCTCGCCCAGCTGCAGCTGCTGCTGTATGAGACGCTCCGCCTCCAGCAGCAGCTCATCCACGGAGCGCATGTCGGAGTTGTCGGCGAGGCGATTCACCTCCTGGAATATGAGCTCCGGGTCGGCGGGCTCCAGGCTGCAGTCCTGCTCCTTGGCCAGAAACTCGATGATCGAGCTGCTGCTGGTGTAGTCCAGGTCGCTACACATGTCCTCTGCCTGCCCGCTGCGTGGGCGTGTCGACGCCTTGGACATGTTGCAGTTGCACCTGCACCTGCTCTCCCTCTCGCTCTCACGCCCGCCTCACTCTCCCTCTCTCTCTCTCTCTCTCCACCACTTGCACTTGCTGCCGCTCTCTTCGCACTCACTTGGCGCTGCGTTTTGTTTATTTGTTTTGCCTTGTTGTTGTTGTTGCTGCTGCTGCTGCTGTTGTTGTTGCTGGTTCTGGCTTTTGTGGTCTATATCAATTGACGGCCTGGACGAAATCGTTGCACCCGACCGCCGAGGTTGCCGACGTTGCCGCCGTCGCACTCAATCGAGTCCTTTCCGCGCAGCGTCTATAAAACTAAAAAACTTAAAATTATTTACTGTTTCCCGTTTGCTCTCTACGCTCGCATTATTTTTCCGTCTTGTTTGTACAACTGCCTTAAATTACGACTACTGCTCCTTTTGACATTCGCCCGTTCACGTCGCTCACGCCGCTCCACACCTAACAGCGCGGCTCCACACGTAACAGCACAGCGCTGTTACTTAACAGTTCTGAGCTTATTCAAATTTTAACAAAATAAAAAACAAAGAAAATAAAAGTTATTTAGTTATTTAAATATTTTTCATGGCAATTGAGTGGCAATATTTTTAATTACAGTTAAATATGCTAATTTTTAGCCAGGTGAGATGGTTTCTGGGCGTTAACTAAACATTTTTATGCAAAAAAGAGTTTTTCCATTAAAAAATTAAAAATATTTTTAAAAAATATTAAAAAAAATTCAATATTTTTAAAATATATAAAAAAATTTGCCATATTTTTAAAAAATATAAAAAAAAATTGCAATACTTTTAAAAAATATATAAAAATTTGCAATATTTTTAAAAAATATAAAAAAAGTTTGCAATATTTTTAAAAAATATAAAAAAAAAATTGCAATACTTTTAAATATATATAAAAAATATGGAATAATTTTAAAATATATAAAAAAAAAATATGCAAAGCATTTAAGTAGTATTAAACAAATATTTTAAAAAAATATAAACAAATTTGCAATATTATTAAAAAATAAAAAATAAATTGCAAAATTAAAAAACATGGCAATACTTTTAAAAAATATATGAAAACAAATGGAATATTTTGAATAAAAATATAAAAAAATTTGCAATACTTTTAAAATATTTTATAAAAAATTAAAAACATTTGTTATATTAAAAAAATGCTAAAATTTTAATTTTCTTTGAATTTTATTTTATATATATATTTTTTTTCAAGAACAATTATTATACATATATATAGATATATATATATAGTTTTTAGTTTGTAATGTTATCCTTAAATATATAGATTTTTTTCACATTATGCACAAATTTTAAAACAAAAAATAAATACATATATAATTTGTTCCCGAAATTGTGTTTTTCTTTTACATATACATATATATATATAGGTGTATCTGGTTTATATATCTCAGTTGTAAGCCTAAATATGACATTTTTGTATTTCGTTTGTTTTTCTTTTTAATTTTAAACATACACATACATACATACATTACTTTTTTTTTAGTTTTTCATTTCATTTTTGTTTTCTTCTAATTATGAATAAAGTTTTATTTTCTTTTGCTTAAACACTAAACGCATAAAATATTTATATATATATTTCTTGTTTTTCTTTTCTTTCCTGCTTTTACTTTTTATACATGTACAGGTGTGTGTGTGTGTGTGTGTAATAGTTACAAAAAAAATATATATATATATTTATATATTTAATTATAGTTGTAATAGTAAAAATGGAGCAGAGACACATTAAATAAAAACTAGTTTAGCTTTGAATAAAATCGTTGGAAAAAAAAAAACAATATGTACAATCGATTCACGTAAATACATAATAATAATAATAATAGTAATAATAATAGTTGCTAATATTGCTTATGACTATATAACGTACACATATCAGTAGTTCATTTGGATCTTTGAGTGTTTGTCTGTCTCTGTGTAGTTAAAACGCTGACCATGCTCATGAAATTTGCTATCACTTTTTGTTTTGTTTCTGTTTCGTTTAAATACAATAAAATATTGCAAAGCTAAGCTAAAACCCAGGGCAGAGCCGAGCAGCATAAATGTATATATCTATATATCGATATATATATATACATGCACATACATATTAGTTAATAAATAATGAATCGTCATCGATTACGAAACAACATTAATAATTAGTATTTTGGTGGCAGGGTTTCTCAGGTGGAAGGCTCGCGGCATTCAGCCGTCCACGGATTTGGCTTCGTGCTCGTCCAGATCCAGGTCCAGCAGCGATTATCTGTGGCTGCTGTACGTCTTGAAGACCCGCGGCATGCTGCTGCTGCTGCTGCTGCCGCCGCTGCTGCTGCTGCTGGTCGTCGTGTTTGTGCTGCTGCTGCTGTTGCTGCTGCTGTTCGTGTTGTTGCTGCTCACGGCCATGCTGCTGGGCGCCTCCAACTGTTGCTGTTGCTGCAGGGATTGCTGCTGCAGCTGCTGCTGCTGCTGTTGCTGCTGATGATGATGATGCGTCGTCGTCTCCAGATTGAGTGGCATCGGCATCGTGTGATCCTCATCCGCATGCTCGTAGATATAGTCCCGCTTCTTGAAGTTGTCAATGATCTTCTTGGTGGACTTCATGTGCGCCACAAAGGCCGCCTCCAACTGTGGAAGAGTCAATTATATAGTTGGATAAACAAATGGAAATATAGTTGCCACATACACTGGAGGTCAGGTTCATGAAGGTGTGATATTTCTCCAGCACGCCCACGATCTCCTTAAAGCTGTTGCCGCGCAGCTGGCGCCGCACAATCGTCTCGTTCTGCTCGTTGTCCGTGATCAGGTTGCCGATCAGTATCGCCGCATAGCTGCCCTTGAGCGTGTGCTCCATGTGGTGTCCGGCGCGTTGCACAACTGCAAAGTGGAAGATCAGATATAATGTTTAATTTATAGCAATTCAATTCATCTCCCTCTCTCTGTCTAAGTTTCTCCATCTCAATTTCCATTTCCATTTCCATTGAATTCTGTTTATATCTGCCCCATTCCTCACATTTCCCCACACTCCCCCACTCCAAGCCTATTTCTCGATAAAGCAAACAGTCTGGCTTTGGTTACCCAAGCTCTAGACTGGAAATGCACGCAATATGAGCTGCTCCAATTACACGGATTACGCGGAATGGCATGTGGCCAGACAGCGAGCGAATCAATATAAACAAATGGAAAAGTGGGAGGGAGTCGAATCTCAATCCCAATCCGGTCTAACTAAAGATTACTTACGATTGTTGACCGTCTCCTCGACCTCCTCCTGCTTCTTTTTGCTCTTCTCGTTGCTCTCGAGGAAGGCGTCCGTATTCTTCTCCACCAATCTGCAAACAAGAACAAGCCAGAGTTAGTCTGTGTTGGACGTGGGGGCATTGACTTAATGACGCACCTGGCCAGCTCCTCGCACTTGTAGAAGTACTCGAGCAGCGCCTGCACCGCACTGACGGCCTGATCGCCCACCGTGGGATTGTCCGCCACGTACTCGGCGGGCGCGCTCGCCTGCATCAGCGTGGCGCGATTCGGCGGCGTGTGCATGCACAGGTTGATGAGCAGGGTGAGCACCTGTGGGTAGGAGGAGAATGACACGGATCATGAATCAATGTCTATGATGGACGTAACTGAGGGTCACTCACCAGAATGCTCAGCTCGAAGACGCAGCGATCCGGAATGTAGTTGGACGCGAGCAGCAGCAGGTGGAATGACGTCTCGATGACGTCGCTCCGCTTGCCCAGCAGCTCGGCGCCCAGCGAAGGCTGCGCCTCGTTGAACGTGTGCGTCAGGTTGATGAGCACCTTCATCACGGGTATGAGGAGCTCGCGCATCGCCACGCCCGGGTGCTCCTTGCTGCTGTTCTGCTCCGTCGTCGACGTCGAGGGGTGCAGCATCAGCTGCCGGTCGCACAGCCGATAGAGGAAGCAGAGCGTGTCCACAGCCCGCCCGTTGGCGTAGGTCAGCATGTAGCGCTGGTTCGCCTCGTTGTGCTGCGTCACGTTCTCGAGGACGCGCAGGCAGCGCGCCACCGTCTGCATGTTGTCCAGCAGCGCCGGCTCCCAGTTGACCAGCGCCATGTCGGTCGCCGCCGTCGCTATCACCGGCTGGCAGAAGTCGGAGATCGTCTTGATGATGTGCTCCAGGCCGCCCAGCTTGCGCAGGTCCTCCTTGAACCACTCGCCCGCCCGCTTCGAGGTGAGCGAGAGCAGCGTCTCCATGGCCAGCGTGCCCACCGTGATGGACTCCACGTTCAGGTGTGTGCCCTTGCCCTGCGCCTTGATCTCCTCGCACAGCTCGCGCACCTTCTGCTTGTTCCGCTCGTAGTTGGGTCGGTCGGTGTGCGCGGCCACGCCCACGCCCTCGGCCTCCAGCAGATTGATCATCAGCTCGAGCGAGTCCCGGTCCAGATCCATGTTGAGGCCCTCCTGCGACAGGATGTACATGATGGCCGAGGTGCACAGGCCCAGGCTCAGGTCCCGGTTGGCATCGGAGAGCGCCTGCAGGGAGAAATCAGAGAGATTAGTGGATGATTACCCACTGTGACATGGGCAGACTCACCTTGAAGAACTTGGTGACCACGCCGTGGGCGCGCACGTGCATCCGGAAGGCGGGCGTCATGCACTTGGTGGCCAGCTGCAGGGCGGACAGGCAGCGCGTGGGCGCCGGGTTGAGCGGCTGCAGTGCGTCCAGTATGTACTCCACGTCGTCGTACATCTCCTGGAACTCGCCGATCTCCTGTATCTGGTGCGCCGTCTTCACGTTCCGCACCACCGTGTAGTACTCCTTGGTCTTCCGATCCACCCGGAGGCCGGTGCGCTCGCCCGTCCCGCCGCCGACGGCGCCGCCACTGCCGTTGCCAGCGCCGCCCGCGCCGCCTGCCTCGTCCGCACTCGGCTCCAGGTCCATGTCGAAGGCGTCGCCGGACGCCGCGGCCAGGCCAGACTGGGCGCTGTGCGGCGGCTTGGCCAGGCGGCTCAGCTTGCCCAGGGCGGGACTCTCGCCGCGCAGGGCGGAGCTGCTGCAGGTGTTGTTGTTGGAGTTGCTGTCGCCGAAGTCGCCATAGATGGCATCGATGGCCGCCGCCTTGCCGCTCGCCAGGCCGTCCGCCTTGGCGCCCACGCCGCCCGCTGCCGTCGAGGCGGAGGCATTGCTGGCATCGCTGCCCGTGCCGCCGCCGTTGGCCTCCAGCGCCGCGTCCCAGCTGTGCTTGTACAGCGCCCGCTTGGCCACCGTCGCCTGCTCGGCCTGGTCGGAGGGCACCAGGGCGCGGCTCTTGAAGATGCTGCCCTTCTTCTTCGAGATGACCAGCTTGACGGCGCCGCGTTGCGTCTCCTCGCTGCTGCCCGCATTGGCGGCGCTACTCGACGCCGAGGTAGCCTCTGCGCCGCCGCCTCCAGCTGCTGCTGCTGCGGCTGCGGCTGCGGCGGCTGCAGCTGCTCCCGCACCCGGCACCTGGGTGTCCAGCGTGAGGGTGCGCTTAAACTTATCCTTGAATTTGAAGTCGCGCGGCGGCGGCGACGAGGAGGAGCCGTCGTGCTGCATGGAGGAGCCGTTCGAGGTGTTGGACGCCTCGTCCATGCCGGGATCCGGCTCCGCCTCCGGCTCCAGCTCGGTGTGCGCCACCTTGGCCGGCGTCGGCTGCGCCTCGCCCAGCTCCGCCTCCTGCTCCGCCTCCGACGTCGTCTCGCCGTGCGGCACCAGCTGCGTCACCTGCTGATTCTTGCGCTTGCGCCCGTAGCTGCGCGTGCCACCGGCTCCACTCGCCCCGCCATTGTCGGTGGTGCGGCTGGCCTCGGCCTTCGCCGAGAGATTCGCGGCGATCTTATTGATGTTGTTGTTGTTACTGCTGCTGTTGTTGTTGTTGACGGCACGCGCTGCGGCGCGTCCACGTCGCGGCGGCGCCGCCGCCTCACTGGCCACCGACTCCTCCGCCAGGGCAGCCTTCTCGGGCGACTCCGACGACTCCAGCTCTGCCGCCTCCAGGCGCTTGCTGCCGCGCGCGCGTGTTGCCCGCTTCGAGGGCGTGGCCGTGGTCGTGGTGGATGTGGGCGACGTCTCGCTGGCCTTGCCGCGCGTCCTCGTGCGCGTCTCCAGCGTCGGCGTCGGCGCCGCAGCCTCCGGCGCATTGTTCGCCTTGCCGCGCGCGCGTCCTCGGGTCGTGCGCTTTGGCTGCTTGGACTCGGCCGAGGCGGAGGCCGCGTCGTCGGCTCCATTGAGCCGCGGCACCGCATCGCCACGCAGCACCGCCAGGATGTCCTGCTGCAGCGGCTGCTCCACGAGCGGCAGACGACCATCCGCTTGGTCTGCTCCAGCCGTGGATGTGGCAGCTGTCGCTGTCGCCGTCGCTGTCACTGCTCCCGCTCCTGCTCCGGCACCCGCTCCTGTTCCTGCTCCTGCTCCACTGCCCTCCATGGTCATCATCATGGACTCCAGACGCGACTCAATGTCCGAGGGCGGCGCCACCAGCGACGAGTGCTGGCTGGTCTCCAGGTCGCTCGTGATGACGCTCGAGCCGCGACTGCGGATCACACAGCTGTCCTCCTGGACGGCCTGCGCCAGCAGCTGCGGCGTGCTGTTGCCCTTGGACGAGATGCTGCCCAGCACCGACGACTGCGAGTCGAAGTCGTGGTCGGAGCGCGTCGTCGGCGAGATGACCGAGCCGCGCTGCAGCTGCTGCTGGAGTTGCTGCTGGTGCTGGTGCTGCTGCTGCTGCTGCAGTTGCTCGTTGAGCGCCAGGTGGGGCGAGGGCGTCTTGAACTCGGAGCTCTGGACCAGCTCGCTGGCCGCGCCTCCCGTCGCTGCTGTCGCTGTTCCTATCCCAGTCGCTGTCGCTATCGCTGTCGCCGCCTGGCCCGGCTGCACCTGCTCGACGTGCTGGGCGTGCTTCAGGTGCTTATGCTTTTTGCTCTTGGACTTCTTCTCTGCTTTGGCAATGGCGTTCCGTATGACGTCCGTCTTGATGATCAGCTTCAGGCGCTCCTTGGGCGGCTTGTCCGGTGAGATTTTCACTGTGCAATAATTGATTTCCGGTGGCTCCTCCTCCTCCTCCTCTTCATCCTCGTCGTCGTCGTCCTGTTCTCGCTCCTCCTCCTCCTCCTGCTCCTCCCCGCTGCTGTTGCCGCCTCCTCCTCCTCCTCCTGCTGCTGCTGCTGCGGCGTCTGCCGTCGGCTGTCGCAGCGGCTTTACGGTTATTTTTGGTGCAGGAACTGGAGCCTCGGCCGGATGATCGAGCAGCGCCTCGCTGGGCGTCTCGTAGGACAGATGCTGCTGGGCGGGCGAGCAGTTGGGCGGCTCCTCGCTGTCCGTGCTGACTAGACGTGAGGTGCCCTGCAATGGAGAAGGCTCAATGAATCCATTGTTTATGGCCAGTAAATCTCTCTATCTCTCTCCCTCTCTCGCTCTGCCTATGGCTAGGATAGTTTTTTTTTTTTGTTCCGTAATTAACACTTGGCTAACGGCAGCGACAACTGTCGCTCGACACACACAAACAACAACTGTGCCCAAGCGGCAGCCGCGACCAAATGAAAACGTTAAGAAACTGAACGAAGCAAAGAAAACGAAAAAACAGCAACTCAAGAAAAGAAATGGAAGAGGAGAAAAAAAACTCCGTTTAATGTAAAAGCGCGCGTAATTTAACACTGTGCCGCTTGCTGTTGCTGTTGTTGTTGTTGTCGCTTTCTCTTTCCCACACAGAGCGCCTCAAGCCGTGTGTGCGAGTGTGCGTGCGTGTGCTTGAGTGCGAACGAGTGAGTGAGCGAACGATTGTAAGCGAACGATTGAGAGCGAGAGAGCCAGGGTGGAATCTTCGCTCATTGAGCGCGTCGCTCGTGCGCGCTCGGCCCAACGCACAGTGGTTGATCGGGTGACAAAAACTGTGTCAATTCTGCAGCTGACCACGGTAAGGGGAGAGACTGCAAATTGTCATTGGACTAGGCCAATTGTTTCTTATATATATAACATAAATGTTGTAGTCTAGTTGGATTATAGTTTATCTAAACCTTATCAAAGACTCTATGCATAACAGCATATTTTTTAATGTGAAATATTATGGGTAATTTGTGATTTTTGATGAATTTCGGGAATGGAATGAAAATAGTAGAGAACAAAAATCGAAGTGTCATGCTGAACTATTGTTAATAGACTGTTCTACGCTCCACTTTTGTATATTATAATATATATTATAATAATAATATAATATATAAATTATTATAATATAAAATATATCATAATAATATAATATATCAATTATAATATTATATATATCATATAATATGAGTTAGGGTACATTCTATAGAGGTAAACTGATTAAAATTCTAAATATATTCAAGATATTTACAAATCAAGATTCTATTCCCCACACTTTCCTTGTAAAAAACTAACAAAACTAACTAAAATTGTAAATATCTCTATTGAAAAGCAATAGCTAAGCTCTGTAAATATGTAAAACTATGTCAAAAGCGTTATATGATTCTAAAACTAAAATGTTTAAGGGAAATAAAGCATAATAAAAAAATATATAATATATATATTGATGAAATATGAATTAGTGGATATTATATAGAGGAAAATGGATTCAACTCATTTCAAATATTGATTTCAATTAATTGAAATATGAAACTGAAGGCTTTGATATTTGCTAATTTAAAGCATTAGGAACTCTATCTAAAAATATAATATATGCAATTTTGATTCTGAAGTCGTATTTATCATTAGCATTATAGTCATCATCATATATCTAGCTATCTATATAAAACCTTGCTTCTATCTGCATGCAGAAACAGATGTAACAGATGGATATGACAGAAAGTAACTATATATATTTAATATATATGACATCTGCATGCAGAAAGATAATATATATATATATATATATATATATATATATATATATATATATATGACAAAAAGACAACATATATATTTAATATATCTATCTAGGTAGATTATATCTGTCAATCATTTCTATCTATCTATATCTGTCTACATATTGAAATTCCCATCTGGCTATCTATCTATATATCAATCATATATTCATCTATCTATATTCAACATATCCACATCTATCACATCATATAATCTACATCAATCTCTATCATATATATCTATACATCTATCACATTATATATATCTACATCAATCTCTATCATATACATATCTATCCATGCATACATTCTATAATATCTATCTATAACTCAAGGATCTATATACGCTTTCTAGTTAACATAATGCCTCAACTCTTGATTGTAAAAATCTCCATATAATCATATATATATCATCTATAAAAGAGTAAATCTTCCAAGATTTCCTTCCTCAAATTTCCCCTCCAACAAAATCCAATTCAGTTCAGATCGGGAAACTCACTTTGGAAATGCGCAGAACAATTGGCGGATGCTCGGGCGTTCGGGAAGCACTGGACGAGGCGGATGCTGATGGCACTGTGGGAGCGGAGGCTGCTGCTGCTGCTGCTGCCGCTGTTGCTGCTCCTCCTGCCGCTGCGGCGCCGATGGCTGTTGCGCTGGGCGCCGTTGCGGGCGGAGGAAGCGCTGGATGGCCGTCGGCAGCTCCTCCTCCTCCGCCTGGGATGGCTGTGGCTGCGGCTGCAGGCGCGGCGACATCCTGTGATGCTGTCGTGGTCTCGGGCGCACGCGCCTTGGGAATGATCAGATCCTTGATGGGCGTGGGGTAGCGCTCGTCCTCGTCCACTTCGCAGTAGTTGACCGCTTTGCGGGCGCGTCCCAGGATCCGTGACGGCGGCGCCTCTGGCTTCAGTTTCTTCTCCTCCTTCAACTTCTTCTTCTTGCCCTTGGGCTCGGCTGTGGGCGAGGCCCCGCTGGCCGCATCCATGTGATCGGCATCCAGGGCCAGGCTGTCGCCCAGTTCGGCGGCGCTAAACGCTCCGGGCGTTAAAGCAGCCGTCGCTGCCGCTGCTGCTGCTGCTGCCGCCGCCGTCGCCGCCGCCGCTGCCGTCGTAGCCGCTGCCTTCTTCTTGGGCGACTTGCGCTTCCGCTCTGCGGAGCTGCCCTTGCTCAGCTTCAGCTTGATGGGCTCCCGCGTGGGCGTCATGTGCATCGCCGACGAGGCCTGATCCCGCATCGGCGACGTGCCGGCCACGCAGTGCGGCATCTGCTGTATGATCTGGGCTATCACCTCGGGCGGCGCCGCGTTGCGCGACTTGAAGAACTTCTTGGGCTTCGGCGGCTCCGGCACCGACACCGACATGTCGTTGGGATCGTGGTCGTGCGTCGAGGCCGGACTCTGGGCGGGACTGGCGGCCGCGGCAGCAGCCGCCGCCGCCGCGGCCATCGGGTGCAGGGCGGAGAGGGCGTAGGTGCGGGTCGAGGTGAAGCCCATCTTGCCCCATTTGCCCACGGTGCCCACGGAGCGGGCCACCGTCGGCCGGTTGGTGTTCTCCTTCTCCTTGCAGAGCGAGTCCAGCGGCACCACAATGTTCTTGCCCCAGCGCGACATCGTGACCTGACCAGCTGCTGGCAGTCGTTCAGCGAGCGTACTTCAATGCGAGTCTCGCCTGTAGTTCGATGCGTTGTTTACACTTTTCCTTCCTCTAGGCGATGGTTGGCGCGCGTGGCCGCTTGATGGCGATTGCAACAGTTACACTGCAAGGGAAAGAGGTGGGCTCATTAGAAGTGCACTCGCTCCAACTCCCCCACTTGGGGCAACTCCGATTTTATTTAATTCACGCGAGAAACGCAAGGAAAACACATTCGAGCGGAGCAAATGTCAGCGGGCAGCAACAACAACAAAGCACAACAAATTAACTGCCGTAAGCGGGGCGTGCGTGCGAGCGAGCACACACTAGTGCACACCAGTGGCGCGCACACTGTGCGAGCGCGAGCGATTTACCATCTTTATTGTTGCCAAAAAGAAAACCAACAAAAAAAATCAAAAAAAAAAATACGCACTCACACACACACGCACACGCACACAGCGCGAAATGGCAAAAACACAAATCAATGCACATTCAATTTATTTGTTGCACTTGTTATTTTGCTTTACTCAAACTGTACAAATCGTGTCGCTTCATCGTGCTCACCTGAAACAAAACATTTGTGTTGCAGCCAATGTTTGTTGTTTGTTGTTGTTGTTGTGCTGCGTTTATTGCGTGAATGCATGTGGGTATATGTGTGTGTGCGTGTGTGTATGCATATGCACATGCATATGTATGCACGAAAATCTCTGTTGCTCTGCAGCGTATGTATGTATGTGTGCGAGCAGGAATGCAATAAAACAGAAACAGAGACAGAAACGTCGTCGTCGTTCGTTCGCTTATTGGCGCAATTTTGTGTTGCACGCGCGAATTTTCTTCGTGTCGTTTGGCTTTTTGGCTGAGCACAATCTCAAGAATTGCAATTACATTTAACTAACGCACTGTTGCCGCTGGCTGCACGCTTGGTGGCAATTCCATGTTTTTTGTTGCACACATTTTCCACCACTTTTAACGCAGCTCGAAACGAAAATCGCAACGAATCGGGTAGAATACAACAGCTAGTTGATTATATATACATACGAGTCGCTGCAGCTAGTGCACATTGCGAATACGCGCTCGGATACGTTGGCCAATGTATATTTGTCGTATTGTTGCAACAATTGAAACGCTCGCAAAACACACAAAAATATTTAATTTTTTCTTCGCAACTACGTTTTAGAGTGACCAAATTTTGTTTGCGTTGTTCAGCTTGACATTCACCACGAACGACCCAGTGTTGTCTTTTATTGCGTTACGTGGCGCTTTTTTGCGTTTCGCGCTACGCAAATTGCGTTCACGTTGCACACTGCGCGTTACGTTGCGCATGACGCGCTGCCAGCGCAAATATGAGCTCAGCTCGCATACGCGCAGCCAACTTCAAGCACGAACGCAGCCAACTTCAAGTAGGCGCCAATTTTGAATTGCGCACTTTTATTCGAATATTGATTACATTTAATTTGCTGGCTTATTGATGAGCTTAACGTTATCTGCCGCGCTCTGCTGACCATTCACTATATACGCCAACGGGTCATCTTTGCTGGACTCCATCAGATGCTCGCACGACGTTTGATTGATGGCAAACATAAAGGACAAGTCAATATCATATCTCGGCAATTTCTCTCGCAAAAACGTTATCACATTATCGCCCAGCGTGGGCTGGCGCGACAACAGCAATGCGGACAAGTAGCGCGGATGCTTCTTCTTCTCGGCACAGTGCATAATCAGACCCCAATTTTGATAGTCCGTGTCCAGCACATAGGTGTTATAGATGCCCTCGTCTATGGATGGTAAATTCTTATAATAATATATAATGTATGACAAATGTTCTGGGGGATCTTACATATATCCTCCGTGTGCATCCAGTGGCCGGGCGTGCCAAAGTCCGGTATTAACCACGTGATGTTGCCCTGCAGCTTCTCGCGCAGCGGATCCTCCGCATAGATGTAGCTGAAGTTCATAGTTATCTGCAATAGAGCAATTGGATCGATCAGCTTTCTTTATATAGATATAGACTTTTCATAGTTCGGCTGATTGATTATGCATCAATCAGTCAGTCAGTTAGTAAACAGCCCGAAGTTAAGATAAGCTTTCGGTCTTCAGTCAGTCAGTCGTTCAATCAATTACAGCTTGAGCTGTTGACTAGCCATCAGTCAGTCAATCAGTCGCTCAATCAATCATTCTCAATCATTCTTACATATAAGATTACTTGGCATGAATAATTTAACCTGCCATACACAATTGCTGATTATCCATCAAGTAAATCAGTCAAACAGTCAGTCAATCAGTCAGTTTGATCAATCAATCACTGATCAATCAGGGGTTTTTCAAGCCCACCAAAACTTGTATGTCATCTGGCATGTATGTAGACTTTGGTAGTCAGTCAGTCAAACAGTCGTCAGTCAATCAATCAGTCGTCAGTAATCAATTAAAAAGTTGTTAATATATGAAGAATATTTGCCTGTTTGTATACCTTGTGCTGCTGTTTATGCAACCCAGTCAATCAATTAGTCAGTCATCCAATCAATCAATCAATCAGGCAGTCAATCAATCAGTCAATAATACAATGCTTAACAAGTTTTTATTATATATAAAGAATTTGCAGTCTAGTGTGCTTATAACCCAGTCAATCAGCCAGTCATACAATCAATCAATCAATCAGGCAGTCAATCAATCACTCAATCATTCCATGCTTAACAATTTTTTATTATATATGCAGAACTTGCATTCTAGCATATTTATAACCAAGTCAATCACGCAGTCATTAAATCAATCAATCAGCCAGGCAGTCAATCACTCGTCAGTCAATCAATCACTGTCAATCAATCAAAGTTAGTTGACTTATGAACTTACTTGCAGTCTAGCCTGCTTATAAACAACTCAATCAATCGGTCAGTCAGTCACTCTATCAATCAGTCAATCATTGCACTGCTACTCACATGCTGATCCTCGCTGGAGAAGGCGAAGTTGCTGCGCATGCACGCATATTCCGGCAGCTCCTCGGTGGACGCGTAATACTGCACCACATGCCAATTGCCCATCATCAGCTCCAGATCAAAGTTGCGTATGGCGCGCACCTGAAGGGGGGAACGGGGGGGTGGTGAGATGAGAAAATTGAGCCAAAAAAAAAGGTGACAATGTGTGTGTGAGTGTGTGTGTGTGTGTGTGTGTAGAAAGTTAACACATAAATATAAATCAGAATAACAACAGCAAAGATTCATTGCGGCAAATGTGCGTGCCAGCTGAAATTAAGCCTCACACACACACACTCGCACACACATATACACACACACACACACACACACACACACGCACACACACACATATATATACACACTCACTCACACTCACTCACACACACACTTGCAACACACACAAAAATCTAGTTGCACGTCACTTTGTGCATTTGTTCAATTTGTTGCTATTTTACAGCTGCAACAAAGCAGGCGAGCTAAAGCAAACAGAGGACGGCTAGCAGATACCCTGCAAATGCTTGCCAGAGCAATGTTATACTCGATCCACGAAAATAAAAAAAAAAAATAATAATCATTGAATTATAATAGAATTAACTACACTTCCTGTGAATATCAATTTTTCCCTATAAATTTACTGTTATTTTCTATTAGTTTTTGAATTTATATCCAGCACTGCTATTTTTATGAACAGCCAATTTCCCATGCATCTTTCAAAAAATGCTCAATAACTAACTGTTACAGGTCAAAAGTAACGGTTCTTTTTTTGAAATTCTCATCTTTATATTCTACTCTAAGCATAAAGATAGCATTATATTATTTTCAATAGGATTATATATCGTTTAATGTGATTTATGTTTCTTTCCGGTCAGCACTATTATTTTTTTGAACACAACTGCAGACGTCCTTAACACATGCAGGCGAGGCGTCATTAGCACAGTTTACTGTAGTTTACGACTAAGGATATATACCCATATACATATATATATCCATCACATATATATCACATATCAGAGCCATATCTTTTGCAGGGTATCGAGCTGAAATCGCCTGTCAAAGTTGCGACGCGGCCAATGGCGATGCCAGTGCGGACGTTGCTGCTGGCAGCGACAGCGACGTCAGCGTCAACGTCGACAGCGACACGCGGTCCGTCAAGTCAGGCACTTAGAAAGTGTGATTGATTTTGGCATCAGTGTGCGCCCATTTCTTTGCCCCCAGACACATTCTGAATGGGAGCCTGGCTGACTCGCATATTGATGAGAGAAGACACACACACACAGACACACTCACACACACACACACACACACACACTTGCACACACCCAATGCTTAGACAGACAGCGAATGCTTTACGAATTTATAATTTTCGTTCCACTTGCAATCGCTTTCGTTCCACTGTCCAATTGCCAGCTGATTTGCGCTGTACTTGGCGCGGGGGTGGGTGGGTGGGTGGTGTCACTCACATTTGGGCATTTCTTGCGCAGATCCGTGCGCTTCTTGCTTAGCGCCGTGTAACTGTTAAACTTCAGCCAGGCCGACGTCAAGTCGAGGAGCAACAGCAGCAGCAGCACTTGAGCCACCCGATGCATGCCGATAGCGGATAATATGGCGGATAAGGATAACCAGGGCTGTCGCTAGTGTTGTTGTCGTCGTTTGGCTTTTATCCGTTTACTGTGCGCTGGAGCGTTGTGGCTGGCTGACTGGCGCTGCCGTCGCGAACGGATGCCGCTCAGCGGATCCGCTCTTAGCGGATAAGACTAAGTACATACAGTTACACATTATAATACATACACACACACATATTACATAGTATTTATGTAGAGTTTTATTAAAATATTGCGCGTTCTTTTTGTCGCTGCTCATTCATTATCGTAGCTGAAAATAAAACACACGCACATACACACACACACACAGAAGCAAAGAGTTGCATGCCTTGAGCTGAGGGCTTAGCTATTTTATAGCTAGATTTGATTAGTAGGCGAGCTTAGCTTGATTTCTATATTGATTAGCTTAATTAAATGCATATATTATTAAATTAGATAATGCAATATAATAATATATATCAAATAAAAATCAAATTAAATATATATTTTTAATAATAATATGCATTCATGCTAGTAATAGCTAAATAGCTTTCAATCTCACTCATTTCGCTTTTTTTCTAGCTCACTTTCGGCGCTGCACTGATTCGAAGAACTAGCGGTACTTTTGCGAATCAGCCAGCGACAGTGACGCGCACACACTGACAACATTCGTTGCGTCTGTGTGTGTAGTGTGGCAATGCGTCATTTTTTTCTTCTTTCATTCTTTCTTATGAATATTGATATTGGATTCGAGTAAATGCTCTCAATCTTATCAATGCGTGTGTGTGTGTGTGTAGCTGAGATGTGCGCTATTGGCAATGGCGCTGGCACCACTGTGCGCGCACAGACGACGAGAGCGACAGGCGCATTTCGAGTTTAGTTTTATTTTTACCAAATTGCGCCGTTCCCTTTG
Source organism: Drosophila pegasa (assembly GCA_035046225.1). Taxonomy (NCBI): domain Eukaryota; kingdom Metazoa; phylum Arthropoda; class Insecta; order Diptera; family Drosophilidae; genus Drosophila; species Drosophila pegasa. The sequence continues at coordinate 283,835 of JAWNOD010000063.1, forward strand.
ACGGCAAGACCCTTGGCAACAGGCTCCACATGCGTGCATAAATATTTTCGCATAACTTTCTTTCGCCCTGATAAAGATGAAATCGGCTGCTTCTTTTCCCCCTCCTCCTCCTCCTCCTCCTCTCTCTCGTCCCATCTCTTTTCTCTTTCGCTTTTGGTGCGACCGTTGCAAAAGGTATGCAGCAAACAGGAAACACAAATTTATTCTTTACGATCGCGAGAACAGCCTTTGGACACTTTCTCTTTATTGCGAAACTCGTTGGGCGGCATTTTCACGCAGTCAGCGCTGCCGCGCTGCCACGCTGTCGACGTCCACAGCAGCAGCAGCAACAATAGCATCCACATTCACTTGCACATCCCAGCATTTAGCATCCACATTTACAGTTGACATCGGCAGCGCTCGCGTTCGCGTTCTGCCGGCAGCAGGTGGCGCGGCAGCGCTGACGTCTTCACTTTCCTTCTTCCGCCTGCGCTGGCGTCTCTGTCTGGCTTGGTCAGTCGGTTAGTCATTCAGTCACTCAGTCAGTCAGTCAATTGGCCAGCCCAAATGCGGCGCAACTTTCGACGCGCTGCCGCTGCGCTAGCGACAGCGACTGCATCGCTTGGCCATGGCCATGGCCAGTTCCGGCTTTAGCGGTCATCTCACTGCAGATGCAGACGCTGACGCGAACGCAGACGCAGACGCAGCCACAGACGCAGACGCAGCCGGACAGACAACTCATCCAGGCGCGACGCACTTAAACGAAAAGCCGCTTTTTTATGTGCGCCAAAAAGAAAGAAAGACAAAAAAGAAAAGAAAAGAGCGGTCAGCGCGAAAAAGGCGAGAAAACGACCAACGAGAAATGTCTCCTGATCGCACACGCACGCATATAAACGAAGGCACACAAGCAAACACACACACACATGCATGCACATAAACGAAGGCACACAAGCAAACACACATACGCACGCACACACATGCACTTACTTACACATGTCTGTGCGCTGAAGATGAATGAAAACAAGTCGCATGGGTGCAGCTAGCAGCATGCGCGACTAGCCATTGCCCTGTAATTATGTATGATAATGTGAATTGAGCAATAATTAATATTATTACTATTATTAATATTGCTACTATCGTTGTAATTTTTATAATAAATATTATTACTAATATTGATATTACTACAGTCATTGTTATTATTATTATCATAGTTATTATTTTTATATTTTTATGCATTTTGTGGTAGGATTACTATTTACTTGTATAGATATAGATATGGTTTAGATATTCTAAAAATATTCCTAATAATATAATAATAATTTTATCTTATCTTATATATACTCCGCATTATCTACAGCTCAGGCAGTAGTGTGGCATGCCGCTCCGCTCGACTACAGGGTATAATTACTGGCAATTGGCGCATGCGCTAAGGGCGTGGACAGCCCATCAATTCAGTTCGCAGTGTGTGCAACATTGTTGCAGTTGCAGTTGCATGAAGTGTGCCGTTATGAGTGAGGGGAAGTGGGCGGGTCAGCAGTGGGTGGCTAGCTGATTGTTTGATTGCCCGAGTCGACTGTCTGCCAGGCAGTCTACCGTCAATAGGCTACAATCTATCGATCATATACATTGTCAATAAATGCGAGAGATTACACTGTGCGAAAAGCAGAGTGAGTTGGCAATATATTTATATATTATAAATGTATATTTATGTATATATGTATTTATTTATAGATTTAGCTATGCTAGCTACTGGAGCAACTCTAACTAGCGGTTAAAATTTGCCATGCAGTTAAATTTATTTGCCAAGCGCTTAACATTTAAGTGCTGCCAGCTGGTCAACCATGCATTAAGCCTGTCAGCCTGCAAACGAAATGCGAATTTAACTGCTTGTCAACTTAATTTGAACTTTGACAGTCAGTTGCATAGGCGAAAAAACTATGTGAATTGATAATTTATAAAATTAAATGAAATTAACAAGGTGAAAGTGAGTACAACAAAATATGTAAGATATATGTGTGTATATACTGTGTATATAACTTAACTTATAGTAAATATATATGAGAGGATAGAATATATAGGTTATAAGAAATCTACTTTAACATCAGTTTCTTCATATTTACATACTATTCGTCAAAATGACGATTTTTTGTACCGGCAGAATTTCGTGTCTGGTCGGGACACCGGAACATTGCCCCCAAAAGTGGGACATGTCCAGGAATTCCAGGACGGATGACAACCCTATATATACTATAAATTTTTATACCCTGTGCCCATTGAAAATGGGAAATCAGGGTATAATGGTTTTGTTGGATGTATGTAACAGGTAGAAGGAGGCGTGGCAGACCCCATAAAGTATATATATTCTTGATCAGGACGACAAGAGAAATCGATTTGGCCCTGTCCGTCCGTCTGTCCGTATGTTTGAACGCGCCGATTTCAGCTCGTATAAGAGCTAGAGACTTGCATTTTTTTTGTAGGTCCGTGTATAGCACGCTCAGATCGAGCTTATTTTAAAAAATCGATAAGTATCCCTAACTAATTGTTATCGATTAAAAACAAAATCGAAATTCAGTTAAAAAAAGATATCTCGCCCATCTTTTAAGCTAGAGACACCAAATTTTATATTTAGCTTTATATGTATTTTATGCAATTTTGAATTTTGGATACTGGCCCCGAATTCTCCCAAATTCTATGAAAAACACAGATTCAACGGGGCTCAGGGTATCCCCTAGTCGGTCACGCCCGACTAGAGTTTTCTTACTTATTAATGAAATACGATTCATATGAATATATGATATGATTTTTATTTCTATTCATTTCATTGGTTATATTATCTGTTTATCTTCTAGGAAGTATATATTTGTGTATATATTTATATTTATATATTTATTTATTTATCTGTTGTTATATACTATACAATAATATAACATGATTTTTAATTTCTATACATTTAATTGATGAAATTATCTGTCTTTGCTCAGATTTTATTTTATTAATTTTATAATTTATTTTACGCTCAATTTAATGTTTTTTTTTTTGCCGTGCCCCACTGTGCACTGTGGTCCGTTCGCTTAATGAAGCAAAAGCGCTGGCCATTAAAATTACGTTTTTTTTTTGGACACGACTGCAATGACAACAGCAATCACTACAACAGCAGCAGCAACAGCAGCAGCAGCAGCAACAATACAAAAGAGAAAAAGTTGTGCGTATTCGTAGAATGAGCCGATGCTCATTATGAGGTGCCAGATGATAATGATGTTGAGATGCTCTACACTTGAATGCCTCAAATGGCACGCCCAGCAGCAGCCGCAGCAACAACAACAAGCCCCCCAGGTGACAAGCAGGTGGCAGGCGGCTCGTCTGGAATGTCAAACGTTTATTTGTCGGTAATTAAATTTGAAAATGATTTAAATTTCACCAGCGAATATTTGGAATTGGACTTAACACTTTCTTCTTTAGCCGAGCTGAGGCGGGCCACGTTCCTAACACCAAACCCAAATCCTCAGTCGCCGTCGCCGTCGCCGTCGCTGCTGGCATCGCCACTGGCTGCGGCAGGTGGGGCCACCCGCAAGCGCAACATGCCACAGCGGCAGCGGCAGCAACTCCGGCCTGTTGTACGCACCCAGGCGGAGGCAGCGACGGCGACGGCGACGGCGACGGCAGCAAGACCAATTCAAAGATCAATTCGTCTGATTGGAAGATTTTTGTTTTCTATTTGCAATTGATTGATGCCTTTTTTCTTCTCAGCTGGCAGGCGGCAAACGCAAAGCCAAATGTCGCGGCTGGACACCGCTGCACCACCGCCAGCAGCAGCAGCTGCACCATCCAAAACAGATTCATCAACATTCTCTGCCCAATTGGACTGAGCAGAATGCCAACTGGAAGTGCTTGGGAATGCAGGCAACAATTGCTGCCGCCGGCAATCATCGTTGTGGTTGCAATTCGTTTATTATTTCTATCGATTGACGGCGCCCAGATTGAAAAAAGTGAAATTATTGTGTGCTGCGTGGGGCATGGTCAGTCGGCCAGCCATTCAGTCAGTCAGTCACTCGGCCATCCATTCACATACCAAATTTCGGCAATTTAGCTCGGCCTCCATCGAGGCTGATGAATAGTAAATGGAGCCACCTCGAGAGATCGCAGTCATAAAAGAGTTATTATTATTCAATGTAAGTGTTTATAGGGGTGTTGCCTTGAGATTTTCAACTTTATTCTCATATGCGTACATCATGATGTAAGAGTAATGGTGGGGCGTAAATCAAATTGGGATGGAACCTTTCAGGTGATAATTAATAAATTAGTATTATATATTATTATTAAATTATTAAATTACATCATGATGTAAAATTGATGAATACTACAAAATTCATTAGTTGATGTGAGCGTAATGCTTACATAAAATTAAGAACCTTAATAATTATATTGTTACCAAATACTTGTTTTTTTTTGCATACATCATGATGTAAGCTTAATGAATACTGCAAAATTTTAAAACTGATGTAAGCGTAAAGGTTCTATATACCTTAAAATTTCTATTTGTTACCAAATACTTGCTTTATATGCATACATCATGATGTAAGCTTAATGAATACTACAAAATTCTATAACTGACGTAAGCGCCATAGTGATGTATACATAAAACTAGACATTAAAGTTCATCATAATTCTTAAATCAAAGTAAATTGGTATTTGTAATCAAATACTTGTTTTACATGCATACATCATGATGTAAGACTGATAATTGACTCGTGAAGAAGCTGTTATCTATACATAAGCTATGTAAGATATGTACAAATTGTATTGGTTTCACATCTACATGCATACATCATGATTTATAAAACATATAACTGATGTACGACTGATGTATGTACTACATATGTATATAACCACATTCTATTGAACATTAATTGACAATATATGACCAATATATATTTAATAAAGTGGCGAACAACTTTTCGTCATACATCATGATGTACGACTGATGTATAATAAATACATTCAAGAGAACAAAAGAGTTCGACAAGAATAAATTTCTAAAAATTATTTTTTATTACATTTTTGTTATAAATAATAATAAAGTAGAGCAGATGGAAAAAAAATATATATTAAAAAAATTTTCGTTTCTGATAAAAAATTCGTATTATTTTGCTTCTTTTACTTGCATATAATGATGCAAGATTGTATATTTCTGTAGTGGATTGACAAGCTGTGACCAAATTACTCGATAAAAACATTTGCTCTTTCTCGTCTTTATGATATAAGACATACATCGTGATGTAAGATTGACGTAAAGATATATGAATTCCAAAAAAAGAATCTAGCTTTTCAAGACTTCTTCTCTGATAAGAATTTTAAGTTATTAATCTCCCTTTCACTTCCATACCGAGTGATGTATGATTGATGTGCATTAAGAAAAAAGTCAAATAGATTTCTTCACAACTTTGTAGACCATATTAAAAATGCATTTTTATGTTCAACACTTGATAAATATTCATACATCACGATGTATGAATGGAGTTTACGTGCACGTGAAATTCTGGCCGAAATAGTCATGTAGCCGTCGCGCACTCGTTGCTCATCTGTATGCGAATACTTTTGAGCAGTCAAGTGCTGTGGAGCTGTGCCAGTTCGCTTTTGATCAATCATTGTAGTCAAAAGCTAGTTGGCTGAGAGTTATGGCGGCGTGCAACGGCTGCTTGTGGCAGGCTTAAGTTATGCGCAGGCAGCTGCTCGTGCGTGCCCTTGCGGCTGCACCATCCATCTTGCCACAGCAACTAGCGGCACACGAGTCGATTTCATTTCATTTCATTCATTTGTTTGCGCATGCGTTGCCCAAACACTTTGCATACTTTACAGTCAACGTCTCGGTCACCCCCCCCCCCCCCCCTCTGCCTCTGCCATCGCAAATCACTTTAGATGGGCTGGGATGGGTCCCGGTCTAGCGCAGCGTTTCGAACGCCTCACTTCGTGATGCTATTTGCTGATCTACGATTTTGTTTTCGTTTGGAAAGTGCGTGTGTTACTTGTGTTTTTTCTTTCATACTTCTTATACCCTGCATCTGTTTCGGCGAAGAGAGGTATATCGATTTGGCGCTGACTCTTTGTAATAGGTGGAAGTCGTATTTGTTAGCGTTTTTGATGAGCTTGTGTTTAAGGTTATGAAATTAGAAATGTTTACCGAGTTCTGAATTCCGAACTCCGAATTTTGATTGATTGATGACAATTTGTTTATATAAAACACAATACTTAAACATTTTTTTCACTCGTAAAGCCATGTTCTTTAAAGAAACCAAATATTTCCGAATAATTTCTGCTTAAATTCGGAATAACTCTGAAATTCTGTGCTTCTAAAAGCTTTTTGTTACTATATTGAAAGCTGTGCGATATCTTAGCCATATAAGGCACTTGAGAAGTACAGCTCTCTAACAATAACTTGTGTCTGAATTCGAACTCCGAATTCGGTAAACTTCTATTGTTCGAAATGCTGTAACTACGACAAATAATTTCCAAATTTCACAGGTTAGAAATTTTTACACTCATATATCTTCTATTGAATTCCATTAAAAATTAAACCACGTAGATTTTTAGAAATTTAGGTCAACTCCGACAACAATATATTTCCATATATATTTACTTATATAAAAAACTGTAATGAGGATAAATGATATCTAAATGTAATGTAAATTTAAATGATATCTAAAGCTTCAACAGTTTGTCACTTTTGCATTCATAGGAATCGCTGCTCTGCTATAACTCACTTTCTTTCTGCCAAAATTCGGACTAACTCCGAAACTTTGACTGATCGTCTTATCGAACAAGATGCAAGCGCTGATTGTATCTCAATGTAGGATATGTTCTGGGCTACTAAACTGTTAAGTTTATTGTTGTTTTTTTTTTTTTTTGCCAACTTTCATCTACGATCTACAGAGCCATAAAAATAAACACATTAGGAGAAAAGAGCTGATCAGAAGAAGGAGAAGGAGGAGGAGAAGGAGAAGAAGGAGGAGGAGTAGGAGAAGACGAAGCAGAAGTACTACACATGTAGGTACACAGCGCAGAGTGTGGCGCCTCGAGGCCCAGAGAGACGAGTGAGTGAATATCAGTTAGAGTATTCGCATGAGTACCCGAACGGGTGTGTGAGTGTACGAGTGAGTGTGTGTGTGCCTGAGTAGGTGAGTGCCTGTGTTCGCACGCCCAGTTCGCCAAAAAAAAAAAAAAATGTAGAAAAAACGTTTCAAAACTGAGGCATGACAACAATAACAAAAGCCATAATTGATGAGTGGACGACGACTGCCCACTCCCTAAGCCCAGTAACTGCTCCGCCCCCCTCTCTCCCCTCCGCTCTTTCCCCCTTTCTTTCGACATTCGCTAGAGAGTGGAGCAGCAGAAGAATCTTTTTGGACAGCAGCTAATTGACTTTCAATGTTTGGACCTGGTTTTTGGCTCTTGCCGTTGCCGCTGCTGAGAAAGTGAAATTGATCGCGCAGCAAGTGCCGCATGCCGCATGCCGCATGCCGCATGCCGCATGCCCCATCATATGAAGTCGCCTCTGGTCGAGGGCCATTCTAAGGATGGTGCTGCGCCAAAGGGAGCAGCAGTTGGCGCAGTGGCCGGAGCAGTGCAGCCGCTTTCTAAGCCGCCTTAGCTGCGGCTGGGGATGAGTTGCATGAGTTGCAGCTTCAGTTGCAGCTTCAGCTTCAGCTTTTACCACGCATGCCGGCGACACTTAAAAGCGAAACGAAACGAAGCGGGCAAATATCAACAGCAACTAAAACACAAGCAGCAGCAGCGACAACAACAACAACGAGTTGTCAGAATGCTGCTGCCACGCAAGAGGCACACGCACAGATACCCTGTAAACGTGTGGCAAAGTGCAGAAGACAATCTATTTCATATATGAATACTTACAGCAATATCATAAGCATAGGCTTTATCACTTTCATTATCATAACTAATAGCATTATCATTATCATTAGTGGCATTCATGTGAACATCAGGAGTAGTATAGTGTATATTATCAATACCATTGTAATTGTCATTAGCATTAAGCATTATATATAGTTTGTAGCGATAGCATTAGTATTATTAGCGTTACCATTTTCATTACCATTAGCATTAACTTCAGCTTAACCTAAGCAACAGCATTAGCATTGTTATTAACATTAGTATTGACATTGTCATTGGCATTAGCATTAGCATTAACATTAGCATTAGTATTAGCATTAGCATTGGCATTGGCATTAGTATTTGCATTATTATCATTGGCATTGTCATTAAAAATATTAATATCAATTATCATCAGTATTAACATTACCATTAACATTAGCCTTAGCATTGGCATTAGCCTTAGAATTCGACTTATAATTAAGACTAGAACTAGCACTATCTTTAGTATGATCATTGTCATTATCATTATTTATTATCAATATCATTATCATTAGCAATAGCATTAGCATTAGCCTTAGAATTCTAATTGAAATTAAGACTAGAATTAGCACCGTCTTCAGTATTATCATTTCATTGCCATTAGTAATTATAATTATCATTCTCATTATCATTATCATTAGCATTAGCATTAGCACTATCATTAGTATTATCATTAATAAATATATTCAGCATTAGCTTTAGAATTATCATTTTTATTATCAATTATCATTAACATTAGCATTGGCATTATTGTCATCATTTTCATAGGCATTATCTCCTCCTCTTATCTCTTCATTTATTTCCTAATTAAGATCGATATCCCTCTAAATTCTCGTCTGATGATTACATAGGACTCATCAATAATGTAGATATATACATATATATCTACACATGTTATACTCATATACCTATGTACATTCTAGAGTGTGTAAAATTAAGATCACATTTCAGATATATTCCCCTTTGGCATTGACTCCAACTCAACCAACTTGGCATGCTCGTCTTCCCAGACACTCGACGGATTACAGGGTATTTACAATGGTGGCAACAACAAGCTTTAACCTAATTCTTTGACTGCATTTCCGTCGCACTGCGCACTGCCAACTGCACCAAAAGGGCCAATCTCCGACTCCGACTCTGACTGCAACTGCGAGTACGACGCGCTACCTTCCTCCCGAGCTGCAATGGTTAAAAAATATAAGTGTCTTCTCATTGCTTAATGGCAGCCGTTGCTACTGTTTCTTGGCTTTTTGTCGTCTTCGTCGCTGTTTGTTATTTGTCGTTGCTTGTTTTGTGTCGTTTTCACTTTGGCTGCAGTTGCAGTTGCAGTTGCAGTTGCCACCTTGTAACCTGGCAATAATGGACTCATGCGACCGATTGCAGTCAGCCCAAAAGGTTATTTGCAGCTACAACAACAAACAACAACAACAACAGCAACAACAACAACAGCAACAAGCAGCAACTGTTTTGCGGCAGATGACAAACGACAGCCACTCGATGATGAAGTGTCAATGCAATGAAAACTAAACTAATAAATTGTGAGAGCGACCCAAATAGCTGGCTAGAAACCTGGCGTGGCAAAGAGGATTTAACTGGGCGCTCAGCGCATCATCAGCTTTACCACAGGGCCGCGCCAGCAAAAGACAGCCAAATAAATGGGTGGGCCTGAACGGGGACGGGGACGGGGACGGGGACTGGGGGCATACGAAACGTGTCTCTCACAGTGTGAGCTATGCAAATGTTGCCACCCGAAGACGGCCTGACCAACTGCATAAATCTCCGAAAAAAAACAACAACAACAACAACAAAATATGAACATCACGTTTAGCATTGTAATCCGGCAGAGTAGTTGCTCTTGGCTTTTGGATGCACTCATAGTGGGCATATTTGTGTTTCGTTTGAGTCCATGGGCAGAAAGAGGCGTGGCTGATCCTACAAAGTTGCATACATCTGTATTAGAGTCGTTTGAGTCCTATATGTACGTCTCCCTGACGTGACTGTCAGTCCTTTTGTTCGTTTTCCGTTCATCAGTGCTTTTGTCTGTCCGTCCGTCTGGCTAGCTGTTCCTTTGTCTTTCAGCTTGTCCGAGAGTCTAGCTACCTTTCAGCTTGTTTTTCCGTCTCTTCTTCCGACCGTACAGGCTGTCTTTTTATCCGTCCGTCTACCCTGTCGTCCGTCCGCCTTTCTTTTTTCCATTTTTGGCACATCCGTCTTTCTGCCGTCCTTCCTATCGTCCTTCCGTCCTTCGGTCTGTCCGTCCTTCGGTCTGTCCGTCCTTCGGTCTGTCCGTGCTTCGGTCTGTCCGTCCTTCGGTCTGTCCGTCTTTTGGTCTGTCCGTCCGTTTGGCTATCCTTCCTTCCGTCTGTCCGTCCTTCGGTCCGTCCATTCGTTGGTCTGTTTTTTCTGTCCTTCCGCCCGTCCGACCATTTGCCAGCCCGTCCGTCCGTTCGTTTGCCCTCCCGTCCGTCTGTCTGTCTGTCCATCTGTTCACTTACTTGAACTCAACTTGATTGAAAAGAATCTTGAGTGTATCATTCAGTCAGTCAATCAATCAATCAATAATCGTGTATCGATACACAATATCGATCATACAATATATATGTTGATTCCTTAAAGTTTCACAATTCTTTTCCATGTCAATCAATCAATTAGTTTTAATAACAAAATACATAGATGAGACACAGTAGATCACAGTGAAATGTATGCTAAGCATACAACTAGATAGCTCGCTATCGTTATCGAGGCCGATATATCGATAAAAGCGTTTATATGGTCAGCGCACAGAATTCGTACGGCTGGCACATACTTTCACAGCGCGGTGAAGCCGAGATACAAGATAAATGATGTTGAGCAGAGACCAGATGGCCTTTACTAGATGATCTTGGCGCAGCTACTTCCTGTTACTTTCTTGAAAGATGATTTAGCCGAGACCTTCGCTGGCACAACGAGCGGTGTACGGCGTGCGGCAAGCGGCATACGGCATACAGCATACGGCATGTGGCATGCCACCAAATTTGGTCAGTGTCAACTGGCCGACAAGAGCGCCAAGTGCTCGCCCTCTCTTTCTCGCCGGCTTAGTGTGTGTGAAATTGAAGCGCAATTCAAGTCGGCGGCTGGTGAAAGTAACAAGATACTTTTAATAAGACATCTGAGCAGTGCCAGAGGGGTGGCAAGTTGGTGGAAGGGGGGGGGGGGGGGGGTGACTTTACTTAAGATGCGTACGGCGTGCGCCCAGCAATTAAGAGACGTCCGTCAACGCAGAGCTGGCACTGGGAACCAGCCACACCGAGAGCAGAGCCGCCGCAGCCCTTGGCTCCATTGTTGGCGATTGGCCTGCGACTCAACAGTTGCGTCTGCGCCGCTGAGACTGGGGGAGCTTGTTTGCTTCGGCTTCTGCTCTTGCTCTGTTGGCTCGGACATGCAAAACTAGCAAATAATTGAGCGTCCAACATTTGGCAGACTTTGTGGCGCGACTCGCAGCCAGGCGGCAGACGCGTCCGCGTGTTACTTAATGTGCCTCAATAGACGACGAAGACGTCGCCAATGCCCCATCGGCAGGCGAGTGGCGAGTGGCGAGCGGCGGCGGCAGCGGCGACTGGCTCCAATTGCCAATTCCAGGCGGAACCGAACTGGCCGAACCGAACTCCACTGTCTGCCTGCCCCGCCCCTCCTCACCACCAGCCAGTTGGCCAGTTGGCCAGCAGGTTGCGATGAAATTACTCCAATTTCGAGACAAGTATTTTTTGGTCATATTTAGCAAACAGGAATCGAACGGCGCGGAGCAGCCGCAGAGGAGAAGAAGCAGAAGCTGCCAGCTTGACTTGAAATGGCGATGAAATCGCTGCTGAACACTGATTCAGGCAGCACACACACAAGCACACACACACATCACACACACACACACACACACACACATAAGCATAATGAATCTGGTCATCCTCGGCAGCTAAGCTAACCAACAATTCAATTGATGCGGGTCCGGGTCCGGTCGCTGCGACTAGCTATATACGTTAAAGGTTTTTAATAACAATAAAAACGAATATTTGATTGCCTCTAAAATCTGCCTGTCTATTGATTACGAAACTCTGATGTCTCACAGGCTTTAAGCCACAAAACTTTTTAGTTCCTCATTCGATTTCAATTAGCTTTATTTTGCATAAATAAATAACCAAATATATATCATATGTCGGCACAACAAGGTATTCCCTTCTATTACCTTTTATTATCTGCTATTTCGTTCCCTTTCTACCTACAATATTTTGCTGCCTACTTTTAGGGCCAGGAATAGCCAGAAGCTCGTCAGTTTATACTCTAGGTCTAAGAGCTCATGACATTGGAATTTCAGTTGTAAGAATTGCTTTAGACTCAGACAATAAACCAACGCTCCTTCGGTCAATCAAGCAGTTCCATATAATTCAATCAATATATAATGATTTAATGATTCAATCTTAGCTTAGACCCTTTATCAGTAAGTCAGTCATGCAATAATTCAACTGGCCAATCAATCAATCGATTAAGTACTCACTCACTCAATCAATAAATTACCCATTCAATCAATGAAAAACCAGTCTGTCAATAATTAATTAAGTCTGGCAATCAAATGATTGAGACCTTTTATCAGTGAATTAGACTACTAGTCAATCGGTCAATCAAGTAGTAAATTTGCCAACTTGTCAATCAGATAGATAGAAAGATAGATAGACTATGATTCTTTTATTAGATAAGTTGACCAATCAAGCGGTCAGTTAACCAGTCAATCAAATCAAAGTTTATCAGGCCATCAATCAGCTAACTAGTCAATCAAATAATCAGTTTTTTAAGTCAATAAATCAACCACTCAATTTAGAAGTGAATTTGAGAGTCAGTCATGATTGATTTTGTCACTTAATAAGCTTATCTGCCAAGCCGACAATCAACCAATTTGTCAGTAAGCTAGTAAAACTATATGGTCAATTTTTTAATGATACGGTCAGCTAATGCATCAATCGATGGATCCATCTAGTTATTTAACCAGTTATAACCTAATCGGTCAATAAATCAGTCAGTCATTCAGTCACTCAATGAGCCAGCCAGTTGGTTAGTCAATCAATCAATAAATCTATCAATGAGTGAATCAGTATGCTAGTCAGTTTCATGTTCATCTCAATACCAAGGTCAATCAGTTATTTACATAGTTAGCAGGGCAATCAATCCTTACAAATAAAATGATATTGCCCACTGTACATACGCAGCCAGAGCAAGTACAGTGAGGCCTACGCGACAGCAATTGGGGCTGGTAAATGGCAGATAAAGCGCGCAGAGCTAAAGCAAATCAAATGCGAAAATATTTCACGGAAAAGTGGAACAATCGATTAAGCATCTCAGCAGCCGAGCACAAAAACCAACAGCGGCAGCAGATAATGTTGCTCTTACTAGGGCAGTCAGCGGTGCCGCCCAGGCAACTCCAGCAGCAGCAACAGCAGCAGCAAAGGAAAAAAGTGACCAATAGCCACCCAGAAGGGCATCTGGTGCGCCCACAAGCCACGAATTGAACACGAGCATGAAAAAAGGCAACTGCAACTGCAACTGCAACTGCAACTGCTGCGGCCACGGCAATTGCAATTGTGCTGATGTTGGTGGTGCGGCTGTTGGTGCGGTGCATAGAAAGTGCAAACAGTTTCTTAGGACTTGTCCCATGCGATGCGTCTGCAACTGAAAGTTGCCCCGTCTGCCCGGCATAAACAAACAGACGAATGGGGAAACCGATCAGCGCTGACAACAAACGCATGCCACGAGCAACAACAGCAGCAGCAGCAGCAGCAGCAGCGGTGGCAGCAACAATTGCTGCAACAGCCGGCTAAGTCGATAACGATAGCGATATCGATATCGATACCGCACCACCGTATTCCGTATTTGTATTCGTGTCTCAGTATCTCACTTTTTTTTCTGTTGCTGTCTATCAATGAAAAGAAGAAATTTCGCCAGCAACAGCAGCAGCAGCAACAGCAACAATAGCAACAGCAGCAGCAGCAAATATAGCAACAACAACAGTAGCAGCAGCAGCAGCAGCAGCAGCAGCAGCAACAGCAACACCAACATCAATACCTACAGCAGCAACAACAGCAATACCTACAAGAGCAGCAGCAGCAACAGTCGCAGCAGCAGCAGCAACAACTCTCTGCTCGCTGCGCTGCTTGGCTCGTGGTTGTCGGCGCCGTTGCGCATGCGAAGTGTTTCGCTGCGAGAAAGCAGGTGGATGCAGCATTCGGCGCTTAACCACGGCGCGAACCAGACGCGTTTTCAACCACAACGCTTGCCGCCAACAGCTGCAGCAGCCACAGCGACAACGACAACAATTGTTCACAAGAAAAAAATAAAAAAAATATTAAAAAAAAAAAAAACAAATTGTAATTGAAATTCGAGAGAGAAAAAAAAAACAACAAAAAATCATAAAAACAAAACGAAAGCCAACAACAGATTTCTGTTCAAGTGCAACACATATTTTTTTTTTGTCAACTGAAGACGCAGCAGCAACACTCCTGCGCCCGTGTGTCTATGTGTGTGTGCGTGTGCGCGCGAATCCTTGTTTTTTTTTGTTGTCGTTGACTAATTGCATTTTTTTATTGTTGACTCTTTTTGTTAGATATTCTTACTATAAACACTTTTTTTTTTTTGATTGTGTGTTCGCGCGCCTGCAACAGTTGTTGATTGTCCGCGTGCTAGTCGAACTTCAGCAACAACAACGACAACAGCAGCAGCGGCAGCAGCAACAATAATAACAATAACAACTTCAATTTGAGGCAATTAGCAGCAGTGCCAACAGCAACAACTGCAACTGCAACATCAGCATCAGCAGCAACAGCAACAATAGCAACGCACAACAGCAACTGCTTTCGAAAGTCGCATCGAGCACATCCTGTTGTTCAGCATTGCATCAAAATTGGAATTGCTTAGCTCGGGCAATTGGTCCAAGGCGCAAGGTAAGTGCTTCACACACGCACACACAGACAGACACAAATAGACATAGACAGACACACACACATACACAAAGACACACACACAGAGAATAGTGCCTAGCTTCAGTCAGCCATGTTGCTTCAATCAACATGATTGAGGAACTTGCTTGGAATTTGTTTATATTATCATGTCATAGTTCGAGTTAATCTGAATGTTAAACAAGCTAGAGCCGAATTGAAAATATAACATTTGATAATCCATAACTTTGGGAATGAAGCCTACAACAATTGATGCTGATTGATGGAGCTGATTGATAACGATAACTTGATTTGAATGTTAAGTGTTCAGCTATCACAGAGCATCATTAAAGCTCTAACATTCTTGTTTATCAGGAAATCAATCAATCAATTAATCAATCATTCCTTATCAATTTTGTATTCTCTATGCAACACAAAATATTTAGGTCAAAAATAACTATAGATATATACAGCTTCAATTTGTATCGTAGTAGTATGATAGCATACCATTCCTTATCAATATCCTGTTTAAAAAATTGTTCATATTTTTTATCTATATCCTGCATGATAAGTTATTTGATTTTGTTTGATCTAACTACTTTGAGCATACACGGGAAATATCTTATATATCTTATATATAATAAAATGATATATCTATAGAGAATATTTATCTAACTTCTTTAGGAGTAACTTCTGAATTCGCTTTCTACTGCTTCTTCTTATATGTATAAGTATGTATATATATGGTATATCAATTGATTGCCTTACTATGACTATATATAAATATTTATATACATAAGAAGAAGAAAGAGAAGTACTTTATTTATATAAGTGACACTCATATATCACTTGATCAAGTCAACATTTTTAAGGACCATCTGGATTTGACAAAATATATATAATATTTATATAAAAGACGCAAACCTAACCTCTCTTTATAAATATACATATATATAAAACATGTAGGACTTAGTTTTCATAGAGTTTCCTAGTGCTTTGAATAGCTATGTAGAGCTGTGTTCAAAAAAAGGATAGTGTGACTGACCACTGAATGTTTGAGGTGAATGAATCCTTCTATTATGAATGGAGATCAAAGTATTCTTATATAGAAAGCATTACTGGAGATATAAGAATAATTAGATCTACATTCATAATTTATTGATAGATAAGGTTAGTTTATATATATATGTTATATATGCTATATAGTAATCATATCCATATCCACGCCCATAATCATTGTCCCCTTGAATGACTCAAGGAAGTGCTTAAAGAACTTTAAATAGTTGCCAATATATCTAGTTTGATCTTATAACCTATCGTATGATATCAACTAAAGCATTTTAACTTCTATATAAGATATTAATTAGTTCTTCAAATTCTGTTAAGATACTATAAATGCATATAAAAAAGATATATTAAAAGAGAATTGAAGTGAATTTGTATGTTAGTGGAATACCTTAACGAGTTATATGATATGTGAGTGATCTTAGTGTTTCATGTTTTCGTCTCTTAAGAACTCACTCTAAAAATAGATCTGCAGACTGCCCAAGTCATTATATTCTAGATGGTTATGTTTATGCATCTTTATGGCTATGCCCTAGCTTCACTCTCTCCCCATCTCTCTGCCCCCACCGTCCCCCCTCTCTCTCTCTTTTTTACTGCGACGGCCTGCCACTTGTTTCTGGTCTACTGAAAGTAGCCTGTCTTCAGTCTTCAGACTCGAGTCTTGAGTCTTCGCTCTGGCGTCTTCAGCGTCGAGTCTTGAGTTTTCTAATTGCTCGACTCGTATTTGTCTTGGGCCTGTTGACGTTGACCCACTTGGCTGATGGAACACATTATTAACACATTTCACCTCCAGCCAGCCACCTGACCAGGTGAATAAGTTGTCATTAAAAAAGAAGAGATGCTGCTGCTGCTGCAGCCTGTCACTTGTCGCTGTTTAATGTATTTTTGTCGTTTGTCTTTTGTTTTCAATTCGTTTGTCCAATTGGAAGGGCGTGGCAGCTGGGCAGCTGGCCACTAAGTACCTGCTGTAAGTGAGAGTGCAGCAGGTGGGGTGGGGTGGGGGGATGCGGTAGGCCGTGGAGAAATCGATGTGAATCAATGAATAAATGTCAAATCAATCAAACGAATCAGTCAATCAAACAGTCAATCAGTCAATCAGTCAAGCGGCATTTCCAACTGCGAAATTAATAGCAATAAATTGATAATTAACAGACAAAGCCTCAGAGCTGAAAGCGAAAATGCCAATAATCAAATAATGATGCTGGCAACAACAGCAACAACAGCAACACACACGACAGCAACATGTGAAAAGCAACAATGTAAACACTTTCTAGTGTTTCAACAATTGTTGCCGCCGTGTCTGCTGCTGCGGCTGCTTCTATGTTGTTTCTAACTGCTTGTCGCATTTCATTTCATTTGCTTTCCAACAACAATATATTGCAGGCAACAGCAACAACAGCAACAGCGACGGCCCAAAGCGCGCACATGACAGCAAAAGTAACGTATTAATTGCAATTTATGCACATTACCAACAACAACGACAACAACAACGACAACAAACAAGCAACAATAATAAACAACGTGCCAGCTAGCAACAAGATGCAGCGACAACAGCAACACTCACAGCAGCAGCAGCAGCAACAACAGCCGCAACAGCAACAGCAGCCAAATAACTCATTGCAACAACAGCAACAACAACTAAAGCAACAACAGCAACAGCAACAACAACAACAAATGCGCTGCCATAGCTGTCGACAACGTCTGGGGATCAGAAAGATTTGGCTGCCGCTTATCATCTTCCTTTCACTGCAGGTGAGCAACAACAACAACAATAACAAACAACAACAACAACAATAACAAACAGCAACAACATAAGCTTCTTTTCAACTGCTGCACACATCATTTAAATCCATTTGCAATTTCGATAATTATCGATCAGCGCAAAGTGAAAGAGTTTTGCGACTTAACACGCTTTAAAGCAGCTTTAAAGATCGAGAGATATGCGTAGAGGAAGAAGAAGAAGATGAAGAAGATGAGGCAGATGAAAAGGAAGAGTAATTATCTTGTGTCTTTCGTGAATACAATCTTGTAATCCGATTTGGATTTGGATTACTGCAAAGTTCATATAAGAAAATTTTTGATAGTGTGAGAAGATATTAAACAGATAGAGATATTATAGATAGAGATTACAATACAATGATTTTGATATGAAACCATATATTTATAATTAATTTAGATGGAGAGCTTCTAATGCTTGTTTAAACATAAAGCAAAGATAAAAAGGCATTTGATTAGATGCTATTATTTTATCTTCTTTTGCATGTTCTTTAGATTAATTACATTACATTCAAACTATTTTATCTATAAAGACAATAGTTCAATAATCTTAAATATATCTTAGAGCTATTTAATTAAAGAAAATAATAATAAATTTAGAGCCTTTCTAAAAAAAAAACAATAATAATAATAATAATATTAATAAATAAATTACTAAAAATAAATAAAAATTTACTGCTATATATTACATAAGCTCCTAGAAAAATACTACTAAATACAATATATTCAAGAGTCGGATAACCTAAGCTTTGCAAAGTAAGCTCAAGATAATATGTTCTCCATGATGTAAACAGGATCTATAGGTAGTAGAAACTCATGATATGCTTAGATAGATATTCATATATTGTATTTATATATTATTTAAATATATATTATTATATTTTTATATATTTGTATATTATATAAACAAGTCAATCGTTACACATTCCTCATTTCGAGTTAACCATTTCGTTCCTCGTTCCACATTCCATATCCCTTATTATCCATCCATATTATTATCCAATCGTTCACCTTGCTTAGTTCCTCATTTCTTTTCCTATTCCTCATTCTTGATTTAAAAGTACCCCCCAGGTTTGCGTTTCTCTTTCTTCACTTCTCGTTCCTCATGCCGTGTTACTCCTCCTAACTCTCTTTACTCCCTATTCCTCATTCCTCACTTTGTTCCCTCTTTAACATTCTTCGCTCGTCATTCCCATTTTATTCATTTTCCATTACTTGTTTTCTTTCAACATTCCTCATTCTTGGTTCCCAATCGGAATTCCTCACTTAGAAGTTCCCAATGACAGCTCCACATTCTTAGTTTCTAGTTCCTAGTTTTTCATTCCTCGTCCTTAATGCGAACTTCCACTTTGCTCATTTTCCCTTTCCATGTTCCCTATTTCCTGTGCTCCCATTTGACATATATCATTCTCCATTTCCCCTTTCCCACTAACCCATTCTTCATGCCCTGTTTCTTCTTCCTGGCTAATCATTCTCAATTTCCCCATACCCTACTCCCCACTTCCCACTTCCCGCTCTGCATTCCCCATTCCCATTTTCTCGCTGCCTATGACACAATTGAGGCATGGCCTCAGAGCAGATTTCCCTTTCCTTTGGCACGACAGCTTGGCCAAGCGACCACAACAAAAGAAAACTCTTCCTTTTCGTTTCGTTTCGATTTTTTCCCAGCCTCGTTGCGTTCAACTTTGAACCAGCGGCCAGATCTTGTCCAGGTTTTTGTCTGCTGCCAAAAAAAAAAACCAAAAAAATAAAATAGAAGCAAAAAAAGACAAAAGATTTTCGCATACTCTGCGACTGCTGCGACTGCGGCTGCTGCTGCTGCTGCTGCTGCTGCTGCTTTTTCACATTTACTTTCTCCCGCGCTGCCAGACTGCGGCTCGAACCCGGAGCCAGACAGACAGACAGCCAAACTCGACATTTCAGCATTGGTCGAGGTCAAGATTAACAACAACAGCCGGCATTGGCTTTGGCTCTGGCGCTGGCTGTGGCTTTGGTTCCGTCTTCAGCTCCGGCTCCGGCCGCATCATTAGCTGTCGCATTAGCAGCAGCAGCTGCTCACGACTTTTTGCTGTTGTTGTCGCTGGGCATTTTGCGCATTGCCCGTCGCCAAAATGGAAAACTTGGCACACATTTCTATTAACGCAGGCGCACAGCCCCACCCGTCCCCACCCCTCCCCTCCCCTCCTGCCCCCTGTTAACTACGGTTCTATCGCATTGCGGAGCCGGCTCACGCGCATCTCAAAAAAATCTGAAAAGCGAAATGTGAGCGCCACGCCCCCCTCGCTCCGCCCCACACCCAGCTGCCGCCCAGCTCTGCCTCTTTGGTATGCATAGCCATCGCCCATGGACTGCTCCAAATCACGTCCAAGCCGCGGACTTGGCATGCAAAAATCTTCTTTTTTTCCAATTTTTTTTTTAGTTTTTTTTTATATTTTTAGAATTTGTTTTGGGAACTCGTTTGCCAATTTATCTCAGTGTATGTGTGTGTGTGTGTGTGTGTCGTCTGCCGCATGGGCATCATCACTTTCTACCTTAAACAGGATTGGCACAGGATGCCACGTCGCGCTGATTATGTGACATCCCCATTGGAGGCTGCTCTCTGCGGCGGCCGCGACGACTGCGACGACTGCGGCGACTGCGACGGCTGCGGCTGGGTGAAAGTTGTTTTGGGCCCGCGGCACAGTTTGGACCAAAGAAAATGCTTGGGTCTGGGCCAGCTGGCCACATAGACCGTCTCGTCTGCCACCTGTCTATCTATCTGTCTCTTTTCCTCTCTCTCTCTCTCTCCCTCTGTCTCTCGCTCACTTGCTCTTCCGCTGTGTCTGCATTAATTCACTTGATTTAGATAGTCAGAGTCAGAGTAATAAAAACCAAATACAAAATGTTTGAGGGAAAATTAAAAATGTAAAAATCCGAGAAAAATGATGAAGCTTTTACGAATATTTAAAGACAATTTAAATTTAAATTTTACAACTTGGAGAAAATATGCGGAAATTTAAGAAAGTTCAAAATTGTTTAAAAGATTTTATTATAAATTTTAAATTGGTAGAAAACTTTTTAAAAAATTGTTTGAAAGTTAAAAAAATATTCATGCAAATTTAGAATATTTAAAAGGGGGAAATGTTTAGGAAAAAACTAAGTTTTTTTTAATTTATTTATTTAATTTTAATTTTTTTTACTTTATATAATTTTAAATATGAATATATTTATTTAATTTTATTTTTTTTTATTTATTTAAAAATATAATATTATAAATTAGAGTAAATTTTTTTTATATAAATTTTAACATTATTTTATTATGCATTTTAAATTAGTTGAAAATTTTTTTAAAAGAATGGTATGAATGTAAAAAAAAATATTCATTTAAATTTAAAATATTTAAAAGGGAAAAATTTGTAAAAAAAGGCAAGGAAATGTATTTAAAAACTAAGTTTTATTAAATTTAATTATTTAATTTTAAATATAATTAAATATATAATATTAAATATAAATATATTTATTAAATTTTATTTTTTATTTTTATTTATTTAAAAATATAATATTAAATATGAATTTATTTATTTAATTGTATTTTTTTTTGTAGTTTAAATATATAATATTTAATATGAATATATTTTTAAATTTTTTTTTAACTTATTGTTATTCATTTAAAAATATAATATAAATTATATATTTTTTTATAATTTTTTTTTTATAAATTGTAAGTAAAAACACTCTTAATGTAGGCGAACCAAGTTCTAATTTATACACTTCTTTCATACTAAGCTCTATAATGACTTAAAATTAAGACAACATATGAGAATCGATAATCGTGTGGTTGAACAAGCTTTAGTTGAGCTCAAAGATATATATCTAAATTCAGTTCACATCATTCAAAAGTATCTCTAAAAATGTCCATATCAATAGAAATCTAAGCAACTACAGTCATGTCTTTAAGCCTCTGTGAACCTCCTCAAATAATCTAAAAACCTAAAAAAAATCCTATTAGAACTCTGCAAATAACCCACAAGAAATTTGAATATTACTTAAGATTTACTCAAGACATTCCCGGGCTTGACATAGATCCCAATAGATCCATCGTTGCAGCTGCAGCTGAGGCAATAATCTTGGGGTAGGGCCATCATTAAAGTAATTTTCCGTTCACACTGCTCGAACTGAAGGAGAATTTAAATAATATCGCTGCCATAGTGCTCTATATACCGCGAATTTCTGGCCGATCCGAGTCGAGTAATTAGCTCGGCGCTCGGCACGCGGCACAGATGGCTGACATGCTGTGCAGAGCTATTCGAAAATCGCGATCTCGGCTCATCCGGTTCCCGTTTTCTAGCCTTGACATCGTTTTTGGCCAAGACGGATTTGCCGGGGCCAATTGGGTCGCTGCCGATGGCTAATAAGAAGACAGAAAGAAAGAAAAAAAAGTGAAATTTGTTACACTTGGCGCAGTTTTCTTTTGTTGCCGTTTGTTGCTTTTCCTTATGCAATGGAAGCGCTGCTCGCATCCGCCATTCGCGCCATTCGCCAGCAGCAGCAGCAACAACAGTTGCCAATTGGCAATTGGCATGCGACATGTGACGCTGCTCCCATTGTACTTAGTTGAAATTCTTGCCGAGACTCGCTCTGTGTGTCAGCTCATTAAAGCAAGCCACATTGCGGCTGCTTCTTCGACTTCTTCGACTTCTTCTTCTCTTGCTCTTGTGACCTATTTTTGATGTTTGTCTCGCGCAGCTCGCCTTGGTACGCGCCGATGAGGTCGAGGTGGTGAAGGCAATCGCTGGCGGCGGCCCCAACGACGAGATCTCCCTGGGCCTCAGCGAGCAAGACAATGAGGTGGATCAGATGGCGCTCGAATCGGAACAGGAATTGCAGCAGCAGCAACAGCAACAACAACAGCAACAGCAGCAGCAACAACAACAGCAGCAGCAACAGCAACAGCAGCAACAGCAACAGCAGCAGCAGCAACTGCAGCAACAGCAATCCGTGTCCATGCCCAAGGTCCAGGTGCACTACCCCCACAACGGTCTACCGCAGGCGCCACCTGGACTCAGTCTGAGCCTCGGTCTGGGCCCAGCCAGAAGTAAGTTAGCCTCCAGGCTCATTCGCTTGGCCGACTCAAATCCTTCTTCCTTCCCACCAGGCAACAATCATCAGAACATTCCCATGAGCTTTGGCCAACCCTTCGGACCGCCACCGCCGCCTGGCGCTCAGTTCTACAAGGGACCACCGCCACCGGCACCGCAGCGACCTCTGGTACTGCCTCCTCCGCAGCAGCAACAGCAGCAGGTGCAACAGGTGCAGGTGCAGCAGGTGCCGTCGCTGGCCGACCTGAGCGTGGGCGCCTCGAGCAACAATGAGATCTGGGCCTCGCCCGTCCAGGATATGCCCAAGATCGTGTCGCTGGACGTGAAGTGCGAGAAGAACGGCATGAAGGTGTTCGTGCAGTTCGACAAGCCCTTCAACGGCATCGTCTTCTCCAAGGGCCACTACAGCAACATGAACTGCGTGCATCTGCCCTCCGGCCTGGGCCGCAGCTCGGCCAGCTTCGACATCGGACTGCACGAGTGCGGTACGGCCGGCAACACGGACAACTACAACCAGGGGTACGGCCACGATGCGGGCGGTAGCGCCGGTGCCGGCACCTACTTCGAGAACATCATCGTCATCCAGTACGATCCGCAGGTGCAGGAGGTGTGGGATCAGGCGCGCAAGCTGCGCTGCACCTGGCACGATCAGTACGAGAAGAGCGTGACCTTCCGACCCTTCCCGGTGGACATGCTGGACGTGGTGCGCGCCGACTTCGCCGGCGACAACGTCGGCTGCTGGATGCAAATTCAGGTGGGCAAGGGCCCCTGGGCGTCGGAGGTCTCCGGGCTGGTGAAGATCGGCCAGACCATGACCATGGTGCTGGCCATCAAGGACGACGACTCGAAGTTCGACATGCTCGTGCGCAACTGCGTCGCCCACGACGGCAAGCGGGCGCCCATCCAGCTGGTGGATCAGCGCGGCTGCGTCACCCGGCCGAAGCTCATGTCACGCTTCACCAAGATCAAGAACTTCGGCGCCTCCGCCTCGGTGCTGTCGTACGCCCACTTCCAGGCCTTCAAGTTCCCCGACTCGATGGAGGTGCACTTCCAGTGTACCATCCAGATCTGCCGCTACCACTGCCCGGACCAGTGCAGTGCCGAGACCAATCTGCAGGACGTCCACCATCTGCAGGTGGGACCCGAGTCCCAGTACGGCCCGCCGCCTCAGCTCCATGGCGATGCGTACCATGTGGCCAGTGCGATCGGCAAGCGACGCGACGAGCGACGCGTGCAGCGACGTGCCCGTGCCGTGGCTGAGTCCACGGAGCAGGTGGGCCTCAATCGCATCATCAAGGTGGTGTCCTCCGGCGATCTGACCTTTGCCATTGACGAACAGGCGGCCGCCGGGGGCGCCAGCAACAGCACGACCCTGCCGCAGACCATGGTCTTTCCGCTGCGCGAGGAGGGCCTCATCTGCATGACCACGCCGGGCTTTGCCATTACGCTGATCGTGCTGCTGGGCATACTGGTGACATCGTGCCTCATCTCCGCCGTGCTCTACGTCCGGCTGCGACCCTTCTCCAGCTTTGCGGCCAAGGAGCGCGCCGTCGCCTTCACGAATCCCCAGCTGGCCGCCGGCCCGCTGCCCGTCATCCACTTGCCCTCCCCCGCCGAGGCACTGGCGGGCACGCTCTCCAAGAAGCGATCGCTCTCATGAGCGCGACGAGTCCTTCGCCCATCGCACATCGAACACCGCCCCACGCCCAAAACTCCCCAAAACCATTTCAGATTGTGCTAGTTTAGGCCATGAAGTTGGCTAATTGTCTAATGCATTAGTTAAATATCCACAGCTGGGTTCAAACCCCAGCCCAGACTTTCTCTCTCTCTCTCTCACTCACTCTCTCTCTATTACCTGCTCACTCTTGCATACACTCTCTCTCCCTCTCTCTCTCTCTGTTGGTGGTAGTCAATTTAACGAAAGAAAAACAAAAACAAATTTAACACAATTTAAAATATATGCTCTAGTTTAAGCCTAGGTTCTATTTTAAATCGGTGCTAAGCCACTGTTCACAGTTCAAATATGTATGCCCGATCTGGCAACGCTCTCTAGCTCGCCCCATCTCGCTATCTCTCTCTCTCCCTGTCTCTCTGTTAGCTCCATCTCTCACTGTACTTTCTCAGCTTGTTTCGGTTACTGTTAACATCGGGTCAAGCTTGCTGTTAACTTTGACATTAGCATATTCTCTCTCTAAGACTATTCTTAACATTTATGCTTACAATATACTTATACCTATATACACACACATACATATTACATACGTGTACGTGTGTGTGTGTGTATTTCAATTAGTCACTAAATATTTTAAGTGCTTTAAACTTAGTCTAAGCTCCGAACTTGATTCGATTTTTTGACTCCATATAGATCCGTCGATCCTTCGTTCCCCGAATGCATCTTGTTAATTTTTAAAATATATTTATATTTATATTTATATTCTTATTTATTGATTTATTTATTGATTTTATTTATTGATTTATCTATGGATTTATCGTACCATCTAGTTGCCTCCCGCATTTACCCCATTATTCGTTTATGATGAGTATTTTTTTTTTTTTTTTTTTTGTTTACTTTTACTTTAATTGTAGAGAAGGAAATTAAGCTAACAGAAATGTTCAATAAATCATCATCGAAATAACGAGACACAAATATCACAGACTTAATCGAACGCCTTAGCTGAATAACACAAATGCCGGAGTGTACGAGCACTTACATAACCTTCATATCAAATTATCTATTTACTTACTTACGAAATGTACGAATTACAAATACAGCTTTGCCTCTATATACGAGCAAGACCAATAAACGACAATTATAAAAAAAACACACACAGATCTTGAATTTTTATTACTTATTTGGACTCAAAGTCTTTCAGAAACGAGAGATGAATTTTGAATAGTTCTAAATCTGAAATATTTGAATTTGAGTTTATCTTATATCGGAAGAAGTCTTACAGTATCTGCAGCAATGGAGTTTCATCGGAACACGTTCTATTCAATTTGTCTTTTGAGGTTACTGATCTGCTGCTTTATGTTTCCACACTTTCTCCATCGAACTTATGCCTCGGTTTGGGCATATCTCTATTAGCAGATCTTAGCTTAATTACCATTAAAAATTCCTAAATGGTCTCAAAATATTTTATATATATGGAAACTTTAAGAGCAAATAAAAATGTTGCAACATACTTTTTAGCACTTAAGGTAAGTATGCGAATGACGTATAAACTACGTTAATATATCGATATTATTTACCTATCAAATTATATCTCCATTCAGAACGGAAAGTGGATAGCTGAATTCGCAAGAACCTATGGCTGGGGCATTTGAATTATCTATTTTAGGCTTCAACTTCTGTCAAATGAAAAAATAAACATTTATTTTACTCTCTTTCCCACTGAGATCAGATACATAAGATCTTTAGACGCTTAGTGTTTACATATCGGACTTTGGAGTTCTAGAGCTTTTGCCTCGTAAGTAAATTTGAGACGGACAGACGATGATATCAGACGTGATTTGCGCCACGTCGTCAGACTCAAGCCGCCAATTTATTGTAAACATTATAAAATAATCAAATGGCGACAATAACAAGTCTGACTTCAAGCGAACTGATCAAATGGCTTAAGCAATTGCCAGGGAGTCGCGTTTCCAGCATTTGCTTATGCCATTTGATTAGTCCGACTGAAGTTAGACTTGTTATTGTCGCCATTTGATTATTTCATAATGATTACAATAATTTCGTGGGAAAGGAGTAAGCTACATTAATGCGAAGTGTAGCTTACTCTACTAGTATGTTAGTGCATATGTCACTTTATATATTGTATATTATTCTTTCTATTATTCTTTTGCATTGCTTTTAATACAGACCTATGACCTAACTTATAACTCTGGAAGTTATGATGAGCGGTGAAAGCGTTCTCACTGTCAGTGATAAAGCTTAAGAGTGGGCGGATTTAGCCGTAGAAAAGCTCTAGTTGACTTGATCATGCAGTAACTTAAGTTAAAAGAAAGCTCTGGGTATAGATAGAAAGATAGTAGATAGATAGAAAGATGGATAGATAAATAGATAGATAGATAGATAGATAGGTGCATAGAAAGATAGATATATAGATGGATAGATAGATAGATAGATAGATAGATAGTTAGATAGATATATAGATATATAGATATATAAAAATATAGATATATAGATAGATAGATAGAGGCCATAGATAAACACACTTGTAGAGCTCAGAGTAGAGTAGAACTCTGTTAGATACACCATCAATATAGATGCATAGATCAATCCAATAAAATAAAACTCCATGATATATCATATTTATAGTATATTTAATCTTAACTATAATTTATTATATTTTTGCATTTAGTTCATTACAATTTTCAGAGATATATTTTGTTCTTCTCTTTAGCTTTACGAGTATTAATAAAAAAAAGTTAATTTTATAAAGATTGTATAAATTATTTGGCCTTGACAACCGATTTGCTTTGTTGTTGTT
This sequence comes from Drosophila pegasa, assembly GCA_035046225.1. NCBI lineage: Eukaryota > Metazoa > Arthropoda > Insecta > Diptera > Drosophilidae > Drosophila > Drosophila pegasa. The sequence continues at coordinate 311,102 of JAWNOD010000063.1, forward strand.
GTGTTTTGTTTCTTGTTTCCATTTCTCTAATAATAATTTACTAGGTGTTTAAATAGGTAATAAATACATGAGGCCAACTTCACATAGATCAGCCATAGGGAATTTCGGAATCAAATGAATGAAGAATATGCCAAAGAGGGTAGACCACAGCTAAATAGATATAGACACGTCCTACCTAGGCCCTATGACTGCTCTATGTGAATTTAGATGTATAAATTAAAAAAGTTTTCGTTAAATTTCAACTAAAATTGTTTTTCGCATAAAATTTGCCAATTTGACTGGAAATGTGGAAAATTTTGGAATTGTTTTACAAATTTTACGCAATTCTCCCAATGGTCTAGTACATAGTTTAGACTCTTACATAGATAGATAAGTTAAATAAATAAATAAGTGTGTCCCCTAACATTAAGCATGTGCGCGTTGATCTATTTAGAAATACGATTACATCGGGCAAAACTCTACTGGTATTTGTATTTTCGCTATTGTATTGCAAGTTCTACGACTAAATGCACCCCATAAAAAATACACAAAAATAAAAAAATATTTTATGCAGCACCAAAAACAAATATCTGTGTAAAGATCGGAACGTCACATGCATCTCTCTGATCTCTCGCCTTTAGTATAGCCCAGCCTGGGATGAGAGCGACAGGTGTTCTATTCCATATTGTTTCCCTTGGCTGATTCATTCCATGCGATGTTAGTTTTAACGTAAGTGGAAGTGAGCTTAGCTATGTTTCATTCCAAATTGTTTCTTTAGTCTGTTTCATTCCATTCGTATTCGGCGAACTAATATTTAATTTCAGCTAAATAGACTAAGCTTTGTTCCATTCCAAATTGTTTCTTTAGCCTGTTTCCTTCAGTTTTGGGTTCAAGTATATTTCATTTAGGCTTATACATGTCAAATCTATGTTTCATTCCATTTAGTTTCTTTAAATTTCTCTCACTACAAGATGCTTCGCAGGAATAAACGATGAACTATTTATTGTCATCTCTCTCTCTCTCTCTCTCTCTCTCTCTCGGAGTAGAATGCATACATGTATGTTCCATTCCATGCCGTTTCCGTTTCTATACTTTGCTTGTAACCAACTATTAAGTTATCAAATTAATGCATACTTGTTCCACTCCATTTGATCCATGTGCTTCTAGTCAATCATATCATAGCATCAACTTCGATTCAATCTATGCGGCTTACTAGCAAGAGAGTGCATGTTCCATTCCATATCGTTCTTTGAATCAACAACTGAATATCTGTGGAAATTTGTCTTCTATTTTTGTGGGCATGCAGCAAGCGTTCGACTCATATCGAGAGCTTGTTCCATTCCATTTTGTATCTTTTTTTTGCTACATTCCTTTCTACTTTCTCTTTCGTTTCTTCTATTTGTGCTGAATTTCGACTTGGAGCTCGAATTAGGCGCAGGTGCAGACCCGCCAGTCAATTGGGCATTTTTCTTTGTGTTTACACAAAAAAAAATAAAAAAAAAATTATTAATTAATCATGTTGCAGGATACTATCTAGGTCATTTTAAGGAAGGGGAGGGAAGAGGGGGTCGAGGGTGCACGTTGGGGAGCTGAACGCGATCGGCTCACTGCACCGTTTCATGGCCAGCAACGGGCGTGGGCAACTGTTGCTGCTGCTGCTGCTGTTGCTGCTGCTGCTGCTGTTGCAGGTGTCGCATGCGGAAGAGTCGCAACGTCATCCAGGAGGCCAGGGTGCCCGGCACCGGCATGGGCGTCTGCTTCTCGAACGCCTCCTTCTGCAGCTGGTAGCGGTAGAGCAGCGAGCCGGCGATCAGCGCCGACACAATGGTCGCCGAGATGACCACGATGAAGAGTATGCTGAAGCCGGGCACCGGCATGCAGATGCCGTAGACGACCTCCTCGCTGATCTTGCCCTGGAACACGGTCACCGCCTCCTGCTTGGAGTCCGGCGAGAAGGCCAGGTCCGCCTCGGAGATGACGTCGTACAGGCCGCTGACTCCGACGTCGGCGCTGCGCACCTTCCGATCGGCAATCACCAGCGAGCGGCGACGTCGGGGACTGCCTGAGGGCGACGCCGTCGTTGTGGACTCCGCGGAGCTGTTGGCATTCGGCTCGTCCAGATCGATGTGATCCTCGCGTGGCTTCTTCAGCGCCTCGGCCTGCGGCCGGTACACGGGCCGCGGCACATCGTCCAGCTCCGACTTGGGTTCCAGGGAGCGTGGTCCCGCCATCGGCACGCCCATGCGCTTCTGCGCCTCCAGCTGGCGCGGTCCATGCGGGAACTTGCCGCTCTTCTTCAGGCCCAAGTAGCGCTCGCCGTCTCCGTCCATGTCGCTCAGGTCATCGTCGCCAAACAGATCGGACAGATCGACCTCCTCGTCGGGATCCTCGTGCACGGGCCGCGGCTGCAGGTTCGCGCTCTTCTCCTCGTACAGCTCGGGCCCAGGACCGCCCATGGTCTGCTTGTGGTCGTGTATGATGTCGTCGTAGAAGATGTCATGATCCATGCCCATGGGCGAGCCCATGCCCATACCGTGATGCACCTGGCTCTGCGAGCCGTGGCCCATGCCGGCTGGCGGCATGGCCAGATCCCTGTGCAGATCGTTGTTGCTGCTGCTGCCCATGGCGTCGCCGATGTGCACATCCTTGCGCTCGTGGGCATTGCTAATGGCCGGGCCCGGGCCGTCGCCGCCCGCCGTGTTCTGGCAGTGATCCAGGCAGCCGTGCCGGCAGATCTCCACCTTGCACTTGATGTGCACGCTGAGCGCGTCCGGAAACTTGAAGGCGTGGAAGAAGGCATAGGTGATGACCGTCGCCCGCTCGTCGGGGGCGCGCGCCTTGAGGAAGCGCGAAATCATCTTGGGACGCAGCACGCAGCCAAACTCATCCGACAAATTGATCACATGTCCCGATCCGTCCGAGGCGACGCACGACTTGACCCGCATATCGAACTCACCTGCAGCCCGGCAGGGAGAGCGGGAGGGAGAGGGAGAGAGAGTTTAGTTAATGGATTGATTGATTGATTGATCGCATGGCGCACTTACCGCGATAGTCGTTGATGGCCACGACCAGGGTGAGCGTTGATCCCAGCGGCACTATGCCGCTCACCGGCGGCGCCCACGGTCCCTTGCCATGCTGTATCTCCATCCAGCAATCAACATTATCGCCTGCGAGGAGGAGAGCAGGGAAAGGCTTATTATTATTATTCACTTCTTTTGAGGTCAGCTAATTGAAAAGGAAAAACGACAGGCGGGAGTGCATGGCAAACAGATACCCTGTAGGCTTTAGTAGATTTTCTACGTATGATTCCAAGATATGCATGTCATTAGAAGATTCTTGGAGCTCTCATAGCTCCTATATTATATGGAATATGCTTGAAGAATGTGATCTTTTGTATCGATATTTATCGATAATAAAAAAAACTTCTATATATTTAATACATATGAACACGTACTTTACATATACTCTAAATAAAGTTGTTTTTGTTCAAAAAGTTTTCGATATATATATCGATAAATTTAGATATATCTAATATTGATATTAAGCGATATTTTTGAGATCGATATTTATCGAGGTTGCAGATACATATGATTATACATACTATATTTACTTTATATATATTTGTTATCGTTCTAAAAGCTTTCGATAAGTATCGAATATTAATATTAGGTGATATATTCTGAAATCGATATCGATATCGATAGAGGTCAAGAAAATATTCGCTTCCCTCAAAAAAACTATGAGAATATATGAATTTTTGTATTTTAAAATTTATAGATTAAACGTTAATCTCTTAAATCAATATTCATCGATATTTTCAACAAATATAAAGAGGCAAGAGGAGCCCACATATGCATTTAAAGACGCAGGCTTAATGTCGCAGATCTTGAGCTTTTCGCTCTGCCTCTGCCCGAGGGGCACTCATACATTGTCGATAAATCGTTTCACCCTTTTTAGCCACATTTCACTGTAATAAAAAAAAAAAGAGAGGAGAAAAGAAAAGGCCAAGGGCCCACGCTACTTACCGCGAAAGTCAAGCTGTATTACGTCCAAATCGGCAATTACCATTGGGGGCTTGGAGGCGGTCTTCTCATAGTCGTTGAACCACTCGCAGCGCAAGCGCTTCGCCTCGTCCCAGACCTCCAGCAGATCCTTGTCATACTGCACGACTACCTGCGGTCACAATATGCCATTTAGCGGTTAGCGATTTAGTGGGTTAAGTAAATGGCCCAAGTGCCGAGGCCCCCGAGCAGGTGAATGCCCAGCACGCTGGGACGTGGGAAAGCGTTCAACGTTTAGCAATCGCCGATCGCTGATCGGTGATCGGTGATCGGTTATGCAGCTCAGTTCCGAATGATGAATGCTCCCATGGGCCTGCTCTGGCATATGATCGTGTCCTATCTGTGTGATCATTCACTCTTGCGCTCCATGGGAATTTTCATTAGGGAGCTCTGTTTGCTGATCGCCAATCACAATTGAATATCCCCTCATTGCCCTTTGTTCAGCTAAATGCTGGCTCTTCATGTCATTAATAATTTTAATAAGTCTTCAAGGAGTTCCAAATACTCTAATGATCATTGAAGGAAGACTGATCCTTCATATATGATCAGTCTCAGCATAGATAAATCTTCCTTCCTTCAATGATCATACTCTCTAACTCTTTCCCTTACTGATCTATTTAGCATTGCCCTTTGATCTATCTCCCTGCGTCACTTTTGATCAAGCTTTCCACATCGCTTTCGCATGCCCAGGCCCCAACGAGCTGCACTCAATGGGAGTCGACGTGCCACTTACCGTATTCTCATAGAACTGGCCATTGAGATCCGGTTTGGTGCCGCAGCGTGAGTACGAGATGCGGAACGAGAAGAACGTCTTGCCCGTTGATGGTGGCACATACACGCAGCGCGGATCACTGTGTTGTCCTGCTCGAAATAGATAAGATGAGAAGAAGATCAAGTCAAGGTGGAGTTCGTTTAGGTCTGGGCTTACGCACCTTTCGAGCTGACAATGCCTTCGAAGGGATTGGAGAATGTCAGGTGGACGTCCATGTGATCCTTACCGCACATGACCTCCAGTGAAACTATGTTTGGCATACCATCTGGCCGATCCATGGGCCACAGTTCATTACCAGCTATGACTAAACTAAACTGTAAAGGAGAGAAAAGAAAGCAAAAGAGTAAATTTTAGTTATTGTCTTATCTTATTGTTGTGTGAAAGGCTTATAAAATAGTTATTTATCTACGGAAGCAGACTTATGTTAGGGACTGATATGATAAAGTTATGCTTGATTTGGGCTTATATATATTATATTATTAATATAATTTTTATACATTTGAAGGAAAATCATCTACTTTTGCATAACGTAAACAAATTTCTAGGTTCAGGGACTTGTCTAATGGAGTCTTAAGACGATTCATATAGAGACCCTAAAACCATATCAAGCTAACTCCTTTCCTAGCTAGCAATGCTCAGCCACATTGTAAATGTAACTAAGTAGATGTTAAGTTTACAATGTGACTGAAAATAACTAGTTACTCATTAAAAGAAAGGGTTGAGCTTTCTGTAATCAACACCTTTTATAATGAAGTCTTAAGCCAATTCACATAGACTCTCTAAAACCATAACAAATTATCAACTCATCAACTCAGTTTTCAGTCACATTATAACTTTTGGCTCAGCTTTCGAGAACCAAACGATTCTCTAATAGTGTCAATAGAGTCAACAAATTTCACAGAAAATTTCCCAAAGCGATATTAAATTAACTTCTCAATCAACTTGTAAAGTGAGTACTTAACCGCCAGGCAAATCAGATTCCATTGCAGCTTAAGCTTCAGAGTAAGTTTTCCGCTTTAAAGAATCAAAATATTTTTTAATGAAGTCTTAAGCTAAGTCATAAAGTACCTCTTAGAACCACATTAAGCTAGCTGCGGAGTCAGAGAGAGTCGTTAATTTAGAGCTCAGCTTAAGACTTTTGTTTTCCTGAATTAACAAGGTTTTTTATAAGGTCTAATAATATATAATAATATACCTAATATATAATAATAAATATATTATATAATATATAATAATAATTAAATTACAATGTACTTGATAACTACTTTGCAAGGAGGTTGATATGAATATCTATGTGAACCGACTTAGGATTACATAAAAAACCCTTTGATACTAATATAATATCCAAAATAAAAGAGAGTCTTATACTTTAAGCTTCAGTTTGATCGAATCAAACTGTTTTCTTAAGCAATCTTAAGCCGCCTCACATAGATTTCCATACCAACTCAACCTCCTTGCAAAGTAGTTATCAGGTGCATTGTAACTTTAAGTTCAGCTTAAGTCCTCAGCTTTCTCGCACCGAAAGCTTATCTAATGCAGTCTTAAACGAACTTTCATAGCTCTGTCAGTGCCCAAAAAGTCTTCTTCTTTTCCCTAAGGCCCCGTTGATGTCGAGTGAGATATTTAAGGTATTTGCTAACTGGTTTCGCTTTGCTACACATTTAGCCAAGTGTGAGAATTGTTATCAAAGCCTTAAAATAGCTTTGCAGCAGTTCGCGGCGCGTTAATTGACTTTTCTGGATGTAATTTATTATGATTATTATTTTCTTTATTTTTTCTGCTTCTTCTTCTTCTTGTTCTTCTTTTTCTTCCTTTTTTTTTTGAGAAACTTTCTGTGTTCGTGCATTTGTAGATCTTAACTGATGAGACTGACAACCAGATATGTAGACCGTTATAATTTCTAATTAACGCGATTCCCACTGGCAAAACTTGACACCTGTTGCTGCTGCTGCCACCTGCCTGCAACAGGTAACTAGCAACTTGCAACTTGCAGCTTGCAGCTCGCTAGTTGCCACTTGCAGCTGGAACTGGAATGGCTTTGGCCTGGCACTCGCTGGCTGCCCGAGAGTTGTCGAGGGCGTTAACCCGCCCCTCTCTGGTCGGAGTTCGGCCTTGCAAATCAGGCGATTTATTGTTATTCACATTCGATCCATATGGCATATATATTTATTTTTAATTACATCCCGCCAAACATGTTGCCAATAAAAACGAAATGCAGCGAGCCCAGTTTCCGCTTCGCATTGAGAAAGCAAATTCCAGCAGCAGCCGCGGCAGCTGCCTCGTCTCCATTTGCATACTTGCCCCATGGAGCCTGCCAGCTCCTCGACGTGGTCGCCGCTTGTCGTGGCTTTAATTGAACGGCAAATGGAATTTCTAGCTGCACTTGCAGTAAAAGTTGATCCCCACACACAACAGCAACGGCAGCAGCAGCACCTGCCACGCCTCCTTTAGTGGGCAGCCTGACTGACAGCTGTGCCGGGCCAGAAGACGGTGCCAAATTGTCTGCAGCACTCAGCCGAGTCAGAATCTTTCACTCTCTGCTCGAAATACATTTGAAAATATCTTCTAAAATATTTTAAGCATATAATTATATGGCATTATATGGATGAGCTATGGCATACATTTTGCTACAAGTTAATTATATATGTATATATATACGTATATAAATGTATAAAATTAATAGTCTATAAATAACTTTTTAATTTGCTAAACCCTCAACACAGGTTTTGAGTGGCTAACTGTGAAAATACCCTGTAAAATCTGAAGGAATCTGGGCTATGAAAGACCTAAGCTGTTTATTATCGAGAGAGGAGGAGGAGGAGAAGGAGTAGGAGAGAGAGAGAGAGAGAGAGAGAGAGAGAGAGAGAGAGCGAGAAAAAATATAGATAGGAAAAGAGAGAGAGAGAGAAAAGATAGATAGGAAGACAGAGAAAGAGTTTAAGGGAAAGTAATAAAAAACTAGATATTGTAATAGAGAGCGATAGAGAAATAGAAAGGGAAGACTAACTAAAGATTCCTATATAATACAATAGAAGAGCAAAGGGAAAATGGGAAACAAATCAAAAGAATAAAAAAATACGGAAAGGAATGAGTTTAAAAATCGAGAGCAATATATAAATATAATATATAGTATATATTCCTTACGTTTCCTTCACGTTTTTCCGTTCTTTTTTATGCATATAAATATATTTATATAAATATAAATTACTGAAGCCGTTAACAAAAAAAAAAAAATGATTCACAATAAAGTACTAGACCCGAAAATATGTGTCTAACATCATTTATACGACTAGACTTATGCTAAATGATTTTCTCTCCATTTTTAGTAGCCACTATTATTTTTTTGAACAACTACATTTGAAGAATTCTGCTTTCCATGCCCAAAAAAAAACAAACTTCTAAGTCAATAAAAAATATGTGCTAATTTCATTACTCTTTTTAAATTGGTTTCAAATATTGGCCTAATCACTCACTTCTGTTGCACTACTATTTTTGTGAACACAACTTTTAGATATAAATATAGCTCCTATCTCCTTCACTCTTTCCTTTACATATAACTTAAATATAAATTATTTAAATACATCAAAAATAATATATAAGCATATTAACTATATACCCCATATAAACATAAATCCCACGTACAACAAACCCATTTCGTCTAAAACAAGCTGCAAATTGTTTTACTCTCGTGTTGTGCGTGTGCCTAAGTGTGTGTGAGTGTGTGTGTGTGTGGGTGTGTGTTTGTCGCACAGCATTCAAATGTTGATTAAGTTAATTTCATTTTAATTGTATTTAATAAAAATGCGCAATAAATGATAAAATAAATTTGTAGTTTCCGAGGCAAGCAAACTCGCATGATAAAACAAGTAAGAAAACTCTAGTCGGGCGTAACCGACTAGGGTATACCCTGAGCCTCGTCGAACCTGTGTTTTCCAATACACTTATATTTTGCGTAAAATTATACAAAAATTACAAGTTTAAAGCATTTGTGGCAAATGTAAACTAAAGCAGCAGCTAATAATTCAACAAAATTCAAACGTAATTTGCGATTCTTCGAAGCGACTAGAATGCGAGCGTTTGTATGTGTGTGTGCAAGTGCGTTCGCTTGGCGCTGCTGCCACTTGAGTTTGCAAAGTAGCCAAACGTTTTGTTTAATAACTTTTTTGCTATTTAACGGATTTCAATGAAATTTTCGGCATATGATCAATATATTCTATGGGCATAATTGTCAGTTTAGTAAAAGTTCCAACTCATTCGCATTTTGGCTATATTTGAGACTGAACTTCAATTGGGGAAATTTTGGGGCCGGTATCCAAAATATAACAAAATTCGAAATTGCATAAAATACATATAAATCTAAATATAAAATTTGGCGTCTCTAGCTTAAAAGTTGGGCGAGATAGAATTTTTTAACTGAATTTCGATTTTGTTTTTAATCGATAACAATTAATTGGGGATAGTTATCGATTTTTTAAAACAAACTCGATCTGCGCGTGCTATACACGGCCCTACAAAAAAAATTTCAAGTCTCTAGCTCTTATACGGGCTGAAATCGACGCGTTCAAACATACGGACAGACGGACGGACGGACGGACGGACGGACGGACAGACGGACAGACGGACATGGCCCAATCGATTTCTCTTGTCGTCCTGATCAAGAATATATATACTTTATGGGGTCTGCCACGCCTCCTTCTGCCTGTTACATACATCCAACAAAAACATTATACCCTGATTTCCCATTTTCAATGGGCTCAGGGTATAAAAACATTAGCCCAAACAAAGATTTGTGGGCGGGTGTTAACGACTGCGCCATGCAGGCGCATCAACAGTGTGTTATCAATAAGCTTATTGATCAATGAATTTTGTTTTATTTTTAAATAATTTAAATAAAATAAAATATAAAATATATATGTTTCAGTTAGGCACGCCAATAAGCTCAGCTTAGATTTGTGAGCGAGTATGCAAGCAAATATTTATGAATATGTAAATTATATGAAATTGATGGCACGATATGAATGAATAATGCTTTATTCGAGTCGGCGATTTGATGCCCTAAAATGGGATTCGAGATATATGTGGGATTCTATATAGATTGTAGTGTAGATTGATATCGATATATGTAGGTCTTATCTGTAGCAGATCTTAACAACTAGATCATATATTTTCTTTAATTTTTTCTGAAATATAGATCACCTGTACATATCTATATAGTTGATGATCTAGTTTTTCAGATCTGCTGCAGTTAAGACCTATATATATCGATATCAATCTATACAACTTATACAAGCTTTTCTTAGTGATCAGGAATGTATATTCATAAATTTAACCATACAATTTCACAATCAGAGGTCAGTTCTCATATCTGTTCTCTATCTTACTCAAGAGTATTGCAAATTTGATTGGATTTTCAGATAAGCAATTCACACGATCATCAAATAGAAAGACAGAGAGCGAGGGCAGCCAAGAGAGCGAGAGGAAGATAGTTAGAGCGCATTTTCTGATAAGACATTTCTCTCTCTCAAGCTTTCCCTCTTTCCTCTTTCTCTCCCTCCCTCTTAACTCTTTAGCATGAATGAACAAAGAGCGCTTCAAGGTCAGAAAAAGCCGGCTGGATAGTGCTTTATGGCACATCAGCATGACGCGACTTTTTCGCACTGCCCAGCATATAGTAAACAAACTAATGCACTATTTGGAGAGGCCCGCAGCAGCGAGCTGCCCACAGGCTATAAAAGCGACGCTGCCGGAGACGTTGCTACTCAGTCAACGCACTGCAAGCTCAGCGACTCAACGCCAGAAATACTTGAGACTCATCAAAATGGATCGTTGGTCGAATCGTGTAGCAGTCGTAACTGGCGCCAGCTCGGGCATTGGAGCTGCCAGCGCCAAAGATTTGGTGGCCAAGGGCATGATCGTCGTGGCTCTGGCCCGGCGCGAGAAGCGCCTGCAGGAGCTGAAGGCTCAGCTGCCTGAAGATCAGGCCAAGCGCTTCCACTATCGCGTCTGTGATGTGTCCGTGGAGCAGCAGGTGATCGATACCTTTGCCTGGATCGAAAATGAGCTGGGCGGCGCGGATGTCCTGGTCAACAATGCGGGCATTGCCCGTAGCAACACAAGCCTGGTGAGCGAGGGCAACAGCGAGGCAATGCGTGCGATCCTCGACACGAATGTGCTCGGCGTCACCTGGTGCACCCGCGAGGCCTTCCAGTCGATGCAGCGCCGCCAGGTCGACGACGGACACATCGTGCTGGTGAACAGCGTGGCGGGACATCAGGTACCTATTATGCCGGGAGTCAATTTCAATATGTATCCGGCATCGAAGTTTGCAGTTACCGCCATTGCCGAGGTGCTGCGCCAAGAGTTCCTCGCCAAGGGCACCAAGACAAAGATCACGGTGAGTGCGAAGTGAAATACCCCAAGGATCTATCGATTGCTAACTTCCTTCCACAGAGCATCAGTCCCGGCGTCGTCGACACCGAGATCATCGACAAGAGTAGTCTGCCCAATTTTGCGGACTTTCCCATGCTGCGCTCCGAGGACGTGGCCGATGCCATCTCCTACTGCATTCAGACACCGCCAAGTGTCCAGATACACGAGCTGACGATCAAGCCCGTTGGCGAGAAGTTCTAGGGCCCAAGACATGTCGGCCAACTATAAAAACTATATCTAAATAATATTCATTATATTTATTCCCCATATATTTTTTTTTGTATTGATAATAAAAAGTTTTTCCTCTGGAAACCATTTAAAAACTATTGCATTGATTATTGGTTGATGGGATTAAGGTGTAAGACGAGTTGGCCTAGGTTCGATTTTTTGGTTTTTTACTGAAACTAATAAGCCCCAAATGCATGGGCCTGTAGGGTACACAAATTTATAAACAAATATCAAATGTAAACAAATATTTCTTTGTTTATTCTAATCTATTCTATTCTGTCTCTCTCTCTCTCTCTCCCTATCTATATCTTTTTCAATCACTACTTAACTCGCTTCTAATATCTCTCTTTCAGTAGCTCTCACTCTCTCTCTCTTTCCGCCTCTTTTCATACCTCCCGCTCTCACTCTCTCTCTCTCTCTCTCTCTGTTGATCACTCTCTCTTCCTCTTGATCGTTACCTCACTTGATCGTTCCCTCTCTTGATCGTACCCTCTCTGATCGCTCTCCCTCTCTCTCTTTCTCTCTCTCTCTTGCTATGCCATGAATGAACAAAGAGCAATTCAAGGTTACCAAATACCGGCTGGATAGCGCTTCATAATATATCGCTTGAAAATATATGAATATCAGAATATCAGCATGACGTGACTTTTTCGTAACGCCCAACATAACGTATGTAGGTGTATGTTGTATGTATTATGAGGAGCAGCACGCAGACAGCTGTTCTCGGGCTATAAAAGCTCGATTGCTGGCGACGTCGGGGCTCAGTCTAAGCATTGCAAGCTCAGTGGCGTAACGCAGTAAATACTTGGAATATATCAGAATGGATCGTTGGTTGAATCGTGTAGCAGTCGTAACTGGCGCCAGCTCGGGCATTGGAGCTGCCAGCGCCAAAGATTTGGTGGCCAAGGGCATGGTCGTCGTGGCTCTGGCCCGGCGCGAGAATCGCCTGCAGGAGTTGAAGGCTCAGCTGCCCGCAGATCAGGCCAAGCGTTTCCACTATCGCGTCTGTGATGTAGCCGTGGAGCAGCAGGTGATCGATACCTTTGCCTGGATCGATAAGGAGCTGGGCGGCGCGGATGTCCTGGTCAACAATGCGGGCATCGTGCGTAATACGTTCCTTGTGGGCGAGGGCAATAGCGAGGCGATACGCGCGGTCATCGACACGAATGTACTCGGCGTCACCTGGTGCACCCGTGAGGCCTTCCAGTCAATGCAGCGCCGCAAGGTGGACGACGGACACATTGTGATTGTGAACAGCATTACGGGTCATCAGGTGCCCGTTATGCCGCACATGAGTTTGAACATATATCCGCCATCGAAGTATGCGGTCACCGCTATGACCGAGATCCTGCGCCAGGAGTTCCTCACCAAGGGCACCAAGACAAAGATCACGGTGAGTGCGAAGTGAAAAGGTGAACCCTAAGGATCTATCGATTACTAACATTTGGTCCTCTTCTATCTGTAGAGCGTCAGTCCCGGCGCTGTGGACACTGAAATCGTTGATAGGAGCGCCGTGCCCAACATTGGCGACTTCCCCATGCTGCGCTCCGAGGACGTGGCCGATGCGATCTCCTACTGCATTCAGACACCGCCAAATGTCCAGATACACGAGCTGACGATTAAGCCAATTGGCGAGAAGTTCTAGAGCCAAGCCTAACTATATTTATTCCCACGTTTTTTTTTGTTATTCACAATAAAATTTTCTACCTCACGAAAACTATTGTTTTTATTATTAATTAGTTAGATTAAAGTTGAACTTGAGCTAGGTAAGATTCGATAGACCTCATATACACACACTACATAAAAGGTATACAAGTTTACAAACGAATACTTGAAGAAACTACTTTTCTCTCTCAATTCTATTCTGGCACTACTTTAATCTAGCACTCATTGCATCTCTTTTTCCCTCTCTCTCTGTCTGCCATTATCATTTCATTTAAACAATCTACAGTTCTCTCACGATTAGTTGTATCAACAGTCTTGATAGGTCCTATCTATCAAGCTCAATGACCACATATGACTAAGCAATTGATTTCTAGCTCTGCATTAGAGCAATCAATATTTCGTATGACTATCAATTTTTTGTATTTGATTGCAATTACATAAGCTTTACCTATCTAGATCTTAGCTTCTTATACTTCGAACCCAATGACAAAAAGCAATTGAGTGTAAAGGAAAAGTTTAGACTTAGGCCTAAGAAAATTGTCTGACGAAGTGTATTCATATAATAAGAATATCTTTGAAGAAAATTTCCTATAATCAGATTCAATATATGTCAAATTCAGTTTTATAAAAATAGAATGTAACTCATAATGAGAATCATAAATAGATCACTCAAAGATTGATAAATCCAATCAAAAAACAGTTGTATTCTTCCAGACACTCTGCACTCAAGTACACATCGATCATGACTAAGGCTTGACCAAAAACCTGAATTTTAATGATGATCATCAATTTACAACAAGGAGAGAGAAGGGAGAGAGAGAGGGGAGAGATAAAGCAATATAGATCCCTTTGATAAGACCCAGCAACTATCTCTATTTCTATTTCTCTCTCTATTTCTCTCTATCTCCCTCTCTCTAGCAACGATCAGGCGAGGAATGTTGATATCAGCCCAACAGATTAGAATCTTATCATATTTAATATTCATAATATTTGAGCTTTGTGTGCGAGATAATGAAAAAGATAAGAAAAGTAAATATTAAAAGTTTACTTGATTCCATCTGAACAGCTGAAAGAGGCCCATAAAGCGAAGACAAGAAAAGCTTCAAGTTTGGCTAAAGCTTTGAAAGCTCAACTGTCGAATATCGTAATATTTAGGAGATCTAACTGAATCCTTGATCAGATTGAGTGGGCAATGGTGATTGGCTGGGATATTGGACTGGAATGGATTAAGATCTCTCTTTATCGATCTCTCTGTATCGTTCTCTCTCTCTTTCTTTCTGAGTTTCTCATCTCTTTGTATCTCTGTAGTTCTCTATTTTACTCTCGCTCTCGGGATTTTTCTATTTCATTCCCTCTCTTTACCATTTTCTGTCTTTCTATCTCTCTCTTGCTGTCTCTCTTTCTCTTTCTTTATATTCTCTTGCATAATTTTTCAAATAAATATCTATTAAAACATCCAAAGATTCCTGTATTTATAGTAGATATTCTTATAATATTTATAACTATATTATATCCATAAATTTAGTCATCTTAATCCTTATTATATACTTTTCGACATTTCGTTTCGACTTACCATTAAATGTAAAATAAATATACAGCTACTAAGTCTAAGGTCCCACAGCCGTGTAGGACCTTTTTGTGGGCTCCACATGCTGGCGATGTGGGCGCTGCGGCTATATCTGCAAAGAACAAGAAGAAGAAGACGATGTGAATATATATTCAAACTAAAAGCATATACATATATCAAAAAGTCATTGGAATGGAGCATGACAAGTGTCTGTGTGGCACGAGAAGCAGCTGTGCACAGTGGTGCAACATGACTATAAATGCAATGAAATGCAATTGCCTCGAGAGTTGAGTGCATATAAAGATTATATATAAAGATTATATAAAGATATACAAATGTGTTCATAAAAATAGTAGTGCGACAGATCCCGAAATTTCGAACAAAAAAATTATACAATATATATAAGATCCAAATACATATAATTATACTAAAATTAACATATTTTTTTATTAATTTAAATATTATTTTTTATTATTAGGAACATTTGCTTTATAACGTTTAAGAAAATAAAGTTAAGTTGTTCATAAAAAAAGCTATCATAATCTTTTGTATTTGTGTGTGTACACTAGCTTTCTATAGTCTTTTAATCTATTTTTTCGCAGTTACAAAATGCTTAAAGATGCAGTTAAGGCTATCTTTAATGACATTCGTCAGCTGCTGTGCAATGTTATCGCAGCTGAGATTCAACTGACCAGCCTCAAGGCAATTAAAAATACGCAAGCAAATGCCATTTGCGAGCAAATAAACATTGTAACAGTCGTACGCCCCATATAAATGGTAATGATATGGGTGGGTAGACATATGTATATATAGATAGGGGTAAATATGTATATAGTTAGGGTATAGTTATAAAGAGCAAGAGTGTTTAGCCCAGTTGATAGATGGAGAAATCAACTCGTGTTGCTTAATCAAAATGAATATTCTCTTTATATGTTTGTATTGTATATGTATTTCTCATAAATCTCATATGAATAGAGGAGATCTTGCTATATTTTATATATCTTGCTTTAGTCTATGTTCATCTCCCTCCATTTCTCTCTCTTCTCTCTTTCTCTCTCTATTTTTTCTCTCTCTCTCTCTCTCTCTCTTTCTATGTTAACAAATCTTTCCCTTTCAAGCCTTTCATAGATCTCTCAGCTTGGATCAACTAAATCTGATATCTATTATATATATATCTTTTTATAGTCCCATGTAAAGTTTCAAGAAGTTTATTTTAACTTTTTATGAAATTCATACAAATTGTAAAACTTTCAGTTCAAATTCTGATTTGATTTTGTGCACTTTGCCCCACTGTGCTTGGAGCTTGCAAGTTGCAACTGCCACTTAGCTGGCGGCGAGAGCTGGCGTGAGTGGGTGGCATGGCGAATGCGGCTAATGAAAAGAAATTGCCCAATTGCAAAAATCTCGCTGGAAGAGCTTGACGAATACGAATGCGAACGCGAATCCAAATGCCAAGTGCGAAATGCAATTCGCCTGTCTCTCACGCTTGGTCCACATTTTCTCTGCTGCTGACCCACAAAGAGCAATAAATGATTGTGCAAGCAGCGCAAATTAGTTCAACTCTGCAGCTGCTACTTTTGTGCATTTATCGACAGACGACAGACAGTTCAGTGATTGCAAATATCGGTAATATGTGTAACAGCGAGAGGCAAGTTTTATATAGAGCCTGCTTTAGGCTATTATTCATGGGTATCGAATATAATCGATAGTTATCGATATGTCCGTTACAATAAGAATACATAAAATCTAATAAAATATAATAATATCTAATAATTATTAAGCTATTGTACTGTCGAAAGCTATCGATAGTCGTCTTATAAATTTTCGATAACTATCGATTGTTATCATATTCAAACAAAAGTATTCCGAAAAGAGAATTCATTTAAAGTGTCAAGTATCTTCATTGACTTTCCAGCATGAGTTATCGATAATTATCGATCGAACAAATTTACAGAAATGCGAATAACATATTACAGCTTTAATCCGAAATAAGCCTCAATTAACTTTATATACTTGGCGCTTTCCTCAGCTGGAAAAGAACAAAGCTTTGCCATCCTCAAAGCTCGATTCTGGTTGAGATCGCATTTAGCCCGAGCAGCCAGCCACAAAGCATAATTGAAATTAAGTAAACGACAAGGTGGTTGGGTTGCTGAGCCCCCCTCCACAAAGGCCAGGGGCCACAGCTCCGTTGCCCGCTGCCAAAAAAAGCAAGAGAAACAAAATCTGTGTTGCAGATTGTGTTGACGCCCCAACAGCCAAAGCAATTTGCTTTATGATATGCCAAGGCTATAATTTAAAGCAACTCAAATTTGATATGAAAAATAAAAATGTATAATATATACGTCTATATATATAGTTAGAGAGATGGAGAAAAGGAGAAACAGAGAGAGAGCTGGTTATAGAGCTGGTAAATGAACTTTTATGATAGCACATCGAAAGCAAATTAAGGCAAGTCAAGCTTATAACTTTATGTAGTTGTTGTACAACTCAGATTTAACAAAAACTTCAACTTGATATGAATACAATTTTATCAATGTTTTAAGAAGTGTTTTGGAGTCAAGGTCATAGGCAGTTGTGTTCATAAAAATAGTAGTGATAGGGCTAACTAAAAGAAAACGTATTTTTTCCGTTGAGATATAGGGAGATTTATAGCTAATGTATCAGCTGTATCATTATGTATCATTATGATTATAGAGAAAATCTGATGTAAGCTTGAGGTATATATACATATGTATAAGGTATATATACACATATATGGCTTGTCGATTTGTATTCTGCCTTTGTTTACTTCACAAATGTCAGAGCAGATTTGACATTTGGTGCAATTAGGTAAAGTAAAGGCGTTTTCCAATGGGCTTGAAATAGAAACTTCACTTATTTCCGCGAATTTGAAACTTAAGCTGACCATATTTGATAGATAGATAACTGCCCTCGTCTGCTCTCGCTTGTTTTCAAGCTCTATAGCTAAAATGTATAATGCTGGGTAATTTCTAGTCGTGCACTCCCCGCCAAAACGCTTTTACTCGCATCAAATTGGACTCTACTTAAGTCTAATCGGTAAAATCAATGTGAAATGCAAGTCGCTTGTTAGCTTGGGGCTAACAAACTCCACGAATTCCAACAGCATGACAGCAATAAAAATAAAAAAAGAGATAAAAAAAAATTAATTCAAATAAAAATTTGACAATTTCACAAAGAAATTTTTAGTGTTCTCAAAGCAATTTTTATTAAGTCAAAAACAGCTTTTCGCACTTTCACTGAGGCGAGGAGACTTTGTGTTGAAAGACACTTTGCCGACTTGGGGCAGGCGGGCATGAATCATGCGAACAATCGGCCAGTCCGGCGCTCAATCAATCAGTCAATCAGTCAATCAAGTGAGCGAGCGACTCAAATGGACCAGCCCACAATAATAGGCGGCAGCAGAAGCCGTTTGTTTTTCTCTTTTATGATTGACTGGCTATTTGCGCACTTTTACCGCCCGGGGGGGTGGGCGGCGACGGCGGCGTCACAGGTAGGCAAACAACAGGTGAAAATGAAATCGAAATTGTGCTGAGCTGCTTTCAATCGATGTGTGAGTTACACGGCCTGAACAAAAGCCAGCTGCTCCCAGATACAATGAGACAAAAAGATACAAAATGCAGATACAGATACACAGATACAGATACAGTTGGCTACTTCCACTGGCCGCTTGAATCCAAGCGCAAAAATGCGGTCAGAATCGCGCGCAGAACTGTAAATTGTAAGCTCCAGCAGAGGAAGAAGACGAAAAGCAAATATGAGAAGAGAAAAAAGAAGGCAGCAACAAATGAATCAATAGAAATGCGATTCAACAACGGTAAATTGTCTGCTTATAGAGTCTAAACATCTGCTTCTTTTTTTTTATATATTTTGTCTTACTTTATTATATTCTCCACTTCAGCTTTTTTGTCTTTAATTTGCGCCCAATTAATTTCTCTTTTTTGGGCAGCGCATTTTCACTCTTCGCCTGCTTTTAACTTGGCTAACTGGCCGATGCGTCGCCGCCGGCACTCGATCGGAGCCGTCGGTGCGTAGATCGCATTAACCAACTATTCTTCACCGTCTTCTCCCTCATTGTTCTCTTGCTGTTCTCTAACTGTTCTTCAGTTAAGCAGAAATTAAGAAATCTTCAAAGATATTTGATTAAGCCCTCGCCCAACTTCCTGCCTCGAATTGTCCACTCGATACTAACGTTACTTGGCCATAAACAGTTAGGTTTACTACTAGCAGTGTCAGCTATATGTGCTCTATTGGCATCTCAGTTAATGTATTCCAACATCAAGATTGTGAATATGCTTTTCATAACTCGAGATCGAGATGATAGCATCAGGCAGGAAGTTTGTATTACCGTATGTATGTATAGATTGGTAGATTAGATTATTATCATGATATGACATACAAATAGATTAAGAGCTTTGCCTAAACATGAAGTTCAGACTTCACTAACAATAAAATCAGTTTTAGGCATATAGAAAATTAGTTGAAGAAATTGAATCCATATGACTAAATCTCTGTAAGATGAGCTTGAGAACAGTTTACAGTATCACAGATGCGATATCTTGTATATATATTCCCTCTAGTCTACAAAGCTTCCTCTTTGATACTTATAAATCGATAGATTCTGATTATACAGAATCTATATGATATATACATACATAATACTTAATAATATTTATATGTTCTGAGTGTAATATTATTAAGTATTAGAATAGAATTTTAGATACAAGCCCAAAAGACTTCGTACATCCCATAGACGATGTACGAGGTCTGTTGAGCTTTTATCTAAAATTCTTTTGTAATACTTAAGAATATTTATACGTTCTGAGTCTATGGGATGTACGAGGTTTATTGAGCTTTTATCTAAAATTCTTTTCTAATACTTAATAATACGTTCTGAGTTTATGGGATGTACGAGGTCTGTTGAGCTTTTATCAAAAATTCTTTTTTAATATATAAAAATAATATCTAATATATAATAAATATATATAATAATATATTTATCTGTATATTTGACCTATATCTCTTTGCTGGATTTCTTGACGTTGGGCATGATCGTAAATTCATCAGTCATCTTTAGCTCTCCCACAATCAACTTGAAGGTGTCAGGACGTAGCCGTCACTAACGTAGAACAGAATCTATTCAAAGTCTATAGTATATTTTTGGATGTTCTCTTATCGTCTGGCTTTATTTTAATATTGTAATTATGCCCCTCGAACATTTTAAATGCTCAAGGTAATGGCAATAATTTTTGCAGGACTTCGAGAAGTGTATAGTATCTAGTGGAATCTACTTTAAAGGCATAGATTAAGATATAGATATAGATAAATACATATTCATGAATATATAAAGAACTTTTTTTGAGCAGATCTCATATCTCATATCTTTTACTTATATTATTAAAATTTAGGTTAATAAGCCTCAATCTATAAGAAAAGTAACTAGCGATCTTATCTCCGTTCCATATGATATCATGATATCATGATATCATATGGAATGGAGATAAGATCGGCATGCCAAGACTCATAGACCCGAACTTATAGATCTAAAGCATCAATTGTGGCATCTTCACAATGAGTTCCAGCTATGACAGCTCCTACATCACAGTAACTTCAACTGATCCAAGCCAAGTTTGATTGAGTCTCAGTAGCTGCGCCAAGTGGCAAGAGTCACGCTGCTTGTGCTGCAGACGCCGTTGCGTCTAACTGTTTTGCATGTGGCAGCTGCTACCATGTAACTCCCCCACATTGGCCCCTCTCTCCCCACTCCCCTTCCCTTTCCCCAATCAACCGCTATGGCGCCCAATTAAGTGCGCCTGGCCTGGCCTGGTCTTGGGATGCATTTGAGCCAAGAGTTGGCGCGCCTAAATATGTAAGCCAAAGAAAGTGGCTGGCAGCGTGTGGCAAGCAGGCGGACAGGAGGAGGGGGGGGAGAGAGAGAGAGGGGGCGGCGGCATGTTGCACGCTCCGCTAACGCTTAATTAATGGTAATGCTGGCTGCCACAGTTGCTGCCACACAGAGCCAGTCGCAATTAAGAGAGCCGCATTTCCCCACTCGACGCAGCCAGTGGCCGGGCGGTGGGCGTGGCTGGTCTGCTTATTGGGGCATATGCCAAATAATAATAATAATAATAATAATAATAATAATAATAATAATAATAATAATAATAATAATAATAATAATAATAATAATAATAATAATAATAATAATAATAATAATAATAATAATAATAATGCATTAACGTATCGAAACGATGCGGAATGGAACTAGATGAAATGAAATGAAATGGAAAATCCAATTGTCGCCCAGTTTTCACTTTTCTTTCACGCAACTCGCTTAGCGGTTCATTTTGGCTTTTCTCACTTCGAATCGGCTATCAAAGGCGGACGGCGATTCGGGAAAAAAGACCACTTTCCAATCGAAGCGGAATTTTTACACACACACAGCGAGTATTTAACGGTAAATCACCGAACAAAAACGCAGTTAGCCGTAAATTTTTTTCTTCTTGTGCCCCCTCTCTCTCTCACACACTCTCTGTCTGTCTCTCTTTCTCTTTGGAAAACTTTTGAAAAATTGCTGCACAATAAGCACAATTAAAGTTAATTATAGACTCAATATATTTATTTAAATATATGTATATATATATAATATATATATTATATATATATATATATATATATATATATATATATATATATATATATATATATATATATATATATATATATATATATATATATATATATATATATTTTATATATATATATGAAAATGGTTCACTTTCTTTTGCACCTGATTTTAATTAAACTGGTTTCGTGGCGCCCGAACTGGTCTAGTTGGTAATTGTTAATGGGCATCGCTGGCCTCTGGGCGCCTCACACACACTCACAGTCATGGTCAAAATAATAGTCGTACTTATAATAATAAAAAAAGATATTAAAAGAAATAAAACTTTTAATTACACTTAATATGTATTTATTTAAGCTGTATATATATTTCTATGCATATATATATCTACAGTTAATTTAAAAAAAATAGCAGTATTCATGTAGTTCCCAAAACAAAGTTCATAAAACTAGTAGTGCTGCAATATATTTTACTACTCTTTTTTTGAACATCTATAAGAATTTTGACATAGATATCTATAGATATCATCTAAAAGTCTAGCTAAGCGTGACTATCATGATATGGCTAGACTGATCCTAGCATTGACGCCACTTAACTCTCTAGCTTTAACACTTTCATCCAAAAGTTTGGCCAAATCTAATCTGAATATAATCTCAATATCATTATGTAGCTTGACTGATATTAAAAGACTTCATTTAGCTATCTAGTTGTAACTGACTGATTTCAACTCTAGCTCTGCTTTTAGCCTGATTCAACTCTCGAGTTCTAACTCTTTCATCAAAAAATGTGGCCTAAACTAACTAGAATATCATGATCTAGTTCGATTGATTCTAGCCGACTTCATTCAGCTCTCTAGATTTAAGGAGCTCAGAGATCTAGCTGCCCTCAATCAATCAAGTCCAGTCAATTAATCAATCAGTTAAGACATTTGTTCATTATTATAGAATTCAACAAAAAAAGGAAATCTCTTAATTGAACGAAGTTTTTTGAATATCTATAAGAATTTTAACATAGATATATGCAGGTATATATCTTCATATGATCATATGATGATATAGTATATATCTTCATATGATATAGTATATATCTTCATATGATCAATTGCTCTTGAGCCTATATCACTAGCATATTTTGGGGGCTTTTACAGCCTTCATAACAAGCTACAATATCTATATATCTTTTGGCTACATAATAAGAACTATTTCTTAAAAAAGTAAAGCTCTAAAAAAATTGGGTATTTTTTTTAAATCAAAAAAAGCCTGGGAAGTTTTAATGAAGTCACGGTTATTTATAAAAAAAATAAAGAAACACACCAAAAATATTTATTAAACTTTGATTCGCCTCTCCTTTTCAGCAAAGATTAAAAAATTTCTAAAAATTAATATAAATAATTCTTAAAGCCTTAAGTTCTCCCTTGTTCATTGATCAGTTCCTTAGATTGCTCAAGGCTTAGGCCAATTGTAAAACAAATTTAATTTTATATAAATTTCTTATATATTTTAGATTAAGTTAAGTTCTCTCAAATTCTTAAATTCTTTCAAGCGCCTTGAATGACTGCAAAGCAATTGGAGTCGGAGCTGGAATTGGAATTGGAATTGGGCAAGTGCCAAGTTTTTGGATGCGCAGCTGTGCTTGCCACAAGATGCAAATTGTTTGGCCAGGCGGAGGGAGAGATAAGAGAGAGGCGCGCGCAGCGAGAGGAGAGGCAGAAGTTTTCCCTCTTGAGCCTTGCCGTTGTCATTTCTAATGTTTGGCTGCGCTGCGCTGTTCTAAGGAACGACAACGTGTCAAATGTCCCAACTACAACATGAGGGTGGAGGGAGAGGTGGAGCAAATAGTTGGCACAAGTTTGCTTTTGGGTATTGCAGCTGGCAGAGCCCTTTTGTTTTGCTCCCGACTTGCAGCCCGAATGCCCCAGCTGCTCTTTATCAGCACTTGCCACATGCCACCGCATGGAAAGTGACTCATTTGACGACAATATGCAAACGAGTCGCAGACTCTACTCAAATGCACTGACTTTTCCACTGCTTAAATTTCAAATGAGAGAGAGAGAGGGAGGGGGAGGGAGAGAGAGAGGGAGCGACATGTGTTCTTTACGTGTGGCATCATATCTGTCTGAGCGACAGTTGAGCAGCCAGCGTCAAATTTGTCTGCTTGTTAACCAAAGCTGCTTGAGCTCTAGATAGCACAAGCTACTGAAATTTAAAATGAACTTATGTCGGGTGCAGCCGTAAAGCTCATGTCAAATTTGACAATTAGTTATCATGAATGAAGCATCAACTCTACTGGTATATTCAACAAAGTTTTTACTTCAGATGACATCAACATAAATGAAAAGTTAGTCAATTGTCAATAGCTTAAAAGCTCATGTCAAATTTGACATGTAGTTAACTAATGAAGCATTAACTCTACTTTTGTACTGAATAATTTTCTACTTTAGATGAGATCAACATAAATCAAAAGTAAGTTAATTGTCAACAGCTTTAAAGCTTATGTCAAATTTGACATGTAGTTAAAAAAACGTTTGATTTTAAATAGAATCCATATTTAAAATCTGTTTATATCTGGCAAACGCTCATGTCAAATTGAAATTTTACTTTAACATGTTGTTAACAAATTCTCTGTCAGCTCTATTGGTCATCTAAATTTATTCTCTCATCATAAATAGTCAGCAAATACTTAATCAATTTTGGCATGTAGCTAACTAATTCTCTGTAAGCTCTATTGGTCATCTAAATTTTTTCTTCCATCATAGAGAGCCAGGAAATACTCAATCCACAGTTTTAATGCTCACAGTTTGAAATGCAGCTAAGTAATTAACTGTAAGCCATGTTAGTCAAGTGAATTTTATACTCTATTGTATTCAGTCAAGAAACACTTAATTCAATAAACATTTTCAATGCTCATGTCAAATTTGATATATAGTTAACGTTAAGTTGAAGGAACTTAAACTTTGTTAAACTCAAGAAATATCAAACCCTACTCAAAGAGTTTATATCTTCTACACTTTTAAAGTTCATGTCATGTAAAATGTTGAAATAAAAACAATTTTATTTCAGTATCCAAATAACTCTCTAAAACTCTCCGGAACTCAATAAAATAACTGAAGATCTTCCGTCTTTCTTACAGTATATATTCAGTATAAAAATACCGAATACTAAGCTTGTGCAATTGTTTGTCAAATTCGCCTAACAAACTAATAGGAAATACAATAAGCAAAGAGTTAAGCGTTTAAATATGCTTCGTCTTCTCTCATTTACAGTTGGGGCTGGGAGTTTCTTTTCGATTGAAATGGGCATATTCATTTGTGGGCTTAATGTGCTTGCATGTTCTTTCATCCTCAGCTTCAGCTTCGGCTTCAGCTCAAGTCTTCACTCTCCCTTTTCATTCATTTGGGCTTATCGAGATGCAAGCTGATTTCCATTTCATTCATTCGTCCATTCATCATTCAAATGAGCGGCATGAGAGGAAATGTTGCCGCATGTTGTAGAAAGGCAAAGAACAGTTAGACGCCAGAAAGACGAAGAAGATATCGAGAAATTGTTGAAAAAAAAAGAGGAAAAAAAACTTGTTAAGCTGCAAATTAACATTTTATGAGGCAGGGCCCAATCGCGTGTTGGCCAAGCTGTAAATGTATCTGTAGCTGTAGCTGTAGCTGTAGCTGTATCTTCATCTGAGGCTGCGCAGCGTTCTCGAGTCGAATGAAAAAGTAGCTGGCCAAAATCCAATTGACTTGGCCAACAGCTCATAAATTATGCGTTATCAAAGAGCTGGCCGAAAGGCGGCGGGCGCGGGCTGCGCACATGTTCACCTTGTTGCTTCTGGCCACAGCTGTTGGCCAACGAAAGTCCACCTGAGCTGAGCTGCGCTCAATGAGCAAATGCGAATTGAATTCAAATACCAATCAAGCAGCCAGGTGCAAAGAGATGCCAAAAAAACGACAGGTGAAAGAAGGCAAGGTTACGAGCTAATAAAAAAGTGGATGAAAGTTACGATTTCTGGAATTTCTTCCATGTTTCATCTAAAAGTCTAGCTAACTAAAATTTGACTATTGTGCTATGGCTAGACTGATCCTAGCATTGACGTCATTTAACTGTCTAGCTATAACTCTTTCATCCAAAAGTCTAGCCAAATCTAATCTGAATATCTAATCTGAATCTAATCTCAATATCATTATGTAGCTTGACTGATATTAAAAGACTTCATTTATATCTCTAGTTGTAGCTGTTTGAGTCCAACTCTAGCTCTAACTCTTTTAGCCTGATTCAACTCTCGAGTTCTAACTCTTTCATCCAAAAGTGTAGCCCAAACTAACTAGAATATCATAATTCAGTTCGATTGATTCTAGCAGACTTCATTCAACTCTTTAGCTCTAAGGAGCTCAGAGATCTAGCTGCTCTCAATCAATCAAGTTCAGTCAATCAATCAATCAGTTAAGACATTTGCTTATTAGAATTCAAAAAGACAATCTCAACTGAAGTTTTATGAAATAAAGTTTCCCTGGATCTTCTTTGGATCTTTCCTGGTTTCTTCCTAGGATTTTTCGCGGATCTTTCCTGGATCTTTCCTGAATCTTACCCTGGATCTTATTTTGATCTTCCCTTTATCGTCCCTGGATCTTACTTGCATCTTTACTGAATATGCCCTGGATGGTTCCTGGATGTTTCCTGAATCTTTCGTGGATCTTTCCTGGATCTTACCCTAGATCTTACTTCGATCTTCCCTTTATCGTCTCTGGATCTTACTTGGATCTTTACTGAATATTTCCTGGATGTCTCCTGGATCTTTCGTGGATCTTTCCTGGATCTTACTCTGGATCTTACCGTGGATCTTACTTAGATCTTCCCTTTATCGTCCCCGGATCTTACTTGGATCTTTACTGAATAATCCCTGGATGTTTCCTGGATCTTGACTAGATCTTCCCTGGACCTTCTTCTTGGATCTTCCCCGGATAAATCCACCTGAATCAAATAAAACTGACTCTATACTAATTTACAGTGATAAACCCAAGTTCCTTAAGCTCATTATTATGTACTATACCCAACAAGTATACCCTATGAAAGAGAGAGAGAGAGAAGCAGATAGAACACACCCGTAGATCAAATAGTTGTTCAAGTGACATGAACGATGCGATGCGATGTCTGCTTAGGGTGTTTGCAGAGCTGCAAAACCAAATGATTTGAGGCCACGAAAGAAACACAGCGAGAGAGAAAGAGAGAGAGAGAGGGAGAGAGAGAGAGGCAGATACAGGTGTAGCTTAGCCAGCTTGCAACAGATGCGACAACGACAACAACAACAACAACAACTTGGCAAATGGCAAAGCTGTTGCATTGCATTTATGGCCAAGTCGCGTGTTTCTTACCCGTCTTTCTTAATGTTGTATTGCTGTGTGTGTAAGTGTGTGTGTGTGTGTGTGCGAGTGTGTGTGTGTGTTTGTGTCTTTGCGGAATTGAGTTTATTGTGCCACCGCGCGGCGTTCTTTGGTTTGTCGCATCAGCTTGATTAGAATTCGAAGTAGTTAACGGTGCATTTAATGCGCTCCAAGACGGATCAAATGCATTTAACACCGATCTTTTCGCTCAGTGTATGCCCCAGTGTGCATGTGTGTGCGAGTGTGTGTGTGTGTGTGCATTGTTTGTTAAGCGATTCGATGCGATTCGATTTGATCTGAGTCGACTTGATTTGATTGATATGTGAACTCATTAGACGCGCATTAAAACCTAATTATGGGCCATACGCTCGGAGAAAAACTAGGTGGATATATGGGTAACACTTGTAGCTATATGTGGAAACATATTTCTATGAGAAAGACTTGATTTTGAAATATTTTTTTAATTTGTTTAAGTGTGTTTTCTAGTGGGCCTATCAAATTTCCAATAGGAATATATATATTTATAGAATTAGGAAGAAAATTTAATATACGATTTTCATAATTTCTGAGTGATTTAACAAAAATCAAGAAATATATAATATATATAAATATTATTAATAATAAGATAATATATTTATAATATTTATATATATTATATATTTCTGGATTTTTGTTAGATCATTAAGAATTTATGGAAATTGTATATTAAATTGTTTCTTAATTCTTTAAATATATATTTTCCTATTGGAAAACATACATTCCTATTAAACATACTTAAATAAATAAAATACAAAAAATTAACTAAAATTGTCAAAAAAAAAATACTTTTGTCCTGAAGGACGCACAACTTTTCGAGCTACGCTCGCACGTACAACTGCGTATAATTGATATAACGGTTAACGCTGGCATTCTCTTGTATAATTGGCCGACGCTGGCAGCGCCGCAAGGAGAGCCCTAATACAAACAAACACACATGCATGCATGTCAAGGCATGCCAATTGGATCGGCTCTTATACTCGCACTCTTATACTATTTAGCACTTACCGTTGAACAGCAGAAATGTCCTCGTTTTTTTAACGCTCTGGCGCGCACGCACTTGCCGCTAGCTCCTTGAAAGCTGCGCTCAATGAGAGCTTTCTGCGTGAGTGTGTGTGAGTATGAGTGTGTATAAGTGTGTGTGTATGTCGCACTAAATTCTTAAGCGAGTGCATAAAATGTACCGAAAAAAAGAATGAAAAAGAAGACGAAATAAAAGTAAATCAAATAAATAACGAGACAAAAAAAAATGAAGAAGAAGAAGCAGCAGAGCTGCTGTTGTAGTCGTAGTAGAAGAAGAAGAAGAGGAGGCAGAGGAGGAGGTAGAAGAGGAGGAGGAGGCAGAAGAACATGCAAGTACGCTGAAGTGAAATCGACACAGCACGTAAAACGTAAACGTAAATAGGAACCAGCCAAGCAGCCACAGAGAACACAGCTTAACCAGCCAAGCAAGCTCAGGTGAAATGCGGGGTATTTAAGAGGGGGAGAATGGGGGGCGGGGGGTTTTGTGGCATATCATAAAGTCTGTTTTTCACATTGAAAAGCTTGAAAAGTCCAATGATGATGCCAACTGATTAGTGATTAGTTGCCATTTGACACATAAGCAAGCGCACTTACTCCCCTCGCACACACACACACACACACACACTCTCGCCGTCTCTGTCTCGCTCGCTCGCTCGCTTGGTATGTGGATCGCAGACGAAGCGAGCAAAAGGAACAGCAGGCGATGTGTCTGTGTGTGTGTGTGTGTGTGAATGGAGAATGTGAATGGCATTGGGTAAATTGTCAATAAGTAAGCAGAATATGGGAATTGCTGAGCAATTCGACGGGGGGCGGGGGGACGATGACGGGCCACTTTTTGGTGTTTTTATTTAATATTTGTGGAAACTGTGAAAACTTTGATTTCGGTTGATTATGATTTTTTTTTTTTCATTTATTCGATTCTCAATGGAGCGAGCGAGAGAGACGAACAGGGGACAGCAGACGGCTTTTGTGCTAATTGGAAAAAATTAGAAAGCATGAAATGCCGAATCCGCCTTGCACCGCAACAGAAGCCTCAATTTCCTAATCCCCACCACACCACCCCCCTCCTCCCTCCTCTCAGCGGTATTTAATGCAAGTTCTGCTGCTTCGTCATTGTGGCTCATGTCCTATTTTGGTCTGATTGGAGTCCAATTGGCATCCTTGCACGCACACAATTCTCGTTTTTTGTTGTAAATGAAAAAGGCAAAAAAAAAAATGTGAAAAAAAATGTAAACACCAAAAAAAAAAAAAACGTTTATAGTTTACGAGTTTTTTCATTCCTTTTTTTTTTGCTATGCAGTTGGGTTTTTTTTAAGTGCTTAATTACCCGCTCAGGGTTAACAACAACAACATTAACATTGACAACAACAACAATAACAATAACACTCACTTCACTGTGTGATCTCCGCTAAGTCTCTCTGTGTGTGTGTGTCTGCGTGTATTTGAATAACGGTAATTGCGAAAAGAACAACAGCAAAGATACAAAATACTAAAAAAAAAAAGAATTTAATACACTGGCACTGGCACTCGGCGTCTGCAGCTAGAGAGCACGAGACAAAAAACGAGACTCGTTCACGATCCGAGCGGAATTCGGATTTGGTTTCGGGGACTCCGAATCGTCTGTTCGGATTCTGTGTTAGATGCGCCCAGCGAGCCAAAGACGTGTGAACTCGTCGAGCGACGAACGCGAAATACACGCGAGCCAGCCAAGATACTTTCTTTGGCCTCGTAATGTAACTGTCGGGAACAGAAGAAGAAATTCAAGACAAGACAAGACAACACACACACACACAAGCGCGCACACAGACGCTTGCGCACATAGCAAAATCTGCGGCAGAGTAGAAGCAGCCGCCTGTGACTGGCTGCGCCGGCGCTCTCGACGCTGACGCCGACAGCGACGCCAGCTGCACAAATGAGCACAGCAGAGCAGTCGACGCGTCGCCAGCATAGAACTGCCAATCCAGCATAGGCTCAATTAGCACCAGTTGCTCCACACACACACACACACAAACACAGGCGAATATTGCTGAATAATTTGGTAATCGATCGATGCAAAAGGTTGCAGCGCCAATTTCAGTTTGGGCAGGATCATTTTTGTGGCAGCTCAGTCGCAGCTAACGCGCACTTGAACTTGAACTTAAGGCGCGAGCAGCGTTCATCACGAGCTAACGGCAGAGGCGGGCAGCAGCAGCTAATTTGTTGTTGCCAACAGAGTTGCCAGGCTGAAACCTAAATGCAGCAGGATTTCGTCTAATTCAACTTAAATTTATGTCTAGCTATTAATCATGCGCAAATATGTGTTAGTTTTATTTATTTAAATACTTTCGAATATTTATAAATGTCTTTTAGCGTTTCGTAAGTGGTTGCCTCTAAAATGAGCGTCTTTGGCAACTCTACTGCGCAGCACCGCTGTGTGCATGTGTGCGTGCGCCGCTATTGCTTTGCTTTGCTTTGTGCGCATGTGTGTGTGCTTGATTCAAAGCGGCTGCTGCTGCTGTCGCTGCCTCTGCCGCAGCTGCGCTTGTGCTTGTGTTTGTGTTTGTGCTTTTCTCCGCATTTGCTGTTAGAGACAGTGCAGTCGAAGTCGCCGTCGCTGCTTCAGCCTGCGATGATGCTGCCTCTCTTTTGCACACAGACACACTGCGCGGCAACTGGGCGCATTTCAACGGTAAACATCATGAATGCATTTGGAAAGTGGCTCGTGGTGTTTGCATTTTGCATTTCTTCGCATTCTTTTATGTTTATGTGTGGCTGTGTGGCTTTTGCTTTGCCCGCGGACTGCCAGCCAGCGCACAATTGTGCCAGCAACAACAGCCGATGCCGAAGACGGCGTTTTCATTTCTCAGAATTGATTGGCCGTCGCGTTCGCATACTACACACGCCAGCTTTTATTTCTTGCTGCATTTTTTAAGCAGTCGCTGCCTCGGCCTCTGCCTCTGTCTCTGTCTCTGTCTCTGTCGCTGCTGCTGTCGTCGTCGTCGTCGTCTTCGCTGCTGCCAGGCACCTGTTGTTGTTATGCTGCTGCAGACGCTGCTGAGACGTCTGCTGGCCAGTTATTTTTCGCTCTGCGTCTGTGCCTTTGCCTTTGCGATTCTGATTAAATAACGTTTGACTTGGCGGGCGTCGACGTCGTCTGCGTTGTCTACGCTTTCGTCTTTGTCTGCGTCCTCGTCACCTACCACACACACACATACACACGCACACATGCATACTTCGAGCGCAATATCCCTGTATGCAGCAGGCAGTGCCCGTTATGAACTGCCAGATAACAACTGTCATTTTGTATGATTCTTCTTCTTCTCCGCCTTCTCCTTCTCCTTCTTCGTCTGCTTGTTTATGTTTGGTTAGGTGGCAACACTTGTCGCCGCATTCGCATTCACATGGAAATGGCGTCTGCTACTATTGATCTATTTAAACGCTAATTTAAACAAATTAAAATTTTCTTTGCTCTAATCTTTATATAATAGTCGGGCATATGAAAGTTTCGCTTTGATAACTGCGAGAGCTTTTGTTCGATTGTTCTTTTAGACCATAAATGTGACATCATGGGAGTAACGGTACTTGTTAAAGCTTAACTAAAGACTCAAGCGAGATATTTACTGCAATACATTGATCAGATAGATAAGATATGGATATGAATATGGGGAAATAATTATTATACAAAATAAATGCTAACTAGAGTTGCCAGACAGCATTAAAGGTTAGCAAAGATTTACTTTCATAGCTGTTTGAAAGCAGTTTAATCAAATATGAAAGTCTTTAAAATATGGATATATATTTGGTAAACAGAATTGCCGTACTTTATAAAGAATTAAAAAAAAAATCATTTGACAACTTCCGGAATTCAATAGGAGACTATGTGAAGAGTGTTAATAGATGCCAAAGCTTTTGTGATATCTTTTATCGATATTCTTTCAGCTGAATAGAGTTGCCATACTGCATTAAAAAGTAAAAAAGTGTAATATATTGACTATTTGAGTGCAATATGAGCATTATTGAAGCTATATCTGCATATACCTGCATGTAAAGCTTTACAGAGTTGCCAGACTACATATAAATTGAAAAAGGACTCATTTGATGAATTTTTGATATTATGACAGTATTACCATATAGTAATCTTAGCACAATATTAAAACATAAATGCATATTTATATAACTGCGCGAGTATAGATATATACATGTATAATCAGCGTTGCCACACTGCCTGAAATCTTAAAAAGCTCAATATCATAAGATATTTGTAGAAGTTTTTAAAGAAAGATGTATAAATATATGTAAATACCCTTACATATAGTAAAAATTGACATATTTAGCCGAGCAGCGTTGCCATACCTTTGGAAGATGAGTGCAATATTGACACATGTTCGATTAGCTTAGATAAAATTAAGTAAATATTCTTAAAGTACCAGAGAGGCACTGTTATGTAGCTAAGAGAGTAGTTGTAGCCCAACAGAGTTGCCATACTGTAGGAAAGTGGAATTTGACTAATGTTTGGTGCAGTTTTTACATATGAAAGGCGCTGAAGTCTTTGTCACAAATGAATGCAGCGATTATTAATTGGACTCATTCAGCGTGGACATATATGAACGTCGTGTGTACTTATGCTTAGCTGGCCAGCGTTGCCACACGGCTAAAATGGCGTAAATGCAGCGTCTAAACGCTGCATCCGTTCGCTTCATTAGCTGTACATGGGCGCGCCATGCCACACGGGGGCAACAATGTTGCTGCCGCTGCCGCTGTTGCTGTCGCTGCTGCAACATGGGCAACAGTTGTCGCCGCGCCGCGCATTGGTCATCAACGGGCGGCGCGGGCAACTGTTTCGCTCGTTCAGCTCGTTCTTGTTCTTCTGTTTGATTCTGTGCTCATTCTCAGTGCCCGTCTCTGACTCTGACTCTGTCTCATTCTCATTCCCATTCCACGCATGCGCAGTCTACTTTTCAATTTGGCATCATCAGCAACAGTTGCTGCTGCTGCTGCTGCTGCTCCTCTGCTGTTGTCTTTCATTTCTTGTCTTGTTTCAGCTGGCGTGTAAATCTATTAACGTCGCCTCGTTCTCCGACTGGCAACGCATCATTGTAATTCCTCAGCTCGCTCGCTGCTCCTGCCAATTGCCAGCAACTGTTGCCAGTTTAGAAGTTGGCATTGCGATCGCCTCGTGCCAATTTGCCTAAGTCGTCGGTTTAACTATTTTTGCCATTTGCCATTTGCCGTTTGCCGTTCGCCTCTTGGCCACTTGATGCTGCTCCATTTGGACGTGCGACTTTTATCTCTGATATTTTATTTCATGGCACGTCGCTAGTGGGGCGTCCTCCCCACCTCATCTTGCTGCTCTCGTCGTCGTCGTCGTCTTTTTATACCCTGAGCCCATTGAAAATGGGAAATCAGGGTATAATGTTTTTGTTGGATGTATGTAACAGGCAGAAGGAGGCGTGGCAGACCCCATAAAGTATATATATTCTTGATCAGGACGACAAGAGAAATTGATTTGGCCCTGTCCGTCTGTCTGTCCGTCCGTCTGTCCGTCCGTCCGTATATTTGAACGCGCCGATTTCACCCCGTATAAGAGCTAGAGACTTGAAATTTGTTTCGTAGGTCCGTGTATATCACGCGCAGATCAAGTTTGTTTTTAAAAATCGATAACTATTCTTAATTAATTGTTATCGATCAAAAACAAAATCGAAATTCAATTAAAAAATTATATCTCGCCCATCTTTTAAGCTAGAAACACCAAATTTTGTATTTAGCTTTATATGTATTTTATGCAATTTTGAATTTTGTTATTTTTTGGATACCGGCCCCAAATTTCCCTCAAATTCTATGAAAACACAGATTCGACGGGGCGCAGGGTATGCCCTAGTCGGTCACGCCCGACTAGAGTTTTCTTACTTGTTCTTCTTCTCGATTGTTGTTCCTCTTGTTGTGCTTGTTGCCCAGTTAGCAGTCAGTCAACGTAGACGAGCGCCACCTGCTTCCCCAATTGCTGCCTTCTTCAAACTATTTGCATAGCAACTCACACACACACACACACACAGAGAGACTCTCTCACACACACACACAGAGACAGCGCGCGCGCCTAATTTGTGGCCCATTGTGGGTCAACAGACGCGAGCGCCTTCTGCCTCCGGCCATGATTGATGAACGACAGCGCCGCTGCCTCTTAATCGCCGCGATATTAGGCCCACACTCGACATGCCACGCTTGCCACGCCCAGTAAGGGCTGAGGGGAGAAAAAGGGCAGTCGATTAAGCCTAGATTAGATGCAAAAGTATTTGGATTGATGAAGCGCAGATAGACGAAGTTAGACGCGAGCTGAGCCAGGAAAGTTAAGTTGAGAAATTAAAGTTAAATACCAGCTAGATTGGAGATAGTTGGGGGAAATTGGAGATAAATATGAGTTCGATTAGAAGATAGTGGGAAATGTTACGAGCTAAATGTGAGTCGAGTTAAAGATAGATAATGATAGATGGTGACAGAGATAGTTAAAGTCTAAGTTAAATATGAGTTAGATTAAAGAAAGATAGAATAATTAAAGCAAGTGGGTTAGATTCTTAGATAGTTGACAATTCTAGAAATGAGTATATAAATAAATAAATAAAAATATGAGTTAGATGAAATATAGTTGGGGAAATTGAAGATGTAGAGAAGTTAGATTACAAATAGTTGAAAGAAATTGAAAAAATGGAATGGAAGATAAATGTAATAGAAGCTAGTTGAAAAATAGTTAGGAACATCTAAAATGAATGCAAGTTAGATTCTACGATAGTAGGAAAAGTTCAAAATAAATATGAGCTAAGTTAATGATAGTTAGAGAAGCTGGAGATACAAAGAAGTTGGATTAGAGATAGATAAAATATTTTAAAAATATTAGTTATATTCTAAGATAGTTAGGAATGCTAAAAATAAATGCAGATAAATTTAAAGATTGTAAAAAAATCAAAGAAAACTACAAGAGGTCTAAAAATATTTTTAAAAAATTTGAACATAAACATATAAGTGTTATATGGGATAAATTTTAAGATAGAAATTTTAAGGCGAATTGCAAAATGTAAAAGAATATATATATATATAACGATGGTTAGTTAATTCCAAATATATATAAGTTTGACTACTGATAGGTGGAATATTTAAAGATCAATATAAATAAGATTAAAGAGAGTTAAGAAAGTCGAAAGCAATTTCAAGTAAAATTGAAACAAGTAAGACAACTCTAGTCAAGCGTGACCGACTAGGGGATCTGTGTTTTTCATAGAATTTGGGGGAATTTGGGGCCGGTATCCAAACTATAACAAAATTCAAAATTGCACAAAATATATATAAAGCTAAATATAAAATTTGGTGTCTCTAACTTAAAAGATAGGCGAGATATATATTTAAAAAAAAATTAAGTAAAATCAAAATGAAATATTATTCAGATTAAGTTAGTAATTAAAGAAGTTAAGCTCAAATTAGTTACGAAATAGATGCAAGTAATATTCTAGGATAGTTAGAAAGCTGAAAGAAAAATGTGAAAAACAATCCAATAGCCATTTTTATGATAAAGAAAAATGAAAATCACACAGAGTTAGTAAAGTTTGTAACGTTCCTCGGTCCACATTACGAACTATCTTAGCTTGGCTCACAAAAACTTATTCTGGGAAGTTTTGTTGTAGCTATTTATGGGATGTTCTTTAAATTATCTACAGAGCTTACGTTTTTTGAGAAATAGGTATTATAAAATATGTTATAGAAAAATACATTTTCAACATTTTATTTCCATCCAGGCTCATTTTGAATACCTTATGCAATTATCCCTCTCTCTCTCTCTCTCTATTTGTGCCCACTGTGCGCATGCAACGGACTTCAACGGATCCACTGTGCGCGCATTGAGTAATGTAAATGGCACTGAGACTTGGTCTGGGAGTGGGACTCGGACTGGGACTTGATCTGAGACTTGGACTGGGACTGCGGACGGCGGACGACGGACTGGGACTGGACTGGGACTTGGTCTGGCAGTTGTTATTTGGTTATCTGTCCGAGCCATATAAGTCGACAAATGCGCAGTTAGGCCGTGGTCCATGGCTGATGGCTGATGGCACATCTCCGATGCCCGATGGCAATGACAACGTGTGTGTTACGTAGTCGCATTTATGATTGGCAGCTGTGGCCAATGGTGGGTGCGGATGCTGGCGGCGGTGCTGGTGGTGCTTAGACTGCGGCGCAAACACCGTTGGCTGTATAAATAAAAAGCGTACTTACGATTCCAGATGCAGCGTTGCGGTTGGAATGCGTTTAGCGGCGACTCGGCTCAGGTCCCCAAGAGCATCGAGCCAACCGATCCCCCTCGCACCACACCTCCAGCCCCACGGCGGGGCAATGTCAAGAATGTTAATGCAGCGGCAGCAGCTATCGACAATGACAACGTCGACGACAGCAACAACAAGACGCAGCAGTGGCCTAGACGCGCGGCTTGATGGACTAGCGAATACCCTACCAGGGAGATACTCTAGCTGAGGTTTAAGATTTATGGGAGAGACTTGAGGGAGGCTTGAGGGAGGCGAGATAGAGTGCAGCGCTCATAAATCTTCCACTTTCAGTACAGCTGAGACTTGAACTGGACGCGACTTGATGGACTAGCGAATACCCTGCCAGGGAGAGACACTAACTGAGCCTTAAGAGTCTTAAGAGAGATGTGAGAGAGCCTCTCATAAGTCTCAAATTTCAGTTCAGTCAGTTATTGCTAGACGCGTGGCTTGATGGACTAGTGAACACCCTGACCAAGGACAAACGCTAACTGAGTCTTAAGAGTCTTAGGGGAGACTTAAGCGAGTGCAGCTTCCACAATTCTTCCACTTTCAGTGCATCTCAAACTCTGCCTCAAGTGTGAGCATACTCCATTGGAGTACACCTGCTTCGTACAGGGTATAACAAGAACAACAACTGTAGAAATGAGCACAAACATTTACTTAATCCATTTCCAATGCAATTGCTCTCGTTCCCGTTCCCGTTCCCATTCCCATTCCCATTTCCATTCCTATTCCCATTCTCATTCCCGTTCCCATTGGCCATTGCCATACCCGTTCCCATTGACGTTCCCGTTCCCGTTCCTTGTAGAATTCATCTAGTTTTTCTTTTCTTTTTTCTTGTGCTTTTCGCTTGTCTGTTCTATTTGGTTTACACAAAGCGGGATAGAGCTAGATGGTAGGGGCTACAGTTACTTAGAGCTAATTTCCTGGCCGTCGCCGGCTGAGGACGGCCGCTTGGCCTTGGACTTGGTCTGCTCGGGCAGAAAGTATGCCATCCCGCTGAGCACCACGACCAGGCCGAGCAGGGCCCAGAAGCTGACGTCGCAGCTGCTGAACAGCAGGCTCCCCAGCACGTTGCTGCCCACGACGGCGCCCAGGCGACCCACCATCATGATGAAGCACATGCCCATCGCATTGATCTGCGTCGGGTAGAAGTCCATGGCGATGGTGCTGACCAGGCCGCCGCAGTTGCCGATGGCCATGGCCAGCGTCAGAGCGATCACCACCAGGATGAAGTCCTGCAGCCAGTGGAGCAGAGCCAGGCACACCACTGTCAACACCATCCAGGCAACTGCAGAGAGAGAGAGGGAGAGAGAGAGAGAGAGAGAGAGAGAGAGAGAGAGAGAAGGAAAGGAAGAACGATTAGATATATAGAATATACAATATATAAAACAAAATGAAGTAAAGAGAGAGTGAGAGAGCGAGAGAGAGAAAGGAAGACAGAGATTGAGTGAGAGAAGAATGAGAGAAAGGTTAGATATATCAAAGTTAACAACGAAGTAGAGGGAGAGAGAGAATAGAATTAGAGATATGGAGAAGGAGAGAGAAACTGAGTAAGAGAGGGAATCTAGAATATGGAGAGGGGGAAACAATGCGACGTTGAGTGAGACAGAGCAAGAAATATGAAGGAAAATAACATGAGAAAGAGAGACAGAGAAAGATTCAAAGAAAGAGATAAAGACAGACAAAGAAAGAGGGAATATATGTAGAAAAGTAAAGAGCAGGGAGGGATAGGGAGAGCGAAGGAGAAAGAGAGATAAAGCGTAAAATTGAGAGAAAGAAAGAAAAAGGACTAGATGACGGAGGCAAAGGAAGAGAGAGAACATTACAAAAAGAATGATAGAGATAAAGAGCGAAAGTGAAAGATTAAGAGTAAGGAAGGATGGGAGAAATGAAGAGAGAAGGAGAGACAATGTGGGTATACTCGAGAGTATTCAATTGACTTTAGGAGTGGGCTCTACACTTAACTTTTTCTAGATAATATTTTCCCTTCAGTTAGAGAATTAAAAGGAGTTTTTCAGAAGTAAAGACACAAGAAACTACCATGCAGACCCAGGAATATTAAGACTAAGAACTGTGTCATAGGCTCTATACAGAGAGGTTCTATGGAGATATGTTCTATGGAGAGATGTTCTATGGAGAGATATTCTATGGAGAGATATTGTATGGAGATATGTTTCATGGAGAGACGTTCTATGGAGACATGGGCTATGGAGAGGGATCTTATGGTCAGAGATTCTACAAAGAGAGGTTCTATAGAGGTCTCTCTATATTGTCTACTCTATAAAGTAAAGTTCTATAGAGAGAGTTGCTATGCACAGATATTGCATGGAAAGAGAGGTTCCTTAGAGTATACTCACTCAATAGATTCCGCTTGCCGATCATGTCGATGGTGTAGGCGAAGATCAGGTAGATGAGCGTGAAGGCGCCGCCGATGGTGATCATCACCTGGTAGGTGCCGATGTCGGCCGACATGACGCAGGCGCTGCCATCGTCGGCGGTGCTCGGTTCGGGGTCGAAGCTCTGCAGGACGGAGCAGAGGACCGAGCCATAGGCGCTGTCCTTGCCCAGCTCGTTGAGGATAGTGGGGAACCACATGAAGATGCCCTGGGCGATGCCGTAGATGAGGAACTGCATGCAGCAGATGTTGAGCGTGTGGAAGACTCGCGAGCGATGGAAGAGCGGCACCGTCTGCTGCCAGACGAGATGCACTGCGTCGCAGAAGCCGTGCACATTGGACAGACTGGCGCCGCCGAGCTGCGGGGCCAGCCGCTCCACGGGATAGTCGCTGGCGGGCCTGCCGGTATTCGCCACGAATATCGTGCGCAGCGTCTCCAGCGCCTCGTCCGTCCGTCCGTGGACGAGCAAGTACTTGGGCGTCTCGGGCACCATCAGCAGGCCAATCAGGGCCAGGACGGCGATGGAGACGTCGGCGATGAGGAACAAGCGCCACGAGGCGAGGCTGAGGCCCAGCAGCGAGCCGCTCACCTGCAGCGGCAGGATGCCAATGGCCACAGCTGCGGAAGGGGGCAGAGCAGGTGAGTATTGATAGGAGGAGCAGGAGGATCAGGGGACTCGGTACTCACCTGGGGCAAACATCATGGCGATGCACATGAAGCAGGAGAGCAGCGTGACGTGGCGCACTCGCGTCCTGTCGCCATGGAACTCGCCGCACAGACTGAACACGCACGCCTGTCCGCCGGAGATGAAGAAGCCCGTGAGGAAACGGAAGACGATGAGCATCCAGATGTTGACCGAGAAGGCCGACACGATGGAGCTGATGGCGCTCAGCAGCATCGCGTAGCGCAGCGTGACGACGCGACCCCAGGTATCCGCCAGAAAGCCCATGGCATGGGAGCTGAGCACGACGCCCAGGAATCCGGCCGAGGCGAGGATGCCCTGCTGCTCGAGCGTCGCCTGCAGGTCGCACTTGACCAGCGGCATGATCAGGCTGACGCCCATGATCTCCACCATGACGGCCATGAAGCAGAGCCCGCAGATCAGCAAGAGCTTCAGGTGGAAGCGTCCGTGGCCCGTCAGCGTGATGGCCTCCTCGAAGCTGTACTCGCGTCTGCCCAGTTCCTTGCACTTGCTCACCACAGCGCCTGCAATAGAGAAGCGCACGTCAATCACACGTCAATCACGCGTCAATCACACGCCAATCACTGGATAAAAGTCTCAGCTCATTTGCATAATTGGCATTGCCTTAAGTACGGGCAGCGCGACGACCTCCTCAACCAGTTGGCATCGTCATGTCGGAGGAAAGTGCAGATCCATCGGCTGACCCATCGGACGAGGTGCGCCTGCCCAAGGAGGAGCCGCCGCCGGCGTTCCTTGAGTCGAAAACGTTTCGCCTCATCTCGATCGTGCTCTACCTGGGCGGCATTAGCGGCCTGGGCATGGTGCTGGCCCTCTACTACTTGATCTTCTTCGATTCCGGCATGCCGGACATTCATCTCAAGTTCCCCGTCTCGATTGGCGGCCACCCGGTGCAGAAAGTGCACGAGTACCAATAGCGCAATAGGCAGGTGAGCTCCATACCCCAAGCCCACCCCCACCTGAGCCATGCGAAATGCGTGTAAAATAAATACAACCCTCACCCTCACATATTTGAGACGGACCACTGTCGCTTGTCTAATTGGATTTGCCATTGGAACAGGGCCTACAACGAGCCGAACTGCTCGACCTGTGCATACCCTGCAAATGCTGACAATTTAATTAGCTGAAAACGAGTCAATGGAAAAGAGTATATAGATCTTTGAAGTATTTTAATATATCTTTAAATAGGTGCACGTTAAACACATGTCAAGTTCATGGTAAATATTTAGGAGGTGGATGACATTATAAATTAGGTAATTCAAATTTTATAACAAATTATAATTTCGAGTGCTTGAAACGTTACGGTTAATACATGTCAAGTGAATGCTTAATATTTGACAGGCAGATGACATACAAAAATGTTATTAAACTTTAAAAAGTACCTATTTAAATTTTAAAGTATTAAAAAGTTCACATATAATGCATGTTAAATATTTGACAGACGGATAACAATATTTAAAAAATTCCCAAAAAAATTTAAAATATAATACATGTTAAATAAGTACCGACTGC
Source organism: Drosophila pegasa (assembly GCA_035046225.1). Lineage (NCBI taxonomy): Eukaryota > Metazoa > Arthropoda > Insecta > Diptera > Drosophilidae > Drosophila > Drosophila pegasa. The sequence continues at coordinate 351,769 of JAWNOD010000063.1, forward strand.
ATATCAAATATTAGACAGCCGGATACAAATATTTATAATTTCACTAAAAAGATTAAAACTAATCGAACTTCTAAGTATTAAAAAAATCACTAGAAAGGTGCTTGTTAAATGCATGCCATATTTAACAAGCAAATATCAGTTTTTGTAATACAATATAATATATAATATAATTAAAATTTAACGACTAATCAAACATTTAAATATTAAAAATACTGTTTTGTGCATGTTAAATATTTAACAGGCAGATAAAATTGCAGGCAAAGAATTGCACTTAAAAATGTAAGCCGTAATATTAATTATTGAAGTAAAGAATGTTTCCCTTGCATTATTCAAGTATTCCATAGATGTGGCAACATAATTTAGGTTCTTTATTTAGAGGGAATACCCATTCAATTTAGAAAAATAAATTGTCTTTCTGCTATTTTCCTTAAGCATTGCATCTTGTCTTTGCTAAAGCTTGCAGTTCACACTGAGCAGGCAGTGATCGACTAAGAGACACCCTGCAGGCAGCACAGAAGTTGCTAAAACAATATACCTAAAACAATATACCTGTCATTGACCATCAAGTACAGGGTATATAGAAAAACAAATGACGACGACGTTGACAACAAATCAAACCAGGTCAAGTGGCCAAAGAATAGAGCACGTGATGTGGGTGAGTGCATGGGATGAGTAAGCGAATGGGGGGGGGGGGGGTCAGAGAGGAGGCTCGCTACAGCTGGAGGGGGGGCGAAGCTTCTAGGCAACTGCAGTGTAGAATCTTATTAGTGTGGCGGTCAAGACGCTGCCTTCAGCGGCGGAGCACGCTCGACTCGGACATGGCCGGGGGGCAGTCCGGGGCAGCCGGGGCAGTCCGAGCAGCAAATCGCAACCGCAAGAGGAGGCAGAAGTGAAAACCGCAAAAATAAACACACCAAATGCAAATTAGCAGCAAAAGCGACCGGCAGTCGCACGCCTCGATTCAGTAGGCCTCCAGAAACGCCGAGCCGTGGAAGAGCGCAGAGTTCGAACGGGTTTCGCAGAGCTAAAACAGCAAAATATATCGAGCTAGTCTATAAAGCATCTACATAGATCATGGCGTCGTCTACCATGCTGAGCAACCTGGCCGAAGTCGTCAAGGAGGCGAAGGACGAGGAGATCCAAGTGCCCAAGTCGAACGACTTCTTCGAGTCGAAGGCCTTCCGCCTGCTCACCCTGGTGCTCTACATGGGCGGCGTGAGCGGCATGGGTTTCACCCTGGCCATGTACTATCTCTTCATCTGGGACTCTCGCATGCCGCCGCTGCCCATCTTCAAGCACACGCATCCCATCGGCTAGGACGACGACATCAAATATTTTCCTACACATTTTTTTTTCTTTTTTTCGGGTAAGTCTTTTGGGGCTGGGGCGCTGGCTTAGCCCCCCCACGCGGCTTTCGCTTTGTTTTTGACCTGCGCTTTATGCTAAACACTCGGATTAATTGAGAGGGCGTGGCAGGGCTACTCATCCAGTGCGCAAAGCAATTCAATGAGCTGAGGGTCTAGAGGGCTAGAGGGCTAGAGGGTCGAGGGTGTAGGGTCTGTCGGACTAGGGCGACGGACTCTGCTCTCTATTTGATATACGAGTAAATAGAAATTTGACAGACACGCAGAAAACTAATCCGCTTTAGCACCTATCCGGCCTATCCGGGGCTCGGCGCCGCTGCGTCGCTGGCGTCCGATTTTGATTTAATCGACGTCAGCGTCAATCAAATGAAATCAGTAATCGGTGCGACGCACAGCTAGCCGGGCCAGCCGACCCCAAGTCTAAACAGAGCGTAGAGCTAGCGAGGCATCATGGCAGCCCAGATCCCAGCCAGCGTTAACTTGGCCAAGATTGTCAACATCATTGGCTCGAATGTGCGCGAAGAGCAGGCGGAGTCGGAGCGGGAGCCTCAGCCGCCGCCGCGCCAGAGCTCGGCCATTGGCAGCTCGCGGAGCGTGCGCCTCGCCAGCAGCGGAACCCCTCGGCGGGCCGCCTACTGCTACGTGCCCAAGTCGCCGCAGCTGGAGGAGATCGTGTTTGCCGAGCCGACGTGCTCGGAGCGCTTCGCCCGCTACTTTGTGCTGGTCATCTATCTGTGCGGGCTCTGCAGCCTGGGCTTCATGCTCTCCATCTACCACCTCTTCTTCTGGGACTCGCGCATGCCGCCCGTCTTCAAGGGCCAGAAGAAGCCGCCGGCCTTTGGCTAACTGCTAGCCAGTGCGCCTTGTTGGTAAGTGGAGAGCCAGAGGAAGAGCAGATCATATATCTGACCTAGAGTTTAGTCATTGGGTAATACTTTGTATAGAGTGGAGGGGGCAAGAGCAGGAGAGAGAGATTGATCGACTTATGGGCTAGACGCCTTTGTGGGCAAGGAGAAGAGTCAAACGAGCTAGATTTATGTTTCAGTTACCAGAGAATGCGTGCAGGGTAGCTGCTAGTCGAGCACATCCAACGAGCTTTACTTATACTACAGCCATAATAGAGTGCATACAGGGTAACTTCTAGTCGGATATACCCAACGAGCTCTATTCACACTTCTGTTAGTAGAACCTGTATGCAGGGTAACTGCTAGTCGAGCATATCCAAAGAGGTTTACTTATACTTCGGCTATATAAGAGTGCATACAAGGTAGCTGCTAGTCGAGCATATCCAACGAGGTTTACTTATACTTCGGCTATATAAGAGTGCATACAGGGTAGCTGCTAGTCTTGAATATCCGAAGAGTTCTCCTACTAGTCCTTGTCTAACTTGTAAAATCCAAATAGTTTTACTTATACTTCACCTATCAGCGACTGTATACAGGGTAACTGCTAGTCGTGCATACAATGATATAATGTTTTACTTATACCCCGGTTCTAATTGAGTGCATACAGGGCATCTTTTAGTCAGGCATATCCACGAATTTTCGCCTATATTTCTATCATCACATACTCTATGCAGGGTAATTGCCCGTCGTGCATAACCCACGCCCAACGCCATCACGTTTCCTGCTTCACTTCCATTAATAACACTCAAAATTGATCGAACTTTACATAGTTTGCCTGATGGGGGCAACGTGACGACGTGTATAAGAGTGACTTATACGCGGCGGCGATACAGCTGGCCGCCGTTAAAGCGTCGACTATTTCTGAGTTTGTTTGCCAGTCAAGGTGGCGCGACACCTGCCAAGAATCCTTGAGGGCCATTTGCAAACAATGTTGCACTCGCTGCGGCTGTGGCTGCGGCTGCGGCTGTGACTGTGGCAACTGCAACGGGGGTTGCAACGGGCGTGAACTGGGCGTGTGGCCTACATTTTTCGCCCAGCCACATGATGAATGTGTGTGTGTGTGTGTGTCTCTCTGTCTGTGTGTGTGTGTCTCGCTTATACAACAAAATCAATGGCCAACCGCTGCAATCGTTCGATGCCCGCTCTCATTCGCGCTCTCTCACGCTGCCTCTCTCTCTTTCTCTGTCTCTGGCGCGCACCCTCTCTCTCTCACTCACTCACCCAGTCACCCGCTCTCTCTCTCTCGCTCGCGCGCGCACTTGCATGCGCTTCGTTGTCCTAGTGACCTAGTTGCAGATTATTAACCTCCAGTTAACGGCAAACGGATTTGCCGAATCGAAATGGAAAACAAGTAAAAGTTTTACACGGCGCGCACAGGACACGCTCAGCGCATACCCTGTAAAAGCGCGAGCGACTGCACAAATAACTGTAGATATGACAGCGAGGCATGAAATATAAGTGCAGTATAAGAGTGCGTATACGCAATGCAGCGAAAAAGCAGAAGACTACTTTGTATAAGAGTTTTTGCTGAAGCCAAGCCATGTATAAGACTTTTCGAAGCTATCAGTAAAGAGCTAAATCCTTTTTTGTATAAGAGTTTTCGCAGCAGCCAAGCACAGTATACATTGTATAAGACTTTTCGCAGATCTCAATGAAGAGCCAAAGCCTTATTTATATAAGAGTTTTTGCAGAGACGAAGCACAGTATACATTGTATAAGCCTTGTTTATATAAGAGCTTTCGCAGAAGTCAAGCACTACGCGTATAAGACTTTTCGCAGATCTTAATAAAGAGCCAAAGTCTTGTTTATATAAGAGTTTTCGCAGCAGCCAAGCACAGTATACACTGTATAAGGCTTCGAAGCTATAGATAGAGAGGCAAAATGTTGTTTATATAAGAGTTTTCGCAGAGTTCAATCACTACATTGTATAAGACTTTTCGCAAGATCTCAATAAAGAGCCAAAGCCTTGTTTATATACTACTAATAAATAATATATTATAAGAGTTTCGCAGAAGCCAAGCACTACGCGTATAAGACTTTTCGCAAGATCTCAATGCAGCGCATAAGAATCGTATAAGAGCTTTCGCAGACTTAACATAAAAGGGAGCTTAGCAAATATGAGCAAAGCTCGTATAAGAGTTTTAGCAAATCTATAAATAAAACTTGGACTTATACGCGCTGTAGCTGAAGCAACTGCTTTTATCAAGCTGACAGCGCAGCTAGCGAAAGGCGCCTATGGAGCAGGTGCAGCTGTAGCTGCAGGTGCAGGACGCCCAACAGCGAAAGTTGCCCATGCAAAGCGCAAAGCACAAACAACAACAACACATACACATACATACACACACATACACACATATGCACATACAACTGTATATATTTTTTTGAATTCGCCTTGCCCACCGTTGTCCTTCGCCCAGCCCGTCTGCGAAGGTTGCCCCGGACACGGTCAGCTGCGACTGCAGACAGACGCGACGCAGCGCGGCGCAGCGCAGCGCAGCGACTGCAACGTAGCGTCGCTGCCCGCAAGATGGCGACGGAAGATGCCAATTAAATAGTCGAAATGTCTGGAACATGATTTCATTTGAAGCTATTTACTGATTACTCATCTAGTCGGCGGGCCAAATCGGGCGCGCATTAGCGTTTCCGCGTGCTGGGAACAACAACAAAAGCGAACGTGGGCGTGGACGTGGATGTGGATGTGGGCGTGGGCGTTGCGCTCTTGACACATAAAGCAGTGACAGGGCCTCAAGACGTGCCGACGTGCTGCCTCGGTCGCTGTCGCCGCCGTCGTCGTCGTCGTCGTCGTTGCAGTCACTCCTTGGCTGGCTTTGTTTTTGTTTTCGAATGCCAGCGGCGCGTGCCAGTTGCATTAAAAAGAAGAAAAAAGCAACAACAACAGCAACAACGACGACGACAACAACAGCAGCAGCAGCGCGACGGCTAACGGACCGCATCCAGACGTCGCGGTCGACGTCGACGTCGGCGAATTCGTATGTAAATGAAAATGAAACGAAATGAGCAGGCAGCGCGCGAGCTGAGCGCGGCTGACAGCTAGCGTAGAGTAAACAGGCATTTTATGAATGAAATTATATGCGAAAAATGCCGAAAAAGCGCAACGCAATGTGGAGGATCGCAAGGGTTAGAGCGAGAGCCAGAGAGAGAGAGAGGGAGTAAGAGCTAAAGGTAGAGTGAGTCGGGCGACAGGCTGGCACGACGAAGCCTAAGCCGAACGAACGAACGAACGAAGCGCAGCAGCAGGCGATGCCGCTGTCGCTGCTCCTGCACTGGCAGCGGCAGCAGCTGAGGCAGCAGCAGCGGCAGCAAAGGCTCTGCTAACGGCAAAAGCTTTTTGCGCTGGGGCGTCATTTCGCTTGCATTCGCTCGACGCGTCGGTTGGCAGCTTTTTTTTGGGTGACTGCGACTGTGACGGCGACGTCGGTTCAACTCTAACTGTCAACAATAACAATAACAAACTACAAGAACTTTGCATTTATGTACAACAACAACAACTAGACTAAAACATTGCACTGCCAAAAAGATAAAGCATAAATAATTATCTAGCTATCTATCCATATATATATCGGGTGTGCATATATATATATGGAAAATGAAAGTGCATAACAACAATAAATAATTTACAATCAAAAAAGCAACGAAATCAAAAAAAAAAAAAACAAAAACTGAGAAAATAGAAAGAAGAAAAAATCAAAAGAGAATAAGCAGAGAGAGAGAGAGGGCGAGCGAGCGAGAGAACAGTTAGACAACAACGAAAATGAATTCCAAAGTCAATTCGCTGGAGGAGAAAGTGAAACTGCCGCCAACGGAGACAATCAGCCGTTGCTATCAGCCGCAGCAGAGCAACCGTAAGGTCATACGCATCCTAACGGTCGCTGTCTATGTGCTCTGCGTATCGCTGGCGGCCATTATGCTCTCGCTCTACTACATTTTCATATGGGATCCGACCATACGGCCCTTCGTTACCAAGGCCAATCAGTGCGGTGAGTTTGGGGGGTTTTTGGCGCTGCCCGAAAATGCCGTTAAATGAGTGCGAGCATTAACTGTAACTAAAACTGCACTAGTTTTGCAGGGGCGTAGGGGGAGGGGGGGGGTTGAAGTGTGGGTGGCTTTCGGCAATGGTCAAGTGAAGAGGGGGGGATTGTGGGGTGGTGGGGTCTATGGACGCGCCGCTAAATCAAACTGGGACACAGGGCTTTCAACTAGGCTAAAGCTAAATTGCATATTACACTCACACACACACACACAGAGTCCGGCCATATTAACTAGCAGGCGCGCGCGGTAGATGAGCCGTTATAACAATAACGGTAACGGCTCGGAACGCCATCGGCGCTCGTGTGGCGCTCGTTGGCGCCCGGAAGGGCGTGAGACTTTGCCTGCCAGCACTAGCTATTCTTCTTCTTCTTCTGCCTCTTCTTCTGCTTCTTCTTCAGCTCCTTTTCCTTGTTCTTGTTGCTGTTGTCCTTTTACAGTTTTGTAAATCAACTCGAAATTGGGTCAATGGGCTATCTCTCATGCGTGTGTGTGAGGCAGCGCCTGCATAGCTTTTGCGGTTCAATAAACGCTTTGTCACGACCCATGAAATTGGCTCAGTCCGAAAAAGTTGCCCAACACTTGACCCGTCACTAATGCACTATCATAAAGCGGGCCGGTTAGGGAAACGGTTTAGACATCAACTTTAATGGGTCTGCAGCGCAATGCCGGACAACGCCTCGGGGCCCACAGGCTAATTGGAATTGACTTGCAGGCAGTATTTAATTGAATTATGAGATAAATGAAGTCTTGGGAGAAACTCTTAAAGACTCTTCAGTTGTGCCTAAGCCCGGCTTAAAGCTCTGAAATACTCTTATACAAAATCTTATACAGACTCTTATACAAGCTCGTTTTAGTGCACGCTCTACGGCAGTGAAGCTCAAGTAAAAGAGATTTAAAAATTGAGAGTTTGTTGCCTTGAAATTCAAAAAGGTATTATCAGACTCAGCTTCGACTAATAATACCTTTTTCATATATACTGATAATACCTATTTCAATTCAATATTTATACAAAAGCCACAAGCTTTCGAGACGAACTTGATAAGCTCTTATACTGTTCTTTAAATTGAATAGATCTTAATAGAAGTCTAATAAACTTTATATAAATGTTAAAAAAAAGTTGATGATACTAATATAATAGATCTGCGATCTGCTCCCTTTGCACTAAAATCGATAAATATCCATAGACTTAGATAGTTAAAATTGTTCAAATACGATAGTAAGTTTTCTGAGATTTTAAGAGATAGATTCATGGATAGAGATATTAATTGATAGCTTTCATAAAGCATTAATCGATAAACGATACTTATCGGTAATAGGTCTGTGTTTCTTCTTAACGTAAGCTAGACCCATGAAATGCTACATGTTAGTCAATATATATAGAGCTAGTTGGACAACATCAATAAATGTCGATATAAAGTGGTGTATTATAGCATTATAAGGCATTCCTCGATAAACGATAATTATCGGTTATGAATCTGTGTTTCAGACCTATAAAACGTGACATATTATTGATATTTAATTAATTCAATTAAATTAAATTTGACATATTAGGACTAGATAACTCGAGTGCTTTCATAAAGCGTTAATCGATAGTCGATAAGTATTGGTAATCGGTAATCTGTGTTTTAGATATAAAGTATCCTATACCAAATCGATAAGTATCACATCACTACACGCAAATAGAGTAATATCATTTGTTAGTCCGTTCCTCAAAATCTCAAAAGATACCTAGAGCTCATCTTTTCTAAGCTGGGCATCAATTTCCTTTGTAGCTGCATAAGAAATCATCAATTTAAAGAGTTATCGATCAAATTTCTTGGTATTTCCACATATCCAAATGCTAAATTTGCAAAACCAACCAATACGAAGCAGAACTGAGCGAATATGATGAAAGTGTAGAATTGTCGGGTATCGCTGTGCCTGATACTCCCTCAATAATATTTCGTTTTGCTTGCAGACAAAATTGTGATACCCGAAAAGATTGCCATTCGCCTACTCAACTCATCGGAAGTCACCGCAGAGCAGTTCTACAAGCACATCCTCGAGCAGTACCGCATCCTGAACCACCTGCAAATGCAGCGCCAGCAGTTCCTGCAGAAGCAGCACCTGCAGCTGCAGCAGCTGGAGGCGAGCAATCGCTTCCAGGAGGTCTTCGCCACGGCCACCATCATACAGGCGCACCAGCATCCGCAGTCGCGTGATCCGCTCCAGAAGTCAAAAGCTGTCTCCTCCTCTTCCTCCGGCTCCGCCTCCAGTTCCTCGTCCTCCTCCGGCTACGCCTCCTCCCTCTCGCTGGCCAACAGCAGCAGTGGCGGCAACCCGTTCCGCCTTGAGCCGCCGGCTAACGTGGACGGCCCCTCGCACCACCTGCCCCTGGTGCTGGACACCTCGCCCCCGGCGGAGGGCAACGTGCAGCACCTGAAGCGGAAGAGCCACCGGGGCCACTACAAGCACCATCGCAGTCGAGCCGGCGCCAAGAAGCTGGCGGAGCGCGTGGCCGCCACAGCCAGCAGCACGGCCGTCGAGCAGCCCACGATGGCGGCACCCCACGGCTACATGGACACACCACTCAATCCGGCAGCCGGTACCATACTGCAGCAGCCACTGCAGCTCTACACATCCATGCCCATACCGCTGATCCTCAGTCCGAGCAACGGGGAGAAGCGCCTCTCGCACCACAGCCACGGCCATGCGCACGGCGAGCGGCGCGGCGTGGGCGGCGCCCAGACCAGACGACGCACTACCACAGCCACCGTCTCCGGCTACGATGCGCAGACCTACCTCAATCCGTTCCTCACCGGCGAGCTCATCTTCGAGAAGTAAGCAGCTGAGCCACACTCCCACAGAGACACACTCACACACGCTCACACTCACACACACACACACATTGGACATTTGGCCAAAGGTTAGCCAAAGAAACTTTACTTTAAGCATCTGGCATCGGGCATCGGATGGGTTGGGAATTGAGACTCGGACACGGTCATATCACGCAGTTACAGCCAGACATTTACTACTACAACTACAACTACAACTATATGCACCTAAGCAGACGCATCAGATGTGACTCTATATATATCGTGAAGATATATATATATGTATCAGAGTTGACTTTTCAAGTTTTCAATTGACTTCCTGCTAAAGTTCCCTATATGAGCTACTGAGCTATTTGAGCTACTTTACACACTTTTGACAACAGCTGCTCGAAAAAGTTGATAGAGAGTTGATAGCGACACATTATCTAGCTGTTTGAATATTTAACTAGTAGTTTGAGGGGTAACAGCTATGTGGTTCAGCTCTTGGAATATTTAGCTAGTAGTTAAACAAGCTACTTAGTTGACATCTGTTGTTTGCGTATTTAACTAGTAGTTAAACAAGCTACTGTGTAGACATATGCTAACAACCACATTATCTAGCTGTTTGAATACTTAACTAGCAGTTAAACGAGTTGACAACTACAACTGTCGAGTTGTCATCAGATTTAACTAGTAGTTAAACGATCTACTGAGGCAACATATGCTAACAACCACAGTTTCCAGCTGTTCGTGTATTTAACTAGTAGTTAAATGAGTTGCCAGCAAGAAGTTTAGAGTTGTCATCACATTTAACTAGTAGTTAAACGAGATATTGACATTTGCTATCAGTCACATTATGCAGCTAGAAGGATTATTGACTAGTGGTTAAACGAATTAACTGCTGCATTATCCAGCTGCTATAATACTTAACAAGGAGTGAAAGAAGCTGCTATGTTGACACATGTTAAAAGCCATCCAGCTGTTAAGAGACTTAACCAGTAGTAAAGCAACTGCTAGACCGAAGTCATGTAGCTGTCAAATAAGTGCATGTCAAATATAACTGGAAGTTTCTTAACCTGGCAGCGTTTAATGGCATAACATGAACTTAAGCTATTGTCAAAGTGGCTGTCAACTGATAACAACTCTCCACTCAAGACAGCAAACAGCTCTCTGTTAACATGACAAGAAGTAGACGATTGTTAAGTTCATGTCAGAGCTAACATGAATGTTAAATGGATTTGATTTGGAATTGTGCTCAAAGGAATTCGGTAGCCACTCTGGTAAATGTCACAGACGATGCGCTGCACGGCACCTAGCGACACCTCCCACTACGTATATACAAATACATATATACACACACACAAATATACATGCATATATATACATATATCTAAATATATCAGAAAAGAACTATATATATATAGAGGGGCTTTACTTAACACTGATTCCTACACAGACACAGACACAGGCAGCACACGGCGAACGCAATACTCAATAATAGTTATAGACGATATATATATATAATGCATACGATACTATCGCATGTTGGCACACAACGATAGTTAGGTACTTACTGACATATGTACCTAGACGGGACCCACTCCAATAGAGCGTCACTCACTGCGGCAAGCAAACGACACCCCACCTAGGACACTGCTTTAAGGCAACAACAATAACTAGTTAAATCGAAAGATATATATAGTATATGGTATAATCACAGTCACACACACATAACATATATATACATAATATATATATATATATATATATATCACTATAACTCACGGCATCAAAGATTTCGGAGAGGGTTCGGCTTGGCATGGATATTTCATATTGTTAACGATATTTATATGAGATTTGTATATAAGTGCACAGCACACATATAACTAACTATATATACCTAAATATATATATAGAGGGAATCATATCTGTATATGGTAACTACAATCTAAAGTTCAGTTTGGGGTCTAGGCAAACGTCAAGCTGAATCTTTTTTCACGCTCTTAAAAGTATGCTACAAAATTTGGTAACGAAATTGAACTCTTTGATAGTGGACGTTTTTTTTTAGATACTACTCAGACATATATACGTCTATATAGAACACAATATCTATGTATGTATGACTTTTTTAAATGAATTTCTGTTGAGATTTGCGTAGATTTGTAGTGAGAAAAATTTGAAATTTAAAATATATATATATGTTTATCAGATATATATATATATATAATATATACACATATGTAATTTACTATATAAAATACTGTAGAATTTAGTATCAAATTTCAACGAAACGTTTTGATAAAGTGTTTGTTCCTAAAAAAAAACAACAAAATTTCGATTGCAATTAAAAAAACAAAATTTAAAAATAAAATTAAAATTAAAATAAATTTAGTATAAGTCTTTGGGTACAGTTTTTAATCGGAATTCAAAACATTTTTGGTCTAAATCAAAATTCATATTAGCAAAAGTTCAGATTAGAATTTAGTATAAATACAAAAACCAAATTTTTTATGTATACAAAAAATCTAAATGTTTTTTTTCTCAATATATATGTGCGTAATATATAAAAGTAATTTCTATGTACTTCGAATTCGGTTTACTGAGTGTTTACTGTACTTGCATGCTCTATATATGTATTTGAACTCTTTCTCTTTGGTTAGCCTGATAGATCTCTAGTTTTGTGGCCTCTATAGTGTACCCATATAGACAGCTATATATATATGACACATGATATATGACACATGATATATGACATATGATACATGACATTTGCATAATCAGACACGAGAACTATTTACATATTTGTATAATTGATAAGTTGCTGTGGCGCACCTCCATAAGGCGAAAGGAACTGCAATTGCGCACCCAGTAAAAAAAGCGAAAACCAAACCAGTAATACCCTAAGAACTAAACCCTATATCATATACCAAAATCACAATCAAAAAACCAAAAAAAAAAAATGTTTTTACACCAAGTTGAGGCATATTTGAATAAAATATATATATTAACAACAAAAAAACTATATGGCTTTACGACATAGAATTGTATCCTGTAACTGTATTTGTAGCTGAAGAAAATAACATATAACTTGCATCTGAAATACACATACATATAGACACATGTATTTGTACTATGTGTGTGCTTAGTTGGAAAAAAACGAATCATTTTGGCAATAATAAAGCATAGAACGAACTATAAAAACAAAACAAACAAACTTGTTTGATTATATTAAAAGATAAATAGTCGACCCAAGGATACCCTTGAATAAGACATGAAGTGAAAATAAGTTATATAAAGGAGTTAAAGAGCAATACCAGAAGTTCTATAATATAGAAGTGTGTTCATAAAAATAATAGTGATATATTATAAATATCCATCTATATATCACTTATATTGCCTGAGTTAGGAAATTTAAGAACTGACTTGATATACAGCACCTTCAATACTCGATGCTTTTATGGAGTGAAAGGCAATATAAATGTTGTTCATAAAAATAGTAGTATGACTGAGCACTAAATGTTAGACGTCAAAGTGATAAACTCGCTATTTTGAAAACAATTTAAAGTCAATATGAAGATAAACTTATTTTTTTTTATTAATTTAGATGTATATATCCTTGAGATAGGAACGAGCACAGCACCTTCAAGGCTTTATACCTATAAAGAGTAAAGATCATATATGCAGATCCGTGTGTGTTCATAAAAATAATAGTGCGAGTAAGCACTAAACTTTCCATTAATTAAGATATATATCCATATTTATGTCCATGGATATATGCATTACATATGATAGCTCACTCAAGTATTACCCACTTCAGCCGTGGCAGCATTTACAGGGTATGGTACAATCAAAAAAAAAATTCTGTTTTGCTCTAATGAGAACTTAATTAGTTTTACAGCTCCACATAAAGCCCATTGTTCTACATTAATCAGCGGAACACTTCGAGGAGGTCTTATCATCAATTTTTATTTGGAATTTCACTTTTACACAATTTAATTACAAGACTCGAAGTCGAGATGTTTTCAGATCCCATTTTTCATGGGGCATAACTCACCGAACTCGCGTTCACAGTCTATCACATAGCCCGGATTATCCATGGCGCACGATTATTTATGTATATATTCGAAACAAGAAAAAAAAAAGTGGATTCAGAGGCTCGACTTGTCGCTAGATCTCTTGTATGCACATAGGTGTAGGTCTAGAGATCTATGACTAAGTCTATCTGCGGCTAGCTCGAGTTGAGATAAGTTAGTTTTCTTTTGCTGTTGCGACGAGTGTCGCTGCCAAATTTCGACTGATACAGCCTGAGAGCAGTCAATGCCACTTTAAGCATACGCACTTACCATCTGCTCACGTTCAGCGTTCTATCTGATATTATTATATGGGCCAATTACAACGGAGTTCTGTAAGGCGATGGACTAAGAGCAATCAAACACATAAGGTAAATACGCGAAAGTAAAAGTTGGCTCGTTGGGTATGCCAGGCGAGCAGATACCTCACTTGCAACAAATGTGTAAATGAATGTGTGAATGAATGATGATTGATTGATTGTATTTATGAATGAAATGAGTTGGGTAGTTGAATGACTGGATGAGTGAAAGTCTGCTTCATAGATTAATTGATTGAATGCGATTGATGATTACTTAACAGCTTGACTGATTGATGATTGATGATCGATAATCAATGATTGAGCTGCAACATAATTTGTTTATATGAAATCAGGTAAGTGATTGAATTACTGAATGGGTGAATAGCCGTTTCATAGATAGATTGATTGACTGGGTGATTGTTGGATTGATGATTGATAACACTGAATATGATCTGATGTGATTTTATTAATATTATCTAAGATTGACTGATGAAATGATTGATTAATAGATTGATTGACTGATGATGATTGATCTGCAGTATACAAGTCTATTTTATATGATATGAATTCCGTAATTGAATGATTGAATGTGATTGATGATTAATGACCAATGATTGATAGGTAGTTTACATATTTATGATTGATTGAGTGAAATTGATTGACTGACTAAATGAGCTCAATGATTGACTATTCAATACACAAGCGTAAAAAGATTTGATCAAAATGATTGATTAACTGATGATGTAACAATTTCATCATTGAAATCCCACATAGATCCAAGGCCTGATATGCCCGCCGTCCTCGAGTGATGCATCCAGGGTATTCGCAAAATAGCAAAATAACAAAAAGCCGCAATGGTTTAGCTGAGGGCTATAAAATAACTTAAATTATTACCCAGATACCGCTGAGAATAAGTGCAAGTCAGAGCCGCTGGTGGGCGTGGCAAGCTGGTACCGCTCGCACCACAGTCGAACTCTCTGTGTGGACGGCGCGCACACGCGGCCTGCGATGAGGCCCCACCACATGCTTAGATAAATACGAGCTAATGCCGAAATAAAAAGCTCCAGCCATCCGGTAAACTACAAATAGTGAGAAACTTGCAAACTGGAAGACTTGTGCAGACCCCAAGGTCGCCAGGTATCCAAGAGGAGCAGGGTAAAAGTAAGAGATAACTCAGGATTAGAGGTATCCATAAAGTTCTCAGTTACATAGATGTATATTACCTCTGTCAGCTGATAAACCCAGACTGGCAATAGAGGACCTGACTTCGACTTAAATCATATTTTATTTCCGCTTCTATTTGCCCAGAATTTTTGTAATTTATCTATGTAACTCTAGCGGAAAATTCATAAAATTGAATATAATTTTGTAGCTGAAGTTGTAGAGTGCTCAAAGAGACGTCAAGTAAGCAACTATCCTAGGCGATGGATTTCAGATTAACAGGGATATATATGGAGTTATATAGATGGATAGACATTTGCTCTATTCGAATTGACAAATCATATATGAATTATATAGATATATTATATAGATATATATATAGATATAGATATATGTCTATAATATCTCTATATCTCTCATAATATATCTCTCTAGATACTTCTTAGATTGCTTTAATATACAGAGAACGCATCTATTATAGAGTTAGTCAAAAGAAACCTTCAGCAAAGCAGACAATAAAAAATCTGTTGACAAAACATAATATATAATAATATATTATTAATATTATATATATATTATTATATATTATTATATAGTATATATAGTTATTATATATATATCTATAAAATACGTATCTAAATCACATCGATTAAGATAACAAAAAAACGTTTTCTCTTTATAAACACTTGGCTTGGCAAGCTCTGTCTCTTTCGCACACGGTCCGAACGCTATGCGCCGTACTCTTCTTATCTATGGACGACGTCTTATATATAGACTTTATAAATTTGGATTTGAAGTAGTTCTTACAAGCTTGACTACATATTATTTACACTCTAATCCAGATTTATATGTATATCTATGTAGCGAGAGCTATACAAATACGCACGCATACATCGGCGCTATTATCTCTCTAATGTTGTTAACTGCCTTACATAGATCGGCATTATCTTGTTAGTGGTAAAGATTTATGACTATTTGCCTGGCGTCGCTAGCTGTAAGAGCAGAAGACGTTGAAGAACCAGTCGAACTGCTGTCTCATCTAACGATTAAAGTTCATCTTAGTCGAATGACAACGAAATCATGCTCCAGTCCAGCTGGCAACTGCCTGGCAAAGTCAATGGTAATTTGTAACGGTAAACAGCTTCTTAAACTACAGTTAAACACTCGCATTCGTTTCTATACAAATCAACGTTTATTAGAAATTTGTCCTTTCCATAGTCTAGTTGCAATGTCTCACTGGCATTGCGATCAGTAAATGTATTTGTTTTTGGTCTTAAAAAAAAAACGAAGAGGAAAAGCCAACTACAAATACATCAAATAATGGCTTTGTTGCAAAACGCTTAAGGTTATAACTCGAATTCAAAATTATGAATATAACAGTGTAAAACTAAAAAAATAAAAATAAAAAAAAATTAGAATTGTAATGGAACGAAATTAGAACTTATTGCTGAGATACATGCCCATGGGTCGTTACGTGGAAAATACATATATATATATATATAGTTAGATATACATATGCAGATATGCAGATGTATGTAGGTGAAGCTGGGGTTTGTACAGCAGAAATAGTTTTATGATGCGGCGATGTGCTATGAAAAGCTGCGCTTCAAATGTTTTTCATTTTTACAATGGATTTATCATAACTATATGGAAGATATATATATATACACATATATATATATCGGGATACACACACATATATATATGCACATATATATATATAATATACAGATAGAGCTAGGCATATGCACACAATTCGAGCGGATCGAAGCTGCGAAAGCTTCCGACGACTAGGATCAACTGGGGGCTGGCTGAGCGGGTACTACAATGCTTTAGCTAAACGGTAAATGTGTGCGTGTGTCTGTGTCTCTGTGTGTGTGTGTGTGTTGATTAGCTCCAAATGGAAGTGAAGCCAGAGGGCGAGCGCCAAGTGGTCAGCTCCCACAATGCAATTCGTTAATGTTGTGGCTGAGTCCGATCCCTGGAGACTGAGGGCTCAAAATTGAAATGGCGGCGTGTCGCGGCAGGTGTGCGCATCCATCGGTATGATGACGACGTGCAGGGAGAGCGTGTTGCGCTGAGGGCCCGTCAGGTGGGGACTCAAGTTGCGTGAGGTATGCTCCAGCTCGTCGAAGGGCAACAGATTGTCCAGGTTGATGACGCGCGCATCTTCCGAGAAGTATTCCGTGCGATGGACCACGGTGCGTATGTGCTCGATCTTGTTCTGCACGCCCACGATCAGCACGGCAACCTGTGAATGCGACAAGATCAATGTTAGTATAGTCCCGTAGCACCCACTATTCGGGTTTGATGCGCACCTTGAAACGCTCCTCGCCAATGTCCTGGTGCTTGCACGTGACGCGCAGGCGCACCGTGTTGAGCGCACAGCCGGGCACATCCTCGCCCCAGACCATCTTGGCCGCGGTGTACTTGACGCCGCGCGGGAAGAACTCGATCTCCCAGGTCATGCACGAATCTTCAGTGGAAGATAAAGGTTTCAAGTCGTAAGAGGCACAACCGGCTACGGATTCAGAGTTGATTCCTTAGCTTTGTCAATAACTTTGTCTGACTCGAAAACTTCTTCTCAGTAATCTTAATGAAAGCAAACATTCCTGACATAAAGCTGGCCATATATATATTATATGATAGATCTTACTTTGATCCATCCTTTGTGAAATGAACTTAAGAAGTGTATAGATGATACTTTGGCCAACTTATGTCAGGATTGTTGCTACTACTATATCTACCTTATAAGGTTTATATATACTTCTTGCTCTCTCAGTTGTCGCATCTATTGAAACTTACTTTGAGGCATTGCATAATCTGTCCTTTATGTGGCATACCTATAATCACATGTGCTACGATTATAGATAAAGCTAAGCATTGATAGCTATAAAGGCCGTAAAACTAATCCGTGGGCTTGGAGCTCTTCGCGCTTTAGACAGAACAGAGATGCCTCTGGAAATCATTCTTAGAGGCTGAGGTAGGTAAGACTCGGTCAACCTCCTCAGCTCTCTTATGCTATTCACAGTAAGCGCTCCTGCCTAGCATGCCTATGGGCATCATTAAGGCTCCATTGGGCCAGCAGCTCCACTCTACGCTACATTAATGTATCGATGCTTATCTATCCGGAGAACTTACCGTCTTTCGTCTCGGCGATGTGTCGTTGCGAAAAGAAGCAGGTGACGTAGGCCTTGTAGTCGACGATGTCGTCAAAGTTGTGGACATCGATGCCGACGCTCCACGTGTCGTTCCAGTAGAGGCGCGGCGTGAACTGCAGCTGGCCGGATTCGGTGGCGCGGACCTCGCGCACACGGTCCACCTGGCCGGACTGGTAGCTCATGGCGATGGCGATGCGATCGACCAGAAACTCCTTGTGGTACTCCATCAGCGGCACGATGAGCAGGTGCGCCAGCTCGCGGGGCGTCATCATGCCGAAGCGTATGTGCATGACCGTCTGCTCGATCAGCTCCATGAAGTTGCTGGCCCGCTTCTCGGGGCTGAGGCCGGTCTGGGCCTCGATGAGGCCGCGGCGGTGCAGCAGCCATGTCTGCAGGATGCTGAACAATTTGTACTCGCTGGTGACGACGAGGTCGTTCTGCTGCAGCAGCAGCTGCAGTATGGCCGGGTCCATTTCCACGAAGTCCTTGGACTCGGCCACCAGTTCCAAATTGTTTTTGAGGAAACACTTGAGCGTTTCGGTGAGATCATTGTGCGTCGGCGTGAACGAGAGCGTGTACTGCAGCCAGGAGACCAGGAAGCCATTGGTCGCCGCCTTGGCCACATGCTTCGTCATATAGCCGATGCACAGCTCGATGAGATCCCGCACGTTGTACTTGTCGGAGAGCGCCAGCATCGGCATCACCGTCTGCAGCGTCACCTCGATCTGGCCCACATACAGATACTTGATGAACTGCGGGAATACGTCCGAGCAGCAGGCCTCCTCGTGCAGCTCGATCACGTGCTTGCTGCTCTCGTTCCACTCCGGATTCATCAGCATCACCTGAAAGACGTCGCTGCTCGCGCAGAGTATGACCCGGTGCGCCGGATACTCCTTGCCATCCACCAGCAGCACGATGTCCGACATCAGCTGCTCCGCGTACATGTGGGCGATCTTGTTGAGCACGCTGTTGGGATCAATCATTTGCTGTGCGGGCGAACATACATATGTATATCAGTACCTGAGCATCATTGTGGGGGAGGGGGATTGGGGGTGAGGATTGGTGTTGCCATTCGCATACTCACGGTGCTTGATCCATCTAGAGTCTCGTCTGGCAGGCACTTGCGCCGCTTGGCGTCCTGGTCATCGTTGACGTCTGTGCTGTCATCGGAGCCGTTTGTTGCAGCCGCTGCAGCGGATGCATTGCCGCCACTGTTGGGCTCTGCAGCGGGCGGACTAGCGCCTGCGCCAGCTGCGGCTGCAGCGGCCGCAGGAGCAGCAGCAGCCGCCGCCGCACCGCCAGCCGCCGCAGCAGCGCCCGCAACACCAGCTGCTGCTGCAATACCAACACCACTAACACCACCACCACCACCACCACCACCACCGCCGCCAGAGGCAGCAGCTCCACCAGAGGCGGACACTCCGTTAATATTTGCGTTCATAAAAATCTTTGCGCACGGTTCAGCTTAGCTCATCGTAGCACCTGAAACAAGTTTCGATGCTACTTCAGGTTCGACTGATTTGGGAGTTCTTTCTGGAAGTTCGTCTGCGTCTCGTAGGACATGCCAAATTGGTTAACGTCAGTTGAAAGCAATATAATACAACAAATTGCGTTTGTGTGACTGTTTGACAGTGTGGCCGTATTCTGTTAACTAGAAAACACCCAAGTGTCTGTGCAAACAAGCCGAGCGATAACACAAAAAAAGTAAATATATAAATACAATTTAAATTTTATAAAATTTAAAAATTGTATGAAATTTAATAATTTAAACAAAACTGATATACTAGTTTTAATAATTATAACAGCAGCATTACTCATGCAGAGCTAAATTTATTCACATAAAATGTTTACGTTTCCATGTGACTGCAAAAATACCAAAACACACAGCCAAGACAAATGCGTAATTGAAAGCATTTTTCTAGTGCAAGCAAAAATACCAAACGATAACAAGCCATTTGGTATTTAATAAAAAGGCGCAATTTTTTAAATTATATGCCATGTTAACGTTAACATTTAAAAAGATCTTTCCAGACTTAACTAAAAATATTTTTAAAAAAATAAGTAAAAAAAATAAATAAAAAAAGCTCAGATCTTTATTGCAATGTGGAGAAATATTAAAGTCCTTATTGTCTTTATTGGATTTTTTAATTTATATAAATTTCAAAAAAAGGTTTACAAAAAATTATAAATGATAAAGAAATTGAAAAAAAATGGGTTTTGAAAGTCTCAAGTCGAGATCAACTATGCCAGATATCTCTACTAATATAATATTTTCTTATGCTTATTTGTCTACTCCATAATTAGTGTACAATAAATTCATGAAACAATATGGGAAATACATCAAATAAATTGCGAACAGATATTTGGCACACGTGAACAAAACTTTACTTAAAAAAAAACAAACAAAATACAAACATGGAAAACAGAGGAGGTTGCTGAACAACAAACAAAACAGTTACAAAACAGATTTACAGTTGAGGCGCACATTGAATTGAATTGGTTTCGACTTAATTATATGTTTTCGGATTGATTTAGTTGCTGGCTTTCCTTCGGTCTAGATGGATGACTGCACGTCCCTCACAGAGGCTGCAGTGGCGGTCGCTTTCGCACGTCGATTTGGATATCATTTGATGTGGATGCTGATGTCGATGCTGGGGCAGCGCTCAGAGCTCGTCGTGGCCGATGAACTTCTTGACGTACGCCTGCAGCTCCGGCAGGGAGCGACTGCCCTCGTACTCGTTCTGGCGCTTGCCGTTCTTGTAGAGGAAGAGCGTGGGGTAGCCCTCGACCTGCTGGTCGACGCAGACCTGTTTGTTGTCCGGCGCGGTGCAGTCGACCTTGGCGATCACAATGTCCGCCTCGCTGCTCAGCGTCTCGGTGGCCAGCTGCTCCCAGGTGGGCTGCAGCTTCTGGCAGTGTCCGCACCAGGGCGCATAGAACTTGACGAACGCAATGCCTTCGGCGATGGCCTGCTTGAACTCGCTGCTGCCATTGAGCTGCTGCACCGTTTGCTTCTTGCCCTCGTCCTGCGTTTCCTTGGTCGCATCATCGAGGTCGTTGTCTGCGGTGCTGGGCGTGCCGACCATCTTCTCCACGTAGGCCTTGAGCGTGGCCAGGTCACGGGCGCCGGCATACTTCTCGATCTTCTTGCCGTCCTCGATCCAGAGCAGCGTCGGGTAGCCCTTGACCTCGAAGTCCTGGCAGATGCTGCGATACTGTGTGCAGTCGATTTTGGAAATCGTTGCGTCCGGCTGTTTGCTCAGCGCCGTGGCCAGCTCCTCCCAGGTGGGTGCCAGGTTCTGCAAAAACAAATGCAATTAGTATGTGAGCCGGTATGGAGCGCGTCGTGGTCTCTCTTACCTGACAATGGCTGCACCAGGGCGCAAAGAACTTGACGAAGTGATTGCCACTGGAGACGTGCTTGGCGAACGTGTCCTCCGTCAGGTCAACGACCTTGCCCGCATAGGGATTCGTGTCGACATCAGCCTGCAGCAGCTGCTCATTCAAGTCCTCCTCGGCCGGCGTGTTCAGCTCCTGGTTAATGAAGTCCGTGATCGCAGGCAGATCCCGCGTGCCCTTGAACTTCACCGACTCCTTCTCGCCCACCTTGAAGAGCCGCAGCGTCGGGTAGCCGGTCACCTGGTGATCGGCGCACAGCGTCTGGTGCTTGGTGCAGTCCACCTTGGCAATCGTCACCTTCGGCTCGTCAATGTTCATGATCTCCGCCAGCTGCTCCCATAGCGGATGCAGCCGCTTGCAGTGGCCGCACCTGCAAAATATGAATGAATCGATTTAGCTTTTGTTCAGTGCGAAGATTCGAAAATGAATGTCGCACCTCGACTAAGGTCTTGGTATAGTAGGCATTCGCATGGGTTCGAATTCGACTTAGCTTATTAGCAAAGTCGATAGATCATACTTCAGTCAGGTGAGTTTATTCTTTATCATTATCATAATATTTCCCAATTTCCATTCAATTTTGTTTCATAGTTCCAAAAAGAATGTCGCAAACCGACTAAGATCTTGAAATAGTAGGCATTCGAATGGATTCGAATTCGCATTCGAATTAGTTTATTAGCAGAGAGTCGACAGATCATACGGAAGTCAGGGGAGTTTATTCATTATCATTCGTTATATTACTCAGTTTTATATCGATTTTGTTTCATAGTTCTAAGATCTTGGTATAGTAGGTATTCGAATGGATTCGAATTCGCATTCGAATCAGTTTATTACCAGAGACAGATCATACTTTAGTCAAGGGAGTTCATTCATCATTATCATTTCATTTCGATTTTGTTTCATAGTTCCAAAATGAATGTCGGAATTCGCCTAAGATCTTGGAATAGGAAGCATTTGCATAGATTCGAATTCGTATCAGTTTATAAGCAGAGACAGATGATACTTAAGACAGGGGAAGTTCATTTGTCATATCATTTTGTATCATAGTTCGAAAATTAATGTCGCAACTCGACTTAAGTCTTGGAATAGGCATTCGTATAGGTTCGAGTTCGGATTCGACTTAGTTTACTAGCGGAAAGTCGACAGATCACACTTCAGTCAGGGGATTTTGTTTCATAGTTCCAACATGAATGTCGAAATTCGCCTAAGATCTTGGAATAGTAGGCATTCGAATGTATTCGAATCAGTTTATTAGCAGAGAGTCGACAGACAGATTCGAATGGGTTCGAACTCAAAGACAGATCCTACTCTAGTCAGGGAAATTCATTTCATCATTATGATTATATTCCTCAATTTCATTCTCGATTTTGTTTCATACGAAAGTTTCGTTGCCTTCCCCGATAAGCAGTGTAGAAGCTTTGCATGATTCTAGACAAAGCACAGTCTATGGATTAGGGGCACACAAAGCGGGCATCGACCAGTTTTTTGAATACAAAGAGTTCATGATACGTACGTATATATATATAATATATATACGTATGTAATTGCTGATAACAGCGCCATTGGCTAACTAAGTACGATTGTAAAATTTGAAATCGTACATGCGTGAGCGAGTGTGTGAGTGTGAGTGTGTGTGTGAGTGGGCTTAGTGTGTGTCAATCAAAGGCAATTCTTGACTTTTGTCAAACTAAAAATCATAAGAAAAACGTAAGCGAAAGCCCCTTTGACCGCTCGCAGCGCCCTTATCAAAGTACGTGATATTTGAAATATAAAAAAAAAAAGAATTATAATCCTCAATTCGTCACCTAATTTATATAGTATAAGTACTTGGAATATACTACTGTATATACTAACTGTTGCATTTCGAGTGCGGCACGCGTGACACGAGAAACGACACGAGGTGAAAGAAATGAAGGATATAATTTATATAAAGAGGATAAGCTACAAAAGAAGGGAGAGAGAGAGAGAGAGAGGGAGACAGTGATCGAAATCGTTTGTTATCGATATTGATAAGAATCTATCATATATGAATATATATATATATTATATTTATATACGTATGTGTATCAAAATAATTCTGATAAGAAGTCGTGTAGGATATATGGAGGAAGGATACAAAAAAATACCGAAATATCGATCGTTTGTTATCAATATTCATAAAAATATATCGAATATATGTTATTTTATATGTATATAAAAAGGTCTAACGAGACGTTGTATCGAATATATGTATATAGAAAGGATACACTCTAAAAGAGAGAGAGAGGGACAGCGATCGAGATCGTTTTTTATCAATAGTCATAAATAACTATCGAATATATATCTTCTTTCATACACATAAATAACTTTTAACAAAAAGTCGTGTCAAATATATATATAAAGGATACACTCCAAAAGATAGTAGAGAGATGTCAAGATCGTTATTGTTATCACTATTCATAGAAATTTATCGAATAGATATATTCGTAGTGTATATAAATAACTCGTGTCGTTCAGTTGTGGCTCGTGTGCATCTCTAATTCAGTTCAATGTTTGTGTGTGTGTTTTGTGTGTGTGTGTGTGTCAATATACATGTGTCAACACAACAAGGAAATGTGTTTTGTTGTTTGTGCTGCTCCACTGTGTTTGCATATGTATGTGTGTCGCACATGCACGCATCTACGAACAGATGTTTCTTTGAGATTGCGTGGCTTTGTCTGCAGCTGTGTGTGTGTGTGTGCGTAAGTGTGTGCGTGTGTGTTTAGCTGTCTATAAAAGTTTAAATACTTATATGGTTATTTGTTTGACCGCAATTTTATGAACTCCTGCAAGAGTTGCGTAGACGCGTTCTGTTTTCGGCAATTATTGCTGCTTACCACGGCGCAAAAAACTTCACGAAGACATTGCCGGCTTCGATGACCTCGTCGAATGTTTCCGGATCGAGTTCAACGGCGAATTGCTTGTCATCGGCCGGCTTGGCGGGCTCTTCGGTGGACGCGACGGCCAGGTGTAGCCTGGCGCTGAGCGCGCAGAGGGCCAGCGGTATAATGGATTTAAATAACATTGTGGAGTGTAGAAAAATGTTGGTCTATCGTCTTTGCACTTATTAAATACACTACACCAAAGATATTGGCCGTCGGCGGCAGTGTGACCAGGCTGCTGTGGCACAAGCAAGCCAAATCGATACATTAAATGGACGCGCTGCAGCTGCTAGTATCGATAACTAACATAAAAGACTCGATAACAGTTAACATTGGTATTTTTAAGACATTTTCGATTTTTTTTGAAATGTTAAAAAAACAAATTTGAATTCTCACTGTTTAATGAATATTCTTTAGGAATAATATATTTTATGTGTATATGTATATGTATTTGTCTTTAAAATCAATTTTTAAGAGCCTAGATCAAAAAATAACAATTTTGAGTAATTAAAATGCTGAAAAAATATATATATATATTTTTTTTATAAAAAATGAGAAACAAAAAAAGATATAGCACATTATATTCAATTTTTAAAAAACTTTTTTAGAGAAATATATATTTGCCTAAACTTTATATAGATTTCTTAAAAATTATTATATTGTAATTTTTCCACTTCATATTAGGACTCTATTTTTATATATATTAATATATTTTGTGGATCATTCTTTTAGCTTTTAGCTTTGGGGGCTTATCAACCGAATGTTGGCTATGGGGGGCGAACGAGAGCGAGAATCGAGTGGGGGGCGGGGGGAGGAGGCATAGATAAAAACAGTCTTGAGAGTAGTTGCACCATATAAAGGGAACGGCACTTGTTTAACGTGTTTAACAAAAACCAGAAATTAATCTTATTATTAACAATTAAATATGTTTCCTTCTCTCTGCTCAAATATCGATTGCAATTCTTCCGCTTTGATTCTCTTGCCAGGCCGCAAGCACTTGGTATTTGACTGGGGGGCTCAGTAGCTGGAGGCGCCGATCATCTTGCGTATCTGCTCGAAGGAGAGCCAGAAGGTGAGCGACCAGGGCGCCATGCGTATCCAGCAGGGCAGGAAGCCCTTGTACAGGGCGACGAATCCCTCCTTGCCCACCGTCTGACGCAGGCAGTCCACGGAGCCGCGATAGAGCAGGCCTCTGCAAAGTACGATACGAGTTAGAGATTGGTGGAGAGAGAGAGAGAGAGTCGGAGGAGGAGGAGCAACTGCTTACCGCCCCAGCTCGTCGGTGGGCTGGTTCATGATGCGCGTCTTCACCACGTCCGCCGGCGTGCCCATGATGGCAGCCACGAAGCCGGCGCAGATGGAGGCGAGCACGTGGACCGTGTGGCAATCGGGCATTTGGAGGCGACGCATGATCAGGTGCTTGATCGTGTCGTACGTGGTCAGGTCGCCCAGGTTGACCAGCGCCGCACGCTGCACATTCGGTATGCTGCCCTTCCACAGACCCTTGACGCCGCCGCGCTGCACGATCTTGCGGAACGCGTGCGCGGCGCCATGGACGCGCGGCGCCTCGCCCATCAGGCGCCGCTTGCCCTCCATTTGGATCTGCACCTTGACCAGATCCGCCGGCGAGGCCAGCCACTGGGCGACGGCGCCGGCCGTGACGCCGCAGAGGGCCGACTTCCAGACGGGCAGCGCCTGGCTGCCGTTCTCCGTTAGCTCCTTGCGCATCAGATCATAGCTGCAGATGCGCACGCCGCTGTCAATGGAGGAGGAGGAGATTAGTTCGAGCTAGCTGCAACGCGCTGTGTGGAGCGAATGTATCGGCTCTGAATGCTTGAGGCAATCATCGGATGCATCGGGTGCTACTTAAAGAGTGGCACGGATCATTTGAATTTTTAAATAAAAGTACTTGGATTGTAGCTTGATTGATTGATTGATTGATTGATTGATTGCCCACCTATAGACGACGTGTCTGTAGAGCGCCGGCGTCACGCCCTGCCACAACTTGAGGGCGCCCTCCTCGCGTACAATGCCAAAGGCCGTGGCGACCATGCCGCGATATTGCATCTGCTAATGGGGGGTTGTGGTTCAGTTACATAACATATATATATATGTGCAGCTCATATCATACATAGACCTATCCTAGAAACACAAACACACGCATACACACACACACACACACACAGAGAGAGGCGAGAGGCACATGTAGGTGTTTTTTTTTTTTTTTATAATTTTACATTGAAACAAACGCACAGAGAAATGGATTTATGGGGTTTTTTTTTGGCAGTGCTAGTGGGGTAGGGTAGTTGGGTGACAGTCGGCTGGCTAATCTGGAACGCTCCATATCGCACGATCCCCCCCGCGAACAGCAGCAAGGCGAAGAAGTAACGAAATGAAATGCCAGCACCACATTCAGCTTATCAGCTCGCTGATAATGCACATGACTGACCAAAGAAACACAAAACAAAAATACAAAAAAAAAAAAACAAAAAAAAACAATAAAATAATAAATAAGCCAAGTTAAGTTCGCCCAAATGAGGCGCGCTTATCTTGATTCTTTAATCGTGGACAAGTCCCGGGCTGTGCGCGTTTGCCAACACTGTCGATTGTGGGTTAACGGTACTGCAGGGGTAACGGTTGTTAGCAAAAGCCGGGATCAAAAAGCTAGCATGCATGAGACAGACAGAGAGAGAGAGAGAGACCAACACAACAACAAACGCTTAACACCAAAATACCAAAAAAAAAGATAGTGAAAAATATACAAAAAAATACTTGAAAATGCGCAAATTTACTCACATTCGCTTTGGCACTGCTGCTGCTGGCGTTGGTGGCGGCGCTGGCGAGGGCGGTCACACTGGCCGCCTCGCCCTGGATTTGCAAGCGCGTCTTTGTGAGATCCAGCGGATAGGTGGCCAGCTCCGCTATGGAGGCGGCCACCACCGAGACGATGTAGGTGCAGGCAAACGAATCCGCATAATCATATTTGACGGGCCGCAGCTGGTGGCGTCCGCTGTTGATGGCGCCATTGGGTACAGTGGACGCCGTCGCAGCTGCCGCTGTCGTCGTTGTCCCCGCTGCCGCATTGGCATTGGCGCTGGCCGCCTCTGCGCTGCTCGTGCTTATGGCGGCGGCAGTCACTGCAATCGTCTGTGGCGCTGGCATCTCGCAACTGCAATGGCATTTAGTTATTAACAAATTCAACTAAATATGTTGTTGTAGCTGTGCAGGCGGCGTTGCAGCTGCTGCTGTTACTGCGCTGCTGCTGCTGCTGCTGAAGTCGGTAATTGAAAGCGCGTGACTTGGTTAGGCAATGCAGAGCAGCTCAACGTTTTTCAAGGATGATGCTGTGCTGCGCACTCTTGGCTCTGCTATATATTTTTACATAACGACAACGACAGCGACGACAGCAACAATAACAAGCAGCGGCGGCAACGGCTGCCAACGACGTCAAAGTGCGAAGAAGCAGCAAAAACAACACCAAAATAAGTTTTTGTTGTGTTCGTTATGCTCGCCTTGTTGTGCCCGCAGCCGTTCAATTAGACAGACGCACGGCCCGAGCGCGCACTCATTGCAGAATTGATTTGGGTGCTCGGAACTGATATTTTTCTCGTCTTTGCTGCCTTTTGAGCGCTTATCAATTGTGCATCAATAAAACAAAAAAATATATATAGATGTGTGTGCTGCACAAAAACAAAAACAAACCCAAAACTGAGCGCAGTGCTGGAAAGCGGCGAACAGTGTGTGGAACGTACAAAAGCGCAAGGCTTAGTGTTGCAAAGGAAAGGAAAAGAGCATAGAAAACTGAACTAAATATTAGCCTTTAATTACATTTGCTATAAATCTTTAATTTTTTAAAGTTACATTTAGTTAAATATTTAAATGTTGATTGGCATTTGAATTGTCTGTTTATTGTGCACCTTAACTGCCCAACACTGCATTGCATTTTGCGATATATCGCATACGAATCGATATCGATTGCTGTGCAGCGAACAGCTGTTGATGAATTAGTAGGCCTTGTTTTCCATAGAAAAAAAGCTACCCATTAAATTGTTTTATATTTTGCAAATATTTCTTTAATTTTTCAGCTAGTTAGATATTTAAGCAGAGTGTCGATTGGCATTTGAATTGTCTGTTTATTGTGCGCACTGCATTGCCCTTTTGCGATATATCGCATACGAATCGATATCGATTGCTGAGCAGCGAACAGCTGTTTATGACTTAATTGGCCTTGCTTTTCAAAAACGGGCTCTGCTGTTGCTTGTCTTGCGTTATTTACTATGCGCATTGCGTCCGTTATTGCGCTGATTACTTCATAGCACGGCCCAGTAACTAAGAAAGCTATCAAAGTATTGTTGCAGTAATAAAATCAAACACAGAGAGATATACCAATTGCAACACCAAAGACAGCAACAACAACAACAACAAGACAAGAACTCGTTAAGGTAAGTAACAATATGGCATGAATCAAAAGCTAATAAGTAATCTATACCCGTGTCTGTGTTTGTGTGTGTGCGGTAGTATGAGCAAGACAGATATAGCCGCACCCAAAGCCGAGTCGAGCGCCCGCCAGAAACTGGAAACGTATCGAGTCTATGTGATCACCTGGAATGTGGGCAGCCGCTTCCCGGACAACATTTCGCTGCGCCAGCTGCTGGGCCTGCACGGCGAGGCCAGTGGGGATGCGGTCGAGGATTTGCCCGATATCTATGCAATCGGATTGCAGGAGGTGAATGCACAGCCGCAGCACCAGGTGCTGGGGCTCTTCAAGGAGGATCCGTGGACGCACAAGGCGAAGCAACTGCTGCGCGGCTACAACTATGTGGCCGTCAAGACGGAGCAGATGCAGGGCCTGCTGCTGACCATGTTTGTGCGCCGGCCGCACGTCGAGCACCTGAAGGACATCGAGGCGGAGTTCACGCGCACCGGCTTCGGCGGCATTTGGGGCAACAAGGGGGCGGTGAGCGTGAGATTCACGCTCTACGGCTGCGGCCTGGCCTTCGTGGTGGCCCATTTGGCCGCCCACGACCACCAGCTGGACGAGCGGATCGAGGACTACAAGCAGATACTCGAGAGCCATCATTACCATGTGAAGCGCTATCGCGAGATCTACGATCACGACTACGTCTTCTGGTTCGGCGATCTCAACTTTCGGCTGGAGGGCAACGACAGCGCCACCGAGGTTCGGGACGCCCTGGACGATGACAGCAAGCACGAAGCGCTGCTGCAGCGGGACCAGCTGTACCAGGTGCGCGAGCGCACGCAGAAGGCGTTCCAGGTGCTGCACGAGCGCCTGCCCGCCTTTCCGCCCACGTTCAAGTTCAAGGAGGGCACCTCCGAGTACGACATGAAGCGCCGGCCCGCCTGGACGGACCGCATCATGTACGCCGTGCAGCCGCTCAACCGCCAGCCGGGCATGCAGCTGGCCATCGAGCAGTGCTCCTACAAATCCCATCCCGCCTACAACATCAGCGACCACAAGCCGGTCAGCAGCGACTTCACGATCAAGCTGTACCCCAACTACCGGGCGCCGGGCGTCACCTTCACGCCGATCTCCGTGTGGCGGATCGGCGACGAGAACACCGTGGAGTACCGCAAGCACGCGGAGTTCGAGGAGGGGCCCAACGATTGGATCGCCATCTATGGCATCGACTACGCCAGCCTGGCGGACTACGCGGCCTACGAGTACGTGAACCAGGCCGAGTCGCCCAACTCCTCGGACTCGAATCAGGAGCGGGACTACTTTGAGATGCCGGCGCCGGCGCCGCATCGCCACCATCACCACCATCGCAATCGGCAGCGCCTGCGCCGCCAGCAGGATGCCAACGAGGAGCTCGTCCGCCTGGACTTCGCCGACGACGTCGAGCTGCGCCACGGCGAGCAGTACGTGCTCATCTACTTCCGCAGCACCGGGCTGCGCGGCGTCACCAGCATCGCGCACATCTCCGGCCCCTTCGTCGCCGAGAAGCGCAGCAGATCGCCGCACCGCACCGAGTACCACGTCGACTAGCTGGCGGAGGCCCTCGACATCTATATACTTTAGTAACCCTTAACCCTTACTTGTTGCACCCTATTCTATCCATATATGTGTTATCTATCTGTTATCTATAACTGTCGCAATACGATCCATGTGAATGCATTTCTTGTTTGACCTCTATCTATGTATATCTATCTATATAATCTTTATATGCATGCTTATACATTTCACTTCACGTTACGTGATTTCTATATATGTTTATTATTTCTTACGATATATATATGTTATATAATAACACACAAATACACGATCAAACGATATAGACCAATTGTCAGACTGTTCCCAGACATACGAATACGAACTGGTATAATCCCCTCTTTTGTAATACCTTATCAGAAGCCTTCAGTTTATATATACATATATATATATTTATGATACTTTATACACATTTATATATATACCCTATATTATAACTCGGCGGCATTTACAAAGCCTTAAGGTTTTCATTACCCACTCGGATATATATCATTTTTGTATACTGTTTCAACAGATTGTTCTCATATACCAAGGTTTTTTTTTACTCGTATAGGTATAGCCAGTTATAGACGTTTTTATACTCCGTCTCAAGTATTTTATTCAACTTTATATACCGTATATATGTTGTCCAGATAATACCCTTTACTTTTCTGATCTGCTTGCATTACCCGCCCACTTTTGTCTTATCTCTTATTACAGAACTTGTAATGGGCCTAGATAAGAGTACTTGTAGTAGGGTTAGTTCCTATATATACCCTATCTTTTTTGATAGAATTTTTATATAATTTTTGTGGTATTGTAAATATATAATTTATAGTATATATATTTAAAGTTTCAGTAGTTGGCCATATAATGGGCCTTACCTAGCTGGTACTTACAATTTTCTTCAAATATCTAATTTTTATATATGCGATAACTTATCTAAATGTGGTGCTTAGGCAAAAGTCATCGAAACTCGAAGTTATATGTGCTATATAAAGGAAGCAACTATATTATATCTATCTATCTATATATAACTTACATAGTGTTCTCTATATACTATAATATATCAGATATATGCCCATTTGCTCAAGCTTGCATTAAAATAAGCGATAAATTGATATAAAATCGATAGCTATGAAATCGATAACAAACTACTTTCAACCTTAGCTGTTTCACTCTCTCAAAAAAAGTAGTCAAATCAAGTATACCCAATGTTAGCCAGGGTATTCACTAGTCGATCACATCTAGCTAGCGTTAACTTTCCGGTTTTTGTGCCTCGTTTTCTGCACTGATCTTTATTTATATATATGATGTGCGTTGCCGAAGTATTTGAAGTGCTTCCAAAGAAAAACCTGTTTTTGCACTCGTAATCCCCATTAAGTCTAATGACGTCACATTCGTATTGCCACACCTGCAGCTCCACAGATGACAAATTCCCCATGCCCCAAAAAGCGAGCATACAATACAGTCGAGAGATATATAGTATGGTATATATATTTTTCTTTAAAATGAGTTTTTATTGGATGGTTCTTCTTAGATAAGCATATTATATAGTTATATATATAAATACGAATATAAATATAGATATAAATACATGATATATAGTTGCCTGCGCTAGTTAGTCATGACTTTTTATGCACAAATACAAAATACTAGATAATACACATACATGCTATATAGATATATATACACACACTTGGGGGAAAAGCTCATTAAAGATTTGCTCACTTTTCCGCTTTTCCGCTTTCGATCAACATTTCGGCGCAATAAACTTGAAGATCGAGGGAGGTGCGCTCCATAAATAGTCATGAAAAGATATACAAAATATTGCAATTGGTCGTTAAGTGTTGTCATCAAATCTCTTTAATATTTATCAGTTTTTTCTATATATAAATCTTTTTCTTTTCTATATTTTAAATTCCTTTGCAGACTTTTTCAATTTCAAATTGTTTCGAGCGAAGTTTCTTTTGGAATACTTTGTTAGATATATATCCATATATATGTGTTGTGTGTGTGCTTAGATATTAGTTATGCTCTACAATATATTCGTTGATCAGTTACATTTGATATAGATATATATATAGGATTATTCGAGTGTTAATGAAATTTCATGCATCAATTTCAATTGTTCAATTACAATAATTAATATATGTATATACACAGTTATATACAATTGACTGTTTGTATCTTCTATATAAAAGATATATATATAGATATATAAAATATAGTTATATATGTATTCGCTGCCTTTGCCTCAGTCAGTTGATAATTTAAAAGTATTCGTTGTAGTCGCTTCAAAGAGAGAAAAGAAAACACAACAAATAAACAAAACCAAATGTACTTAAATATAGGACGTTCACGTTATAAAGAGTTGGGGGAAATTACTTTTGGCCTGAACACTTTGGAAGTAAACTATACGAATACAGCTAGCATAATACAAAATGTGCTTAAACAACTACGAAAAAAAAAGTTTAAATTTTAGTTTACATTTGTTTCGGTCTTGTTGTTGTTGGTTTTTAAAACGCATTAAATATTTTTCTTCTCTCTCTCTTTCTCTCTTCGCGTGCGTTTTACGCACTAATAAATTAAAATATTATAAAAAAAATATTGTTTGCATAATTGTACTTTTTTTTAGTTTCTGCGTTAATTGTAAATGTAAAAAAAAAATACATTTTGTTAATGGGGGGAAGTGCGGGTTGAGGGTATTTGCAAGTCGTGCAACTGTAGCAGCCTAACGAATCCGATCTGGCAACACTGGCAGACAGCTAACTGTGCATCGCGCTGCTGTCCGGTTAATTAAACGCGCTTTCTTCTTTTGGCATCTTCTTTATCTCTGCTTTTTGTCTATTTGCTGTCGTTGTTGTTGTTGTTGCTTTTTTTCTTATTTCGCTTCTATTTATATTATTTTTTTTATGTTGCTTTGCGCCATTTAACCTTGATCAGTTTGCATTCCGTTGAACTTTTCTAGCTGTGTGTGTGTGTGTGTGTGTGTGTTATTGTTATGCCTTTGTGTGTGTGTGCATATCAAAGTAAACTATTTAACCGTTCTCAATGTTTGTTTAATTAAGCGCGCGCTAAAAAAACAATGCACACACACACACAAACAATATCACTTCCAGTGTTTACAGTTACAGCCTCCGCTTTCAGCTAGAATGGCAGGCAGTAAAAGCTCCACACCTTCCCACAGCATCCACGTTCCACTAGCGCAAACGCAATCCACTAGTTCCACTCCAAGGCTATAGCTGTTAGATTCTAAAATAAAAAAATAAAGAAATTGCTTGAATTAGAAATATATTTATTTTAAATAAATAAGAAATAAATAAAATATATTTACCAACACTTAAACAGTAAAATTTACGCAAATAAACGAAATCTAATTGGTAAACTCCAATTAGTAAGCTACAAAAATTTCAAATTTGATTAAGCAATCGGAATGACAGCACACAGCGAACGACACACATATGCATGCACACACACACACACTCATGCCGCCGCTAACGTTTTCGTACGTGCGATGACGTAAAATGCAGCGCAACCGCAATTCCAATCAGAATCAGCTAATTTAAATGTTGCCTTTTTCTCACACTCGAAGCATTTTTGTGGCAGCACTCGAAAAAAAAAAGAAGAATAAAAATAACAAAACATAGCAGCGCCAAGAAAGAATAGACGAAGAGGAAGAGACAGCAGCAGCAACAAAAAAAAAAATGCCTCAACAATAAATTCCTTGTGACGGGGCTGCTGCTGCTGCCGTTGCTATTGGCTGCGTTTTCATAAGCAAAACACATGCTTAGAAAGTGTGCCTGTGTGCGTGCGTGTGTGTGTGTTGCTTTTTGTAAATTGCCATTTGAAAGTCGCTTCAACAATGAAGACAATGAATGCGTCTTGTATTTTGTTATTTGTGGGCATTCCTTTGACGCCTACCCTAGCCGGCTGGCTGCTCGTGGCGTTTTGCAACACTGCCCGCCTGCGACTTTTCAATTAGAATAGCAAATTGCTCAAGTCGAGGCCTTTGCTCTGCTCTGCTCTGCTCACTCAATCAGCACTGTCGCTCTGTATGTGTGTGTATAAATATAGCTATCTTGCTTTATCCCTTTTGCTGCACATATCCCATGGCACACCGTTATGTGTACAAATTAAGGCATTTCTTTTGTGCTGCTCACACACACTCAGTTACTTATGCATGCATGCATGCATGTCTGTGTGTATGTGTGTGTAAGTAATTTGCTCGTCTTTGTTTGACTCTGCGGCTAAAAACTGATTTTGAAAGCACAAACATTCACACACACACACACACACATGCGCGCACTTACAGTTTCACACAATACACTCTCACATTGCAAGAAAGAGCTTGGCCAGCTGGGCATGGGCATGGGCCTGGGCCTGGGGCTGGGCAGTCAAGTTGGCCTCTCGCTCGCTCGGTCAATGCGCGTGCTTGAATGTTGTGCTTATTGCGGTTATTACCGTTGTTGTTGTTGTTGTTGTTGCTGTTGCTATTGCGCAAGCCTACCCGCTTGCGGTGGTTGGTGCCGCTGCTGCTGCTGCCTTCATTGTCATTGTTGTTGTTATTGCTGCTGCCGTTGCTTCAGTTGTTGTTGTTGTAGGACTCGGTTTACTTTCGCATTGTCGCTCGTCTCAGTTTTCTGCAAATTGTGAAGAAACAACAAAAGGGCAACAGATGATTACCAACATATTCACTTCACGTTCACGTTCGTGCGAGGGTTGCTCAACAAGTTCAGTCAACTTTTAAATTGTTTTCTCGTATTTTTGATAAATAAATATTTCTTATTATCTATGAATACAATATATTGTAAACATTTTTTTTACATAAATTATAAATAAATAAACAATAAAAAGCTTTAAAAGTTTTATAATCTTAAAATTAATTTTATATACAAAAATTGCTGTTTGATTGTTTTGTTTTCCTTTTGTGAAACTTTCCTCGCTTAAGTCAAACATATTTCCCTTACACACAGCGAATTTATATTTTTTTGGGCAATTTTTCAAGCTACCCTCGCTTCAGTTAAACTCAACTTCAAGTTGAGCCGCAAATTAAAAGCGGATAGAACAATTTACTTCAGTTTAACGAAGTTTTTATGCTCTAGTGCATATATGATTGTATCTACATGGATACCTACACATATATCTATGTATATATGTATGATCTATGGAAGAAAGATCTCGCATAGATAAATCATAGTCTCTAAGTAAATTTTCTGTTAAGGAATGCAGAGTTCAAGCAGACACGCGCCATACATGCATACATATATATCTTTCTTTATATATATCTATATTGTACTATATAGTCTCCCCTCCCCCTTCACTCTGCCGTTTATAAAAGAGCTGAGCGTAAAATGTAAATGGGCCACATTGCAATTATAACTTGAAAAACTGCAGAACGAACAAATTAAAATTGCGGCCAAACTCGATTAATGAACGGAGTGTGTGTGCATGTGTGTGTCGATGTGTGTGTGTGTATGAGTCAGTGTGCGTGTGTGTGTGTGTGTGTGTAAATGCTGTACGTTTTGCATTTTTGCTGCATTTGCTTATTTGACAAAAAGTACTCAACGCTACAGACACGTACTCGAACTCGAACTCGAACTCGAGCTGGCAGCTCGCATTCGCATCCATAAGATACATTCGCATCTATAAGATACAATTCGCATTTATAAGATGCACTCGGCACACACAGACAGCGATAGGCGCGTACCGGTTGACGAAAGATGCTCCACTCCCTGCACCTGCCATCTGCCCCCTCCATCTCTGTCTCTGTCGTGCCCCCCTCCTCCCATATGGATATAGCTCATTTAGATCTGCGGATCGACTGCTGCACGGCTGCTGAGCGTGACGGTGACACGTTGCATGGGGATTATGCAAAAAAGCCAAAGAAATTGCAGTCGCAACTGCAACTGGCAGCTGCGGCACGCACAGTGGGGCCAGGCCAGCGCAGAAGCAACTCTTAATCTAAACAAAAAGTGAACTGCATTTGCATCCGAATGAGGAAATGCAGGTAAATAAAGGTGTAATTGTTTATAAACATGCAAAGGCAAACAAATTCCAAGTAGCCCCAGTCCCAGTCCCAGTCTCCATAGTAAACAATTCGGTTTGGGTAAACAAACAGAGTTGGAAAGTTAACTGACAATCAAGAACTGCTTGCGCCTGGCCAAAAGGTGTTATAGACGTAGTTCCTATCTGTCTTTGTTTAAACACACATACATATATTATAAACAATTTAAATGTTTCAAATTTTTGTATAGATTGAATCCGAATACTTGACAGAGAGCTATTCCACAGAAGATAAACAGTGGAACGACTCTACGTTGTGTATACTAAGGAGGTTCCGTTGGGAAGTTGCTTTAAAACGAGTTGAGTGAAAGGAGGTCCTTAAGAATGATTGGGATTAGATAGACATACGAGTCTGAGAGTAAATGTAAAATATATTTCTGATCAATTTGTGCCTTAAGTCTGTTGATCTTGAAGAATATCCCTTATTTGTCTATATTAGGGTGTTTCTGATTTAACTTAAAGTTATCTTGATTAAGAATAAGACTTTCCTCTTTTGCAGGTATTATGTATATAGATTATGTATTCAAATGTTAAAGAAACTCTCTGATCCCGGCGTCTAGAGACGCCGAGAAGTTTCTAGCAAACTAAAAATTATATAGACCAATGAAGTTCCCTCTGATATAAATACTTATTATAATATCAAGTGAAATAAAATCTCTGATCTAACTTGAAGATCTTTGTTCCTTTAGGTCTATAAAGACTAAGAGTTTTTTTCTTAGGCTATTAGATCTAACTTAAAATGATCTATCTTAATGGCGTTTCTCTTATTCGAACGATTATGAGGCATTATTATGGAGTCTCTAAACTTGTTCTTTTCCTTTAGAGTTCCCTTTTTTTTGGCTCTATTATAATACCAATTGCAAGAGAAGTCTTCGATCAAAGTGAAATTAAGAGATAGTCTCTGAACTAAACTCGAGTTTTCTCATTCTTTTGGCTGTATGTGATAGTAATTGAAGAACAAATTTCAGACCTAATTTATCTAGATTGAGAAAAATCTCTAATTTTACATAAAATGATCTTGACTAAGGCAATCTTCACTTCTTCTGAATGTATTAGGAATTCAAATGCAGGAAAGATCTGTAATCTAACTCGGAATTCACGTAATAAATAGAACAATGAACAATGTAATTGCAATTACAATGAATCTAAATGAAGGAGCGAGTCACTTACTACTTCACTTACTCACTTACTTCTGATCAATTGTTATATATCGACAGTTATATATCAGGATCTATTATGACTTAAAGCCTAGTAGTCCGGTAGAGTTTAATAATTGTGAAACATTTTTTGACCTACCGCCTCTTCTGGAACTACAATGGTTCCAAGTGCAAGAGCAGACTCTGGTCTAACTTTCAGCTCTCTAAACATTACTGACCAGCTATATATATTTTTATTTTGTTTGCTATACAAATTTAATTACCCTCGAAAGACACTCGCATTAATTAGTAGAATAGCTAAATATTAGATTGGTAAGTGCAACTTCTCGCTCGCACTATCTTAATTCTGAAGAGCTCCATTTAAGTAGAACTGCTCAATTATCAACTATGAATAATGGAAGCAGTTAAGATATCATGTATAAAGCCATAAAAATGACACAGAATCCCATGAATAGCTTTAATGTGCCACGATATATATGTTAATTGTGAGCTGAAGACCGTCCGTGACATGTGCTCGATAAGAAGAGAGCTCTTAACTGTGTGTGTGTATGTATGTATGTGTGTGTGTGCGTTTGTAAATGTCGTTAAGAGCGCTTGTGACCCGGCACAGTTTTAAGCCCGGTTTTTTCTTTTTTTTTTTTTTTGTGTGTGGATGCGT
Source organism: Drosophila pegasa (assembly GCA_035046225.1). Lineage (NCBI taxonomy): Eukaryota > Metazoa > Arthropoda > Insecta > Diptera > Drosophilidae > Drosophila > Drosophila pegasa. The sequence continues at coordinate 389,737 of JAWNOD010000063.1, forward strand.
CGGCTTTATGGCATTGCCCAAAATGTTTCTTGCATAATACTCGAGACGATAATGGCCCATGGGGCAGGTTGAAGCCGGAGCTGTGATACATACACAAGCACACACACACACACACACATTTGAGTGTGTTGACCGGGTAAAACCACCTCAATAAACAGAAACAAACACACGCACACGAATTTCCTCTCGCGCCGCCTTGATTATTGGCTTGGTAAACATACCACAACCGCCCCCTTGCTCGATCCTCCCCTCCCCAACGCATAATGCACACCCCGACATCTGTTTCTGTTTCTCTTACTGCAGTGACGCAGTCCACAAATTTCTACATACATATACACACACACATATATATGTATATATTGTATATTAAAAATCATTTTAATTTCAATTTCGTTTTCGATTCGATTTCGATTTCATTATGGTGTTCCGCATTCTACCCTGGCTGCAGGGTCATACACAATTTTGGTAGAATCATGTTATGTATATATATACATTATATATGTATAATTAATGTACGCATATACAAACAAATGATATAGCTAGTAATTTATGCTCGATTTGGGGGAATTAAAAGAAAATTTCGTTACGAAATCGTAGAAAATTTTTTGTATTTTTTTTCGGAAAAGCTAAAATGTGAATGGATAAATGGGAAATTTGATAATTTTATATATATTTAATTAAAGAATTGATAAATAAGAATCTTCATACTCATTAGTCATTTTATATTGCTTTCAATACATTGTGTTTATCACTAAGTTTTGCGCTCCTACATTTAGTGCTCAGTCGCACTATTATTTTTATGAATCGTATATAATCGTATATCGTATAGATCTCATTTATGTTCTTATATTTCTCTCTATTATACATATTAGAGACCTAGCAAAGCCTTGCAGCCAACCTACTTCTACTCTTAGTCAACTTTACCTGCTTTAATATGCATGCATATAGCAGCATGATGCTGATGACATATTGCCCATATAAGGCAAACCACTTTCAATGTCAGCCTGAAGTTTACTTGAGTTGAGTTGGGCTGATTCATAGATTTAGTCTGCTATATGTGATGATATAGTGGCTCATATTCAGACATAGATATATGTATTATATTGATCTACATATTCTTTTAGCATAATCAAAGAGATCCCCAAAGCTAAAAGTCCTTAGTTATCTTCTCAATTGATAATGAAAGTCATAAGATATATGATATATGATATACGATATATGATATATGATATGAATAACACCCTATACAACTGTCTAAAGTCTCAAAATTCTTTATTTCAGCTGCATTTCCCCATTTCGACTCTCCTTGAGCGTGCTCTATGCATTCAAGTGCCGCCTGCAGGGTATTGGCTAGTCGAGCACATCTTTTCGTTAGCCAATGTGTCTGTGACGCTCAATGCAACACTTACTTCAATTGAGGGGGGATTGGAAGGGGTGCGGGGGGTCTGGACAGTTGTGCTTGGAATTCCGGGTGTTAGGTCGTCGCTGATGGCTGGGGGAATCAAGTAAAAAGTTCTTATCACAGCGTGTTAACCGTGTGTCCATTTCTTCTATCAACATGCATAACATTTAAATGGACTCAAGAGGATGCCATAAAAACACACACACATACACTCTGTGTGTGTTTGTGTGTGTCAAGGGTTGCGCTGATTATTTTATGGCCATGTGGAAATCTACAGGAAATGTCCGAATAGCCAGCGGCGCTGCCCGCGCATTTTTCCCTTGAAAAACAATGAAAAACATTTCACATTTCACATTCCTACGCCTCTTTTTGCGCTTCTTCTTCATCGGCCGGATTTTTATGGCACTTTCAAGTGGTTCGTTCGCAGCGCAATAAACACGGAAGAAGAAGACGCGGCAGACGCAATTGTAAACTTGGCGCATAGCTGTAAAACAATTAAACAAGCCCAGGCAGGCCGGGCATGGCCAAAACACGCAACGCACAAGAATCTGTGCAGCAGGCGCCGCGGCGCCTCCACCAACGGCGCTGGCAAATTTCCCGAAACCTCACATATGTCATCCATTTCCCTATGTCCTGTTATTTCCCACCCAGTTCCCATTGCGAATTCCGTTCCCTCTCCCTGCAGAAGTCACATGGACTCGAGCACTTACTGTGGGCGTACCTAATGGCCCACGCTCACTCCATTAAGAAAAAAACCAAAAAAGAAAATCGAGAAAAACCATTCGCAAATTTTCATTTAGTCAATGTGAAGCAGACCCACAGAGAGTGGGAAATGTGAACAGCAATAAGATATATAAGATATATCCTATATATGTCTATATTGATATATATGGATACCATGGATGGATATCAATGGTAATATCAATATCCATGAATGTGGATCTATATCTATATTTATATTTGGATATCTCTATATATCAAAATATATACCCATATCCATATCTATATCTATCTATGTACCTCTCTATATTTACATACTTATATCTCTAAGGGTATATTTCAATATCTATGCACAGATGTAGATATAGATACTGTTATGGAATGTACAGAGATCCATGGATCAATATCAATATCCATGAATATGGATAGCTAAATCTATATCTCTATCTATCTATCTATATCCATATATATATCTATATCTATATCTATATCTATATCTATATCTATATCTATATCTATATCTATATCTATATCTATATCTATATCTATATCTATATCTATATCTATATCTATATCTATATCTATATCTATATCTATATCTATATCTATATCTATATCTATATCTATATCTATATCTATATCCTTATTTCTATTTATCTATATCTATATCTATAAACCTATATATCTTAAACACCTTGTATAGTATGCTGACTGCAAAAACAAGCATTCAACCCGAATTTCGCAAGCCTAGAGGTGCACAACTTTTTGAGTTCGCATAGTTCACAATGGTGAAATAGAGTTTTACATAAGGATAGATGGAGACTTTGAAGCAAGCACAGTCATATCTATTACTCATATAAGTAATGTTTGTTAATTAAAAAGTTTTATCACACTTTTGGACGATCCACTCAATTCTGCTCTATAAAGTACTTTTCTTGCATTTATAGACTGTAGCATGCTTCCCATTCATGAAAGATTCACAAAAGTCTTATAAACTTCAGGCTAGTATATGATATCATTGCACACATGGGAAGGTTTTCTTTTTCAAGTTATCTATGGCAATTACGTGCTTTGTTGCCTTTGCTAAGCTATCTAGAAAGTGGCATGAAATTGGAGCTCTATGTTCGATGACAACTATGGGAACTATCGCTGGCATATAAAGCACTCACAAGGAGGGTTTCTAAGTAAGGATTTTCCTCTAGCTAGGTCGAATGATTCTTCTTGATCGAACGATTTCAATCTATAAAGTATATCCAGATGTTATTTAGTCGCTAGCATTATTCACTGATGAGTAATTCCCTTGGTTTCTCTGTGAGGTTTCGCAACCTTAGCTGGATCGTATTACCTCATTAGGGAACTACTAATGCGATATAATTTGATGCAGCTGCTAGATGCTCGCCATAGGCGCACGCTGGGTGACAAATGGAACTAGGCGGACTATATCTGAGCACCCGACAAACGTAATTCTCAGTTCAAATAGAGATACCTTTGTTTTCCCTCTTCTTTCAAGTTCTGTTTGCGACCGGGAGACAGTGAAAGTGAGCCAATTGACGGCTCTATGACTGGATGTTTGTATTTGCCCAAGGTGCGGCTCGATTACAAGATTTACCTGTGCGTCTGTTTGTTTCGGGCAAATAATCTTATCGCCACAGTGCCGTCCATAAAGTTGGCCACGCTCTTCAAAAGATTCCCCCTACCTAATTATGTCTGTGTCTGTTGTCTAGGTCTTATGATGGGTAAATAGAGCTATAGCTAGCCATTAGCTAGAGATGTGAGTGAGATGAGTCGCCTCCTCTGCAGAGTCTAGATCTTTCCTACTTTTATGACCACGACTGTATGATTATGCATATTGATCAAACGGCTTGGCTTACCTTAGCAAATGGTCTCCAAGGGTATCTTTGCTGTGGCTGCCGCTGGCGGTGGGGCTTGGGCACTGGGACTGTCGGCTGGTGGGATCGAGGTGGGGGCCTCCTCGGTGGTGGGGCTGGCGGGTGTCGTGGTGGTGGTTATCGTGTTGTTCATGGAGATGTTTTGGGTGAACTCGGTGCCATTGGCCATGGAGGGCAGGCCCTGGGAGCTGCTCGAGTGCTGGACCCCGTTGGTGGTGTTGGTGATGTCGTGGCGGAGGCGCGGGCAGCAGATGCGCTTGCAGGCGGTCCACACCTGCGGCTGGCAGCCGACGACGATGAAAATGAAGACGCCCTGCAGCGCATTGATGAGATCCGTCAAGAGCCAGGCGCCATGCGGACCGCCCACCAGCCACGAGATGATGTCCCAGATCCAGGTGACGCCCATCACCACGACCAGCTTGAGGCAGACGCGACCCAGCGCCGACTTCTCCGACGTCGACTTGACATCGTCGCGCTTCCACAGCCCGCACGTCAGCTGGTGCGTGGTGGAGATGAAGAGCACGATGTTGGCGCACAGCAGGAGGCCGATGGGGCCGTAGAAGTAGGCGAAGATGGTCAGCGAGCGGTTGTCGAACCAGCAGAAGGGCTGGCCGAAGCCCGGCCGCAGCATCGAGGTCTCCGTGTCCGGCAGCTGGTCCACGAAGGCGGCGATGGCGCAGATGAGCAGCGGCAGGCCCCAGGCGTAGACCGAGTACAGGCGCAGGCGGATCGACTCCTGGTTGCGCTCGAGAGAGCTGGGCCGGAAGTCCCGGAAGGTCCACCAGATGTTGAAGCACATCGTGTTCAGCCAGAAGAAGGCGGAGAGGAAGAAGAACTGCATCCCGATGGCGATCAGCAGGCAGCTGGCTGTGCCGGGCTCCAGGCTCGAGCTCAGCTCCTCGATGGCCAGCAGGATCTTGCCCAGCAGCAGGCAGAAGACGTAGTAGATCTGGCAGCGCCAGTGCAGCGCATGATGCACCGCCGGCAGCATGTACCCGGCCACCAGCGTGGCGGCCAGGAAGATGATCGAGATGATGATGCCCACGTCCAGGACGGCCTTCTGCAGGCTGCCGTCGCCCGCCCCGCCGTAGGAGAGATTGTTGTGGTCGTCGGCGAAGTGCTGGGTGCAGGCAATGATCTTCACCTCGCCCGCGCGCTGCGTGTGCTCCAGGCAGAACTGGGCGGCCGTCAGGTTGGTGTGGCTCAGCTGGAGGGAGCCGCTGCTCCGGTTCAGCGTCGCCTCGTGCCAGTCGCCGGCGATGGCGTAGCCGGTGCCCGTGCCGTTGCCGTTGCCCTTGCAGTCGGGCAGCTCGTAGGCGGTCTGGTAGCTGCCCGGCTCCAGGTGGGGCAGGTTCAGCTGGCCGCTGTCCGAGTCGCGCTCCGCCGGCGTCTGGATGACGCACGTCTTGGCCACGCTGTCGTAGTAGCCCCACCTGCCGCAGCACTTGCGCAGCCGCAGCATGGGCGCTGTGGAGCTGGCCGGACGCAGTGCATCATCCGTGGCGGGTGCACGCTCTGTCGCCGCCTGGGGATCCTTGTGCTGGTCGAGGCAGACCAGCGCCACGCCCTGATCCACACAGTAACGGGCGGGCTCGATGAACAGGCCGCGCTCGTGCACCTTCATCGTGCCGTTGGGCAGCAGCACGACGTTCGCGTCGCGGCTCATGAACAGCTCCTGCTGCTGACCCTGCGCCTGGCAGGGCGGCCGCACGTTCGGCAGGAACTTGATGAAGCGCGGCTTGGCGCCGCGCGGCTCGAAGAAGCGGCTCTGCTGCTTCAGGTAGACCAGCGGCACCCACTTCTCCGAGGAGCCAGCGACGCACTCCAGCGTGCTCCCGATCAGATACTCGCCGTGGTGGCAGCACTTGTTGATCAGGACGCGCGGCGGCGGCGGCCGGCCGGAGGCGCTGCCAGGCGACGCCGCTGTCGTCGTCGTCGTCGAATCGTCCTGGCTGCTGGCTGCGCCGATCAGCAGCGCCACCAAAAGCCAAAAGCTCTTCATCTCTGTGGCTGTGTGTGTGTGAGCGAGAGGGGAATATAAAGTGTCCTCCTTTTCCTTTACTGCTGCACGCAACACTGTTTCTTGTCTTGCTTATTCAAATAATAAATATGCTTGCGTTCACTACTATTTAAAAACGTAGTAAAAGTTCATTAATTGCTACGTTTTCAGCCTCCTTCGGGTTAATACTACTTTTGCGGCTGCTGCACACAACACTGTTCTCCTGTCTGGCTGAGACCAGCTGAAGGTAAGCTTTGTGCTGCTTGCAGCACACAACACTGTTAGACGCCTGTTGCCTTCGCTGTACTTTCAAAACACACACACACACACACATACACGTTTGCTTGAGCAATGCTGAGCGGTAATTTTGTTGTTGTTTTGTGCCTTATTTTCTTCGTCTAATTTCGTGGTCTCTCTCGCTCTCTCTCTTGCACGTTTGCAGGCGCTCGTTGTCAATTATGTGGAAATACAAATACTGTTGTTGTTGTTGTTGCTGCTCCTCCTCTTCTTGTTGTCTATCTTGCATTGTGTTTGGCACTATTTATTGTTGTTGCTGTTGCCGTTGCCGTTGTGTCGCCCGCTGCCCGCCCCGTGGCTGCATGTGTTGTTGGCGTTGCCAGCGTCGTCGTCGCCGTCGCCGTCGTCAAGCACGCATGATCTTTTCTCTCTGCTTCTCTTCAGCTATTCGCTTTCGTCTTCGTCTCACTCAATTGTCTTGTTCTGCTGCTTCTTCTTCTTCTCCTTCTTGTTGCCGTTGCCGTTTCGTTTCGGTTCTCAAGCGTAGCAGAAAATTTGCTTTTCACTTTTCTCCGCTGTCGCTATTCATTGCCATTTTACTTGCTGCTGCTTAATGTTTACTAATCAAATGCATTAATTTGGCTTCTTTGCCTTTCTTTCAACACTCGGCTTAACTTCGCGTCAGTTGAACGAACCACAAATTCAATTCGAAGCGCGTCGTTCGAAAAAAAAATTGAATCGAAAAAAAACGCACACACGTAAAAAAAGTCAACGCGAGCTGCACGCCAGCTCTGAGCGAATTCAAGAAAGCGACTGGCGCACTGTTAACCGCTAACAGGCATGCATTCACGTTGTGCAGCCGCCTACGTTCGGCCACTGTTGTAGTGTGTTGTTGTATCGATAGGCTGTTATCGATGGTTTGGCGCGCATTTCTATCGTGTTTGGGAGTGCCAACAGCTGTTGCTAGTCGGTTGCAGACTTGGCTAAGCCTGGTTAGAGGTAGTTGTGCTTGCTGCTGCAGTTGGTTTTGTTCTTGACTGCGGTGGTAAAATTGACTAGTTATTGTTGCATTGCATACTTTTGGGCGGGTGTTGTTGTGCTTTTGCCATGGGTTTGTGTTATGGATGAGCTTAAAGTTGCTGGTGTTCTCAGTATTAAAGCTTTGCTGTGCTATAATTTGGTTTGTGTCTGTAAATAGTGGTTAAGTGTAGACAACAACCTGTTGCTATAAAGTGGAAAATTTTTGTTTTTTTGGAGTTTTTTTTGGAGTTTTCTTGGAGTTTTCTGGGAGTTTTCTTTTCTCTCCCTCTCCCTCGCTCTTATTGTGACTTATTGCTGCCCCTAGGCCTAGTTAATACCCCAGGAGCTCAGCCCAAAAAAAAAAACTAATAAATAAATCGCGTCGCCCCGAAAATCCACCAAAAAGGTGAGGGGTGGGGGGTGGTTGGGGGGCTGTATTATGAAAGGGGGTGTGGCTGCTGCACATCTATTTCTGGGGTTGCTGCCCTCGCTGCAAAATTAGATAGAAAATAGAAACAAAATCCATTTGATTAAGCTTGAATGAGGCGAGGTGGAGTGGGGTGGGGGCGGGGGTGGGTGGTTGGTGGTGCGGCGGGTTGGCCGGCTGGTTTACAGGGTATGCGCATTAAGACGTCAAGCGACAGCAGCGCAAATCGTTAAGCCAGCCGAGCGGAACGGACGACGCTTGCGAAAATTCACCACGCCGAGAGCCACCCGAAGCCACCCACAACCACCCACAACCACCCACAGCCACCCAGAGTCACCCACTCCATGCGGGTGGCTCAACCTGCTCGACTTTTCGGCTGTTCTCTGGTGCTTGAAATTAGATTTTTGACTGAGCGACGAGTGGAAAGGGGGAGTGGCAAGGGGGGCGGGGTGGGGCAAGGGGGCGCGGCTGCACCACTTGGCCAGTGTTGCATAACATTCGCTGCGCGTCTTAAGTGCGCCACACGTGGCCAGCGCGCCCACACGAGGGGGGCGTGGCGCGCTCATGCGCGCCGAGCAAATCCTTCGGCGCAGAGCACGTGATTTATAATACCCTGTAAAACGAGGAGGTGGAGGGCAGCACCTCGCCCACCATCTCCCCCTCTCCCTCTCTCTCTCTCTCCCTCTCTCTGCCTGGGTCGTCGCGCCGTCGAGTCGATTTCTGGGCAACAAATAAATGTTTATGAGCGGATTATGTTTGCCTTAGCCAAATGCCAGCCGAATTTAATGAGCCCCGCCGATAGCGCCGCCCCTGGCTCGACTGACCGCATACCCTGTAAAGTAAAGGAGGGCGAAGAAAGCGAGATGGATTTGAAGTAAATTTAAATAGATTTTTGGTAGAAATTTGTATTGATGGATTGGCTCTAGATCTATATTCTATATTTAATATATATGTTTGTGCTCACAAAAATAGCAGTGCTGCACTACACAGAGCTCAAGTCTATTGAGGAGGCTATAAAATAAGAGGATTCCCACTTTTCTATCTTTCTTTCTTCTCTGTTCTCTTTTCTATCTTTCCCATTTTCTCTCTTCCTTATTTTCTCCTTTATCGCTTCTCTATTCAATCCTTCCATATTTCCCTCTTTTCTTCTTTCCTCGTCGCTTTTTTCTCCCTTCTCTCTGCTCTCTTCTATCTTTAAGTCGTTCTCTCTTCCCTCTTCTCTATTTTTTCTCTTCTCTCTTCTATCTTTCCCTCTTCCCTTCTTCCCTCTTCCCTTTTCGTTCTTTCTTCTTCCTCCCTACTCTCTTCTCTCTGCTTTCTTCTATCTTCTCTATGCTATGCGCACAGTGGGTCTATCTATGGAGGAAGTCAACAATGATCCACTGACAGAATTTGATTTTTGAGTCTAAAGTCCAGGCTTTTGTTGATTGGTCACGCCTCCAATGGGCTAAGGCACATATGTATATCTTATATTATGAGTGGGAGAATGCGTCCTGTTCACATGAGTATATATTTTGACTTCCAAGTCTCTTTGGCTTGAGTAGTGATAGAGATAGAGTATTTCCAGATTTCCCAAGTCCCTAGTGGCTGCAGTTGTAATACGCTATAAATTGAGTAAACTAAAGAGTAAGTATTCCAAATGTCAAGTCTCTCGCTTCAATATAGACAGAGGGACCAGTCGGACAAACGGGTGGATGGATCAACGGACAATCGGACTAAAGGACGGAAGGACGGACAAACTGACTTATGGATATCGCCTATTGCCTTTACCATTCATAAAGGAGCATAACATGACTAAGGATTCCTATAGTTCACTTCTAATTGAATATCTGTCCTCAATAGCGTAGCTACACTTTGAGTTCCACTTTACAGGGTATCCATTATAGTCTAACAGAAATGCTAACGTCGCCGTCGCCGTCGCCTGGCGCATTTTTAATTGAAATATGTCGCCGCGACATTTCATACACATTTAACAATCCATCAGGCATTTTCATTTGCCGCCACTCCCCAGGTCGCCCCCGCCCCCGCCCCCCACCGCTACTCGCTGGCATCCACTTAATGGCACTCTGGTTGCTCGGCTCGTTGTTGTCTAATTTATGCCGCAATCGTTGCCGCCTTGTCTTCAATTAGTCGCCCGGCGACTGCAACTGCATCTGCGACTGCGACTGCAACTGCAACTGCCCCAAGGGGCAGCCACTCGCATCTCCATTTACAATCGATCGAGAGAGAGTGGGGGAGGGAGAGAGGGGGAGGGGGAGGGGAGACTTCAAACTATTCGTCTAGTATTACTTGATACTTAACCGTCCTTTATTTATGTCCCTGTCAACGCCTCTCAGCTGCTCACTTCTCCCAAATGCGAAAACCAACTAGAAATTAAAGTCAAAGACGAAGTCGATAATACCCTAACTATAACTATATCTATATATATATATAGTATACATCATATAACACTTCTTGCTGCTCATATTTCTTGCTATCTTTCGCTTATAATATCTGACTATCAAGTGAAATGGCTGTCAAATTTAACAGCTACTTGAGACCTATCATTAACCTGACTGTTAACTATATAGCAGAGACTTTTGCGCCTTCTTTAACCCTCAAGTTATATAAATGACAATTTCATCATGTGCATGTCAAAGTTAACAGCTACTTTTTGCTAATTTCTTATCTAGCTGTTACATATTGAGCATAAATATCTTTCTTTAGCGACTTTTGAGTTTTTCAGCTCCAGCCTAAGCATGCGACATTTAAATCTATCATGAATATCTATGTATTTGTCTGTCAAAGTTAACATTAACTTTAAATTGTGCTCTAACTAAGCTATTAACTAGCAGTTAAATATATAGCAGTCACTTGTTTTGCAGACACACTTCATGCGCACTTCTACTAAAGCCAAAAAATTCCAAATTCAAATGTGAATGTCAAATTTAACAGCTACTTTCAAAAATTTGATCTGACAAAAATTATTTTTATTTAATTCTCATCTTAACTTCAATAAAGCAGTTCAAGTTGCCAATGCAGTTGTCAAAGTGATTGTCAAAGTTGACAATCACTTTGCCCTCAATTGCTTGTATTTATTCGCTGACAACAGTTTTAACATTCATTTTTTATCAATCAACTTTCATTCCTTATTTCCTCATTCCATTGAGTGTTGCCATCTGCCATGGCCTTGCCACACTTTCCATTTCCACTATTTGAGCGTGCCGCTGCTCTGCACTAATATGCCCCGAGTGAGGGCATTCCAAGAGCTGCCTCAGGCCCGCATTTTGTGGGGGGCAGCGACAGGCGGTCGGGCGGTTGGGAGACTGCTTTTTTTTTGTTAATTGAAACCTGTTGTAAATCACAAATCATATTGGCGTCACTTGTCCCAACAGCAGCGGCGGCAGCAGCAACAGTTGCTGACAACGGCAGCAACAGTTGCAGATGTCGCCAGTTTTTCATATCGGGAAAAGCTCGACGGGGGCGACTGCGACGGCAACATCTTCTTGCATTACATCTCGGGCCCATTTGCCCTGGGAAACATTAGATCATAAAAGCCCAAAGTTAAGTCTTCGATATAGAGCAGATCAGAGTGGGGAGAGACCTAAGTAGATATCTATGATTAAGCATTGCTAGCTGAAGATCTACGAGCTGGTGAGTGCAGAAGTCAGAGAAGAAATTTACAAAATTTGATAAATTGAAAATTAAACTTAAAAATGAATTCATCGCTGGGCGAAGGAGTGTTAGATATTCGATTATATACTATAGGTGGAACTAGACTTATGTAAGTAACTTTTGGAAAAACCAAATCATCTTAATATGAGTTTAGCCTTGGAAGAAACGAGTTATATATATAATCGACGTATGCTGTATGCTTTGTATGTTGTATGCTTTATTCTGTATGCTGCATGCTCTGTATGCTCGGTATGCTGTATGCTCTGTATGCTGTATGATCTATATGTATGCTCTGTATGCTATATGCTGTAAAGACTTGGCTCCATATGAACTCTGCTAGTCAATGAAAATCCTCTCTAGCTACACTCGTATATCACAAACCTGCCTTGGTTTCGTTGTGGTCATGCCCTAGTAATCCTACGTAGATTGGTAAAGAGAATTTAAATGAGCTGTCTCTAGTTGCCTGGTGGACTCTACTCAATGCCCATAGTATAGTCTATGTGTGTGTGGGAAGAGCTGCAAATGCGCTCGGGCTGTGGCTGGCGCTCTCCGGCGTCATCATCGATCACAATATTGAAATGGAATCAGACAACTGTAAACTAATGACATTTGCAGTTGCGCCCCACGTCGCCGAGTGCGCTCGGGGCGGCTGGCTGTGCTCTGTGCTCTGTGCCGATCCTGCCTGTGGTGTCCTTTGTGCGTATCCGCTTACAGCATGTTGAGGATGTTCCGCCCCGAGGGTTGCTGTCGCTCGTTTGTTTGTTTTGAGTGGGTCGACTGGCTGTCCAAATATGCGGCAGCTTGTAACAATTACCAAATGACACCCTCGACACAATCGACAATCGGCAGTCCACATCCACATCCACATCCGACAACGGCTGAGGCGAAGGGTAGCAACAGGACGACTCAGACACTAGACAAATGCGCAAATATTCACTTGTCGCAAAATCAATGGCTATCACTTTGCCATTAGCTGTCCCAGTTGCTGTCGCCGTTGTCACAAATGAAGTAATCAAACGAAATCAACTTAAAATTCACTCACGAAGTTTATGAGCTGGAAGTGTGCTTCGCTTCCCTTTGGGGTTGTCCTCCAGCAGTGGCAAAAACTTTCCAGATGTGACTCTGGCTAAAAGCCCAAGCAACTTCATCTGCCTAGGCAACTGAAGGCATCCATCGTCGAGCCCTTGACCTGAGCTAGGCCACCAGCAATTCCAATTAGTACTACATTAGCTGAGGCGAGTCGGCAGGGACTTTACGTACAATACTTTCTCTAGTTATTGAGGAAGCTTGGCTTGAAGCTGAAGGTAGTTGGATGTTATTTGGGAAGTGAATTTAAGCTGAGGTGGTAGAGGGTAGAGGGTTTAAAGTACTTCAAGTACTTCTCGAAGCAACACAGCTTAGATAGCGGTGTCTTCTGTTAGAAGAAGTTTCCTTTTGAGTTGCTCCAAGCTTAACTGAAAAAGGGTTTAGGTCTTAAAAAGGTAGGAAATACTTCCTAGTGCTCAATAGGACACAGAAGTAGGTGACACTAGGAGATTCAGCTTAGAAGCATATTTGCATGGAATGAACTCTAGCTGAGTTTTATTTAGTATTAGTTGAATTCATAAAGTATTTTCCCATCTCTTAAGAACTAAATACATTCAAGGATTGTGATGAATAGCTGAGAAGAATTGAATGCCGAAAGGAGGTTTCTCTCTGACAAGTCAATCTCTCGTCTCTAAATATCAATTTTTGTTTTTCCACATTTTTGCTAGAAGAAACCTAAGAGAGAGAGAGGGAGTGCACTTTTGACCTCCCAAAGAAACATTTTATACTTGTCAAAAGCTGAAGCTGATCTTACATCTATCCATATGTAAGACTCCCTAAGCCTCTGCTTGTAAATATTAACTCTTCTCAATTTGATTAGCCCGCGTCTAAGTCAGATTCCTGGAACTTGAGTTTCCAGCTGCAGCTATATTTAGATTGCTCTGAGTCCACCCAATGTGTTTGCTATTATGTAATTACCCGAGAGTGGAGTCTGGCAGTTGCCTAGCGAGTGCTGTGTGACCTGTGCACCAATTCCAGGACTCGAGGGGGTCGGGGGAGCCGCCAGCCAATTCCCAGACAACTAATTTAAGTAAATTGTCTGCGCATATTTCCTGCCAGGGTTGCCTAATAGTCGCGGCCGGCGACAACCCTCAAGGATGTGCAGCAGCATTCGAAACATAATTCAAAAAGCACTTAACCCATAAAAGTGAAATAATTCGATGGAAATAACAAACGCACTTAACAAATTACAGATGTGAAAATTTCATTTCGAGTGTCAGAGCAGCCAAACAGCCGGAATTAGAGGAAGGACGGACGGACGGACGGAAGGGGGGAACAAGGAAGAGCCACTGTAACCCGGCGTGCCCGTGGGGAGCGACCCTCCTGGGCCAGCGGCATTCCACTCTGCCACACACACTCTGCATTCCACAAATTAGAAAATGATTAATGGACTCAACCGGTTGCACAGCAAAAAAAAAAAAGGAAGAGAAAACAGAGACAAACCTCGCCAAGCTCTGCACAAACCCCAAAAAGAAGACGCGACAGCAACTGGTCCTGGCCGGGCGGGGGCGGGGGCGACGTCCGTGTGCACCGTCAGTCGGACTGCGTCTGGCACACTTTGGCATAAAATAGCACTCGGGAGAGTTGAGCACTCGAGCGACGCCCTCGCATCCTCGCATCCTTCCGTGCGCCAGGAGTCAGCCCGTTGCCAGCAACCCCAAACCCGCAGAGCCCGCCTCGAACGGGGGGTGTGTTTGTTGTCATTTATTGGTGTTGTTCTTGCAATCATCATGCCTGGTAGCTGGTACTCCTGCTTCCCGCTCTCCGGTTGTTCTCGTGTGATTTTGCTCTGGGGTCACGCTTTGCTCTTTTGATCGCATTTCCTCCTGCTAGGGCATGGGGACTCAACCATGAATCAAATTACATTTTAAATCCTTGATTTTAATCTGAAGGGGCTGACAAATGGATTTCTATGTCAATTTTTCGTAAATTACTCCAGCTTCCACAACTCATCCAGTGCGTCCTCGACAAAGGGCTAAACAATTGAATTTTGCATTTTGACACAACGCAAACATTACGCAACTTAGGGCAAAGGCAGGGAGGAAGGATGGAAGGAAGGAAGGGCGGAAGGAAGGCCGCCTGCCGGGGTTGTCTCTGCGTTAAGTGTACGGAAGGAAACAATCAGTGGGCGTTGTCGCCATGGGCGGCAAGGCGGCTTTTTAATCTCTGATTAGACGAGCAGCAGATGAGCAACTGTTGACGCTGATGAGGTTGCGCATTTTGACACATTTACCAGATAGAGCGGGCACCGGGACCGCCCTACCCCGACCTAGGCAGCGGCACTCAATTAGCGCATCAGCATAAATATGCATACATAATTGCGGAATAGTAATTGGGCGAGGCGGTTATGCACGACTAGCAGTTACCTTGAGTACTGGTATATCTAGAAGTTAACTAAAAGTAGAGCCTTTACTCGTATGGGGACTATAAGGAGTAAATGTAGTTGTTATACGAATATTTATGAATAGCAATAGGAAGAGCTATTAAACCTCATATTTCAGAATCCATTTTCATTTCAATATAGTCAAAGTGCGACAATCTAAGGACTAGACTTCGGCATACTAAGATCAGGAGTACCTTAAGGGTTCCTCCTCAGAAGCTGACCTTATTCGAGCGGCCTTTACCAATACATTGACTGTTAAGTGGAGCGACGTTTACCAACACTGCTGCACATTTAACGCTTATCAACACTGTCAAAAGATCACCAGGAAGCACGCATTCGATGGAATTGTATGATAAATGATAATTAGCGCTTGCCATGCGTAAAAAACCAATTCGAATTGATTATAATATAGGCAAACTATGGCGATCATAACAATAACGTTAATAACAACAACAGCAGCAACAACAACAGCGACAAATATTATAATAATAATAAAGGCGAATAAGAGGAGGCAGCATAAAGAAAGACGTCGCCCAAATGGAGAGTGTCGTAAAGGTTCACAATAACAATAACTCAGTGCCGCAGCAGGAGGCGATTGTTGCCATGTTAACGCTTCTCCCTCTTCCGCTCCCTCCCTATCTGTCGCTCTGCTCATTTTGTTTATATTTTTGGATAATATTTTCAAAAATAATAAACCAGAGAGATGCAAGAGAGAGGGAGAAAGAAACTAATAACAAGTGAGAGCGCTTTAGTTGAGAGTGCACGACTAGCTAATGCCCTAACCGGAGTGAACAGTTTAGAAAGCAAGCAAGATAGACTAATGAAGCAGAAGACCTTTAGTAGAACTTAACTAATAGATGCTATAAGAATGAATTTCGATGTATTATGGTCTTAGACAATCAGTCGAACAGACAGACAAGCACACCAACTTCAGCTCAGCTGTCCTGATTGATCAGAATGATGTATAGACTATATTCATAGTTTAGCTTCACATACACCTTACCATCAATGTCAATATGCCCTGTTTACACCTTTGCCAAGAGGGGTATAAAAAGCCTCAAGCTAAATTCAGGCGCTTGCATAGACAGCGAGTCAAAGAGGGACATAGGGAGGGGCAAGGGCCAAGGGCGCATTTCGCGGTATTTTCACGCTTCATGCAACAGAACCCAAAAAAAAAAAACCCAAAAAGAAATGCCAACTCAGCTCGGTTTGTGGGCCTGGAGCACGGCAAGTGCCGAGCGGCTGCTGCATTCGGTTTCGGTTTCGGATTTCATTCAAAGGAATAAAAAAGAATGTGAAAAAATGAATACAACAATGTAAAAGGGTTTCAGCGGCAATAGCCGACTTGAGGTTACCCTAGCTAATTTTATAAGTTTGAGTTTGTTGAAGCTGAGGAATGGAAAAGTGTAAAAGATCAGCTTAAATGGAAGGGACTAAAGAAATAGAGAGTAAGTAAAGAGCTAAGAGTTAGGCTAAGGACTCTCTCTGACTCCGAACCTCTCTCTCTCTCTCTCTTTCTCTGCCTATATCCCTCCATCTATCTATATCTATTTACCCCACTTTTTCTTCGACTTCTGATAGGTCGCACAACCTTAGCAACCTTTAAGATCCAACGATCCACTCAAATCCTATATACCCATATCAACCATGTCCGCTTACAGAGTATTAACAAAGAAAGAAGAAGAAGAAGTTGTGCGGATTAAAATGATAACAAGCCTTGTGGCTGGAATTCTGTTTATAAATGTGGATTTTCTTTTCACAAGAATTGGCTTTGGCTCCCGCGCGGGACTCGCTTGCGTGGAGAACCCTTCTTCTAGCTGAGCTGCTTTCATGCTTGAGTTTCCCTCGATTGTTCGCATAGATCAAAGATCGATATCGATTGTTGCCAAATCAGAGTCGACTTTGCGCTTGTCTCTCAGATATCGCTTTATATATAATATATGTATTTACATATATGTATATCTGTAAGCTGGTGACACGTACCCCTGCTCGGAGGCGCCCGCATTTAATGATCCTCGCATCGCTTTCGAAACAACTTAATTTTTCGTTTTCTTCTGTTTGCTTTTTTCTTTGTTGATGTTTTTGTTTTTATGGCTTCATCTTGGGTGTTGTGTCCAGCCAATTTAATGGGACATCATTAAAACTTTATGGTAAGCCAGGTGATCTGCCCTCTCCCTCCCTCTCACTCTCCTTTCTCTGTACTTCTAGCAGAACCTTGCCCCACACCTCCCCCTGCTAGCCGTACGTGAAGCTGGCGCCTGCCCTATAAAAAGGCATTAAAATCACAGCGGAGCATTTGACTAAAAACAAAACACAATCATTGTGTGGGAATAGTCAACTGTGTGAGTGAGAAAGAGAGAGAGAGAGAGAGGGAGGGAGAGAGAGAGGATGTGAGGGAGTCTCCAACTGTATGTGCGAGAGTGTCGTAATCTTTATGGATGGCTTTGCAGCTTAGCAATGCCCAAAGCATTGGTATAATTGTAGGTTACTAAGGCAGAGGTAGGGCAAGCAACAGCAGCGGGTGCTAAAGTTGCCTAAAGAGTATAAAGAGCAGGAGAGTATTGATTTGCATATGCCCTGTAAGCTAGTGCTAGTGGAGTCTTACAACGATTTACCCCCCACATAACTATGTCTAAGTAGTAGTAGATGTGGTATGAAGAGATGGTAGTGGCAGTTGTAGTATGATGAAATAATTGTAGTAGTAGTAGTAGATATTAATCTAGTGACAATGGTAGACATACTATTACTACTACTCATACATTTACTACTATTTGCTCTAACTAATGCTTTTGCTAGTACATTTAGCTAGTATTAGTACTACTGTTTTGAGCATACTATTTATACTACCAATACTTTTTGCTACTACTATTAATACTAATAATACTATTTGCCTTGTACTATTACAACTTATTCTTATTACTTTTCTATTCTCTACTGCTCTACTATTCTACAACTCTACTATTATTTTATTAATGTTCTACTGCTGTATTGATTCTACTACTACTACTCTACTGCTACCCTGCTACTTGCTACTCCACAACTATTAATTTACTACTACTCCAACTACTATTATTATGGCTAGTATTACTTCAACTCTTCTACTACTACTACTACTACTACTATTCTACTACTTCTCTTCATTTACCCTACTACTATTCTTCTCTACTACTATTACTAATACTACTCTGTTATTGCTCTGCTAATACTCTACTACTAATTTGCTACCTCTCTTACCTACCTTCTACTACCGTTTGTACTACTATTCATGCTCCCATTACTTCATGTTTCTGTCAAGCTCTAAATCAAGCTCATGCGACCGTTTAAGGCGCTGGGTGTATTTGCTGACGCTGAAGCTAAAGTGACCTCTGTCGGAGTCAAATGGGGGGCGTTGCCAAAATGTCAATATAGTAGACGCCCACAAATAACTGCCATACGAATAACAGAGAGCAAGGGAAGAGGAAGCGGGGCGCTCTGTTGGGGTCGAAGTTGGAGTTGCGGGTATTTTTTTAGGTTTTATGCTCGCTTTCGGGTTCGGTTCGGGTTCGGGTTCGGGTTCGGGGGTCGCACGTTATTTGGATTTGAAGACGAAGTTGATGTTGCGGCTGGAAGTCGTTGCATGATAAATGACTCTCGCGCGTGCCCAGTTCCTTCAGTTGGCTGCTAGTTGAACTGCTGGCCGGGCTACCTGATCGGCTACCTGTATTTTTGATCGACCAGGTGCTATTTTGATATATGTGCGACGGGGCGCATCCATCAATTAGCCGCAACACTCAGCTCAGCTCAGCTCAACTGAACTGAACTCGAGTGAGCTCAGCTCAGCTTCAATTGATTTTTGCGGCCCCCAAAATTGATTGCGGGTCATTTATAATGCTGGATCGGCTAGCGGATCGCCGAGATCGCTGAGTGCATCATTTGATGGATTAGCCCATTAGCGGCTAATGACATGCACCAGACCCAGTCCAATTCCCGATGCGCCTGCCCCACTATAACTGCTACCCAGCCCCATCCCCAGCTCCAGCTCCAGCCCCACCCCCGCCACAATCAACTGCGCCTTGCCTCGCGCATGTGGCATGCATTTCCGCTTTTAATTATTGCAACGCGCTGCAATGTGGCAACGCGTCGCGTTGCGCCGCGTCGCATCGCATTGCATCGCAGCGCCCCGGCATGACATGCAACCAAATTGCTGGCAATAAATTTCACACATTTCAGCACAGACAAAAAACACAGCAAAAAACTAAGAATGATTCGAAATACTTGAAGCGATCCTCGCAGTAGCTGCCCGAATTGCCAGCGCGACACTGCAGTTTGTCATGCGAGCGTCACAGAAGAGCGACAGCAAGAGGTGGGGAGTGGGAGAGACAGAGAGAGAGGGAGATTGACAGGGAGAAAGCGCGACAGAGTGATAGGGGTAGAAAAAAAGACAGATAGATAGAGACGGAATGAAAAGAGAATAGAAAGCTGGAATGGCAGAATGACAGAAAGAGAGAGAGAGAGAGAGAGAGAGAGAGGGAGATGGACAGGGTGACAGAGTGATAGGGGTAGAAACAGAGACAAAGAGATGAAGAAAGATAGCGTACGAGAAAGGCTGAGAGAGAGAGAGAGAGGGTTAAAGACGAACGGAAAGGGGGATAGATAGACGGAATGAGAGAGATAGAGAGAGGAAGTGAGAATGAGACAGAGAGAGAAAAAATAGAGGTATACAGAAATAGGGAGAAGAAAGCGCGAGAGAGAGATAGATCGAGTGGGAGAGAGATTGACGCAGAGAGAGAGAAAGAGAGATTGATGGAGAGAGAGAGAGGGAAACAATGGGTGAGAGAGATATAGAAGAGAGAGGGAGAAAGAGAGAGAAAGATAGAGAACTTGAATGAGATAGATGGATATGGAGATAAATAGTGAAATGGGGAGATATAATCAGATAGGGAGAGAGAGATATAAGTATAGAAAGATATGGGAGAGAGATATATAAATGTATGTATAGAGAGATAGATGGAAGACGAAGTAGATGGAAACGGACGAAACGCTCTATCAATCTCATATATACATATATATATTATTATATCTTATATATATATAATATATTATACGGAATGAAATCATTTATATATAAACAATATTCCATACACTTATCGATAAATGCAGATTTTTCGATAAATCTGAATGAGCCAACAGGTGTGAACATGAAATGATGTAAGAGCGCGAGGAGAGAGACTCTGGGCAAGAGAAGCATGCAGGGGACAGGGAGAGGGCAAACAGTAGCAGTTTCCATCTGCTGCTGCTGTTGCTGCTGCTGTTGGAATGCCGTTTCAATTGGCGCAGCAACAAATTGCTGGAATAATTACGCACACATTGACAGCTACAGATTGATATGTTTGTCGGCAAGGACAACGTGAAGGACCATTGGCCCAGCAGCCAGCAGCAAGCAGCCAGCGGACTCTGCCTGAATGAGAGCTCCAGTCTGGCATACGAGTGACAAGCCGTGCGGCTACTTCTGTTGCCCATTGATGAACGTGAGGTGTCAAGCAAATTGACTGCCCAGCCGAGCGACGCGCCCAGAGGCGTGCCACTAGCTAAGTGGATGTACCAAAGGGGGGCGGAGCTACAAGCAAATGTTAAGGAGAGATAAAACTATAGATATATCTATATGATATTATATAGTTATGATCAAGTAGGGAGGTATTTTTTGATATCGATAAAAATCGATAAAGCTTAGGTTATGGTCTTTGCTCTATAGAGCATATACTTTGTAGTATATCGATAAGTTATCGATAGGCGCATGTACTGATAAATGGTCAAATGTGGCGAATATTGTCGATAACAAACATTATCAAGTAATCAAGTGATTTGTTATCGATAACAAGGCTAGATCCTGTTTCTTAATAAAGTCTTTCATCCTCTTAGTAAGGCCCCCTTCCATGGCCAGCCACTGCATTCGGCTGGCATCTGCGGCGTTGCAGCATCGGAATTCGCTGTTTACGTGAATTACGCTCAAATTACAAGACGCCAATCGAGAGAGGCCACAACAAAACCAAATAAAAAGGCAAAAAAGTGAAAAAGAAAAAGGAAAATCGAAAAAGTCGTGTCGCATCGCATCGCCTGAAAATAGCTGCGAAGCAATGGGAATGCATCGCAAATTAAAATTGCTCGCAAAACGTTTCAGTCGAGGGGGGCCAAGAGGCAAAGTCGCTGTCTCTGTCTCAGTCTCTGTGTAACAGGGTGTCCTCCGTGGACAGGGTGTCTCGAGTGGGTCTCTGTGTGTGTGCGTGTGCGCTCATTGAGCTCGTTAGGCGATAACTTTATGCGGCATTAAATTTTATGCGGCCATAAAACAAACAAATTCGCCTCGAACACACTCATTCACAGCGCACACAGAGAGAGAGGGAAAGAGATAGAGAGAGAGAGAAAGAGACATGTAAGTATTACGGCAACTAAACACGACATGAAGAAACAACAAATAAACAAACAAACAAACAACAAAAACAATTACATGCAGCAACAACAATAATAACAATGCCAATGGGTTTTATGCTCAGAATGCCCGGCCGAAAGTAAGTTAAGGTGCCCGAGGGATCTGGGATCAGGGATCAGAGCCGACACGGCAGTAGCACCCAGCTCTCTCTCTCTCTCTCTCTCTCTCTCTCACTCTCTATCATTGTGTGTGTGCGTTAAGTGGAACAAGAACATGTCGCTTTACGCCCCGATACAACTCAACTTGTGCCCATTGTATATATGGCAGTACATAACCCCATATATGGACCTTAGCCGCATGCCAGGCTGAGACTTGCGGACAGGCCATTGCGACAACAAGTGTTGCCATGCCCAGCCAGACACAAGCTTACAGCTCACACCAGAGACTAGGCAGAAGGTACTACGTATATAAATATATATGTATTATAGATATATATTTCATTTCAACTTATAGATCAAGCTCTATTCTCTCAATAAATCAATTAGCATACTTAGCCTAATCTCTAGTATTGCTCCGCTTAAGATTTGTTCCATTCAGCCGATTTGATTCGTTCAGCTCTTCAAGTACTCATGAATGATTCACCTAATGCTGTTCAGTAAATAAATCTAGGGAATCGAACTAGTTAATGAAAAGGAAGTGGGACTGCTCTAGTCAAATAGTGAAACAGGGTAGAGGGTATAAGGGTATTATTTAAGTATGCCTAAGCAACAAAGCTCAAAACTACACTATAGAGGGAATGCGGGAAGGTTTCTTAAATTGAATATATTTATAGGCTGTATAATCCTTACAGAGCTACCACAGTTACTGACCTCAGCTTTAATGACCTTATGCTACAAAGGATCCATTTGAACCTTTTTCCGAAGTGGCGAAAAGATTCTCCTCATCGAACAATTGTTTCATTCCTGATGAGTTTTATGTTTGAACTGATCTACTGATCAGATGATCTTTTCCTTGCAGATGTAGAGCCGTCCATATGTTCATGTGTGAACAGCAGAAAAGAGTTAGGTTCTATAAGGAATTAGACTGAGTTAACGGAAAACTTATGGTCTATACAAATCTTTAATACAGTTTGATTTTCTTTAGCATTTGTTGCTTACGAGATCTCACGGAATTACGGACATGGCTAGATCGATTCAGCTGATAGTCTTGTTCAAGAATATATATATATCTGGAATCTATCACACCTTCTGCCAACTCCAACAGACATTTTGCTATAAGTCTTTTGATTTCCAATGGACTTAGCTAACATCTGTTGAGGTCAGACTTAGGCAGTCAAGTAGCCCAAAACTTCCGCCCATAGACTCTAAGACAAGTTTATTTGCTAGGCAACTTTTCGGGTAGCGCAAATTCCATTAGTTTGCCCGTCGCGAACATATTCATTGATGTCTTAAGCAGCGGCTCTATTGTCTGGCCGTTCGATGCATTATGCTATTTATTAGAACAGCTGTGGCAATAACAACTGCAACGCCCCGCACCGGAACAAAGGTCGAACAATGGATCCATTGTGGCCGGAGAGGCAGCAGCAAGAAAGGCAAAAAAAGTGGCAACTGCGAGTGCATGGCAATTGTTTGAGGCTCGCTGCTTATCGGGCTTGTTAATCAGTTTACATCGGGCTCGCTGACTTTGCACGGAGAGTCCTCTTCCACTCGCCCTGCCTCTCCCCCCCTGTGCCTTCCTTTGCCTGCCCTGCCTCGCGATTGCGTTTGCGATTGCGATTGTCTACCCTCTGAATTTGAACTTTGGTTTTAAGTTACCATCAAAACTGATGCACAGATTTGACACGTGATTAGAGAACGGAGAGTTTGAAGTACCGGCACGACCCGACCATTGTGACCAGCGCCCAAGTCGTGCCTCATATTGTATGTCCTTTTCGCTTAGCCGAGGAGCATATGGTGGAAGCAAAACTCGAGAGAGTAAGTCGGGCAGCTTAACGACTAATGGGGGGTAGTTGGCATCTAACTCTAATAGCATCTAAGAGCCGAGGAATGCATAGGATATAGATAGATATAGATGGATACATATAAGTTTAAGAAAGAGATTCTTGATCAGAATGAGTAACTGAAGGGATTTATTCATACTCGACTTAGTCTCTCTGTCTATCGATTCATGTGTGATGAAGATGACGTCCGTATCATATCATCAACCTCTTGGTCACGACGATCTAGTAGTATCCATCTATCTGCCTACCCATCCTTGTATGCGGAAGATGAACTCGGGAATGATTCAAACATGACTCAGGGTATCTGCTAGTCGAGCACTTCCACTATACATACTTCAATCCCAGCAAAAGCTCAAATACTAGATAATCATTAAGTCGTCTTAACATATCTCGAGTTAAATTGAAATAACTGAGCTAATGTAAATTCCGGGTGAGAATCAAAGCCAAACGATCTCTACTCCTTCTTAATATACTCAGTTCTAGGCCAACAAGGTTCGACTAGATAGATCTCTTCGGGTCACTTAGAATTTGGTTGACATGGACATAATTAACTCTGCGCTCGTCTATGCAAATGGCCAGCTCTGGGCCGGGCACTCGCACGCTGTATAAACAAATTAAATAAGTTGATTGCACCTGCGGCTCGCTGCGGCTCGCAACGGGAGCAGCTCGTCTAAGAAATGATGTGGCAAGTTAATTTCCGAGTGGCCCATAACAATAGATTAATAGCCAGACAATTCACAATGTTGTTGGGCTGTCGTGAAGCGTGAACCGTGAGCCGAATGCTACTGCAGCTAAAAATGGGCGTGGCTCTGGGGTAGGGCACGGAAAGGGGTCCACGCGAGAGGTCCGATGGCTCGACGGCGTCTACGGGCTGCCCCCTAGAGGGCTGGCCCATTAATGAGCGCGACAAACTAACGACATTCTGTGGCTTCTCGAATGATGATTTATGCATCTGTTCATTAGGTTCATTAAAAGTGAAAGGATGAGCCCGGCCGCAGAGCTGCAGCGGACGATCGAACTGTGTGCGCCGAGGCGACTCTGCATGCGCGGCTGGCATGCGTCAGGTGGTTTTCCATGTGTCTGTTGCGACTGTTTATTTGTTTTGTGCCTTCCCAAATGAGCCGTAACCAATAAATGTTTATAGCCCCTGCGGGCAGCCGAGGCGGAGGCGCAGGCGGAGGCGCAGGCGGAGACGAAGGCGGAGAAACTGTGACAGCGAACACAACGCCGCTGGCCAACAAATTCAAGCGAATGGCCGCAATAAAAATCATTTTGATCAACATTAAAATGACACATTGTTCTTGTTCCACGAGAGTCGCCCTTACCCCTTCCCCATGCCCAGCTTCATTTCCATTTTCAATATCAACATTTCAACTTCTTCAATTTGAGAGTTCGTCGCGTTGATCGAGCGAGTTTTTGCTCAGGCGCCAGTCGCTTATCAATGGATAGCGTCGGGTCATCAGCTGGACAACCCGCTGTGCTGCGAGCCAAACAAAGCAGGCAGCCCCAGCCACAGCCACATTCATAATGAGCACAACAAATGAGCTGACAAAAGGCCAACTCAATCATTGAACCAAATAGCAACGAATAACTAATATCTTCTGGACTGAGTGAAATTTGTTGAAGTCGAGTTGGTGAAGAGCTCGGGCTGTGTAAATTAGTTGGGTCTATCTAACCTGTCACAGAAGTATAACTTTTGCCTTGCTAATTATGTAAGCAGATAACTCTGAGTTCCAGATATTATAGATTTTTAGTCAGCTTCCACTTTCTCAGCTGAAATTTATGTGGTAATAGAGAGATAATAGATCTAACTGTCAAGGAAGTATAACTTGGCTTGACCTCATCTCCCTAGATCTTTGCTCTCCTTAAGCAATTCTAGAGCAGCTTTGTCTGATTTACCATTTATCCTTAAGACGTAACTCTATAAGCTAAAAGTTTTGTAACAAGGGTATGAATTCTGAGCATAAATTTTGAATATTCACTGTCTAGGCACAACAGGCAAACACCAACGATGCACGGAAGGACGAACAGTTAGACAAGACCAGTTGCACAAGACCAATTTGGCCTCTGTCTTCAGCCTTTGTGAATGAGTCTTAAAGTTATAGAAGCATCTCTATACATACATTAATCTATTAGCATTAAAAACACATTCGAATAGAATGGGAAAGACGCAGCTAATTTCTCAGAAGATACTTTAGACACAGTTTTTTTTGCCCCTGCCCAGCCGAGCCCGATATCTGTTCGATTTATCTAAGGTCCACTTGGTTGGCCCGCACAAACGACGACGGCGACAAGTGCATAAATCATATGCCCATCGAGAGCCGAGCCGAGACAACAAGAAATGTCGGTGACAGTTTTTGTTTCCTCCATTTGTTGCCTTATCGAATGCACTCGATCAAGCGATCAACCGATCAAGCGATCAAGCGATCAATAGCCAACTGTTGCAGGTACATTGACTCAGCTGCTCTGACGTCACAGCATCTACCTGATGGCATTTTAATTATGGCGACTGAGGAAATGATAAAGCACTTGGCGTTTATCAGAGCAGAGAGCAAGTGAGGCTGCCACATACCCTGTACCCCTGGAGATGGAGACTGGGCGACGAGGAAGGACTATGATGTAGTTGTAGATATTTGACAAGGAAAAATTGAGTTGAGTCACTTAACATCACATGAAAGCTAGATATAGATCTAAACTTAGAAGAACTCGATTAGAGTTTAACAATTCCTGACTTAGAGTTCATATAGGTCATCATTTGAGCTGATGTCATCCTGGCCTAACCCATCGATATTCATTAAGTCAATATCCCAATCTAGCTTCTGTGAAGGGAAGGATATTTAGGATATTGTTTCAATGAATATAAATGGTTTAGGTCAGGATGACATCAGCTCAACTTATGAACTATATGAGCTCAAAGTCAGGATTTCTTTAATTCCAATCTAGTTCTTCTAGGACTCGGCCAGCTCGTCCACTCCTTGCCTAGACTCACTGCTTCGTCCAGGGTAACTGGCAGTCTGAGCTCAGGCCGCGCTTTGCTCTACAGATTTTTTGCGCAAATAGCTGCAAGGCGTGAAATTTGTACGTTGCGGTGGGTCCCTGGCCCCGAGTGGGACGGCAGGTGAATAAACTGCGCAGCAACTGTCCGCCCTTTCTTAAAAAACACTTTGTGCATGCTATAATTATGTTGGCCTCGCTATTTGTTTAGCCCAGAGTGCCGGAGACGGCACAGTGGGGCCAGGACGAGTCGAATAATTGTTGATATCGAAAAAGGTTCTCCAGGCGAGGTACGGTACGGTAGCTCGCGGACTGGCTCGACGGGCAGAAGGGTCTTTGTACCACTGTGCAGGAGCTGCGCGGCTGTGGGTACGTACTGTGCCTGGCCGCACGCACATTTCACTTATTATTTATGAGGCGTGCGCTGTGGGCGTGGCTGGCTTGTTGATCGGCGCTACATGAACGTACCGAAAACTCTCGAACGACGATTGCGGACGGCCGGACAGATCGGAACGGGACGTTTTCAATCAACGTTCAGCCATCCGCTCGGCATGCCAGGCGAAGACAAGCGGGGACCACCCTTTTAATGAAGCCCTAATTACAGTGTTTATAACAAAAGGTGATTACCAAAGCAAACCAACAACACCAGACACCAGACACCAAGCAAGGCCCAAGCGGCCAGCCAACCAGCTAACCAGCCAACATCAACAGTCAGGCAGGCAGGCTAGCTGGCTGGCTGGCTAACTGGCTTGGCCCCGGAACGCATCAACAGCTCTTTAGGACAAAGCAGCGACTGACGTTGTATCCGAGCTGCCCGCGCCATGCCCGTCGAGCCGCTGTCTGTTTCCAAATGTTGAACGTCGAACGCCAGCCGCCTTGGGGCAACCGGCTTGTTTATTTCAGATCGCAGCACGAAAGACTCAGAACACAAACTCGGCCTTTGTCAGCGGTCAGCGGTATCAGAGGCTCTCGTTCTCTGCTCGCTGCATTTGCATTGGGCTCGTACAGGAAATACCCTGCGGAAAACGAGCTCTTCGGTAAGAAAATGTTAAGAGATATTATTAAAGATATTATTAATAATGTTGATTATCGATAAGTATTGCGATACTCGTGGTATCGATAGTGTTGATAATATCTATGGAACTTATAGTAGTTGTCTTACAAATATTTATAAAATAGTATTGAAATTTTGTATGAGAATTTTATTATATAAAGTAGGTAACAGAAAGCTTACAAGTTTTACAGTTATCGATAACATTTAAAGTATCGAAAAGGGGAAACGATCGAGAGGATTACGAGTATGTGATTGATACGAGGGTAATCTGAAAATATTTAGGATTTTTAAAAAGGAAAGTTTGGCAACTGCATATATAAAATTTAACAAAATATCGATAACATGTACTTATCGATATTGCCCAAGCGATAAGTTCTAGTGTATAAGTAAGCCTTTGAATCCGCTTTCATATATCAAATATCGATAATTACTAAAAATTTCTTACCTAACGATAGAACTTAGCCTACATTCCAGAGCATCTGCAAGTCGAGCATATTCCACCGCTGCACCATACTCGTTTCTGTACTCGCAGTGTGTGTGTGTGTGTGTTGTCTCCGTCTCCGTCATCGTCACATTATTTATAACTTTTCATGTTTAAATTCGTAATTTCGGCCTCGCTCGCCCCACCCACCGCTCGCCCCGTCAGGCCCGCTTAGACCTAGGTGCGTGAGCCACCCAGGCTTTGTCAAGAGCGTCTCGTCCATGGCGCTCGTGACTTGTAAATATTGATTTTAATCGAAATTGCTCTAAATTGCTTTGTTTTTTTTTTTTTTTTTTTGGTTTCTTCTT
Organism: Drosophila pegasa; assembly: GCA_035046225.1. Classification (NCBI taxonomy): domain Eukaryota; kingdom Metazoa; phylum Arthropoda; class Insecta; order Diptera; family Drosophilidae; genus Drosophila; species Drosophila pegasa. The sequence goes on from JAWNOD010000063.1 coordinate 417,796, forward strand.
TTTTGGCTGTCTTTTTTCTGCAGTTTAAGACACTTTTGCTGTGAAGAGGCGCTCCATGCACTCCACTGCGATCGTTCATCACATAAATATATGAGATATGCATTTATATATATGCATGTGCAAGGAGCTACTAACTGTGATTAACTAACTGAAGAGGGGTTCTCTTTGAATTTAATTTGTAATCAGAAGATCTTAGGATGGACTATCGAGATGAGATTGATATTGGCTGATAAGGTTTGTGATTAAGTAGTGATTCGACATTTGATTTGAAATTTAAATTTCGTTCAAATTGAAATCAGAATATTAAATATGAAAAACTTAAGGAAGTATAGATCTTACCCCTACCTTACCCCTACCTTACCCCTACCTCATTTTCTCCCTTTTCTAATAATGGATCAGAATTATTGTTAAAGTTCCTTTGAAGTGACTCGAAAAGAGTCTAGATTCAAATTTCAAATCCTTTTTTTTAAAGCTTTAATAGCTCTGTCATAGAATAGAAGCTAGAGTTCGTATAAAAGCAATCACCATTCACATCAGCTCACTCAAGAGAAACTCAATGCTCCCCCAACTTTTACTGCTCGACATAGTAGTTCGATCATAGCTAAACTAAGATCAGCAGCTATCGAGGATCACAACATTTACCAAACAAACTAGCCGCAGCTAGTTAGGGGCGTATTCGGTTTAGCCAGCAAGTAGAGATCATTACGATCGTTGCGATCGGTACGATCTGCGTAGTGGCATCTCGGTCGGCACTTCGTGCCGCTGTGCGGAGTAAAACATCAATTGGATGGCAAAGACCGAAAAGACTTGAAAGGCAGAGCCGACCGTTGCCGGCAACGCCGTCCGAGCAACTTATCATGTCCAAATTAAGCTCAATACCAAATAAACAAGTCGTACGAGCCGAGTCTCTCTTACTGCTTTTTTGCCTGTCTTATCCTTTTCTGGTCGTCTCTCTCTCTCTTGTTTTTGTTTTTTAATTCCCCTGTGCCTCGATAATGCCAACTCTATTTGCATTGGGCGCGGCCAAGCAACGAGTCGGAGTCCGCGTCGTCGTTGGAGTTGGAGCTGCAAGTTCCAGCTTTGCGTTTCGCCTTTGTTTGAATTAATCGAAGTGATATTTTGCTTGTCCCGAAATAATTTATCCTATGCAGGCACCGATATCGGGCCTCTGCGCCTGCAGCTGCTGGGCCTTTATTGGTTTTTCCCTCTGCGAAGTGCGGCGCGCGCGCGCTCGAGCGTCGAAAGCCGCGCAGAAATATAAATATTCCCCATATGGAACCCATTGATACATTCTGACATGAGTTGTGGCCTAAGCGCGCGTTAATAACCGCAATTTATGCGATTTTGAAGACGGCGCCAAAGACACAAAAGCGAAAACCAAAGTGAAAAAGAAATTATTACGAAAATATGAGCAAAACGAAGTCTTAATGCTCTGAAAAGGTAGCTCAAATGAGATTCGATGGGCCTTTTGAAATGATCTAATTGACTTTGATAAATAATCGAACTGCTATATGCAAATCGAATGAATTTATGTTGATGGATAGGCGAGTTCAGATAGGTGAGTGTATAGAGGGAGTTTACTATACTATCTTTTGTTCATGATTTATACTTATTATTGAAGTTTGTTGTCTATAGTTTGTTTTACTTTTATATAAGTTCTGAGAGTTTGTATTATATATGGGCAGATCTTGAGTACTTTTCCTATATGATTCGTATATCTTGTTACACTTTTCCAGTCATATTTAAGGGACCCGCTTTAAGCCCATTAAAAACCAATAAAACACAGTTGAAGTGTTTGCAAATTGATTTGTTTTCAATATAAATATGGAAGTGCAGGGAGATATATATAGTTATATATAGATATATAGATGTGTATATATAGAGATATATAGATATATAAATATATAGATATACAGAAAGATAAATATTACAAAAGTATATTCAAATATTGGTTCCTCTAACGTGCGTTGTCGAATCGATCTTTTGACTCTTCTTTAATATAATATATATAATAATATAAATATAATATAATAGCTATATTACCATCACTTTGTATCGGTCTCCATTTAATCAACTGAAGAAATTCAGATTGCTTTTTAGCTAATGAGTAGGGTTGCCATCCATCCTGAAATTCCGGGACATATCCCGCTTTTGGAGGTAATGTCCCGGTGTCTCGACCTGACACGAAATTGTCCCCGTTTTCTACTGTTGCGATAAAAAAATCGTCATTTTGTAACTCAAAAGAAGAATTTTGAGTCTCATTGGTGAACCAATTGTTGTCGTTGACCGTCCGTCCCGGAATGGCCTGTGGTTCATGTGGTCACCCTACTAATTACTTAAAACTTTTAAGAATTTTAACAAAAAAATGTTTGTCTACTTTTAAAGAGATCTAAAATAATTTCACATCAAATGTTAAATCCCATTTAATCCTTCTACATTATAATATAATATTGATAACTTATCAAAAAATTCCAATAGAGGCACTATATAAACTGTATAAACTGTATCACTCCTGCCTGGTCGGCAACATTTCACATATAAAACTTATATAAATTAATCTTTAATCGGAGGAATTCAATTTCATTATTTTCTCAATATTTGGACTTTGCTTTTGTTGCCTTGTTGCTCTTGGGGAGTTGACAGTCTGCGCTGTGTTGCACTGCTCGATTTCATGGCCATTTGTGCCACACGGCGTTGCATGCAGCTGTCTGTCGCGAGTTCGTTGCCTAAGTCTTTCGTTGCGTGCGTGTTGCAGAGGCGGGGCAGCGGGGCAGCGGGAGTAAAACGATCTGCCGCACATTTAACAAGATTCGCATAAAATTACAAAACTGACATAATTCAAGATAGCAGCCCGAGCAGCTCTCACAAAATTATCTCATTCGAGTCGCAGTCGGAGTCGGAGTTGGAGTCGGAGTCCGGCTAGCCGTCGCCTAAATGGCCTGCTAATGGCCTAAAGTGTACTTGGCGATAATATTTAGCACATAACGCATCACTCCTCGAGCCTCAGCCGTTTGTCTTAGCTCAGCTCGCTGAGTTTTGGCTTGACATTTCGCGTGGTTTCTCGGTGCGCAGAGCTGAGATCTCAGATCTCGCAGCTACATAAAATCGTGGATATTACGACTGTTGGCACTGGAAATCAATTTACATGCATTCAATTACAAATTGTAAGCCATTTCTGGAATGAGAGAAAAGAGCAGAGAGCAGAGACAACGAAAGTGGCCAGAGGAGACGATGCAAGACTGCAAAATATTCTGTTTCCCTTTTTGTATGTATGGGAAATAAATAAATGTAATATATAAGAAATTGAAATAAATGTAGCATATGGAAGGTGTGTGGACTTTATGGACTCAGTTGACATTGAAGTCTTGAGGAATCTAATATAATTATTATTAATTAGGTCAAGATTTGCGATGTATAATATATACTGGAATGCAGAACCACTCCGTAGTAAAGACTAAGAGCTTAAGTCGCTATAAAGGCTGAGACAGTAAATAAGCTGAATAAAAATTAAAAGTAATAAAATTATTTTCATATATACAACCTTGTTCAAAAAACGATAGTTCTTTACTATAGATAACATAAAATATATCAAAAAAGTTATTTTTCCGGTCGAAAAAAATAAAAATAAAAACCTTTATGTAGAATATAATTTAAAGAAGAAAACTACGAAGTTTGGCCTAAGCTTGTAGCAAAGAAAAACCTCAATTAATTATGAATTATATATTAATCTTAATGCTTGTATCAAATTTTTTTTCAAAATCTTGTGTTTATCACGTAATGCTAAGTCGCACTATTTTTTTTTTTTTCTGAACACAGCTGAACATATAAATATATTATTTTGTTTCATTTAATATTTTATTTTTAACAGCTGAATATATAAAGATATTATTTTGTTTTATTTAATATTTTATTTTTAATATTTTTTTTTATTTTATATTTTATTATTTACATATGTACATATATATATATATATTTTTACTACAAGCCCTTTAACCTAAACTCTAATATAATTATATTATAAATACATTTAATTTAATTTATAAAAATATATCTTTACTTAAAAATATCTTAATAAAACTTAAATTCTAATAAAAGACTTTTTTAGGGTAATCCAAAGTCAATATATATTATCAATATATTCAATACATATACAGTTATATCTGTCTACATACAATCCGCTTACTTATTTGCATGGTCTCTCCAACACTCGCTTGTAGCCCATCAGGCCCGCTCGTTTAGCCCGCTCATTTACAGGGTAGCTCAAGTCAAGTTGGCAGTGCAGCAGAAACGGGGCAATCAGTTCATAAAGTTTATGGGGCAACTGGCAGCTCTGCCAACTGCCAAGTGCCAACTGCTTGTAACGGCGCGTTTTTACGACCCAATAGAGCGCCCAGCCTCCAAGCACGCCCCGCCCCGCCACCGCCCCCGCCCCCGACCTGACGGCGCAGCTTAATCGCCGCTGCGATCTGCGACAAGTTTTGTTGCGCTCTTAAACGTTTGCATGATTTTGATTTGGATTTTAATGATACGACGCGACTTCGACTTGGACTTGGCTGTGGACTTAGAGATTGGAGTGGAGTGGAGTCAAGTGGAGTCGAGTCGAGTGGAGTCTTGGAGCTTGCTGCACGTCCTAATTAGCGCCCCGACTGCGGTGGCCATCAAAATAAACACTTTTAGAATACGAGCGGAGACATGTTTTTATAGTCATAAATTCGCTGAGTTTACGCTGGGAAATCGCTGATCTGGCATGGAGATTACGGCCCGGCATTCCGCTCGCTCACCGTGATGGATGCTCCTGGGGAGGGACAGGCCTGCGAGACCTTTAATTGAATAAACAAATACTTGGAGCCCCGTTTAATCAGCGAGGATAACGCCCAAAGTGCTGCAAGAGCTGGCCATAATAGCATATTCATGTTTACGGCCAGCTTCCAGCTTAATGACAGTCTCTCTCCCCCTCTCTCTCTCTCTTTGTCTCTCCCTCTCTCCCTCTCTCTCTCTCTCTTTGCTGTTGTGGCGCCTTAACAAGCAGCTAATGGCTAATGGCTCATCCATGCCATGTCGCACGATCCTCTGGCTAAATTATCACACGATTCATTCAAAATGCTTTGGGACAGGGTTGGGGGAGGGGGCAGGGGGGCAAGACGGAGCTGTACAGGTTGGGGATATTGCATTAATAAGCCTTAGCGCTACGGAGGCTGTCGTCGATTTCTTTTTGCCATAATTTAAATACAGACGGAGATAAGGCAGAGAGAGAGAGAGAGAGAGAGAGAGAGAGAGAGAGAGAGAGAGAGAGACGGGGAGGAAGAGAGAGAGAGAGAGGCGGAGAGAAAGAGAGAGAGGGAGAGGGGTAGAGCGACTAAATATTTTGATAGAGTTAACTTAATGTTGAGAATGTTCCACTTAAGCTGCTAATTAACTTTGTAAAAACTCCTGGAGAACAGCCAACACGAAAGACCAGAAGCAAGTGAAATTCTTTTATGTAGTATATGGGAACCCTATATCCGATAACTCTAGGAGAGTAGTTCTACAAGTTATCGATAACATTTCATTTTTGCAGTATTTAATATAATAGGCCAATTACAAATACTTAATTTCAAATAATATGTATTTTAGATGTTATTTAATTAAATATAATATTAGCTGTATATCCTAACCATAATCATATTTCAAATCAAGGTTTTCATCCCACACTTTCCTTGCAAACACAAATTTTTTAAGACACACAGAAAACTCCTAACTAACAAGATTGTTAATATTTCAGTTGATGAGCGATAGCTAAGCTCTGTAAAAACCAAATTTGTATCAAAATCTTTATATGATGTTAAGGGAAATAAAGAAACGCAATAATAAGCAATTATAATAATATCATATAATGTATTATCGAAATTGCCGGAACGAAATTCTGCAAACCAATTTTTGCATCGCGGCTTGGTCAACACATCTTCTACATACACATCACACAATTTAACCAAATTTTGTATAAACTAGCCTCAATATATAAACTATTCAAAAATGGAACGGTAAAACAGTTAAGTTTGAAGTTGGCTTTGAAAAAAATCAGTGCGTTCAGCTGTTTAAAAAAGCGAAATTACTTAATGAACAACCTAATATATCATATAATATACCACATCTTGGACTTTGCTTTAAGTATGCTCAATTGAATTGAGAGTCTTCAGTCTTAACTGCCTTTGCCCATTTACTAACTTGAAACGAACTACTCTATGAGGTAGGCAAGCTAAATATATGTATAGGATGTTACGAGCTTCAATTGCTCTACATGCAATACCCTGCACATGCCACACACTCACGCTAGGTAGAACCGACTACGCACACATTTGTCTGGTTGTCTTTGGTTTATGCTTAACCGAAACTGAATTCACATTGGACTCTGGGCGTGACAGCTGAAAAAGCCTAAACTAATGAAGTTTATTAGACTTGCCACCGATTGCACTGATATGAATATATCATCTCTATCGCCCTCAGCAACACATGGAACTACGTTCAGCAATAGCTACAGTTGGCTCTCTTACAATGACAAAGGATATAACCATATGACAAGGATATAAGCAATAATCAAAGATTTAATTGAGCTGCAAACTCATGCTTATAATACTAGTTGTCCGTTTCTCTCCTCTACTATAGCAACGATAGGAGGCAATCATTACATTTTTATACCCTGAGCCTATTGAAAATGGGAAATTAAAAACAAAATCGAAATTCAGTTAAAAAATTATATCTCGCCCATCTTGTAAGCTGGAGACACCAATTTTTTTTTATTTTATTATATTTTGGATACCGGTCCCAAATTCCCCCAATTTCTATAAAAAGCACAGATTCGACGGGGCTCAGGGTATCCCCTAGTCGGTCACGCCCGACTAGAGTTTTCTTACTTGTTGTTTGTAATTTCCTAATTTCTTATAATCCGGTTAGACTTTCATACCGATACCACATATGAATTATAATATTAAGTATATAATATATCGAAGGAGTTAATACAGAGATGAGATTTGTGCTATATATATTTATATATACATATTTCTATATTACAAATTTCAATTCTGTATTAATTCACTCCATATATTATATATTTAATTTCATAATTCATTTTTCATTCATATTCTCTATATTTATATGTGTATATTATTTAGTCTGCCGCGCAACGCCTGGTAATCTTGCAAGCTTCGAATCTGCCCGATGACACGCTAAAGAATGCCAAGTGGTTTCAATTGAAGTCATGTGGTCCAAAGGCGAATTAATCAAATGGGAGCGAGAGGCAGCTGGAGAGAGAAGAGAGAGAGAGAGAGAGGGAGGGGAGAGATGGAGCGAGCGAGGTAGTGATACAAAGCCTAATGGTCATAATGAATGGATAATGGCTAAGGAGCTGCATTAACTACATGCCAAGCAGCAGCAGCAGCTGAGGAGGAGGAGCAGGAGTGGAGTCAGCCGAGGCGCGTTGATATTTGCACAGAGCCAAACAATATATAAATTAAGGTAACTGCATGGGTGCCCCAACTGGAGGCAGGCAACTGCTGCAACTGCTGCAACTGCTCGCTGTGGCATCTACTTAATTTCAAGTTGTCCGCGGAAAAACTTAAGCATATTTAACCGCATGTCGCGGCGACGTCTCTGCGTGTGTGTGTGTGTGTGTGTGTGCTGGTTGGGGCAATGGGGGCTCTGGAGCTGTGGATAATTCTCGGCTGAAACCGGGCACTGATTTGAATGTCTGAACATGTCCAAAAAGATGCTGCGACTCTGCCGTTGCCGCTGCCGTTGCATGCCCCACGCTCACGCATATTCCGCATATGCAGACAACGCGCGACGGGATGCAGGCGCCACTTGGCCAGCCGACAGGGCCGACAGGTAAATGCTAATGCCAATGGCAATGCCAATGCCCTCGGACGCCGGACGGCGGACGGCCGCAGTGGCCGCCTCTGCAACCGGCTCTGACCTTTGCACATGCCACGGCCCGGGTCAAATGTCGCCAGCTGTTCGGCCTCGCGGCCTCTTGGCCAGAGCGCCAGGCTGCCTCGTGTCGCCTCCGAGCCCTCGCCACGCCGCATGCCCCGTCTTCTTTATCTTCATCTGCCGGGCTGCTGCTGTCAGCGTTGCCATCATATCGAATGACAAACTCGACTGCACAATGAAACGCAATGCGTGCTGGCAGCTCGCCAGATTATCAGAGCTCGGCCAGCTCAATTGGAAAATGATCGATGATCGTGCGAGTGTGTGTGAGTCGACCTCTCTGTGTGTGTGTGTGTGTGAGGCTTTGAAATGGGTTCGCTATCGACTGACATTGGAAGTACCAACTCCATCTTGCGATATTGTCAATAAGTCGGATTTTAGGTGGCATCTCGAGCGTTGCCCTAATTAAGGCTCGCTTCTGTTTAAGTTCATTCTTCGGGCTGCTCTTCTCCTACTACTTTGTCTACCTCTTCTTCTGCTTCTTCTTCTTTTCATTTGAGGCATGCAATTCCATTGAATTCATAGCTTGTTGAGTGCCCCAAGTGGAGATTAGAATGTGCCATGAGCTAACTGTGACTGAGAGGATGGAGGTAACTGCGTAATATATGTTCGCGGTTAAAGGGGAAGTCTAGAGTAGCAAGAGTTGACAGGTAGATGGAGGGAAAAAGTGAGGGAGTCAGAGAGAGATAGAGAGAGAGAGAGAGGGAGAAAGAGAAAGAGAGAGAGAGAAATTAAAAGAGAGATGGAGAGAGAGAGAGAGAGAAAGAGAGAGAAAGCGGTTTCTTCAATTTTACATTAGGAGCATCAAGGACTGACAATTGACCTAACCTCTTGAGCCTCTTAGGACACACGGCAAACTAAAGGGAACTATATTAGGCAAATTCTAGAGCTAGGATTTGAAAGATTTGTAAGTTAGCCATCGTTGCATATGGGTCTAGAAACGATGGGGAGTTACACTTACCTTTGTCCGCCTGTGTGCCCGTCCGTTCGTCCGTCCATCCGTCTGTCCATTCATCTGTCCTTCCGTCTGTCCATCCGCCTGTCCATCCGTCTGTCCGTCCGTCCATCCGTAAATCCATTCATCTGTCTGTCTATCCATCCGTCCATTCATCCATTCGTCTGTCCGTCTATCCATCCATTTTTCCTTCCGTCCTTTCATTTGTCTGTCCGTCCGTGTGTCTGTCCGTCTTTCCGTCCATCTGCCTGTCCGGCCGTTTGTCAGCTTGTCTGTTCCTCTGTCTGCCTGTTCGTCCGACTGTGTGTCCGTTCATCTGTCTGCCCGTTCGTCTATCCACCTGTCTGTCCGCCTCCAGCCTGTCCGTTTGACCGTAACTCTTTCCGTCTGTTTGCCTAATCATTTCGATCTCGTCTAAGCATAAGATCTAGCGATTTAAGACTTTACCTCGTAGGCATATCAATAGTAAGCACAGATCAAGTTTCCTTCAAATTATCAATAAATTGCTACGCTTTGCATAGACTCGATATCTATATCAAACTTCAGTTGCTTGAGCACAGCTCGTATATCTATAAAGCTACGAGTGAGTAAAGTTTGGTATTTAGATTAATCTCATATGAGTACTTCTCCTATTAAGATAACCCTCCCATTGCACCTCCTTTAACTAGACTCAAATTTATTTCTGGGTATTTGCTAGTCGGGCACTTCCCACTGAATTGTTTTTTTTTCACCTTGCAGATCTACAGAAGTAGAAGAGTTTTTATCAAAAGAAGTTATCAAGCTGAGGGGTCGTGCGATTACTTTGATGCAGCCACATGTGGCTGCCACAGCAGCAGCAATTCGTTCGGCCAAAACACAAATGAACATGTCCACGTTGCAAGTGTCAACACAAAGCAGCCCAAAAAGAAGCAGAACAAAAAGTCAAGTAGAGACGGGCTTGAACGACTGCGTAATACCTGGTGAAATGTGAGGGAGCCGACTGTGGTTGGGGTGGATGACTGAGCTGAGAAGTGAGAGCAGTTAGAGATTCCAGATTGATATAAAAGTCTGGCTTGCTTTGCAGCAGAAGTTCACGTTAAACCAACTGTCAAATGTTGTGACAGCAGCTGCTTCGCCTTAGCTCCACATTGCCTAGCTCTAGCTGCCTTATGAAGTTGCTTAAAGCCAATATGCTCTCTTTTGTTAGCTATTGAGCGAGTATAGCAGTTGCTAAAGGGGGGCAGCCGCAGCAGCTTGTTGTTGTGGCCATGTTGCAGCTGCTGCTGCTGTTGCTGCTGTTGCGATTGCAATCTCTCTGTCTGCGTCTCTGTCTCGCACTCTGTGCGTCTCGCTCGCGCTTTGTCGCTTGCTTAATTTTCCGCCATTTGCTCATTTTGGCCTGGCCAGAACCATAAAGCGTATGTGCCAAGGAGCAGCAGCAGCAGGAGCAGCAGCAGGAGCTCATCATTGCAGATCTTGTGCTGCTGATAAGTTGCAACCGCCGCGAATGAAGTCGTCCCATCAAGCAGGGGTAACACACACACACACACACACACACACTCTGGCACAACATACACAATTTAATTAAACGCAGCGACTACCGTGCAGCCTCCACTTAGCGGCCAATGATCCGATCGATTCGAGCTGCGTGACTCGCATAAATCGCACAGCATCAATGGCTGCTTTATCTTATCCAGATAGAGAGACGACCTTGACAGAGCGACAAAAGGCGAAGAGAAGAAGCTGAGGCTACTCGGTCACTCGGCCTGGCCTAATGAAGATCTTTTGTGTGTCCGGCTGCATAATTCATTTCCAATTTATATGCCATAAAGGCCGATAATGGACGCAATTAAGTTCGTGTCCCTTTGATAATTTTCCACATTTACGCGGCCATTAAAGCGATTCCCAGCGCATTTCCATTTCCATATCCAGCTCCAGCTACAGCTACAGCTCCAGCTCCGTCTTATCGTCGCTGCGGAGGAAAATGATAGACGCAGGCGGCAAGGCAAGGCAAGGCGCACATTTCTAGGGGCAGGTTAGGGTGCGTCGGGTCTGAGGTGTTAATTAGCTTTATCTTAATGCAGGTTCCGGCACACAGTTCTTAACTGAATTATACATAATAATTTGTTTGCCACTCTCTTAAAGTGGAACTTAATGTTGCCAGACTCTGCGCATTAAAAGCTAGATATGACACCAGCTAGCCTCGTCCCCCTCTCTCCATCTACTCCCACTAGCGCTGGCTGGCAGCTCGTGTTAAGCGTCCATTAATCACATTAGATGTGCACTAATGGGCGTACGGCCAGAAGAAGCAAGAGCAGACATATTTATAAGGAAGTTATGAAGCATGTTGAGAGGATGTCGCTGCTCGGCCACATGGCGTGGCCCATCGATTTTCTGCCACATTTCTGCCAAGCTTTACAGCTATTTGTGCACTTTTGAGGGACTTTGTAGGTAGTAGAAATTTTAATATATTTTACTTATAATTTTTTAATCATTTTTTTTTTATATATATTAAATATTAAATTTTTTTTAATTTTATTATTATATGTTATGATTTTTTGAGCTTACAGATTGCTTACAGCTTTTTATTCCTATTTTGACATGCATATTAACAGTCTCTGTTAAACTATGCTTAACATGAAATTTCAGTTTTATGCATAAAAAGTTATTATATATATTAAAAAATGTTTTTACTTGGTTTAACATCCATGTTAACAGCCTCTGTTAAAATATGCGCAACATTAAATTGTTGTTTTATAAATAAAATTTAAACATATATTATAAAAACATTTTATTTGGTTTAACTTGTTTATTAACAGCGCCTGTTAAAGGTTATTGAGCATAATATTTCAGTATAATAAATAAAATTAAATTTTATATATAAAACATTTTTTTTTTATTATTTTAACAGGCATATTAACAGCCTCTGTTAAAAGATGCTCAACATTTAATTGCAGTTTTATAAATAAAATATTATTATATATATTAAAAAGCGTTTTTATGTGGCTTAACATGTATATGAACAGCACCTGTTAAATGTAGTTAAACATAATATTTTATGTTAATAAATTAAATTAAATTTTGTATATGAATAAGTCTTTTTTACGCTTAAACATATGTTTTTACAGCTTCTTTTGAAGCATATTTGAGATAAAATTGCAGCTTTCTAAATAAAATGTTATTATAAATATTTTAAAGCGTTTTTATGTAGCTTAACATGTATATTAACAGCCCGTGTTAAAGGATCTTAAACATAAAATTTCAGTATAATAAATAAAATAAAATTTTATATATGAAAAAAAAATGTTTATGTTTTGCGTGCATTTTTACAGCCTCTGTTGAATCATATTTAAGATAAAATTTTAGTTTTATAAATAAAATTTAATTTTCAACACACAAAAAAAGTTGTATAATATTACAATTTGTTTTAAACACAATTAAGGGTTGATTCCGAAATCAAATAAAATTCTAAGCGCATTTGGGCATGACTCTATATATATAAATACAGTTAAAACGCGCTATAAGAGCTATACAATTATTAAATAAAATAAATGTAAAAATTTAAAAACATTTTTAAATTATAAAAAATCATAAAAATATATAGAAATATTATAAAATTATATTTTGCTCCTAAACAATAATTTATATATCTTAAAAACCATATGAAAACATGTCAACCCAAGTAACAATAACTTCCTCGTTCGCTTTCAGTTCCCCTCTCTCTCTCTCTCTCTCTCTCTCTCTCTCTCTCTCTCTCTTTCCCTCTCTCCCTGACACTTGCAAATTCTAAACAATCAACACAATTAATTTCTAGAGATTTGTTGCTTAACTTCATAGTGTAACTGGCATAATTACAGCTGCAGCAGCTCATTTGATATGACCACTAAGCCGGAGTTGTTTTTGTTTTTGCGCTGCCCGCAGACATTTTAACATAAATCACGCATGTTAATGGCCACTGTTGGGCCGCTGTTTATGTTATTTATTTAGCTGTAATGCGAATAGCAGTCAACAACTACTTACAATGCCTGCAATGCGCAGCCCACGTTCGATGCGAACCGAACAAGAAGCAAAAAAAGGAGAGAGAGAGAGAGGAAACGGCAAAAAAAACAACACCCACAGGCCAACCCCGAGTGAGGACAACAATAACGCTGGCTCTGTGCGTGTGTATTGGTGCTTATCTGTGTGAGCGCCGCATATGCCGGCTGGCTCTCTCTTGCGCGTGCTCTCTCGCTCTCTCCCACTCTCAGTGTGTTTGTGTGAGCGCAAAAAAGAGGCGGAGCTAAGCGACGGCGGCGGCGGCGGCGGCAACAGAAGCAAATGAAAACGATGGGCCGCAGAAGGGACTGCATTCACGGGGTGGTTGTGGCTGAAGAGAGTGAAAGTAAAATTGGACAAGCAAAAGCCTGGCGCTCTCTCCGCAGCTCTCGCTCTCGCTCTCTCGTGCAGTGTGGTCGCCATTATAGCGCTTTATTAAACAAACAAACAATCAAACGAGCATTAAACAAACACACAAGAAACCAACACAAAGGCGAGCGCACACACACACACACACACACGCAGTTGCTGCTCAGCCATTACGCACGCTCTCAGTGCTTCAGGTGTGGTTAGAGAGTGAGAGAGCGCGCCAGAGCGAGACAGAGTGCCGAAGGCAAGAGCCAAACGGGCTAGCGCCATTTCGCTCGCACTCGCGGCTGCTTAACGGGGAGACTGGATGAGATGGAGACTGGGCAGCGCGGCGACGGCGACTGCGGCCGCGACTGCGGCTGCGACTGTGGCTGTGGCTACCAAAGATACTTTTCTTGCGGCGTGCACGCCATACGAAATCAGTCAATGTCTTGGAGTTGATGGCGCGAGTACACGCGACACGAGTTGACTGCGACTGCGACTTCGACTTCGACTGTGACTGCGACTGTGGCCGTGACTGTGACTGCGACGCGTGCGAAACCCAATGCGAAACGGTGACTGGAATTGTAGTGAAGCCGCGACAGTAACGAGCAGCCGCCGCCAGCGCTCGCAACGCTCAAACAATTGCATTTTGTTATCAATTTTTTTTCGTGCTGTGCCTGAGAGAATACCGCAAATTAGATAAGCAATAAGCAAAAGTGAATTTGAAACATGCTTAAACTGTTCTCAATAAAAAGAAGCAAACAAATCTCTGAATAACAGTTCCTAATACAAATATATGTATATATATATATGCGCATATATATATATACTTAGAGTTGAGTGAAAGCATCACGACGTCGTCGCCCGGGTCTATAATGCTGGTGCCGTCGGACATGATCGCGGCACAGTCCAAGATGGTCTATCAGATGAACAAATACTGCGCGGATCGGGTGCAGGTGCGCAAGGCGCAGATCCACAAGCAGATCCAGGAGGTGTGCCGCATCGTGCAGGACGTGCTCAAGGAGGTGGAGGTGCAGGAGCCGCGCTTCATCTCCTCCCTGAACGACTACAACGGCCGCTTCGAGGGCCTGGAAGTGATCTCACCCACAGAGTTCGAAATCATCATCTACCTCAACCAGATGGGCGTCCTCAACTTCGTGGACGACGGCACCCTGCCGGGCTGTGCGGTGCTCAAGCTGAGCGACGGCCGCAAGCGCTCCATGTCCTTGTGGGTGGAGTTCATCACGGCCTCCGGCTACCTGTCGGCGCGCAAGATCCGCTCCAGATTCCAGACGCTGGTGGCGCAGGCGTGCGACAAGTGCGCCTACCGCGACATCGTCAAGATGATCGCCGACACCACCGAGGTGAAGCTGCGGATCAGGGAGCGGATCATTGTCCAAATCACGCCCGCCTTCAAGTGCGCCGGCCTCTGGCCGAGATCGGCCTCGCACTGGCCGCTGCCCGGCATCCCCTGGCCGCACCCCAACATTGTTGCAGAGGTTAAGACTGAGGGCTTCGACATGCTTTCCAAGGAGTGCATCGCGCTCCAGGGCAAGAACTCCGCCATGGAGGGCGACGCCTGGGTGCTCAGCTTTACGGACGCCGAGAATCGACTCTTGCAAGGTGAGTTCCCAGCCGCCCCAAGCCATAGCCCCAACACCTCAAACTGCCGTCGGCAACCCAACACGTTCAATAGGCCAACCTCAGAAGAAAGATGTTTATCATAGTTTCTGAATAATGGATGGAAGTATTATAAATATTATTAGATATATATATTATATATAATTCTGATATATTGAAGATTGAAGATTTGAAAAGATTTATGGGCGTATGCCTTTTGGAATGTGCTGGGATTAGTGATTTCATATAGATATAATATTATATATAGAAACGTGCTTAGCGATTGAGTGCATAGATCACTTAGGTAGATCACATGTATGAGAAAAAGTGTTTTGAGATTGTGTAATAAATTCGATATTATAGATAATATGATAATCGATATGTATATATTCAATCATATTAGCAGATCTATATATTATATATTGTATTGTCTATATATATTTATATATGAATCGGACTAGCAGATCTATATATTCCATATGGAATTGTCTATGTATAAAATATGAGACTTCACTTAGTCAGCCCCTTTATAAGTAGTAGTATGATATAGGTGAAAAGTAAATGATATATTTCGAAAGGTATCTCGCGATCTTATAGATAACATTGTTATCAATCAGCGATTTAATGTTTTAAAGTATTTATATCTTATTATATAAGACATATATAAGAATAGAAATAGAAATGAGTTCATAGATCTAATGCACAGTTTACTTAGTTAGGTAGAATATCAATGTACTTCAAATAGTATAATCTAACTAAAATATAATATATAAAATATATATAAGAAAGAATACAGTAGATAATATGATAAGGGGAAAAAGTTTGCGATATGATTCGAAAAGCTTTAAGAGATCTTACAGATAAAGTTGCTGTTGTTATCGATTAGTGAATGCTTATGGTATAGAAGACAAAGTGCATATCGTATATAGAAATGTCTTTAGAGAACATATAAAACATAGTTTATTCAGTTAGATCATGTAAGAAAAGGTTCTATTTAGCTAGAAAGTAAATGTGATATTTCTAAAGGCATTTGAAGATCTTATAGATAATATTCTTATACAGCTGCATAGATTTGGTATACCAATAGTATCTAGAATTTATATCTCTCTTAATTTTCAACTACAAATTGTGAATTTGTGTTAGTAAAAATTTGTTTAGTGGTTCGTTTAGTGTTTTGACTCAAGAAGCTTTCTTCCATTGAGATTCCTTTTGTCTATGAGGAAACCAAATCGAATTATATCAAACTTTAAATTATGTTTCTGCTTCACAAAGTAATACAAATTTCTGCATTAGATTTCTAAATTTTTAAGTTAAGAACGTAACTCAGAAGCAAATCTTTTTCTTCTAAGCAATTTTAGCATACGCCTAAGACAAAGTACGCCCAATCAAATCTTCTGCTACTGACTTCATATATAGATATATGAATAATAGTAATAATAGAGCATAGACGATAGTAAATTGTAAAATATAGAAAGTCGAGCAACTGTTCACCCCCTTCCCTGCCGTCGATCCTAAAGAGTTAGCTTCGCGTCAAAGCTTTTACAATCAGCGACACACTTAAATTTAATTGATTTATTTCGAACAAATCAGCGACTGTAGCTTTCATATAATTGCTTGTAAATCAAATCAGTTATCAAGATATGCGTGTGTGTGTGTGTGTGTGTGTGTGTGTGTGTGTGTGAGTGAGTGTGTGGTGCCACGGCTAGCGACAAGATCCACTCGATAAGCTGGACTCCGCTCAAATGCATTCGATTAGCGCTGATCGCCAGCTTGGTCGAACATGTGATCAACGAAACATCCATCATAGATCACTTGATCAAGTCAAAGTGAATTAAATGGATCTTTAGCTAAAGCTGATCTTCACATGATTGCAATGCTGGAGAGTCTTCATATTATCTATAAGAAAATCAAATTAGATTCGAGCTAAGCTCAGAGATCGCGCTGATCATGGCTGGGATTTCTGTTTTTACAGATCAGTTAGGAGCCTAATTGATCGTAAAAAATGGTAATTAAAGTTAATACAGATGTATAACTGGCTAGATCACTTAACGCTCGCCTAATCTAATCATCGCAAGCAATTAAAAAGACGTAGTTAAGCACGCGACTATTGATGATCTGGGTTTTTATGGGTATTACATAATTGGATATGTCAATTCAGGCACTCGACTCTAGCTAGTAGCTGAAGATCAGTTTATATTTCTGTTCACTCTAGCGATTACTCAATAGAGAGAAAGAGGGGGGGAGAGGGGGCCATCGATCGATGGGGCAGAGCAAAACGCATCCGTTTACCGAGGCGCGATAAGGCATGAGATATGGCCTCGATGATGGGCAGCGATCATAAATCTGTGTGCGAAGACTGGGCCGAGCACTGTTTATTGGCTAAGCCACCTTTGGCCGCCTTGCTGGCTGATGTCTCCACGCGCACAAATCCGCTGATCTGAGTCAGATAAACGCCGTCCGAGGCAGACGCTAACCATCGCCATAAGGCGGCGGAGAAACGGGTTTTCGGCTTGATATCAACAAATGCCAACAGTGCCCGGGCCATAAATAAATTTCTAAACGATTTTATAAATATTTTAAATCTCGGC
This sequence comes from Drosophila pegasa, assembly GCA_035046225.1. Lineage (NCBI taxonomy): Eukaryota > Metazoa > Arthropoda > Insecta > Diptera > Drosophilidae > Drosophila > Drosophila pegasa. The sequence continues at coordinate 435,286 of JAWNOD010000063.1, forward strand.
GATTAGATAAAGTCAACAAATAAATAAAAACAACGGCGCGCCAGGCCGGCCTCAAGAAGCCAAACCAAACCAAACACAAATAAAAAACTAAAACAAAAACCAAAAAAAAAAATAAAATAAAAAAAAACCTTTAAAGCCACCAGAGACGACAAAGCGAAGACAAAAGGCAAAAAGAAGAAGCGAAATAAAATATGAAAGAAGATAAAAACTTAGCCAAAGACCCAAATCGAAATCAAATCTCAAGCCCTCACATTTGATTTTATGCGCCCTCTCAACGATCTCTCTCGATCTTCGAGCCTCGAATCTTGGAATCTCGAAATCTTGTCTCTCGGATGTTAGTCGAGCGTCTTGACATTTAATTTAATGCTGGCTGTCGCATAATAATTACTCGTTTTTCTTTTTCTTTCGCTGCGATCGGGCCCGTCGCCTAACTGTCAATGTGACTGTATCCATTACTATATCGTTATCGTCTATCGTCTATCGATTGCGCTCGCTGTCACACCTATCAGATTTCCATTGTCACATGCGACGCGTCTTTGTTTTATTCATGTTGTGCCCATTCAGCTCATTTCTATGCTATATTAATGAAGCCCTGATCTATTAGTATGTATATGTATTCGATTATTTATCGATCCGATTGATGCATGTGAGCACGTTTGCTCTTGGCTTTTTCATCTACTGCATTTTGTTTGCGTTTCTTTCTTTTGCAATTTCTGTATTTTATTTCGATTAAGTTTCACTTGTATATCGTTTATCGGTTATCGATTAGTGCATAGCTCTACTTATTTGTGTAATTAAATGATATTTGATTGCATAATTTCTGTATTTCTTTTGAAATCTCTTCAAATAAAGTGTATTTTGGGCTATGCTCATGCCTAAGACTAACTTATAATATATTATGATATACCACCATTTATCGTTATCGTCTATCGATTTTCTTTAAATAACTTGAGATTGCTTCTACAGTTTGTCTTAGTCTATTCAGTAACTACAACTTATAGTACTAATTTGAAAGCAAATCTTCCATTCAATTCATTAACTTTATTATTATTATTATAACTCACATTCTAAAATGTTATCGTTATCGATAATAGTATAAAGCTTGTTCTATTCAATATATTAACTTTCTTTGTGTGCAAAAAATGTATTTATTTGCGTTGTCACGATCTCTTTAGAAAACAAATCGATTCTGTTGTATTAAATTTACTGTTATCGTATATTGATAATTTCAATCTGATATTTGACCTCACTTTTGTATTCGCCCTTTCGCATAGTCCATAGTATTCCCTCTTGGCCATAAACTTGTATTTCTGACGGAACTCTACTATAAAATTTCAAGTATTCGCAGCTATGTGCTATGTGGGTCTCAGACATCGTATCAATGTACCCAATATACGATTATCGGGCACCGTTTGAGATTAGTAATTTTGACACTCGAAGTCCATGATTTATGTGCCGTTCGACGTCCCAACTGCCGTGTGCGTTGATCAATCAAAATCGGCTCACCAAATATCCGAAGAGCTGGAACTGATTGTCTTCGGGGTCTCTCGCACGATATAAGTACTGTCAATTATCAGCAAATTAAAGACAACTTCTGTACGAAAGCGATTAGTCAGCGGGCGCGGTTATCAAATTTCGTAAAATGTTTTCCACATTTCACACTTTTTCGACACTTGAGTGCCATTCAAATGACTAATTGAGCCGGAGCATGGTCGAAATAATCAATGACAAACAATATCTACGCTGGGCCCATTATGAAATCGAACAAATAATATTTATAGAAAACCCATTCGACTATCAATTGGAACTTACTGTGAGTTGCGATGCAATTTATGGCCAGGTGGCAACGCTCAGTTGTATCTAAGTGTCCAAATCTTGACTGCTTGTTACATTTCATGTGACTGTCAGGCTGCAACACGGGGAACAGCCATAAAACAGCATTTGACAGGTAGATAAAGTGCATGTTAAGCATGAAATGGTGGCAGAAGTGTAATAGGGAGCTTTTAGCATCAGTTTAAAGTGTATATATTTGGTGTGACTAGGTGGCAACTCTATCTGAAAATTAGACTTAAGCTAAAAGTCGCATTTGACAGCCAGTCAAAGTGCATGTTATGTGTGAATGGAGGAACAGTTATATAGAGGGTGTATGATCAATTGAAAGTATATATTATTGTGACTAGGTGGCAACGTTGTAAAAAACTAAAGTTTAAGCTTAAACTGACATTTAACAGGCAGCTAACGTGAATGTTAAGTGTAAAATGTAAAAGAAAAATTACATATTTAGTATTTAGTATCTATTGAAAGCATATATATTTTATAACTAAGTGGCAACACTTTGAAAAACTCAGATTTAAGCTTAATGTCGCATTTAACAGTTATTTAACATGCATGTTAAGTAGAGAAGGTGCAAAAAAGTAATGTTTGGTATAGAGTATCAATTGAAAGTATATATTTATTGTGGCAATGCTTTCAAAAATTCACACTTAAGCTTAAAGTGATATTTGACAGTCAGTTAAAGTGTATGTAAAGCTTAAAAAGTGTAAAAAATATGAACTAATTACAAAACAAATGTCAGGACTTGATATAGACAGATAAAAAGTTTAATACCTTGAATTTACCTAAAGACTAAATAGTCTAGAAGTATATTAGAAGAAATTAAAATACATTTTTAGTATTAGCTGAGATCTGAGATGAGTGACAAGCAAGCAAGCCAAACAAAATTAAACTGGCAGATAAAGTGCAAGTTAAGTTAGTTGAAAGTATAAATATATATATAAATATATTGTGCCCAGATGGCAACGTTATCAAGAATCTCTACAAACTCTCGTTATTTGACAGGCAGTTAAATTCCATGTTAAGTATGTAACTAACAAAGCTAGAGGTTTCATATGTGGTCTGTGGTATCTCTGTGGATAGAGGTCTCTCTATCGCTAACTCAATGATTTCTTCAAGATATTTCACAGATCTCAAGCATATTCAAATTGTTTTTTCTCCATTGCAGGTGCCAGTCGCCGTCGCTGCCTTAGCATATTGAAGACTTTGCGTGATCGCCACCTGGATCTGCCGGGCAATCCCGTGACGTCGTACCATCTGAAAACGCTGCTGCTCTACGAGTGCGAGAAGCATCCGAGGGAGATGGAGTGGGAGGAGAACTGCATCGCCGATCGCATCAACGGGATATTCCTGCAGCTGATATCCTGCCTGCAGTGCCGCCGCTGTCCCCACTACTTCCTGCCCAACATGGATCTCTTCAAGGGCAAGTCGCCGGGCGCCCTCGAGAATGCCGCCAAGCAGGTCTGGCGCTTGACCCGCATCATGCTCACCAACGTGCGCTGCCTGGAGGAGTTGTAGGGATGCCAAGATCTCCGTGAGACGGTCTAACATTCAAATTTCCCTCTTTTCGTCAGTTTTTGAGTTTCGATCTTTGATTTATTTTTGGTTTTCTATTCTCTTCAATGCTCAGTTTTATCTTTTGTTTTTCTTTTTTTTATTTCTTCGATGGGAAACGAGCTAAAACACAAAAGGCGCATCAGAGTGCGGCCCAAAACACACACAATTAGTTGGTAGTTAAACGGGGGCTAGGGCTTGGGCGGGGGCTGACGCTCATAATTCGAAAATTTTAACCCAAATACTATTTGATATTTTCATAGATCACTAAGTTGTCTAGTTCTTAGGTGCTTTCGAAAAGTATACGCCGCTTAAAGAGTTTCCTATATTTAATTGATAGAATCGAGCATATATATGCATATGCCTACATAGTTCATATACAATACGAATAACGACAGCAAGAAATACGCACAAACCTAAGTACTTATATCAGCTATATATAGTCTATATAGTCTGTAGTTCATTTTTTTTCTGCATAAACGTTTTGCCAGGCGGCAATTAAAATTAGCTAAAGGAAATTAGTTTAAGCTAAGCATGAAGTTAGTAAACAAGAGTTGAAAACACCAGATATATATAAATATATCTATATAAACCTATATAAACATATTTTTTTTTTGTTTTTTAAATTATTTATTTGTGTTTTTCGCTTTTCTTGTGAGTTTAGTCAATAAAAAAATTAAGTTTTTTTTCAACAAATCCCAATTGAGTTTTCATTGTTGGTTTTTTTCAGCTCAGCAGTTAACAGTTGGTTAACAGCCAATTAACAGTCGATGTACAGCTTCTTATATATATATATATATATAACAGCTGTTTAACATAGTGCTTGCATGCCAATAAAAACTATATATATAATGCTAAGAGCTAGTTGAAATACTTAACAGTTGATTAACATATGTTTGAATGAATAGCAGAAAAATGTTAATTATAATTAAGGAGCAATGGAACGAGCGATACCTTATCCCCTAACAGCTGCTTAACAGTGCAACGAACAGCGCAATCTCATTTATGATCAAATCCACTTCAATAGTTTTCTTACACATCTATCATAATGCTACTAACAAAAGAGATAATCTACAATATATACATCCATATTTACCATTCATTATGTAACATTGTCAGCTACTTAACATAACAACTAACAGAGAGCAACGACAACGAAATGCAGATTTTGATTAGAGGCAATTCAAAAGCAACTTTGGTCATTTGATAGATAATGCCCGAAAGACTATATTTATGGCCGCATTTAACAGTCATAATGCAGCTCTGTTAAGTCGCGCTTATGGTCAATAACATGCTCGGGTTAACATTAACATTTGAATATTGATTAGGCGCCGCCGTGTGGGTCTGGGCGCTACTTTGATGTGCTGCGTTCGACGACGTGCGCCAATTTCGGCCATCGATATAAATTTCAATTCAATATTTATTTCACTAGATGTTGCCAGGTTTTCAATTCCCCGATATATATACATATATATATATATATGTGTGAGTGTATATATATGTACAGCTGTCAGTCAAGCGGGTTCGTCGGGCCAACGCGTTTCGCATTTTTAATGGCGCATTAAGGAAATTCTCGCAGACAACTCAGCGAAATTCAATAAACTTTGCATCAATTGTCGCAAAATGATCGCCAACATGACCATAAGACATCTTTCTCCACAGATATATATAGAGACAGAGATATATGTGCGTGGAGATTCGTGCAGGCGGCCCACTTTGAGCCTGACTCAGAGCTGGCCCAGTCCTCGAGCAGCCCATCCAGAATTTGGATCACGTGTGAGTTGCGCTCTCAGACAACAGACATAACAGTCAAATTAAATTGAATGCCGTTCATAAATTAAATTATCTACCTGTTCGCTCAATCGCCGATTCGTTTCGTGCCTGTGATACCCTTTACTAGGCGAAGGTATGTGAAACATGCACTGCTGGAGGCTGACTATCTACCTTTCTTATACAAGTTTTTTACTTGGATAATGCTCTAAGTTTTGGTAAAAACAAAGTATCTCGACTTAAACTGTCTGTCAATGTCAAGTTAATCGACTAAAAATTATTCGAACTGTTACAAAATACGATCTCTGATTGTTATGAAAAGTAATAGACATTATGTTCTATATTTCAACTATATGTTCCTTCACTTTCAACTCAGTTGGTTATGTAAGACTCGAGTTATAACAATGTAAACTTCTTCTACTTCATTTATCTCATACTCAAGGCATCTTTCAATCGTCTCCAGTTTTATCTATCAAATTTACTGTATCCCAAAATTCCCTATATACAGCTGGCTTAGAGCTTCAGCCCAATATAACTCAGTTACAGGTCATCTGATAGGCGAGCAGTCTCTACTTCGGCTCTTCAAAATTGGTATACATTGAGTTCCCTATACCATCTCAACATCCTTTCAATTTCAACTCCGATCAGCTATATAGCACTCTCGCTATCACAAAAGACATTCGAAGCTCTCTTTCTCTTCCCATTTACACTTCCCCTTTGCAGGGCATCTGTTAGTCGTGTACTCTCCAGCGTGGCTCATTGCTATTGCATTCATTTGTTGCTCTCTTCGCCTTTACATGCTCCCGTACATACTCTAATATATTATTTATTTTGATTGCATTCCGCTTGATTTATGCCCGTACGAGCTTCGATTTTCAGATGATCCAACAGCTCGAAATGTCCCCATTTCTAATTTATATTGTTTTTAAATGTCAGCATTTCCATCGATTCCATATTGCAGGTTTATCGAGTTCATCGAGGCCAATTTTTTAATAAGTCAAACACGTCGCCCTCCCTAATGTACCGATCATATTTTATTGCCATGGGCACTTGAAGTAAAGGTATTCCTATCTATATACATATTTATAGGAATATGTATTTCAAATATATGAAATATGAAACAAATTAGGGCGAGTCACACTTAAGTTGAAGGCATGTAAACACTGCCTCGAATTGCCAATGCTTAATTTATTCAGTTATATATCAAGGAATTATAATATATATGCTCTCAATATACATATTCAATGTTATATCTAAGAATAAGATATGAATTACTAACTGTTCGAGCAACAAATTGTTTCATTAAAATCTCTAAAGATATATTTGAATTGATTCAGTTTCCATTTCAAGAACTACTTAAACTTGGATTTTGGTAACTTTTTAGTGAACTTAGATGGATGTATACACTGCGGGTCAGCAGGATAGGCAACCTTCACGCTCTCGCTGAATGTTGAATATTTCCTTTATCAATTGAACTACAATTTTTTAGAAGATTCTGTTTTATTCTGCTTGAAATGAAACAAGATAAGGCTGGGAATGTTGTTAGTAAATATTTTCTTAAGCAAATTTAAGAAATCTTGAAAAAATGGTTGCTAAACATTTTTTATCTCAGATCTTATAACTTTATAGAGCTCTTAGACGACATTACGTCTATCATATTATACTAAACAAAAATGATTTTTTGAAGATAACTCGGTCATATACCTAAATTCATATCCTATATATCTTATCAAAAGGCATCTATGTATTATATCATATGTAATATGTGTGTTCTATATATCATATATGGCATCATATATCTTCATCTTCATGTATTCTATATTATATACCATATATAAATAAAGTATAAATATCATATAATATATATATGATATATGATTCATATATATTTATATATAACATCTATCTATCTATATAATATCTTATCCCATCTATATATCTATTGTCACATTCCACATATTGCTAGCCTTCTCTCATTTGCCTCTCGCGTCGAATAGTCTAAAATCCAAAATGATCTATAAACTGGCTAATCATTATGTTTCACCTGTTTGCGCCACCTGACTAATTTCCGTGGGCGTTCGATCTTTTATGGCCAATTATGTGCGCTTGGCTCTGGTGTCTTCGGTGCGCGGATGTCGATGTGGTCGGAGGTCTCTTCTTATGGGCCGGGTCATCAGCCGGTTAGTTGCGCTTTTAATGAGTTGTTGTTTATTGGATTCCATTTGCATTTTAATATCAAGCCGCAGCAACAACAACAACAACAAGAGTCCAAATTTATTATTTGTTGCTGTTTGCGGTCGCTAATTTGATCTGCTTCTTCTTCTCTTCACTTTTATCATATTTTATAGGAATTGCTTCCCACACAAATTAAAGAACAATTAATAAATGATAATTCCGGCAGCCCGCAAAGCCCCTCCCACTGCTCCTCCTCCTGTCGACTCCTGCGCACTGTCGCCTCTCCATTGGCAGCGTCGTCGCCCAAATGTCAGTGGGGCCCAATTTGTTAGCCAAGTCGGCATCATCTTCTCTTCGTCTTCTACTTGTTCTTGTTCTTGTTGCTGGCCTTGTTCTCCCTGGCCTGGTCTTAATGAATTCGCTGCAATTTATATTAATTTAATGGCCAGCAGCAAATTTCTGTGAACATCTCATAATAACATTTCGAACACACAATTTGTTAAGTCCCGCTACGCCATGCGCATATTCTTATAGGGTATTCTATGGCGCGTGTGCTCTCTATATCTGGTCATGGACTATTAGAAATTCCTGGCAAATGGTCTAAGAGTATCGAGAATAGATGAAATGGGCAAATAGGAACTTGAAACTGTGAAGAATTTTTATATATATGGTGAGGTCTTCAAATATTAAATATGATCTATTCAGAAAATGTCATAGATGTTTGACTGATTGATGTATTATATATAAGAAAGATATATGATATAGATATCTATTAAAGTGTAAGATTTGAAAAGAAATAGGGACGATATTGACGATATGGTAGAGATAGATGTGATATGATATGATATGATATGATATGATATGATATGATATGATATGATATCATATGATATGAAAGGAGTTACTTGAGGTAGATAGCATAGGTAAAATGGTATGGACAGATAATAGAGTAGATTAGGCTAAAGAAATTTGTAATAGAGACTTATAGTATATATATGGGTAGATAGTATGGATGGGATGGAACTAATAGATATATAGAATAGATAAAGGTAGCTATAGATATATTATAGATAAATAGATGGTATGGGTAGATAGTACAGAAAGATGATGCAGATGAATCTTATATTTTATAGACTGATAGATAGTACAGATCTATAGCATATAGCAACTAATAAATAGAAATAGTAGAGTTAGAAAGCATAGATAGATTATACAGATTCATAGTTCAGTAGGAGAGTATTCATACATTTCTATGGATAGATAAATAGTAGAATAATAGTATAGTTAGATCAAATGGGTAGATCAATTCAAATTTTACTTAGCTAGATAATATAGTTTAGTATAAGTTATATAGACAAAGTTATATAGGTATAGATAGGTGGTATGGATTGATAGTATAGATGGATATTGAAAATAGAAAATAATAGATGAATATCATAGACATATACCAAAGATAGATAGTAAAGATAGATAATTCGGAAAGTTTAATAAAGATACTCTAAAGAGAAGGACGCGAATAGCTATCATTTGATAAGCACGCAGTCAATATAATTGTGATCGATATTTCTCGAGAGAGAGAAGCGATGAGGGAGAGCGGGTCGCAGAGCAGTTCGGAGAGCATGTTAATGATTCAGCTACATTGGGTTAAGTACGAGTAAATGCTGTGATAATCTGGCATTAAAGTTCTCAAAGACTCGCGTATGATCATAATGGAGCTGGAGTTGGAGCTGAAGTTGGAGTTGGAGTTGGAGCTGGCTACCAAAACGAGAGGGATTTGTGTGTACGCCTGTCAACCGGCATCAACGGAGCACAGATGCCCCATCTACCTGTGCCCCAGCCCCCCCCCCCTGCTCCACAGAGTGGAGCTTTGCATTTCTTTTAAGCGAGAATCAAAACAAATGTTTTATTTAAATGGTTAATTTGATCAGCTAAAGGCAGCAGCAGCGGCAGCAGCAAACCGGACTTGGCTGCGCACAGCTTGAGACGCGATTTGCGCATCGAGCGACCTGGATGATGAGAATCTGGTGTGTTGCAACGCCCAAATGAGCAGCTTACACCATGATCATGATCATGATGATGATGATGATGATGGGGTTGGGGTTGGGGCTCTGTGTGCAGCGAGCAAATGATGCGCCTCTGCCAAATCGTGAGAATTGCATTCGAGCCGCATCAAAAACCAAAACAAGAATCAAAGTGAGCTCTAGGCGAGTGTGCTCGACTAGGCTGATACCCTGTAACAAGCGCTTCAATGAAGCAGAAGCTCAAGTGAGCGTGATATAAAAGGGAATGCTTGACTAGATAATACCCTGCAGGAGACAGAATGCAATGAGTTCGGGTGAGGAAGGGTAGATGAAGGTCTAGCAACTTGGACAACTCCACAGACAGGCTATGCTTGGCCAGCTGCACGCATATACCCTCTCTTAGGGCGCATTGGCGGGCATATAAATCCGCCAGCCACTGGCAATTTTAATTTGCGGGCTTCAATCAAGCTGCAGTGGCTGCCAAGCCGCTGGGCTGGACGCGTGGGGCAGGGCAAGGCCCGCCAAAAGATGAGCTGCAATTGCTGCCGCTGCTGCAGTTGCTGCCACTTGCGTTGCGTCGGCGCTTGCCACTTAGCATAAACGGCAAATGGGAGCGGAGAGCGAGCGGGGGGGGTGGGGGGCGGGGCAGCTGCGTGAGCCGGCCGAAGTGAGCCACGATCTGTGTGGCCCTCGGATCAGGCTAACAAGCTGTAATTAGAGCCCCTTAGCCTGTCATCGCCAGGGTGCTTGATTATAGCCTTTTGACAAAAAGCAAATATTCATTTAATACGCCCCAGCCACAAGCGCCGCGAGGCAGCGCGACGGCCACTTGGCAACTGTTGCGCGATCGCAGCAGAAGAAAATGTAATTACGAGGCGAGGCGAGGAGATGAGAAGCGAGGAGAGGTGAGGCGAGGCGAGGTGAGGTGAGGAGAGGCGAGGTGTGGTGAGGTAAGGTGAGGTGAGGCGAGGTGAGGCGAATCAAGGCGAGCCGAAGCGAGTCGCAGCGAGTCACATCGAGTGACCCATTGAAAATCTGTGCATTGAGCTGCACTTGAAGCTGACGGAGTGGACATGCCCAGCGCGAGTATACCCTGCTGTTATGAACTTGGCTATGTATAGAGCCAAGGTTAGCTGATTTGCAAGGAGATTCTTAATATTGTGAGCTGCTTTAAGCTAAACTCTTTACGTCATCTAACACAAGGAATCTTTTTCTTTTCTATACACTCCCACTCACTATGCCCGATACCATTCTCAATTCCATTCAACTAGGCATAGTTAAATACACTGCTCCACCTCTAATTCCTATTGGTCTACAACAATATATAATCGAGTTCCTGGGAACTATTATCAGTGACGAAAAGAAAACCCTATTTGAGCTTAAAATCCTTGAAGGTTTTTAGGACTTGTTCGAGTGCAAATACTATGAATTCCTATAGAGCTGTTCTCTATTAGATATGCTATGAGCAAATATATCTATAAGTCTATCACTTTCCTCTTATATATGCATAAATCTATCTAGCTTGTCTTTCTCCATACTTTTGTTTCCTTATCTACTCTCTGATGAAAAAGAATAAATAGGGTAACTAGATAAGTGAATAGATGTATTCAGTGAATAGAATAGATATAAGTGAATAGATGTATGCACTTATTTAGATGTATTCACTTATCTAGTTACGCCTTTCATTCTCTCTCACTGTATTTAGTTAGACATTCCTCTATTTAGTTAGATATTCTTCTCTTCTATCCCTCTTAAGTCTGTCGACTCTCTTTAGATAAACTTATAATTCAACATATTCTCAGATCTAACATAGATAAACTTAGATCATATCATATACATATACTGGCTTTGCATTCAGGGCAAACTGAGTATTTGCTGCTGAAGAAGATCTATCTATATGAATATATGTCATATATTGTAGATTATGTATATCATATAGAGTTCTGCCATCAGCTTCTCTCTAGTCTAAATTCTCCATCTCTGGCAGTCCCTTATTCATTTTATTATATATCCAAGTGGGCTTTGTTAATCTCCGGGCGGATCTCAGGTCTTTGTTGGCTCATTAGTGATGAAATATGAATTGCATTCGGTGGCCCAGTAAGTCGGCTTTATCAATTTAATATGGGCAAGTTCCAAATCCAAAACCTAATTTCAAATCCAGTGGCGAGTGCACAATGTTCTTGTTGTTGTTGTTGTTGCTCAATGTTGTTGTTGTTGTTGTTGTTGTCTCTTGCCTTGACAATCGTACGCCCATTTTTGGTTAAAAACAATGGGTTCAAACGGCTGCGCTTCAGCGGAAAACAAAAAGCAGCCAACGAGCCCTAAATCAATCACAAGCAGCGACATGTCAACAGCCCCCAGTGATCGGAGGCTCCACTAACCACTCTCCCTCTCTCTCTCTCTGTACAGTAGCGTGTCTTGCGTACGCCCTCGTCCCTGGCTTTTGTCAAAGCGAAATGTCAACGTGATCATCGCAGCTTGAAAAGGGCCGCCGCCTTAGTCCCAGACCCATATATTGGCTGTATAGAGAGAGAGAGAGGAAGAGAGAGAGAGAGAGGGGGAGAGAGAGATATGTATAGGGAGTGAGGCCTGGGAATAGGGTTTGGCGACTACATACATGGAACGTGGCCAGGCCGACGAACGCGTGATATCTGAACTACGAAATTGAGATCGATTTTCGTGTACGTGTCTGAACTGAGAATCGAGGAGAGCGACCCACAGAGCGAGCGAGAGAGAGAGAGAGAGGGATAGAGGGAGGTAGCTGTAACAATAAATTATGATATTATTTCTCCTTTGGTTTTTTGTTTTACTCAAATTAACCTTAAGCACGGTGACAGGCCCTTCGGCCGGGCCGGGCCGAGGGGCTCTGCGTGATTAGCGTGCACTTGTCGTCAAGATCGTAAGTTAAGAGATCGGAAAAGGTAAGCTGGGCGGCGCAGGCGATCTGCGTAATTAGTATGCCGGGCGGTGGAGCGCGAAACACATGTACGCACAACTAGGCAGCGGCTCGAGTGGATCCAGTCAGCCAGCTCTGATCAGTCGATCATCATCGTCGACGTCGATCGTCGTCGTCGTCGTCATTCCTCGAGCTGCGACGCAACGCGGCGCATGCGTAATGAGGCTTCCAGTCTTATGCTGCTGCTGCTGCATCCGTCTCTACAGATACAAAAACTATATACATATATATATATATATATATATATATACGTTCAGCTGATTGAACGACGGATCGATGGATGGCTACGTGTCGCTGATTTGTTCGCTGTCATAATTCAATAAAGTAGTCAAATGTCACCTGTACTTAAGCAAAAAGCGCAGGGGCTTACCTTTGTTATTATTCCGTTTCATTGATGTGCAGCCTGAGTGTGTGTAAACGGGTTTATTGGCTGCTCGAGCGTTAATGCAAATCCGCTTAAGAAACGCTTTTTGCACAGCCATCAGGGCGGCCAGCCAAGAGGTAAGTCGTTGCGAGGTGGGCGTGGCATTTGGGGTTTTCCCTCAGTCTGCCCTCGTCCTTATGCATTCAGCGCATGTCCAGCGCATGGGGAGCCGCAGGCAAAGTCAAATGAAGAACGTTTTGCAAATGGCGCTGCCTATGTTAAAATCTATGTTAAGGCCGATGTTAATCGTAATGCTAATGTTAAATGAAATGTGAAATGTTATATGAATGTAATGAGCGCTGAGCATAAACTGTATTAGAGTTAAGTTAGCAAATCTGATGGAGATATAACATAGAATAATATAATAACAGCAACGTGATAATAGCAGAGCGAAATATCTGATAATATAATTCAGTATACAAAATAAAGACAATTTTGCTGTCATTCTCATAGATTCTGCAATGTAAAAGTATTTAGATCGAAATTACAAGCAAAATACTTTTTTGAGCTCGGACTTACAAATTCAATACTTTTTCGAAAAAAAACTTTTTTTTGATTTGTAATTGGAAAGTTAAATACTTTTTCCAACTCAAAATAGCAAGTTAAGTACTTTTTCGAATATCAAAATCATAAATGAAATATTTTTTCGAGCTTGAACTTACAAAGAAATACATACGCCTTTTCGAGCTCGAGTCGCATTTATCGAATTGCCAAATTTGAAGTAAAAATCATAAAGCATTTTCGATCTTGGCATAGCTGTATCAAATGCTTTTCGATTTCGAGCTTGATATTAAAAAGCCATACTATTATATGTTATATTAGCATTACAAATAAAATCCATATTAAATTCTTACATAATTTGATACTTCTAATAAAAACATCAGTTTTTGAACTCTGAAAATTAAAACATTTTTCGAACTCGTGCTTTTCTTGAAGGATAATGTCATATCTATATATATCTCAAATTGGGGCGGTTGATTCGGCTTGTAATCATCTCGAAACTAGACAATTTCGAAATTATTCTCAATACAAATTGAAAATTATCTGACTTCCAAATTACTCTCTTTCTAAGTTTGAAATTTTCGCATATACCAGATTACAAATTAAAATTGCAAATCGAATTAGAAAACTGTTGGAGCTTGTAAGAGTTTCTTTTCTCAAATTACTTTCCAAGAATTTTGAAGATTGTTTATTTTGTTCTTCGAATTTGGATTTTATGAACTGAACTGGCACTACTATAGGGTATCAAAATACTTGCACTTGTTATCATAATAAGTCAACTCTTAACTCAACACTTATCTTTATGAGTGAGCTCTTAACACTCGAAAGTAGCTGAAAGTTTGCAAAGCTTCACGAATCACCTGAGGGCAATTAGAGCTGTGTGTTTACCTGGCCGAGTTCATTTCGGCGGTATTTTGGAGTCCATAGAGCGGAATTACTCGGGCTGGATGCATGTGAAATTTAGTTATTGTTCTTTTCCATAGAAACTTGGAGCAGCTCGGCGAGCTGGTCGCTCAGCTGGACAGAGCGATATATCTACAAGATAAACGACTGCGTTGATGGTCAACGGGCGACGACGGTGTCACAGACGCTTTTTTTTTAACCATTTGTTGTCTTTTTCGAAAAAAGAAAAAAAAAACGAAAAACAGATGAAGTAGAAGCAGCAGCAAAGACAAAAGAAGCGAGAGAGGCAGAGAGAGAGGGAGAGGAAGGGAGAGGGAGGGAGAGACGAAGGAGCAGAGCTGGCGGATCCAGCGAAAAGACAAACGTTGCGGCGACAACGCAGCAAGTGACAAACGTTTAGATGGATGGATCGTTCTTCATTTGGGACCGAACCGAACCGAACCGGACCGAGTCGGCCAGAGGGAAGGGGAAGGGGCAGGGGCAGGAGACGGGAGACGGTGCAGGGGACGGGAACAGAGGTAGAGGCAAGGGTCCAGGGGCAGAGCCGAGCAAATAAACCAACCGAAAAACGCGACGATTGCACATAAATTATATTCAAATTTCTTCAAGATCTAAGAGATATATAAATACGGGAAAAACATATACACACACACACACACACAGAGGCAGAGAGAGTCGAATTTATAGTACATGCTCGTTTCCACTTTTTTACCATTTGCTGCTCTGTGCTCCGTCCGTCTGTCGCGAGGTCTCACTGTTCGCCTGTCGCCCTTTGTTTCAAATTTATGCAGATATGTCTACGCTTATCTGAGTGGTGTGTCCGAGTGTGTGTGTGTGCCTGTGTGTGTGTGTGTGAAAATCCCGCGCTAAAACTTAACCAAATGTCGTTGTCAGCTTCGCTCCCACCTGGCCATGATCCTTCACTGATCCGCTCGCTGCGATCGCGATCGCATGGAGACTCGTATATCAGCGCTGCTTAGAGGCCCGAATCCATATCTATAGACAAGTCTATATATACAGACAGACACACACAGCTATAGATTCCACGGAGCCGAGTGATTATGGCCAATGATAGGCGAGCTCGATCTCTCGATCGCTTCCTGAATTGAACAAAAGCCAAACATTTACAGCAACAAATTGACCCGAGATAAGTTTCAAGTATTTTCATTGTTAATTTATTTATGAATCTGTTGAATCTGTGTTTCGCCCATTCGAATTTGATGTGTTTTATGGAGCTCACGGTCCGAGCTATGCGACGACGCTAGATATGAGAGTGAGAAAGCCCGCAGAGTGGGTCGGACGATCGTGAGCGGCGGTGAGGAGATGTAATCGTTGCGCCATTAGCACAGTTATGAGCGGTCGAAGGAGATGGAAAGTGATGGACTAGAGGTTACCCTACATATGTTAGGTGCTCATTAGACAGAGAGGGAGGAAGAGAAACAAGCACAAATAATTTAATTGAGGGAGTGGGGAAGGGGCAGATTAAAAGAGAGCTTGCGAGAAAACTTGGGGAGATAATAAAAGGAATAGAGTTCTCTCTGATGGCAGAGAGAGAATAAGAGAGAATGAGAGAACAAGAGAGTTAGCGCGGATAGAGAAATAATGGTAGAGATATGAAAAAAGTGAAAATATGAGAAAGAGATGGAGAAAGCGTCAGAGCAAGAAAGACAAAAAGCGATGGAGATAGAGAGGTGGATAGCGGGAGAAAGATTGAGATAAATAGAGATTGAGAGAGAGAGGGACGAATGAGAAGAAAGAAAATAAAATATAGAATATTAGAGATAGAGATAGAGATAGAGATAGAGATAGAAAGAGAAAGAGAGAGAAGAAATAAAAAAAAATAAAGAAGATTTGAGATTAGATAGAGAGTCGGAATATGAAAATGGGTAAGAGAAAGAGAGAGAGAAAGGAGAGATAGTAGTGAGAGATAGAGTCGAAAAAAATGTGAGGAAAAAAGACATTTGCTGGAGAGAGTGAGAGAAAAGAGGGAATATAGATAGAAATATAGACAGAGCAAGAGAGTAAGAGAGGGAAGAGATAGCGAGAAGAAGATAAGATAAACGAGAGAGAGAGAGAGAGAGAGACAGGAAGAATGGCAAAGGGGAGAGACTTAAGTGTCCATAAAATATCTATACTAGGGATATTTTTTAAAATTCAACATCATTTTTATTTAATAAAGAAATAATATATATATATAATAGATATTTTAGAATATATTAGATTTATTTATAAATACTACTCTGGTGAGTACATTTTGAGAATCTATCGCTCTCGAGCTCTGAGGTGCACACGTCCTACCATCAGAAAGTTTTATGACTGAAAAATATCTAGAGCCATAACAATAAATGTTATTAATATTCGTTCCAAAATGTTATCAAAATATTGTGTTTATCGCTAAATATTGTTGCCCAACTACCCCACTGCTATTTCAATGAATGCAGTACTCAGTAACACTGCTATTTCACTGAACACATCTCCTAATATTACTGATCTCAGCAATTGAGCCCATTTCATCTGCTTAAAGCCAACATCCTTATTGATTATAATCATTGAATAGCTCACGCCGTGGCCGTAATTCGCAGGGTATTCAGTGGGCGTCACTCCCCTCGCTCGTTCGCTTCGCTTCGCCCAATTATTTGGTTGTTTCTATTTTGGCTCGTCTAATCAGAGTTTTATGTATTTGATCTGTGCGTTCGATGTTTTCGTGTTTTATGCGCTGCTTGCCGCCTGCCCATGTTGACATCCATTTGAATTAGTGCCAAGCGCAAAAGATTCGCCTCTAATTGAAAGCAACAAAACGAAATTTGACGAACGCTTTGATCTGAGCCAAAATCTCGGCCAGCGCCGGCCGATGACAATGCGGAACACTTGCCCCAAAAAGAGTTCTAGTCGCATGGACTGGATAGTAAGTGGATATAAGTAGATGGAGGAGGAGCAGCAGGAGGGGGGGGGGGGTGGAGCAAGAGGGGGGAGAGGGGGGAGAGACGTCGAGTTGCGTCGTTTGCTTTTGGCTGGAATAACGCTGTCAAAAATTGCCAACTGGCACATTAATCCCGGCGACATATTTATGAACGTATCTCTCCCCGTGTGTGTGTGTGTGCGTGTATCTGTGAAATGTAAAAGTTTGTGGTGTTCGTGTATCCGTGAGATATAAAGATATCGAGTGGACGAGGGTTGCTCGCGGCCCGCTGCTAAATGAGTGCACATTTCAGATAAATTATTGCAAACAATTCGTGTACGACGGCGTCTGGCACAAAATGTATTTAACAAATTAAATTTACACACACACACAGACAGAGACAGAGCGAGAGAGAGAGAGAGAGAGAGAGAGAGAGGGAGGGAGAGTGAGAGAGAGACACTTCAAAGAGCGCGCCGCTGCGTGACAGACGGACGACAGGCCGACGGCATGTTGAGCGCTCGCTCGTGCGCCTCTCGCCGCGCGCTCTGTGGGCGGAGCCAGCGCCAGCCAATGCCGTGCCAGAGACACACACACAGATACACACGCGCAGACACACAGATACACAGTGCGAGAGAGAGAGGGAGAGAGAGAGAGCGCACGCGGTGTTGTCGCTCTCAGATACTTTGGCATGGCTGCAGGCGCTGCGCCTTTGATTAGTCAGCGCTCTGTGTGTATCTTACAGATACAGCCACGGATACGGCCACAGATACACAGAGTATCTCATTGATTATAGGTTGTTGTTGCTGTTGTTGTTGCTGTTGCCGCTGCTGTTGCTGTTGGCTTGGCACGAGACCAGCGAGGCGACAATGTGTCACGTGACACGCTGACAGTTGCAGCTGCATCTATATCTGTGTGGCTGTAGCTGTAGATGTATCTATAAATGTAGGTGTATCTGTGTCTGTATCTGTATCTGTAACTGAATCTGAGTTTCTATCTGTAACTGTAGCTATATCGGCAGTTGCATCTGTAGCTGTGCTTGATTCTATAGTTGTATTGGTATCTGTATCTTTAGCTATAGCTGTGTGTGTATATGTATTTCTGGCTGTATCTGTATCTAAAGTTGTATCTGCAGCTGAGTTTGTATCTGTAACTATAGCTATATTTGCAGCTGTATATTTAGCTATATCTGTATATGTATCTAAACATGTAGCTGTATCTGTATCTCTATCTGTAGGTGTATCTGCGTCTGAAGTTGTATCTGTATCTGTGCTTATATCTGTAGCTCTGTGTGTATCTATATATGAAGGTGTATCTGTATCTGAATCTGAGTTTGTATCTGTAAATATATGTTTATGTAGTTCTATCTGTATCTGTATATGTATCTAAAAATGTATCTGTATCTGTATCTGTATTTGTATCTGTATCTGTATCTGTATCTGTATCTGTATCTGTATCTACAGCTGCATCTGCATCTGCATCTGTGTCTATATCTCTATCTGTATCTGCATCTCCAGCTGTATTTCTATCTGTATCTACACCTATATCTATATATATATATATATATTTGCATCTGTATTTGTATCTATATCTGTATCTCTACCCGTATCTATATCTCAAGCTGTAATTGTATCTATATCTGTATCTGTATCTGCATATCTAGCTGCATCTCTTGCTGTATCTTCTGCATTTGTATCTTTATCTGTATCTTCATATGTAACTGCATCTATATCTACATCTGTATCTATATATATAAATGTATCTGTATCTATATTCATATCTGCATCTCCAGCTGCATCTGTATCTGCATTTGTATCTTCATATGTAACTGCATCTATATCTGTATCTATATCTATATATGTATCTGTATCAATATCTTTAGCTGCGTATGTATCTGCATCTCTAAATGTATCTATATCTGAATATATAAGTGCATCTGTATCTGTATATCCATATCTGTAAGTGTATCTGCATATCTATCTGCATCTCTGTCTACATCTCCAGCTGTATCTGTATCTGTATCTGTATCTATGCCATCTCATATATCTATCTACATATGCACTCGTCGCTGTATCTTCAACTGCAGCTGCCTTTTTGTGGGTGTACTCCCAGCCCATTCATGAGACACACTCACACACCTACAGAGTGCATCACTCGCTCTCTCTCTCTCTCTCTCTCTCTCTCTCTCTCTCTCTCTCTCTCTCTGTGTGTGTGCGTGTTTTTATCTGGCAAAGCTGTAGCTGTAAATATTCGCGAGATTTACAACGCCAGCAGCAGCAGCAGCGAGTCCGGAGTCCGCGACTCGTACTCGGTCTCGGACTCGGTCTCGGTCTCGGCCTCGCCACTGGGACTCGGACGCGTATCTCTTCGTCTGAATCGGCATCGAGTGCTGCGCTGGCTGGCATCGGCGTCGAGGCTGCGGCAGAGGCATTCGACAGACGCACGACAACTCGGCTCGGCCATAACGCATCCGCATTAACGCAATCGCAGCAGCTAATCCAGCCCGGCCGCTGCACACACCGAGCGATACAGAGATACATAGAGCAGAGATATCCGAGAGATACGCGCGCTCGCGACATTTCATATAAAGACAAAAGCCAAGCCCCGGCCGGAGTCAAGAGTTCGCGCTGTGCTGCTGCCCATTGTTGCCACTTCGCCTGTCAACGTAACTCACAATTGAATTGTTCCTTTGTCTACTCCGCCTCCTGCCTCCTGCCGCCTCCTCCTGCTCCTCCTTTTCCTCCTTTTCCTCCTCCTCCTTCAGCTCGCATAATTGGCATACGCTCGAGGTCAGCGTCAACTCCAACTCCAACTCCGACGTCAACGTCTCCGTTTGTTGTTAGCCGCCTGCGCCGGCAGAGCTCCTCCTCGGAGCTGCCCGCCCACCCGCTCGGCTCCGTCTAACGCAGAGATGCTGGTGCCGCCGGACATGATGGCCGCCCAGACGCGCATGATCTACCAGCTGAATCGCTTCTGCGCCGAGCGCGTCCAGGCGCGCATCTTCAAGACGGCCACGGCCATCCGCGAGATCTGCAAGATCGTCCAGGACATACTCAAGGAGGTGGAGCTGCAGGAGCCGCGCTTCATATCCAGCCTGGTCGAGTGCAACGGCAGGTGAGTGCGGGGCAGCAAGAGATTGGAGAATGTCAAATGTGATTTTAGAGAAAAGCGAAGGAACTTTCAAATTCGAGTTAATTTTTAGGAATTGTTTGAGATTTCTAGATGAAGTTCTTATATGGTATATGAGAATGAAAGAGAGAGAGAGAGAGAGAGAGAGAGAGAGAGAGAGAGCGAGAGAGAGATAGAGAGAAAAAAAAGAGAGATAGAGAGAGAGATAGAGAGACAAAAAAGAGAGATAGAGAGAGATAGATAGATAGATAGATAGATAGATAGATAGATAGATAGATAGATAGATAGATAGATAGATAGATAGATAGATAGATAGATAGATAGATAGATAGATAGATAGATAGATAGATAGATAGATAGATAGATAGATAGATAGATAGATAGATCACTCTGAGAATAGCTTAGCTATATCTCAAAAGGCTCTTGAACTCTAGCATTCTCTAGCATCTAGCATCCAGATTAGACTCATTCATAAGTCTATCATTTTCTAGCTGATCTATCTAACTGATCTATCTATTTATCAACTTATGCTGTCAAAGCTTTTATATCGAAAGATCTCTTAAAAATGCTTAAATACTTTTAGATCGTATGCAAATGCTTATAGATATGCAATCTATAAGCATCAATTGCAATACTTTATAGCTTCGAGATAATAATGAAAAGATCCAAATGAATAGATCTTTCTAGATCAAGATAAATAGATCTTTCGTTAGCTGAAGCTTTAGGATATTTAAAAGATATTTAATATTAATGTCTCAGGCCATTATCATTTTTAAAGAATATTTGAAGCTGAAACTGATTGTCCAAGAAAAGCTGAAGATAGTTAAGGATTCTATTTTCAAGACACCAAAACTCAATTCCTTGTTATGTATAGCTTCTTGTTTATGCAATTATTAGCAATATATCCTGAACCCATTAAAAATGTGAAATTATAATTTAATAGTGTAGTTTATTGTATTATTCTATTATATATATTTTTGATCATTCAGCTTCAGTTTTCAGCTTCAAAAGTTTTTTACGAACTTAGAATACTAACTTAAGATTTGATTTTGCTTAATTCTTATATCTTGCCTTATAGCCTAGATCTTTTATCTATTATAATAAATCTGCTGCTGATATATAATACTGAGATATATAGCGAGCAGATACAGCAGATTATGTGTATTTTTAGAGGTCTAGAATCCGAGATTGATATATACTATGAACTGAGAACTTACGCTTTTTTTCGAGAAGATTAATATTTAGCTGTATGTTAAATTAGGCACTTAGAGTTGCTATACTTGGAATAATACAGTTCGCTTTTCCGATTCGCCGCATCCTTTCTAGCGGACATGATTATATTATCTGAGCCCCTAATTTTGAAAGTGTTCTAACTTAAAATTAAAAAAAAAATCCAGTCTATTAGATATTTCGTATCAGCTCCTAATAAAATAACTTAGTTTGAAGAAATTAACATATTTTATAGTATAGTACACAAACTTGACGTAGGACAACAGGGAGAACAATGCATAGAGCTCTTATATCCCCTTTCAACTGCAAGACTAGACTCGAAAACCTTTCGGATTTTGATTGAGATGAAACATATTATATATGTCTAGGCATATATTTAGATAAGATAATATGTGCATAAGCATATATATAATCAGATTTTAAATTAGATAAGATATAGATGAGATGTGTATAAACATATGTTTAGTCAGATTTTGATTTAGATAAGAGATAGGTAATATATTTATGAGCATCAGATTTTCATTTAGATATGATGACATAAATATAAAGTTAGGGCTTAGATGAGGCTGGTTCAGAAAATATCAATAAGGCGTAAGTCCTGGCTCAATAAGTCGTGGCTCCGTATGAAATTTCATATATTAATATATCTATATCTTTATAAAACAAGTAAGAAAACTCTAGTCGGGCGTAACCGACTAGGGGATACCCTGAGCCCCGTCGAATCTGTGTTTTTCATAGAATTTGGGGGAATTAGAGGCCGGTATCCAAAATTAAACAAAATTTAAAATTGCATAAAATACATATAAAGCTAAATATCAAATTTGGTATTTCTAACTTAAAAGATGAGCGAAATATATTTTTTTTACCTGAATTTCGATTTTTGTTTTTAATCGATAACAAATAATTGGGGATAGTTATCGTTATTGTTTTTAAAACAAACTTGATCTGCGCGTGCTATACACTGACCTACAAAAAAAATTGCAAGTCTCTAGCTCTTATACGGGCTGAAATCGACGCGTTCAAACATACGGATAGACGGACGGACGGACAGACGGACGGACAGACAGACGGACAGGGCCAAATCAATTTCTCTTTTTGTCCTGATCAAGAATATATATACTTTATGGGGTCTGCCACGCCTCCTTCCGCCTGTTACATACATCCAACAAAAACATTATACCCTGATTTCCCATTTTCAATGGGCTCAGGGTATAAAAATATATATAATAATATATATAAAATATATAATAATATATATAATATAATTTTGATATATATAGATATATAAATATATGAAATTTCATGTATATCAATGATATATATATCTAAAGGTATATATCTCTGCTATTACCACTCGAGTCGTAGATGCAATCGATATTGAGTCAGCAGTAGGAGTCAGGGGGGGGAGTCAGGGGAGGGGCCAATGACTCGAGGGGCCAAGGAGTCGAGGAGTCGAGTAGCCGAGTAGCATGACTTGACAGCAATGACATCGCATGTTTCATGCGATTCAAGATTCTCCTTGTTGTTGCTGTGCGAGTCGAGCAGGTGAGGCAGGTGAGGAGGCGCGCTGACAGGTATCGGGCGACCGAGTTACGCAGCTCCAATTGGCAGGCCGAGTCGGGGATTACACGTTGCTGGTGTGCTGCTGCCGTTGCAGGTTCGAGGGCGTCGAGGTGATCTCGCCGACTGAGTTCGAGATCGTGCTCTACCTGAACCAGATGGGCGTCTTCAACTTCGTGGACGACGGGACGCTGCCGGGCTGTGCGGTGCTGAAGCTGAGCGACGGGCGCAAGCGCTCGATGTCGCTGTGGGTGGAGTTCATCACGGCGTCGGGCTATCTGTCGTCGCGCAAGATCCGCGCTCGGTTCCAGACGCTGGTGGCGCAGGCGTGCGACAAGAGCATCTACCGGGACATGGTCAAGATGATGGGCGACACGACGGAGGTGAAGCTGCGCATCCGGGAGCGCTTCGTGGTGCAGATAACGCCGGCCTTCAAGTGCTCCGGCATCTGGCCGAGATCGGCGGCCCACTGGCCCATGCCGCACATACCCTGGCCGCACCCCAACATCGTGGCCGAGGTCAAGACGGAGGGCTTCGATCTGCTCTCCAAGGAGAGCGTCGTCATGCAGAGCAAGAACAACAATGCGGCCAGCATGGAGGGCGACGCCTGGGTGCTCAGCTTCTTCGAGGCCGAGAATCGCCTGCTGCAAGGTGAGTGGGTGGGCGGGGGCAGTGGGCGGGTCTAATCTAACTGAGAACTCTGCTCTGATCTCTCTCCCGATCAAAGGGGGCTGCCGCCGGCGCTGCCTGAGCATCCTGAAGACGCTGCGCGACCGGCACCTGGAGCTGCCCGGCAACCCGATCAGCGCCTATCACCTGAAGAATCTGCTGCTCTACGAGTGCGAGAAGCATCCGCGCGACTTCGAGTGGGACGAGGGCTGCATCGCGGACCGCCTGAACGGGATCTTCCTGCAGCTGATCTCCTGCCTGCAGTACCGCCGCTGCCCCCACTACTTCCTGCCCAGCCTCGACATGTTCAAGGGCAAATCCCCCAGCGCCCTCGAGCAGGCGGCCAAGCAGGTCTGGCGTCTGACGCGTGAGATGCTCACCAATGCGAATGCCTTTGAGAAGTTGTAAGTGAGAGAGAGAGAGAGAGAGAGAGAGAGAGAGAGAGAGAGTGAGTGTGAGTGTGTGTGATTCGAGGTGCTAAATTTTCATTGTCGCAGCGCGGCGATTGCGCTGATCTGATAAGCGAAATGCCATCACTGGCGGCCATTTTGTGCCATTTCTATGTGTGTGAGTGTGCGTGTGTGTGTGAGCAGGCGGCAAAGCCCGAAGTGTTAATGCAAAGATGCGAGATAAGCCGCACATTGCCCACTCCTCAATTCGCTGCCGCTGCCGCTGCTGCTGCCTCTGCCGCCTGCACGCCTGACTGCGCTTATCCGGCGAATATTGTTTTTAATAACTCGCCGCTGTTCGCATGCCTCTTCGCCCAATGGCCAAACACAATGGCAGCAGGCAGCAACAACAAATGCAGCGAAATAACAAAGCAAGACAAAGCGTAACGCAAAACAGTTACAGCAACAACAACAACAGCAACTGCAGCTAGAGTGAAAAGGAGATACACGAGTTGAAAAAAAAGAGCATTTGTCGGCTTCGCTTTGCAAGTCTGCTCAAGTGTGAGGCGAATCCGTTCTCATTATCCAAATTGAGTGCTCACTCTCTTAACTCACCCATACATACGCAGCTGTATACGAAAGAAGAAGACCAACAACAACAACAACAACAGGCGAATACTTCAATTACACATATGTACAAATACATATACATATATACATATGCAGAGTACAGCTATGTCTTTACTCTGGCTTTAGATGTCAAGATATTTGTGTGAATAGAAGAAAAGGCAAATGAAAAAGAAAAAAAAAAACAATTACAGCCAAAATGTTTTGTAACTGGACAATACACACACGTAGTAGATATTTGTCTTCCTCTTTAAGTTCTCTTATATACATATTTAGCCAATGTAAGTGAACATTTTATTAAATTATATTAAATATCCTTTTTTTTACACACATTTATTATGTAAAGTTAGTTATTGTATTTAGATGGCTTAAGCAAACAGTTGAATGCAATAAATTTTAAAATAGCCCAAGGCAATTTTTATCGACGAATTTTATGTGTACATACATATATGTATGTATGCGTGTAGGTGTGTATGTTGATGTGTGTGTGTTTGTGTATATGTAAGCTGTATAGCAAATACTCAATCTGTGTAACTCAGCTTTTCGCCGCAAAACGAAACGCCAAAGAGCTGAGGCACACTAATACTAACAAAGCGAAAATTACTATTAAAGCAAATTGCAAATGTTAGGTATATTTGATGCAGATCGCCGCACAACGAAAAACTGCGACACACTTATACAGCGACAACTACTATGAAGCCAATAGGAAATGTTGAGCAAATTTACATAGTACATAGTACATAGCAGCTAGCAGCCAATGCCGTTCGCCGCGGAGCGAAGAGTTGAGACACACTAATACAGCAACATTTACTATTGCGGCAAATTAGATATGAGCACATTTACATATATGGCTGCAAGTGCAGCTCGCCGCACAGCGAAGAGTTGAGAGACACTAACACAGCGATAGCTACTATTACGCCAATTGAAAAGGTTAGACATACTTAAATGCAGTTCGCCGCACAGCAAAAAGCTGAGGCACACTAATACAGCAACAACTACTATTAAAGCAAATTAGATATGAGCATACATATATTTACATGGCTGCCAATGCAATTCGCCGTACAGCGAAAAGTTGAGACACACTACACAGCGATAGCTACTATTACGCCAGTTGAAAATGTTAGGCACACTTGAATGTAGTTCGCCGCAGAGCGTAAAGTTGAAACACACTAACCCAGCGATAGCCGCGCAGCGAAAAGCTGTGATATAAATAGAATAGCAACTACAGTTAAGGCAAATTAGATATGCTGAGCACATTTACATGACTTTAGACGCTGTTTTTTTTTCTTTTCCTTTTTTGCTTTAGCTGAGATTCAAAGTTAACGGATGATTTGGCTTTGCTCTTGCAGTTAAAGCACGGCGAAAGTCGCCGTGAAGTCGCCGCAGCTGTGAATAAGCAAATGCGTCACAAAACTTTAAGCTGCATTTTTATCCTTGAGAGGGAGAGGGAGAGAGGAGAGGAGGGAGGGTAAGGGAGAGAGAGAGGAAGGCAGAGAGAGGAAGGCAGAGAGAGGAAGGCAGAGAGAGCTCATTAAAAGTTGGTAGCATTTTGCCATGCTGACTGTGAGTTAGTGTTATGAGTATTGCGCGATCGCCAAAAACAAAAGCAACAACAACAACGGCGACTGCGACGGCGACGGCGACGGCAACGGCGAGAGCAACAATTTATTTGTTGCTCTTAGTGCAGGACAGCTGCAGCGACAACTGAGCATCAATTTTATTACCCTTATTTATGGTTATGTTATTCCTGGGGCCTCCAATGAGCGCTGTCTCCTGCTCCTGCTCCTCCTCCCCCTCCTCCTCCTCTTCTTTCTCCTCTTCATCTTCTTCTTCTTCGTCTTCAGCCTCTGCACAAAAAGACAAAAAGTTTTCAGCGAATGTAATCGATATTTTTTGTTGCTCTTCTTGCTTTGCTTTGCTCTTTGTGTGTGTGTGTGTGTGTGTGCGTGTGTGTGTGTATTACCCCAGTGCGTAGTTTAATCAAAGGTAGAAGCAGGGTGTGGGGGGTGGGGGGTGGCTGCAGAGGTAGCATAATGCGATAGCTAAAATAACAAATTATGCTGAAGCACGCAGGATCATATTACAAACATATTGCAGAGCCTGGAACCAGCCCGAACCATTCTGATGTGGAGGCGAACAAAGGACACGAGGGGGTGGGGGGTGCGGCCGCCCCTGTGCTTAGGCAGTGTAGGCGTGGCAGTGATGGGAAAAATAGCATCAGGTGATTTGCGGTCGAGACGTTGACTTGAGGAGCGAAGGGGCAGAGGCAGGGGGTGGGGGGTGGTTTGCCAAAGGGGGTGGGGGTGGAGGGGGGGTTGCCACGTGGCCGCAAGCCGCATGGACCATGTGAACTGCCGCAGGCTGCAGATAAGGCACGTTTAGCAAACTAGAAAGGAGAAATTAGAAAAACCAGGCAGAGGCTGGGTGGGGGGAGGTGGGGGTAGTTCGCCCTAAGGGGGGATAAGCTCTCTCGCTCTCTCTTTGTTTTGACAAATTGTTGATGAAATGCAATTAGGAGCGGGCACCGGCGGCCGCCACAAAAGGCGCAAGAACAAAGCGCACGGAAATCCTTCGGCTTCCGCCTCGGCTTTGTCCTGCGCGCAATCCTTTCTCTGCGACCTGTCACAACTTTGCGCAAAGCCAAAGCTCGAATGTCTCGCCCTTTGATTTGCTCCGTTCTGCGTTGACATTTATGTAAGCGCTGCACAGCCCCCGCCCCCGCCCCGCCCCTGGGCGTGTCGCGCGCTGACAGGCGACGGGCGACGGGCCCCGTCGACGACAGGGGGAGCTCCTTTTGTTTTAATTGTTCACTAATGATATTTAAATTAGGGCTCTGTATGACCGCAAGCGCTTTCTTTGAATTCCCAATTCCAACTCTTTTTGCTCCTTTGCTCTCCCTCTCCCTCTCTTCCTCTTCCTCTTCCTCTCCCCCTCTCTCTCTCTCTCTCTCTCTCTTTGTTTTGTTTGCTGTGAGCTCTCTCGCTTTACTTCTTTGTTCCTGGCAAATGTTAGGCTAAACTTAACAGCGCATGTTAAGCTAACAGCGCATGTTAAGCTAACAGCGAATGTTAGTCTTACAGCGCATGTTAAGCTGACATCCATAGGAGTAGAGTCGTCTATGTTGAGCTTATGCCGAGGAGTCCTTTTAGCAGTCTAACCTCAAGGCTAGCGAGCATTAGCCTGGCACTGTTAAAGCTTTGCTGTTAACCATCTGTTAACAGCGCACAGTTAACAGTTAAGACAGCATTGCCAACGACATTGATTGAGTGAGAACTGAATGATTGAATGACTGACTAAGTCATTTATCGCCTGATTGACTGAAGATTAGTCTATCCCAATGGCTGAGCTGGTGATTGACTGGATGGATGACTGATTGAGTTAATTATTTACTCTGACAGATTGACTGATTGAGTTAATGATTGACTTTGACTGATTGACTAAAGAATGGATTAACTGAATAATTGATGATTGATAAAAATGATGACAATTGCCGGAATGATTGACTGACTGATTGCTGGAATAAGAAGTTATAATCTATTGATTGAGTTAATGATTGACTCCGACTGATTGACTAAGGAATAAACTAACTGAATAATTGATGATTGATAAAAATTATGACAATTGCCGAAATAATTGACTGACTTGACTGATTGCTGGAATAAGAAGTTATGATCTATTGACTGATTGACTAATCGATAAACAGATAACTGACGATTGTATGACTGATTGATTGACTAAGTGATCCACTCATTGACTTATTGATTGATTGATTAACTGATTGACAGATTGACCGATTGCTTGACTGACTGTTTGTCTAATTGATTGATTGAATAAGCAACTAATCGTTTGATGGGCTGATTGACCGACTAATTGATGAACTGATTGACTGATGTAGACTATATCAAAGCCTGTTTGAGTTATTGACACACGCAATGACTGATTGAGCGCATGATTGAGTACCTGATTATATGATTGATAGAATAAGTATCTAAGTGATCTACTGATTAGCTGATAGAATTGACTAATTGACTGACTGAGTGACTGATTGATTGCTTGTTTGACTGACCTATCGGAAAATCTTAGACAAGTCCTTCATAACACTCTTCAAAGTATCCCACTTCTACTCCATCTCCTAACTACTTGAGTCAACTGAAGATCTTAAGAACTCTAATCGAGTACCTTCTCGTAGATCCCTTTTAGGTCTTCCTTAAAATTCGCATCAGATTCAATTGCCCATCGAAAACTAAAGTAAAGTCTGCGATTCGAGCGAGCCAAATCTCCTTAATTTCTTTAACTATCCCGAAAGTCTACCATTCCATCAATCATGATTGAGTGAGTGCACAGCGTGGCGCAGCGCCTACAGCGCGCACTTTGATTGAATGCATGCGGTTGCTTGAGTGTCGCGGAGTCCGCGCCGCCTTGGCTCCCGTCTGATGGGGCAGGAACTGGGATAATTATGTCGTCATTATCGGAAACACGTGGTGCGATTTAACAACATGCCAGAAGGAGTACGCCGGAGCCACACGCCACAAATTATGAATATCAAAATGTGCCCAAGATAAACGACGCAGGAAAAAGGCAAAAGTTGTCAATGGAGAGTGGAGGAGGAGAGGGGGGAAGGGGAGGGGGAGCAGCACTGCGAGTGGGAACTGGAAAATTAGTTTTCCACGCATCGCCAGCAAAGACAATGGAGCATGGAGGCTGGGCGGGGGGCTGGGCGGGCGCTGCGGGGGCAGCTGTGGCACCTACACACGATAATTTATAGCAGATTGTCGCCTGCACGCTGCAAGGGCGAAGAGGGGGGAAGGGGGGAGGGGGGGAGTAGAGGGGGCAGAGGGGTCTCTCAATAGATGAGGCGTATTTTTGGATGGGCATTTGCATTCAATTACGGCAGCTGCACGCCGGACAGATTTATTTTTATGCACGCGCCATAAACGAAGCCCCAAAATGCGCCACAGCTGGTAAGGGGTGGGGGGGGTTTGGTGGAGGCTAGGTAGGGTTAGGATGGGGTTGGGGCTGGCTGCGCTCAATCATAATTATGTGATTTGTTTGCGAGGCAAAAGAGTTGCAAGTGGGGCGGGGGCTGGGCGGGGGCAGTTAAGTAAAGTGGGGGCGGGCAGCGACTAATTAAAAGAGTGAGAGAGACAGTGGGGGTGGGGGTAGGGGGCTCTGTGGCATGTTGACGTATTGTCGCTTGTGTCGGCGCTGTGGAAGTTATGACATTTTGATTTGAGCTGCATTTGATGTCGCTCAGCTGGCGCTTGGCGGCTGATTTATGCGAGACGAAAGAGGGGAAGGGGGTAGGAAGGGGGTGGGGGGTGTGTTGGGGGTGGGGGGGGGGTGGTAAAGAGGTGCACAACTAATTAAGATGGAAGCGAAGCTGAGGTCAGGCCACAGCTGCAAGCAATTTGCAGCGAAGAAGAGAGCAAAGAGAGGGAGAAGGAGAGAGAGAGAGAGGGGGAGGGGAGGGGTGGAGTGGTGAGTGGGGGTGGGGAGCGAGTTGTAGCTTAGTTTGATTTGAAATCGATTAACATTATTAATGAATACGCGCGCATTCGATAGACAAATAAAACCCAAAAAAAAAAAGGGAGGAGGAGGAGGAGAGAGAAAAGGTTTCCCAGCAAAGAACAAGAAGAAGGAGATGGAGGAGAAGAAGTTTTGGAATTCCCAGAATTGGCTCGAAAGAAAGATTGTCAACACGATCATCAGCACGACGGCAACACGGTGGGCGCTAGGCGTGGCCGGCCAAGGGCGGCCACAGAGCGCAGTGGAGCTAGCGCTGTGGAATGTCCCCAAGCAAAAGCAACAACAACAGCCAAAGCAAAGGCAAAGGCAGAGCGTGAGGAGAGGCGAACGAGTCAAATCAAAATGCAGATAATATCAATTATATGTAAAGAGATACAAACACAGAGAGAGAGAGAGAGAGAGAGAGAGAGAGAGACACACACAGAGACACAGATGCGATAGATGCTAACGACGAGATAAGCATTTAAATTATGAACAACAACAAGAGTTAAAGGACATATGTATATACATATATACATATATATATATATATATATGTGTGTGTGTCTGTGTGTGTATAGGTGTATAAATGTGGGTGTGTGTATAGGTGTGTCGGTGTTTCTAATTCTTTGGAAACCAACAGCTGATTCGAATCATAAAGCTGTGTATAGCTCGCTTTTCACCTCGCTTCTAACTGCCCAAGCAGCTCAGCTCGAGCTGGAATATAAATTTATATTTATATATCTATATATTATTTATATATTTATATTAATATTTATATATTTATTTATATATATATATATATATTGAATGCATTTTGATTAATATTATATTTTTATTTATATTTATATTACATTTATATTTATATTATATTTTTATGTTTTGTACATTAAAAAAAAACGTGTTTAAATTGCTCTAAAAAAGGCGAAATTACTTAGTGAATAACCTAATGTTTTATTTATTTTTATATTATATTTGTATTATATTTATAATATATATATATTTAATATTTATATTTATATCATATTTTTATTACATTTATATTTATATATATTGTATTTTTTTATTCAAAAACAATTCACGAACGTCGAGTATTAACAAACTCAACAAGAGTTAAAGCTGAAACACAAATATAATAGCTAGCGTAACTAATACCAAGACCAAAGTTTCTTCTGCTCTAATCAATAAGCCACACAAATCCAACACGAATCACGTCTATAACAGCTCTTACCTTAACTCACCTGCATTTAGAGTGATATACTATTACTACTATTTTAAGTCAAGCAAAAATAGCCTACGAAAAACATGAATGTGAGGCAGAATAATAAATACAACCGTTGGGGCTATTTGATTTGCCAGATCGGCCAGCAATCCCGATTCATAGCCAAACATCAATTCAATATTCTCCATGTACTTAAATATGTATATATGTAGATCTATCAAGGCCCAGTTACAATCATACATCTAGATCTATTATATATGTATATCATAGATAAATCAATTGATTGATTGATTGATAGACTGGATCTAGGCATTGCCTAAACAGCGGAGCTGTTAATTTGACTGATCAATCGATTGATGGTCTAGGTCGTTAAATGACTAAAGAGACTGAGGTCTGAGGTTAAAAGTATTGATTGATTGGCTGATAAACTGACAGAGCTTACCAAAATTCGGATTGCTTGAACGAAATATCGAATGCATTGCATTGCATTGGATGCATTGATTTGTGATTGATAAAGTATAGCAGATAAATTGTTGAGCCGATCAAGTAGTTCTATGACTGATAACTAACGGCTTGATTGACTAACTAACTGGCTGATTGAATGACTGAACAGACAGACTTGTCGACTGATTGATGAACTGATATGATCCTTGATAATTGACTAATAATTGATTGATGATTGATCCTTGCTCATGTCAATGTCTGAGTGAGTATTTGACACACTGAATGAATGAATGAGTGGGACTGTTTGATTGACTGAATAATTGACAATTTGATGGATTGATTGATCGCTTGCTTCACTGATTGAACTATATAAAAGCAACTACTTAATATCAGAGTATATCAAAGAAGATATGAATAGACAACCAATAGATAATACCACCTCCCCCTCACTAAAACTTAAACATCTATTTTTATTCTCTTCTAGTTTTATTTCAAATAAATTTCTTAGCATAAATACACTAATTAAGTATATTACAAAAAAAAAAAAAGAAAAAAAGTTAGTTAAGCATAAATAACAGTTAGACATGCATAGGTATGTACAACTATACATAATTTATACATATATAATCAAATATATCTATAGATATTTATAGATAAATAACATGGGGCTCTTCCTCTTCCTCTTCCGCTGCAAGTGGAATAAATTATGGGACAAGCGCGAATACTATAAAAAATACGAAATGCAGCCCAGTGCGCCCAGTGGGTGTGTGTCTCTGCTGAGCACTAAAAGCGGGAACAGCTGGAGCTAGGCACAGTCAAGTGCAGCTAAAGCTGTACCCAGTCAAGACACGAACCAAGCGAATGGGTGGATTGGCTGCTTGCAGCCAAGACACGCACCTCCCCGGCTGGTTGCGTGTCTCGACTGGGAGTGGGAACAGTTGGTGTTGCCTGCTTTTGGGGGGGCAGCAGAGAAAAGCTATCGATTCACTTGGCTAGGGGGGGGGGGCGCATCGGCGGGCCTAGTCCTTGCAGTAGTGGGCGTGCAGGATGTTCTCCGTGCCGGACAGTATGGCGCCCTCGTGCAGCGGACAGAGCTTGAGGTAGAGGTCGCCCGACTCCAGCGACTCGATCAGGATGTACTCGAGGTAGATGCGCGGCGAGGAGAGGATGCGCCAAGTGAGCGGATTGAGGAAGTTCGTCTGGTACTCCCAGTAGACGCTCGCATGCCCCGGCTGCTCCAAGTCGCGACCCGGCAGCAGCGCCGTATAGTCGAAGCCCGGCTCGAAGTACATCGCCTTCGGGGAGAACTTCATCCGCTCCGTCGTCTTCTTCTTGTTGCGCTCCTCGTGCAGCTGGATGGAGAGCGTGCCGATCTCGCCGCCGTGCAGCGTGCTCTCGTCGTGGCTGGACACGCGCACCGTCACGCGGTAGTGCGCCCGGCAGAACGGTGCCCGGTCGCTGGTCATCATGTAGAAGACCGGAGGCGGATCCTGCGGCTTGAGCAGGCCGCGCGCCACCTGCTGCTCGTAGTCCTGCTGGCTGTGGAAGCCCATGCGCATGCACAGCTGCCCCGGCTCGTCGCAGCTGATGCACTTGGCGTCCTTGAAGCTCTGAGGGATTACGACAAAGGAAATCCGATTAGCTGCAGGGAAGGATAGGGGGCAGGAGGATCCTCCACTTACCTCGTACGAGTCGCAGGTGATGCCCAGGAAGGGGCACTTGCTCGAGATGCTCTCCATGAAGAACTGCTCGCTGCGCAGGTGGTTGCAGCCGATGAACTCCTGCATGGTCATGAAGAAGGTGCTCTTCCGGTTGCTCTTCATCACGTCCTGCAGCTTCTTGTCGCAGCCGGGATTGTCGAAGCCGCCGTTCGGGTAGAAGTCGACGTGCCCGATGCGCTGGATGATGCCCAGCCCGCCCTTCATCAGCGGATTCGCATCCGTGTGCAGGATGTCCACGAACTTGGCGTCCGACCGGTCGAGCCGTACGATCCGGTCGGTGTCCGTGAAGAGGGGTGCTGCGGGGTCCAGGCCGGTGATGCGGCCCAGCTTGAGGCCGAAGTCGTGCTGCAGGTGGTAGCCCGCGTAGCCGGAGAGGTGCGAGCCGAGCGAGTGGCCGATGATGTGCACGTTGTCGAGGTTGGGCAGCCGCAGCTCCTCGTACAGCATGTGGATCACGTGCGCCGTGATGGCGCCCACGAGCCGGATGTTGGCCACGGCCTGCACGTACGGCGGACTCGAGCCGCCGCCCCAGTCGATGATGATCACCGCGCACTCGCCCTCCGCGCACTCCTTCAGCAGCGTCCGGCCCATCTCCAGCATCCAGGGTATCGCGCCCGACTCCAGGTAGCCGTGCACTACCAGGTAGAGCTTGCCCCTCGGATTGATGCCCATCGTCTGCACGCTGTCCGGGTCGTTCAGGTCGATGTACTTGGCGTGCTCCATGGAGCGCTCCGTGTAGAGCGTGAAGTGCGGCTCGATCTCCGACGGCTTCTGCGGGTGCACGCTGATCGTGCGCGTCACCGTGTTCCACGGCCCGTTGATCGGGAAGCAGCCGTACACCCCGAAGCACTTTACCTCGTTGATGTCTGCAAAGAGGCGAAAGGGAAACTGCGATTAGAAGTCTGTTTAAGCAAAAGAAGGGTGCTATGTTAAGGAAATGTTAGGAAATCGCGGGAAGAAAAAGTAGAAGGGAAATTGGCACAGAAAAAATGTTAACATGATGTCAAGAATCGGACAGAATCTAGCAGAATCCGTGACATCTGCTGTTGAGAACTCTTAACAGAACAGAATCTTTAAAATTTGTATTCAGCAACTGGAAAATGTCAATAACAGTGCTCAAGTATGTTAACATTCTGCTAAGAATCTAAGCAAATCTGTTACGTGTGTAATCTGGAGGATGCTATTAACATTACTGTTCTATGCTAGCACGTTCTGTTAAAAACAGAATCTGCTTCATCTGTAAGCTGCAGCTAGCAAATGTTATGCTAAAATACTGTTAAGAACTGTTAACAGAACAGAATCTGTAACATTAGGAATCTGCAGCTGGCAAATGTTATTAACAGTGCTCAATCATGTTAACATTCTGCTAAGAACTTGTCTCCAACATGCGAATCTAAAATAATCTGTTATATATGTAATCTAAAGAATGTTATTAACATTGCTGTGCTATGTTAACATTCTGTAAGGATCTGCTGAAAACAGAATCTTCCTTATCTGTTATATTTACATTATGTTATGCACTCTATTTTAACGTGAGAATCTAAAAGAAACTATCCCCATCTATAGCCTATAACAAGAAAATGCTATTAACATTGATTTGCTGCATTAACATGCTGTTAATTTATATTTACAATCTGTTATGCACTCTCTACTAACTTGGGAATCTAACAGAGTTGGTAAGTTGTCTATTATCTACAGCAATAAAATGTTACTAACATTGCTTTGCTCTATTAATATACTGTTAAAAACTCTCCGCTAATCTGATCAATCTCTAGAACATCTGTAGTCTACAGGTCGAAAATGTTATGTTAACATGTTAATAAGGTCTGAGAAGGACAGAATCTTGTACATCTGCAATCTGTTCGCTATGTTAAGCTGCAGCTATGTATGTTCCACCATGTTACGGCACTGTCAAACATCTATTCTAACTATAACATCTTTCCATCAAACTAACAATCAGAGAATATTATCATTAGCATTACTTGGCATTCGAATATTTAGCAAGAGCTCTTGGACAGACCTAGTCAGCCGCGACCTGCACTTGTTCTGAGCCACTGTTAATTGACTGTTAGACAATTAAAGATGTCATTGACTGGGCCATCAAGCGCAACATTTCCCATCGACTTCCTTTTCCAGCTGCCCAACGTTGCGCTCGACTGATCAGATGATCAACTATCGAAAGATCAACTGATGATCGATTGACCAAATGCCAAATTGTCATTGTCAGCGTTGTCTAATGACTTCTATTCGACGATCTTCGAGTCTTTCCACTTCAGATATTCGATCTTCCACTTGTTATATGCATTTCCGTCGATCAGATTTCATTAAACGCTTTCGCCTTTGGCTCGCCTCCAAGCTAGGGCCAAAGTCTGGTCCGATCTCGTTAGCATATCCATCGCGTGTCTACAGGGCAAATCTATTTGCTGTACTACTTTCTGTCTTGCTATCGAGTCGAATGACCCAACTAGCTACTGGGGAATATGCAGAAGAAGCACCTGGAAGTCGAACTGAAACTAGAGAGAGAGAGAGAGAGAGAGATTCTCTCTTGTCGTAGAGTGTGCAAACATGGAGTGAGAGTGAGCAATGGCTGTGAGGAGTCGCCCAGCAAATACCCTGCACGAACCACTTGATATAGTGGACTATGTGAGGTTTGACTAAACACAGCCCAAGGTCAAGTCACTCCAACTTGATATAGGGAAATCACTTAAAGTTATTTATTACGTATAACTCATTTCAGTTAGTCAATGAGCTTGTTGCCTTAATGGAGCGCATACTCATACTGGATATATAAATATATATATATATATATATATGGGGTGTATATAGGAAGACTCTGAACTAACAATGAAATATCAACTCTTTCTTTCGCTTAAGCTATATTTAGATACATATATATGTAAGACTTAAGCTCTTTGTATCTATATATAGTTGGGCATTCTATATCGCCTGATACTGTATAACCTTGAACCTATGCATTATTTATAGCAAATAGTTTGAAGTCAGTTAAGAGCTTAAATGAAAGAAAAAACCTGGGAACTAGAAGAAGAAGAAGAAAAAGGGAGAATAGTGCGAAGATATAAAATGCAAATTGGGACTAGCAAATTTGAACTAGAAAAAGGATCTGGTTCATATACTCAGATTGAAATTGTTAAATTTGAGCTAGAGTCAGTATCTGGTATACAGATTCCATCATTCATTAAATTCGAGCTAGAAATAAATTCTGGTTCAGATTAGAACTTTAAAATTTGAGCTAAAAAGTATCTGGTTCATATGCTTTCGATTGGAACCATGAGATTTTAAATAGTTAAAGTAACTGGTTCAGATTGGAACAGCCAAAATGGAACTAAAAAAGAATTTGGTTCTTATCCAATTTGAACTAGAAGCGGTTTTTAGTTCGTGAATTCTCAAATCGTCACATTCGAACTTCATAAATGATTTGGATCAGATTTTAGCTTTAAAATTTGAGCGAAGAAGTATCTGGTTCCGGTTGAACTATTAAAGTTTAACTAGTTAAAATAACGCGTTCATAGAGTTCGATTGGAGATATTGGAAATAAATATCAATATCTGGTTCATATTTTCTGATTGGAACTATAAACTTTGAGCTAGATAAAGTATTTAGATTGGAACTATAAAATTCCATTTAAGAAAATTATAAATAAGGTGAGAGTTGACATATTTGAACTAGAATCAGTATCTAGTTCACATTCATTCGTATTGGACCTATCAAAATTGAACCAGTAGTGGTTCACAGATTAATTTGAGCTAGAATCAGTATCTAGTTCACATTTATTCGTATTGGAACTATCAAAATTGAACCAGTAGTGGTTCACAGATTAATTTGAGCTAGAATCAGTATCTAGTTCACATTTATTCGTATTGGACCTCTCAAAATTGAGCTAGCAGTGGTTCACAGACTGATATTTGAACTAAAATCAGTAACTAGTTCACAGATTCCATCACACTGATTGGAACTAGAAGGCGCTTCAAGCTGAGAGCTCGATAGCTAGAAAATGTGAGTGGCCTTGGCTAGTCATAGATAGTCAGAGAGGCCGTGCAGAGAGGCTTCACTGTGCTGACTCGACTGTGTGTCTCTTTGCTCTATCGGAAGGGAAGCTCGGAAGCTAAAAATAGAAAAGCTCCGCCGCGAGGAATTCGAGTCGAGCGATTGGGCAATGGGCGGCGGCGCCTGAGCTCGTTCGCCGGATCTGGTCGGAACACTTACCGCTTTTGGGCGCCGGTGGCATGTCAATCAGCGTGTTGACTGCGGCGCGGCTCGTGTGGTTGGCCAAGTAGAGCATCGTCTGCAGCATTAGGCCGCCCGTCGTGTTGGCCACGTACATTTTGGTTCTTGTCAATTGTTCTCCTCGTCGTTGCACCTCTTTGTCACCTGTTGTTCACCTGTTGCCGCTGCTGTGTGGCAGCCTGTCTACATTTTAGTCGGCGACTAAACTAAATCACATTTACACCGCACGTCAAAGGTTTAATTCTTTTTCCCTTTTTATAGATAGCTCAGCTGAAGAAGCTTTTAATTAAATTAATCTTATCGGCAATAAATCGCGCACTTGCCGCTGCTCTCTCTCTCTCTATTGCTATCTCGCTCACTCAGCACTCGACATTCACTTTGGGTTCCAAGTGCTCAAGTTCTTTTTCTTTTCTTTTTGGCACGTTTCTTTCGCTTGCTTTAGTCGCGGGGATTAGGAAGAAGGCGAAGAAGAATAACTGATTCTGCCGTTAGTCCCGTTAGATGTGTGCGCGCACTGTCTGCTGCGTGTGACGGCCGATAGAGCACTGAGCCGAACAGCTGCGCGGCACGCAATTTGTATGCGGCGACGGCGACGGCGACTTGAGCTTCGGCCTCGCCGCTGCAGCTGAGCGGGGTATAACGGCACTGAGATAAGCTTTGCCTGCGAAGCCGCCCTGCCCTTCCCTCACACGCCCCTGCGCCATGCAAAGCGCAGGCTGCAAAGTACAAAGTGACGTCGATGCCGCAGCTGACGTCGCTGTCGACGCCGACGTCGACGCCGACGTCGCTGTCAGATGCACTTTAAACACGATAAGCGCGACAAGCGAAGATCAAAGTCGCTGCGCCGCCGCCCAGCCAAAAGCTCGCGCGCTGGCTGGCTTTGAACTAAAGCTTAAAGCTGCTCTCGCAGCATCGCGGAAGCAGCGAGCGAAGCTGATGAAGAGACACAGCTAGAATAGACAGCGACGATAACGTCGCCGCCAGCAGAGATGACTGTACAGTGGAGCGCGCTTATCGCCTGCCCATCGGCGAAAAAAGCAAAAACAAATGCGAATTGGAAACTGTGTCAAGCCTCCCGGTGGCGGGGCGGGGTCACTGCAGTGGCGGGTGGCGGGTGGCTGGGGCGTTATCAGTAGCTGGTTCCGTTGCGGATTCGGCATTCAGCACAACAGCAACGCGAAGCAGCGAGTCCAAAGTCCATTGGCAAAGGTGTTTACCGGCCTGGCAGTCGCTTGACTTTTCCACCAGGATCTGGGCGCTGCGCCATTGACGTCAATGGGAGCTGGACCACATCGCCCAGTATAAACCAGCTCAGAGCTGCCTTATCAGCGATCGCCTCCATACATCACCCACCCCACAGCTTCGCTTCGCTATTTATGCTCATCTCTCGCGCAATCTCCCTCGCCTCGCGTCGAGCGAACGCGGCGAAAGGGGAACTCGTCGCAGCTCAAGGAGGGACAGGGGCCGGGGGGACGTACAACGCTTAACATTGGTCTATAAATAGAACGAATATAGAAAAAACAAAAAATTGACTTAGTTTCCACCTTATTTACTTACAGCAATCTAGGCAGCTACACACTGATATATGTATATTGATTTACATTCTCGGATTACGGCAGATTTATATTGCCCTGAGATACCCTGTAAAGCGCTAAGCGGAAATAGTGTTGGTTAGATAAGACGAAAGCTAGCAGAAGCAATAACTAATACGATTCTATCTTATCTACTGTAAATAGATGAGGGAGTTGCATAACTTCTAGTAGTTATAGATAGATAAATTAGAGTAAAGCTCTTTAAAATGTGCATAAATTGATATAGTCTAGATGATATATGTATAAAAATTCACTTGGAATATCCCTATCTATATATATGCATCCATCTATCATCTACAACTTCTAGTACTTATAGATAGATAGTTGAAGTAAAGCTCTTCAAAGTTGGATTATTCTATTATAGATAAGAGTTAAGTTTCTACTATCAAAACTCTCTTGGTATATCCCTATATAAGCCCTATAAAGCTGCAAGGGAAAATATTACTAGATAAGGAGGAAGGTAAAGGAAACAATAGCCAATCTAATCTAATATAGATAGATGAAGAAGTCTTATGCATTTTACAACATATAAATAGATATAGATGTGGATGGAAGTTCCATAAAATGTATTGTATTATATGTAAATTGAAATATTCTCAGTGAGGGTTAAGTTTTTACTATTAAAACTCACTTGGGATAACCCTACCCTATAACTTCTAGCACTCATAGGTAAATATTTAAAGTAAAGCTCTTCAAGGCTGCAATATTCCAGAAGAGAGTTAAGTTCTTACTCTTAAAATTAAAATATTGGGATATCCCTATCTATATGCATACCCTTATTTTCTATAACTTCTAGCATTTATGGATAGTTAGTTGAACTTAAGTTGAAATATTCTAGACGACAGTTAAGCTCCAACAATTAAGATTCTTGGCATATCCCTCCATCTCCTACTCCAGTCAAATTCACTTAATTTCTAGAACCTCCTCCTAGTGTATTACATCCGTTATGCGCTTCAGGTATTATTAATAGCCCAACCTACTGATATCGCATTTGTTTACAGCGCTTCAATCAATACAAAGTATTTGTTTTTTTTTTATTGCACTCTTCGATCTGTTTTGCCGAGAGGCCCCCAGATAATGGTCTCCGTGGAGGGACGGCAGGCCGTTGACGTCCGCGCGCGCACACACTTGTTTACGGTCCCAAAGTGCATTATTGAATAACGCAACCGGAGGAACCCCGGAGGGCGACACCCAACAGCCACAGCAAACGGAACGAAAAGGAAAACAATAATAACATCACACACAGCATAACACTAGGTCAACAACAAACGAGCCTCCAGCTGTCAGTCGCCATAGTTGAGCGATTGCCATTTGTTGAGACTCGATGCGTATTGCGTCAGTTTCTTTGCGGTAGCTCCCAACTACGTCTATTGTATAGCCATACTCGGGTTACTGTGTACTCGTATTGCTAGAAAGCTCTATGAGATTTGACTGCTACTTAAATTTGACGGGCAGCTCGAATAGTTAATCAGCTGTTCTTTAGACTAGGCTAAGACTAGGCTAATCCTGTTGAGAAGCTATGACTGATCTATATATAATTGATCTATAATAGAATCTTTAACCAAGCCTTGACAACGAGATCTCTAGAATTTTACTTCAGTCTCATTCTCTTTATACTTCTCTTTCAATTTCTTGTTTATTCTTCAACTTTCCTTAAATATCTTCGTCTTCGTTTTCATTATTTCTTCCTCTATCCTCTTTTTCTCTATCTGTTCCTCTTCCTTCCATTTCATGCTCTTCCCATGTTTCTAAGTCTCTATATTTGCCTTAGTCTCTCTTTGAGCTATTCTTTCTTTAACTTCCTTACTTTTCCTTGCTCTTTTTTCAAGTCTATCTCTTTCATCATCTCTCTTTTACTCTCTTTCTCTCTATCTAATACTTCCTTCCTTTCTCATCCTCCCTATGTCCCTTTTTGATTCTCTTCATCTCTATCGCTCTCCCTATCGTTCTTTCTTCTCTGTCTCCATATATATATCCCACTTATTCTTTATCTTTCTCTAGCTCTCTCTCTATCTCTCTCCCCTTTGCTTTCATTTATTATCTTCCGTTTATCCTATTCTTCTCCCTCTCTTTCTTCATCACAATTTCTCTCCATTTATTTTTTCCTCTCTTACTTCCTCTGTCTTCCGTCTACCTCTCTCTCCGATCTCTGTCTGTCTCCGATCCCTCGCTCACTCTTTGATCCTCCTAATCCACCTCACTTGGTTTTTTCTCACTCCACAGTTCTACTATAGGAAACTTCCATTGCACCCCAGACAAACATAGGCTCAGCTTGCACTTCTTGCTAAAATAAATTGAGTCGAGCCTTAGGTAAATTGTTGTTTATTGTTTCTTGTTTCTTTTTTTTGTTTGTTTAGTTGTTTTTTTTTCATGTAGATTCGTATATAAAATAAAACATAATAAAAGTACAATTATTGATTATTTTCCGCTTGCACCCGACTCCGGGGCAATCCGATCTCTCGTTCTCTCATTTATTTGGTTATGGTAGGCACTCGTTGGTATATCTTTGTATAGATAGATAAAAAAAAACGTTGCAGGCACTTGGCATAACTTATTGTCGTTAAAATTAGTTAAGGCATATGGGGCTGGGGAGGGGCGGGTGCGGGGGGTCACTCGGACTTCAGTTAGGTACAAAAGAATGGCACTTAGCGCTAAGACTTACGATACAACTAGTTAAAGATTACAAAAAAAAGAAGAAGTTGAAGAAGAATAGAAGAGAAATAAGTGGAGCGATCGAGGATCATTCGAGCTCATTCGGAGCGCTGCATGATCATCTCGATTTTGTCGCCGGCTGCGGCGATCAGCGGAACGGTGAGGCAGCAGTCAAAGTCTTGCGTCTTGATCTCATTGACCTGAGAGAGAGAGGGGAATATATATGAGATCTATCTATATATGATCTGTCGGGATCTAGTGAGCTTGCCTGCATGATGCGATCGAAGGGCTTCAGCTGGCCGCACATGTCCGCCGGGCCGCCGCTGCGTATGCGATTGATGAAGACGCCGCGCTCGTAGAGTCCGTCCGAGACGGAGAAGCCATAGTCATCGTAGACTTTATCCTTGTAAAGCGTGACATGGAAGATGCGCTGCGACTGCGACTGGGATTGGGACTGATCCTTGTTGCTGCTGCTCGCCTCGGTGTTGGTCGAGGGGCTGCGTGGACGGCGCTGCACCTTGGCGTAGATGGCCTGCGTCGCAGCGGGCAGGCTGCAGCTGGAGCTGCTGTTGATGTCGTGGCTGCGCAGTATCTTCAGGTCGACCACGTCGCCCAGGTGGTGCAGCTGGCTAGTGGCGTGCGACAGCGGCACGCCCTGCACCGAGTGCTCGTCGATGGCCAGCAGCTGGTCGCCCACATGGATCTGTCCGTTCTTGAACGCGATTCCGCCTAGGAATGGAGTGGGGAGTTAGGGAGTTTAGTCAGCTGTCAGCTGTGGGCTGGAGCACCTACCTTCGACCAGGCCGCTGATGGTGATGGGCTTGGTGATGTCCTCGCTGCCCGCCAGCGTGATGCCCAGCAGGCCGCCCTTCGGCTCCAGCCGCACCGTGAAGATGATCTGATGCAGGCTGCTGCCGCTGCTCTTGCTGCTGGAGCTGGCCGCCGAGCCGTACACTTTGCTCTCCATCGGAGGCGGCAGAGCGGTGCAGTCCACGCTGCGCGAGATCGTCGAGATTAGGAGAGGACTAGACTCGCTGGGTCAATGGGTAACTCACCTGGCATAGCGGTTGAGCTCGTAGCCGCCGTAGTGCGAGGCCTGCTCATGCTCCTCGTCCTGTTCGTCCTCCTCCTGCTCGGCCAGCTCGGTGCTCAGGCTCTGCGTGTTGGCCGTGCCGTTGGCGAAGCCACGCCCATTGCCCACGGGCCAGGCGCCATTGGCGGGCGGATGACGCAGCTGCACCGACTGCAGGCTGCCCGTCTCGTCCAGGCTCGAGTTGGCGCGGAAGTAGTCCGGCTGCGGCGTGCTCGACTTGAGCGAGATGCAGTCGTTGTACTTGACCTCACCGTACTTGGAGGCCACGTAGGCGCTGCTGTAGAGCTCGTTGTCGCCGCCAGCGCCACCGCCGCCAGTGGTGCCGGCGGTGCAGTTGCTGTAGATGGGTGGGTTGGGCAGAAAGTCGGGCAGCACCACGCGCTTGATCGTCAGCGTGGTGAAGTCCGCCGTCGTCGTCGCCGTGGACGTGGCCGTGGCCGTTGGCAGCTCCTTGAGCAGGGCATCCACGTTGAAGTGCTGCACCGGATGCTGATCCACGGCGAGCAGGATGTCGCCCGGCCGCAGCGTGCCGCAGCGGTGCGCCGGACTGCCCATCTTGACGTCAGAGATGACCAGGCCGCCGTGGCTGGAGCCGCTCACGCTCAGCCCCAGGCCGCACTTGCCCGCGCGCAGCAGCTTCACGTTGAAGACGCCGCTGGAGGGCACCACGGCGTCGGGCATATCGAACTCCACCTCCAGCTCCAGCCAGTGGGCGGCGGCATGGGCGCCCCCGCCGGCGCGCCCGTCCAGCAGCTGCCGCATGGCCGCCGCGTCCAGGTTGTACATCTTGTTGATGGCCACGATGCGGTCGCCCGGCTGTATGCAGCCGCTGCGATCGGCCACCGAGTCGGTCAGGATCTGGGCGATGGTGACGGCGCGCCCGCAGCTGCTCGCCGCGCCCAGCACAATGCCGGCGCCCTGGCTGCAGTCCAGCAGCACGGGGAAGCTCTCGGCACGGCACAGGCCGCCGGAGAGGCTGGCCGCCGCCCCACCTGCCCCGCTCGCCGACTCCAGGGGCAGCGAGCTCTTGCGCACGAAGCGCTGCCGGCCCGGCCGGCCCGTCGACTTGCGCGACTCCAGCGTGCTGAAGCTATACTTGGGACTGCCCAGGGCGGTGTGACCTGAGCGAGAGAACAAGATGAATGAGACGAAGAGGCCTGAGACTCCGCGCAGCTCCACCGTATTTATAGACGACGCCCCACTGTGCCCAGCTGTGCGCCTAGCCCCACACTATTTACGATCCTGCCTCGCCGAACTTGGCCAAAAAGCTTTTAGTATTCGCCGCCTGCGCCTCCCGATGCGCCATGTGTGAGAAAATAGTTCAATAGAAGCTAATCCACAGCTTAGCTTCCATCTGTGCGAGTGTGTGTGAGAGAGAGCGGGAGAGAGAGAGTGTGCCCTCGTCGATCTTGCTTAAGAATTTACGGCCCTAAGTAGTCGCCCATTGTCGCCCCCCCGAAATATTCGTATTTTCAGTTTGCCCTCAAAAACAAATTGATTGGCATTCAATGAGCTCCAAGCGAGGGTAGACCAAGCAGTTGTCAAACACTTTGATATGTATGAAACTGCCTGGCGATTCCGATATGTGTGTGCACAGCTGTAGATATATATATATACTAATAATAACAATAATATTTCTCGATAACTTCTGTGTTCCTTAGCTGATTTCAATTAAATTCTCCGCATATGATCTATACATATATAGATTCTATCGTAATATTTGTCAGCTGAGCAAAAATGCAAAAATCTTGCACATATTATAGTGAATTTAGAGTTAAAAAACTTGG
This sequence comes from Drosophila pegasa, assembly GCA_035046225.1. Lineage (NCBI taxonomy): Eukaryota > Metazoa > Arthropoda > Insecta > Diptera > Drosophilidae > Drosophila > Drosophila pegasa. Next base: position 480,184 of record JAWNOD010000063.1, read on the forward strand.
ATAAATTTGGGGATGATATCCGAGGCAGAACCAAAATCAAAATATACATTAAACTACATGAGCAATCTTGAGACTCTTGCCTTAAAGACTTGAGCGATATAATTTATAATCTGAATATCGACCATGTTTTTACTCGATACCAGCAATACGAAAATAGGCGTCGATCATTTACAACAAACTTGATCTGCGCGTGCTATGCACAAGCAGCTATTCAAAAGTCTATAGCTCTCTCTCTTGGATCTGAGATCCATGCGCTTATACATGAGGACAGACATACGGACGGACGGATAGACGGACGGATAGACGGACGGATGGACAGACAAACAGATGGAAAGAAGAAGGGACGAGCGCAAGGATGGACAGAGAGACGGTCGGACGGACAGGCAAATAAATAAATATTGACTCAGCTTGCCGCCCTTATCAAGAATATATATACCTAATGTAGTCCTACTACAGTTACATACTTTTTCACAATACCAATATATCCTGAATTCCCCTTTTCAATGGACTCAGGGGACCTGACTTTAAACGAAGAAATCCGTCCGCTAACAGTCTACAATTTCATGCATGGTCTCCCACTCTCCATCCGACGAATGGTCTACATCAAATATAGCTAAAAATTGTTTGCCGTTGCCTATTCGAGCACAGCTGCTTGGGCCACCCTCGCCTGGGCATTCAGTTGTTTCGCTTGTTGATAGCGGCCGCTGCTGTTCATTAGCCGCACGCCCACGCAACGAGACCTTCAAATGCACCATGTTTGGTGGCTTTTGGCATTGCACAAGCGGCCAGCGATCGGAGCACTCAGATAGCCAAAAGCGAGGACGAGGAGCGCAAGGCGGACGGAGACGAGCGGTGGGAGCTGGCGATGGGAGCGCTTTGGCTCTGGTTTGGGGCTGTCGTTCGACTTACCTCGTCGCGCCAGCGCGTGCGCCGGCATGATCTGCATTTGTGTGTAGCCGCGGCCGGTGCCCGTGTCCAATATGGTCATCACCTCGTCGGGACTGTAGGCCGTGTGCTCGATCATGGTGTCATCAATGGAGAGCACCTGATCGCCGACGGATAAGGCGCCACAGCTGCAACACACAAAGATCGCAGCAGTTCAGTTTTCAATTTTCAACACACGATTTCTCACGCTAGCCGAAAATAGGCCAGCACGAGCTTAGCGGGTTGCCAGAATAGCTTAAGTTAAAGATGTGGCAACGCTGAATTGCTTAAGTTGGGAATAAAATTGACTTTGACTGAATATTGGATGAATTTCAAGTTATTTTGGGACTCAAATCGATTTGAAGTGTTGCCAGACCTACTAAAAATAACAATATAGCAACGCTGAGTTGCTTAAGGTGTGAATAAAATTGACTTTGTTTAAATATTTACTGAACTTCAAGTTATTTTGAGACTCAAGTTAACTCTATGTGTTGCCAGACTAACTAAAACTAGCAAAGTGGCAACTTTGCATTACTTAAACAGTAAATTAGATTGGCTTAGATTGTATATTACTGAATTTTAAGTTATTATGAGACTTAAATCAACTTTAAGTCTTACCAGACTAACTAAAAATAACAAGGTGGCAACTCTGAGTTACTTTATTTGTACATTTAAAAAGCTATAAATGAAAATTTTGAAAAATTTAAGCTTACTATAAAACTTAAATCAGTCTAAAGCGTTGCCAGACTAGCTAATAATAACAGTATGGCAACGATGACTAAGCTAAATCGATGGACTCATCTAGAATTTAGGTTAAAACTCACCGATCGGCAATACTGGCGGGTAGTATGCTGGCTATGTAGATGCCCGATTGGGCAAGTTCATCGATTTTGTCCGTGCTGCTGCTGGCTGTGCCCGCGGAGCTGGTGGCCGTGCTCGTGTAGTTGCATAGCACCAGGCCCAATTTGTCGTTGAGGGGTCGCTCGATCTCAATGAGCAGCGGGCCCATCGAGAACTCGACGCTCTGCACAACGGAGACGTCGTATTCGATGGTTAGATTCGTATAGCCGGAAACGTGACCGCATTTAATGATCTGCTGCGCCTCCGCCAAAGTCTTTCCAATGAGCGAGATCTAAATACGGCAGAAAGAGAGAAAGAGAGAGAGGCAGTGAGACTGGGAGAGTTTACGGAAATGGCTCAACGGAAGCGCCTGTCAGCGGTCGTGTCAGCAGGTGTTTGCCATCACTTGGATCATTGGACACTTACATTATCGACGCGCAGCAGCCGATCGCCGGGCTTGATCCGGCCGGTCTTGTAGACGGGGCCGTGCAGTCTTACGTGCGTGACGATCAGCGGATAGTCGGCACCGCCTCGCAGCGTCAGACCCAGGCACCCGCTCTCACGCTCCACTGTGATCTGTGCCAGCTTCGAGGTAACGTACAAACTGTTTTGGGAAACTGCTGCAACAAAGACAATGAGAAACAGCCAAGGATGAGTGATTATTGATCAGTGTGATCAGGAAACAATGATCACAAATCAGAGATCATTGATCAGTGATTAGAAAACAGTGATCAAGTATCAGTGATCATAAATCAAAGATCATCGATCACTAATCATCGATCACTGATCATCGATAAACGATATAGTCCAGTGATCAACGATAGGTGATCATCGATCACTATCAGTGATCATCGATCACTATCAGTGATCATCGATCACTATCAGTGATCAAGTATCGCTGTTCAACGATCAATAATCATCGATCAATGATCATCGATCGACTAGGTCTCACACTTACTGCATTCGGGCAGCGAATATTCAATCTCCACGATAGCCGGCGCCGTATCCGTTCCGCTAGCGCACAACATATTCATGATCTTCTGGTTGCTCAGGCCGATTGTTGAGATGCCATCGATCTGGTGCAGACGATCGCCCGGCGCCAGAAAATCGGCCGCATGTCCCACTGGATTGAGTGCGCCAATAACAGGTGGATACGATAGATCATTGCGTTCTGTGGGAATTACAAATCGAGTGGGTAAATCAATATGCAATTAATCTCGCTCAATCAAGCTGCTGAAGTAAACACAATGCCAACTGGGAGACAAGTAAGACCCATTAATCTAATCGCTAGACGCTTGATTGTCAGCAATGCCAGAGGTAGCACAGCTCTCTTCTATAAGTATTGCAGGTGTGTTGATGTTGTAGTTCATTTAGAGTTGTTGAAGAAGGATCTTAAGTTAGTCAATAAAATGGATTTTTGATGCGATACTAGAAGCTAAAGTATATTATCTATGAAATGGCTGGGGTTTTGAATTTAATTGAAGATAGTTGTGGAATAGTAGTATTCGAGTAACACCTGGTAACAGTCGCTATTTCACATGTCTAAAATTCTATTAATAAGAAACTGACATAGCCTTGGTTTCATTATACCCTGAGCCCATTGAAAATTGGAAATCAGGGTATAATGTTTTTGTTGGATATATGTAACAGGCAGAAGGAGGCGTGGCAAACCCCATAATGAATATATATTCTTTATCAGGACGACAAGAGAAATCGATTTGGCCCTGTCCGTCTGTCTGACCGTCCGTCCGTCTGTCCGTCCGTCCGTCTGTCCGTCCGTCTGTCCGTCCGTCTGTCCGTCCGTCTGTCCGTCCGTCCGTCTGTCCGTCCGTCTGTCCGTCCGTCTGTCCGTCCGTCTGTCCGTCCGTCCGTATGTTTGAACGCGCCGATTTCCGCTTCTATAAGAGCTAGAGACTTGAAATCAGGGTATCCCCTAGTCGGTCACGCCCGACTAGAGTTTCTTACTAGTTTTGTTTTCGTTTACAGCTCAGCTTACAGTTCTCTATGACATCTAGCTCATATCTGTAGACAACCTCAGCTAACATATACACAATATATCAATATACCCTTCATTTATATGAGTTCTGATGGGTTGAGTGTTGGCTTTGGACTGTTTGCCTGGTCTGCTGGCTGCCCTGGTCTCCATTACCAATTCTGTCAGCGGCTCGTCAGACGACACAGTCGCGTCTTTTGACCAAATCAAATTGTACGAAAAAAAAACTACAGAAAATATAAGAAAAAAAAACAACAAATGGAAAAACTACTCGTAAATAAATGTATGCTTAAAAAGCGACTGGCCGACTTATTGTTATGACAAACAGCGCGCCAGAGGGCAGCCGTGGCGAGGTGCATGTGCGGTCGCTAGCTGGCAGAATGCCAGGCCAAAAAAACTGGCCGGAGCAATGGGGGAAGGGGCACCCTGCTAATGCCCCTGACGCCGCCCCACCCACATTTGCATTACGACCAACATAATCGAAGGCGAGGACAAGACGTCATCGACGAAGAGCTTACGTCAGACGTCCAGACTCTGGCTCGCAGCTGAACTATGCTAGGGTTAAGCTGACTCTGCCTTTCTCTCACTGTCTCTCTCTCTCTCACTCGCTCTCTCTCTCTCTCTCTCTCTTTGAGGCCGCCTGCCTTGGCGCAGTGGCGAGATTAGTCAGGGCAAATGATATAAAATTTCTAGACTACAGACAACATCTACGTCCGCCAACGAAATATGTATTATAATGTCTGGCAGTCGACAGACTCGCCACGCCCGGCCAGGGGCAGCGGCTGGGGCGGGGGCGTCGTCGGCAGCAGATTGAAATGATGATTTATTTTGGCAGCGGCGACGACGGCGACGCCGGCAAATGCTGCTCCCGCGTTATCGACGCGAACGCGTTCCGCATTCAAATCGCATCGTCCCACTTTTTGGCTGGAGATCAAGACCGACCCGAAAAAAATGAGATAGAAAACTAAAGCCAAATATAAGAAAATTAAACTAGAACCGCAAATTGAAGCAGGCCCAGCCCACTTCGTAGGCAAGCAGAACAAATTGCTTCTGACTCTATAGTTCATCAACGGCCGCGAGAACCACAAAAAGTATCTTTAGCGAAAGGCTAAGAGGCAGCCAAGGAAAAAGTTGGGGCATATATTGCTAGACTAGTTAAATTAGGATTTATATGTAACCAAATTATGGGATTTATATGTAGCTAAATTATAGGTGGAGAATAATCTCATGAAATTGTATCTGAAAGATACAAAATTTGGCGCATACAATGGGATTGTATCTCTTGTTTAGTTAGCTTCAATTTCAACATTTTCTGTATTCTTATTATGGTATATCTTTTCTCTGTTGTACTTGTATCTATAAGATATATAAGCTATGTAAATGTATCTGAGAGATACATAATATGGAAGATTAAATATATCTGAAAGATACAATATGGAAGATACAATATGCATTGTATCTTTATGTTTATTAGGCTGCAATTGTAGCATTGTCTATTATTCTATATATTTTAAATATTGTATTTGTATCTATGAAATACTTATAAATGAAATGAAATGAAACTCAAAGATACACAATCTTCATGTTTTTTGCCTTTAATTTCAACATTTCTGTTGAATGTATTATTTGTGTATCTTTTAGATATAGCATGTCCATCTATAAGATATATATATTTAAGAAACGAAATCTAAAAGATACAATGTCATTGCTGAGGCTCTTTCATTTCATTTTTTTGCCTTGGCGTCAGATTTTTTAACAATCTTTGAAACATTGAATTTTTGTCTATGAAATACAAATACAAATGTATCTATTAGATACAAAATCTATTGTATGCCACACAATATTGCAAAAGTATCTCTATATATATTTAGCTCAGCTTTCATTATTTAGTATTATTGTATCCATGGATATTATATTTGCTATTCGACATCTTCTAGACTTCCTCTGCGTATCTCTGCGCATTGTATCTTAGAGATACACATGCAGTATCCACAAGTTACATCATAGCAAACATAAATATAAGACTAGAGCCAAAGACAGGCAAACACAAACATCGTTCACTTATATTTGACAGCTAACATTTCCATGTTAAATCGAAGCTGTTAATGTTAATGCCAATGTTAAGTCAATGTTTACAGTTGCTTTGAAGCGGAAAGTGCTCAACTTGAGTGTTTGGCATACGAAGTGATTGAAGGCTGAAAGCTCTTCATAGACTTGATCAAATACTGTCTAAACATATATTTCTATGGTCTGTCATTCTATGATTGTGCGCTTACTTCTGTTAGATGATATAATAAACATTTTCAGTTACCCTTATTCTCCTATCAAGTGTCTAAGTAAGCCGTTAAAAAACTCTTTTCAAATGAAGTTATTGTATCTTTTCTGTGGGTCAATTGCCACCCTTAGCGCTAACCCGTCAATTTGATTTTAGATAATTATGAAATAATTGAGAAATCTCTCAATCAATTTCAACTCCAACTGGCAGCTGTCAGAGAATGGATTTTCTAATTGAACAATCAAATGCTCTGCGATGCGGGCTTCTGTTTTCCATCCCGTCGACCCTCCAAAATGCTGCTGCTAACGAGGCGAACTCATAATAGATCTCGACACACAGTCGCCCCCTCGCACTTACCTGCAAAACTGATTGCCAAATGGAGGGCGTTGCGCGGCAGCGTGATCGTGGCATAGGTGGTGCCTCGTTCCGGTGCCAGGCCGGAGTCCTCGGACTGCGCGGGGCTCATCGCTCGGTCAACTGCAAATGGAATGAAGAGCGGGAGAGTGTATATCAGCAAATGTGTATCATGGCATCGAGGCATCAAGGCATCAAGGCAACATCAAAGGTGTTCGCCAGACAAAGACGTTCATTGACCGCAGCAGCAGCAGCAGCAGCAGCCACCCACACACAGCCCCACACAGCCCCCCCTGCTGCGCTCATAATTTTGCCAACGCCTGTCAAAGGGAGCTGCATGGGGGAGGGGAGGGGGTGGGATAGGCCCCATGCATTTCTTAATTTATTCATCAGCCGAAAATAAAGCCAAAAAATAAGAATAAATATATATGTAACACCAAAGAAGATCAAAGCGAGTTGCAGACATTTCGCCATGGAATTTTCGCCTTTCCGGCTGACGCTGAGCAGAACATGCCCTTCTGGGCCCCGACCACGCCCACCTGGCCAAAATAATTGCCATCGCGTGAGTCACAGACGAAAGCCAACGACCTTCGGCATTGTCAGCGCCTCAATTAAAATGCCATCGAACAAAACGGAAATTTGAGGGAAAACAAAAACTAATTAATCTTTATGAATTTCTCGAGCAAGCCTCTCCAGATGGCACGGCTCTTTGTCTGTGTGACGTACCCCCCGTATATGGGGCATATATACTTCCAGATTTATGAAATTATTCTTTTATTAAATATATATTTTATCAAGTATATACAAACTTCTTATTGTAAAAAGAACTAAACAAGTTTCCTAGATAATTAAAATAGTTCCATAGATCCAAATAGATAACTAAACCTGAGCTTACACATTTACTAGTGTCTATATCTACCTCTACATATCTTAGTATCTACATCTATATCCTACTATCTAGGTAGACCTCTATATCTACAAGTATACAAATGCTAATCTCCAAGCCTTTTCATATCAACTTTCAGATCTCTTAGATCTCTTAACTCTCAGCAATTTTTATTTTGTCTATGCTTCAGGGAAATCTATAGCGGCCTCAGCATAAAACTTCATTCTAAATATTCTATAATTTGCTATTCAGGTTTCTGCAGCCTCTTCAGAAGTCTCGCACTAATGATGCTGTCTGGTAACCTTTTCTTGGGCGATGTGGCAATGCTGTTTGTGACACACGGCGTATGCGCGATCTGCAACAATTGCGGCGTTGAGCTCCATGTGGGGCCACAGCCAACAACAGACGCGCACCTCAGCCCCAGCACACACACACACACACACACACACACACACACACACACACACACACACACACACACACACACTCACACACACACACACACACACACATCGGAACAACTTTGACGTAAACGGCGGTTGCTGCGGACGCGACTTTTATTTTCGAACGCTTCAATGGCGCATAAAGTTTTTCTTAATGCCCGCCCGAGTATGAAAAACAAAAACAATAATTAGGCAAAATGAAAAAAAAGCCAACAATAAATAAATAAAAAAAGAAAAACCAAACCAAAAAAAAAAAAAAACAACAACAAAAAACGGCATAAGCCAAAGACAAGGGCGGAGAAGCTAAAAAAACGTAACGTTGAAATTTTGTGCGTTTCGCTTCATTTGCCAGGCACAACGGCAAAACGTATCTGCAAGATACATTTGCCCAGATGCGTACAGCTACAGACACAGAGACAGATTTACTATATGGCACAGATAGTTAATATATGTATTAGATGTGCCTGTATAAAAGTGTATATATACACACATATAGCAGTACATATAGATCTATGTGTATATGTGGTGTACAACGTTTTTTTGGCTTGTTTCGAATTTGGCTGTGGTTTCCTAGCAGCGTCAACGGGGTATATTGTTTTTGTTATAAGATACAATATATATAGAGGCGGAAGAAGAAGTATTCGAATCTAGATATATATACAATAATATATATATATATCTTGACCAATAGTTGATATTTAGTTCTAAACGTCTCTTACGTCTGTCAGGTCTCAGTAGAGTTATTTCCTTGCAAATCTCGATTTTTAGCTCTTATTGATAAATTTGTTTGTCATTACCGATATTTTACAAATATTTATAAATGAGCTTTCAAGTATCGATAATTTCCTTACAATTATCGATCAATTCGACTGCAGTTCTCGACAAATCTACTTGGAAATATCGATAAATATGCATGCAATTATTGCTACATTTGCTTGCATTTATCAATACATTTCCTTCGAAATTATATAAAGTTTAGACTTCAAAAATCGATAATTTAACTATCGATAAACTATTGATAAGTTTGCTTGCAATATTCGATAAATATGCAAAGTCATCGATATTTATCGTCTTTTACATTTGCTCAATTTCTATCAACACGCATAACTTCGATAGTTATCGATGCACATCCCGCCCATCGACTATCGCACCTGTCCAAAGCATTTAATAGCCTTAAAAGCATTCATTACCTCCCATATCTAATGCCAATGCAGGGTATCTCCACGTCAACCCCCCCTCACAGTGTAACTCGCTTTCTGTTAGATGTCGAGACAGTGTTTATTTTGTATCTATTTTTCATATATTTTTTGTTGCCATTTTTTAGAGCTTCTTTTGCTTTTCGCACTTTCTGACATTTTGCTTGCGCTTCCTTTTGGGCCCATTCGCTTTGAAGTCATTTTACAGTTTTACATTTCTATATTTACGATTCTTCTATTCGCTTCTGTTTTCTGTTTTTTGTTTTCTGTTTTTGCTATTTTCGTGCGGCTTTTCGTTTTGATTTTCCACGAGCCGCTGCACGTTTTCCTCTTGATTTTCTTTTATTTCTTTTTTTCTCTCGCTTTTTGACATAATTCATTGGATACGCCGAGCGGAAATCATGTCTACGCTTAGTTTCAGTTATAGTGCCGAGACATATACATATATATATAGGTGTGTATATACCTACATATAATTATGTAGTTCTATTCGGATTTTCGCCATTCAAAAAGTCGCCGTGCTATCAAAGTCTTTTCATCGATTGCTAACGTAAGATGTGATATATTTTATTATAAACGCCAGATGACAGCGAAAATCTATTCTATTTAAATAGTTTGCATAAATATTTTGGGAAATCTTCGCTCTTCAGTGACTATTTCATATCAGAATTCGTTTCTGGCAAATAAGAATCGAGAATTTCTGGTACATAAAGCATGTGGAAGGCCAAGTTAACTAGACTAGGGGCATTTTTAGATGTGCTATTTCTTTACATTTGGTTCCACTATCATTCAACTGTAGTCTCATATAATAACCTTTTTCATTCCAAGCAGTTTCATTCTCTTTCATTCCAACTATTTCAAATCAAAGCGTGTTCTTTTCCATTTCATTCCTCATCATAACAAACTTAGCAACACTCATTCAACTATACTAATTCTGTTTAAAGTAACGCCTGTTTCATTCCAATCATTCCATTGTAAGCCTGTTCCATTCCAGTTTGTTCCACCCTCTCTCTCTCTCTCTCACACTCAAAGGGCCTTCAAACTGTTTAACTCGAAAGTACTTTAAACTCTCTGCAATGCAAGACATGTTCCATTCCATTCCGTTCAGTATTACTTCAGTTTAAAGTAACGCATGTTTCAGTCCATTCATTCCATTTTAAGCCTGTTCGATTCCTCTTTGTTACGCTCTCTCTCTCTCTCTCCCTCAAAAAGCCTTGAAACATCAACTCTAAAATACATCAATCCCTCTGCAAAGACCTGTTCCATTCCATTCCGTTCCATGCCAATTGCTTTCAATTTGTTGCGGGTGACAAACTTTTTGGGTGACTTCTTCATTAGGAAATTTGCAAATTGACAGGCAAATTCGCATTGCCATTTGCAGTTCCGTTTAGAAGTCGTCTGCCTGGGGGCTGCCTGGCCGCTGGGGCGTGGCAGGGGCTGGGGAGTGGGTGTTGGCAATCATTAAAAACTATTTTGGTGTTTTGCTTTGGTTATGGCTGTCCGCTCGATTTTATGGCCAGCTCGCAGCTCGTAGCTCGCTTTTGGCATTTGCCAGCCGCTGCAGTTGCAGTTGCAGTTAAATTTATCGGCGACAGTTGCGCGCTGCATGTTGCAAGGCGGAAATTGCGCTCAGCCGCAACGTAGCATGGGAGCTGCTTGGCATTGCCAACTTCCTGGCTATGCGGCTAATCCTGGCAATTAAACAGATCACAGATCGCGGATCGCGGATCGCAGATCGCGAATCACTTGGATTAAAATAGACGAAACAGTTGGACAATTGAATGGCAGCACTTGAAGGCCGCCCAAGCGCCAAGAAAACAGCTTCAGCTAGCATATTGACTGACTGATTGACTGACTGATTGACTCTGTGTTTGACTGGCTGGCAGACAGTCGCTGCTCGCTGGGGGTCGCCTCTGTTTGCATTTGCGGCACATTTGCAACAAGACATTCCAGCGGACGCTTTGCCACATTTACTTTGAAAATAGACATCATTCAAAATCTCAAAGAGTTGCGGAACTCCCCCTACTCTTACCCCATCTCTCTCTCTCCTTCTCTCTCTCTCTCTCTTTCGAAGAAGACTTGATGATGCTCGCATGCTTCACCCCTTGATATATGTATGCGTACATCTGTTAATAATCTTCAATATGTTGCGAGCATCTTTCGACTAAATGAGTTCATTAGGGGCATTCCCAACTGGCTTTTCATTAGTAATTTGTATGCTCAATGCGTATAAATTTAACGCATTTGATTTGACAAGAGATTTTGAAAGAAACGTCTCATTTAGTCTCTCACTCTCTCCATCTCTGAGTCACTCTCTTTTTTTTCACTCTCTCTCTCTCTCTCTTTTTATATCATATATGTCTAACTACGGCTATGTCATTCCATTTCTCACAATCTCTATAAATATGTGTTTTCCTTCCAGCCTTTCATTCTCCTTTTAACCAGCTCTCTCTCTCTCTCTCTCTCTCTCTCTCTCTCTCTCTCTCTCTCTTTATCTCTATGTCTCTTATTTCTATGCCTATCTCCCTCTTTCGCCATCTCATTCTCTCGTTCCCCTCTGTCTGTCTACGTCTATGTCTTTATCTTTTATATCACCTCATTCTTTCTCTCTATCATAATTCTACCTCTCTCAATCTCTATCCCTATCTCTTTCTCTCAGTCTATCTTTCTTCCTTTCTCGCTCTCTTTATGTCTATCTCTCTCTCTCATTCACTATATACTTCTCTAGATCTTCTCCGTCTGTCTATCTATGTCTGAGTCTTTCTCCATTGTCTCTCGATCTGTTTGTCTACTCTCTATTTCTACGATATCACTCTCTTATCTCTCTCTCTCTCTCTCTCTCTCTCTCTCTCTCTCTCTCTCTCTCTCTCTCTCTCTCTCTCTCTCTCATTCTCCCTCTCTCTATCTATATGTAGCCGTTTCTCTATGGCTATATCTCTATAACTATCTCATTCTCTAGATTTTCTTTATCTGTCGTTGTCTTATGTCTCGCCTTTCCTTTTTATAAATCTCTCTTTTGTCTCTCGCCCTCTCTCTCTCCTCACAAAAGATATTTTAGCTTCGCATCCTAATGCAACTCTAATCTTTAGCTAAAAAGCTTTGAAGCTAAGATGGATTTTCATTTGAATAGCTATGCTCACCCTTTCTTGCAGAAGTTTTGTATTCGCTCTCCCCCCTTTCTTTTGACAGGTGTTCCGCTTAACTGCAATGTGGGCCAACGAAATTCGTGGCGATTGATTGACGTTCGAGCTGATGGGGCTGCATTGACAGCTCCGACTGTTTGTTATTCCCTGCACTGGCGCAATAAACATGCTAAGAGAAGAGGAAGAAGAAGGAGGAGAAGAAGAAGTAGTTCGAGTACTGGGCAATCGGGTGCAGTAGCTAGAGGCCGCGCCTCGATCTAGAATATTCATGTGTCCATTAACCCGGCCACTTCATAATGGACGACAGTTACAGAACCGAGAAATATGTATGTCAAAAATGTCGAAAGAGTTGAGGAGCGCAGAGGGCAGGGCCTAGTCGGTTAGGCCCCAAAGGGAACGGCGAAGACAACAACAAGAAAAACCAATTATTGCAAATGAACTCGAGTGTGGTTCCGCAAAAACGAAAATGTCAACATCTGATAAAGCCGCAAAGCCGGAGTGCGGTGAGCGGTAGGCGCTGTGGCAAGGGCAGCGGATGCAGCCAAAGTGCAACAGCCGTTGAGCTGAACTGAACTGAACTGAGCTGAACTAAGCACAACTCAGAACTCAGCTGAACCGCTGCAGCGGAGGAGGGCGTTTGCAACTCGCAATGAATGTGGCATGCAGCAGTTGCAGCTACTGCATTCAGATCCTCAAGTATTTAGCGAGACGTTGACATTTATGCGTTGAGCCCCATAAAAAAAACACAATATGCAGGGCTGAAAGCGAATGCCAAGTGCGAGGTGCCGGAACTAGTTCAAATGAGCAGCACTTGGGAAATTAAAAAATCTAATGTGACTAACAGCATGTTAAGCAGCTGTTAAGGGACGCTTTCTACAGCAATTAACATTGTCTGTTAACATAATGTTAAATTGTTTCGTGCGGTTAGATCTTAGCATTAGCTCACTGTTAACAGCCTGTTGTTGCTATGTTAACTTTGTTATGTTATAGTCACACTGTTAACTGTTAACTGGCTCTGTTAAGCTGCTGCAAACTCATTCGTTCCGACTCCAGCTCAAAAAAAATTGTCTGTCCCTGTTTTAATTGTGAATGGATTGCGAGCGAGTAGACAAAGGCGTACAATATACATATGCATGCATGCATGCATGCGTGCATGTTTGCATGTATGTTTGCGTGTACACATGGTATGAGATGTGCTCATTATGACGCCGTTTTGCTGAACAAAATATTTGCGAGGCCGGCGGGCGGGAGAATTGATTTATGCCCATAAGAGTTGTTGTCGCCGCGGCGTCAACTCTTTCAAAGGGGCAGCTCCTAATGAAGAGCCCAAGCAGCACAACAATTTCATTTGCAAATGCAACGTTTCCTCCCCCACACGCCCTATCTCCCTGCCTCTCTCTCTCTCTCTCTCTCTCTCTTTCGGTGCCACGCTTGAGGTATACGAGTTCTATTTGCCATATGCAGTTGCTCTTATCGCTGTAGAGTGTACTTGCCTCAGTTAGGGGCACAGATTTATGCCCCAAAATGTTAATAGCCCATAACCAATCCCCGGTCGCACAGCCAACGCACGTACTGAACCAATATTGTGTTTTGGCTGCGGTATTTTTCGTTTCACGTGATAAGGTTTTTCCAGTCCACTGCAATTGCCATTCGAATGGATATTCAATTTCCCTATTGACATAATGAAAGGCGTTCTCTGTATATCGTGCAACGACAGCTTATCACAACAACTTGCATGTGCCCCCAATCGGAGAGGCATGCGACTCCCATAAGTAGTACGAGAAGCCATCAATGGGTAATAGATCACCACAGCTATCTCCTATATAGATAGATAGTTCTATTTGCTAAGGGCGTTCTATTTGGGCTCAATTAGTGATCAACTTTATAGCAAACTAACTATCAATCAATCTCAGTCAGTAAAACGTTTACGAATGCGACACAAAAGTGAAAATAGGCGAAGATGAGAGAAAGTGAGAGTGAAAGCAGTATGAGTATAAGTATAAGTATAAGTATAAGTATAAGTATAAGTATAAGTATAAGTATAAGTATAAGTATAAGTATAAGTATAAGTATAAGTATAAGTATAAGTATAAGTATAAGTATAAGTATAAGTATAAGTATAAGTATAAGTATAAGTATAAGTATAAGTATAATATAAATAATATAAATATAAATAATATAATATAATATAATATAAGTATAATATAAGTATAAGTATAAGTATAAGTATAATATAATATAAGTATAAATATAAATATAATATAATATAAATATAAATATAAATATAATATAATATACATAATATAAATATAAATATATATATATAATATATATAAATATAATATAATATAAATATAATATAAATAAATATAAATATAAATATAAATATAATATAATATAAATATAATATATAATATAATATAATATAAATATACATTAATATAAATATAATATATATAAATATAAATATAAATATATATATAAATATAATATAAATAATATAAATACATAATATAACATATATAATATAAATACATATATATATATATAATATAATATAATATAAATATAATATAAATATATAATATAATATAAATATAATATAAATAATAAATATAATATATAATATAATATAATATAAATAATATAAATATATAATATAAATATATAATATAAATATATATATACATAATATAATATAATATACATACATAAATATAAATATAAATATATAAATATAAATATAAATATAAATATAAATATAAATATATATAAATATAAATATAAATATAATATAATATATAAATATAAATATAAATATAAATATAAATATAAATATAAGTATAAATATAAATATAAATATAAATATAATATATATAATATAAATATAATATAAATATATATATATAAATATAAATATAAATATAAATATAAATATATAATATAAATATAAGTATAAATATAAATATAAATATAAATATAAATATAAATATAAATATAAATATAAAATATAAATATAAATATAAATATAAATATAAATATAAATATAAATATAAGTATAAATATAAATATAAATATAAGTATAAGTATAAGTATAAATATAAGTATAAGTATAAGTATAAGTATAAGTATAAATATAAATATAAATATAAATATAAATATAAATATAAATATAAATATAAATATAAATATAAATATAAATATAAGTATAAGTATAAGTATAAATATAAATATAAATATAAATATAAGTATAAGTATAAGTATAAATATAAGTATAAGTATAAGTATAAATATAAGTATAAGTATAAGTATAAGTATAAGTATAAGTATAAGTATAAGTATAAGTATAAATATAAATATAAATATAAATATAAGTATAAGTATAAGTATAAGTATAAGTATAAGTATAAGTATAAGTATAAGTATAAGTATAAGTATAAGTATAAGTATAAGTATAAGTATAAGTATAAGTATAAGTATAAGTATAAGTATAAGTATAAGTATAAGTATAAGTATAAGTATAAGTATAAGTAAAGTACTTTCTCTCTTCTATCTCTCGATATATCTATATGCTATATTCAAATCTATCTTGTATCTGCAGCTGTTAGCTCTCAAATATTTGTCGCTTGCATAGCTATTAAAGAGACGCTGAGAGCTCGCTGAACATTCTCAACATTCATAATTAACACGTGCAGAGGGCGTTGACAAAAATCGCGAAGGACTGACGACATTCAAGTTATGGAAGCTGCATCCAGATGCAGATACAGCCAAAGATACAGATACAGATGCAGATACAGATACAGCTGCGGCCTGGCAACAGACAAATAATTATGCTCAATGTGTGGGGAATGGCTGACGGAGTCGACACTGGGGAGACGACAGATGGAGGAAGCTGGGAGACTGGGAGATCGGGAGATGGCAGACTGGGAGTTGGGAGATGGCAGACTGGGAGTTGGGAGACTGGGAGCTGGGCGACTGGGAGTTGGGTGACTGCAGTCGCCGTCGCCGTCTGCCACAAACTCTACAAATTAATCCAAACGGTAGACGACAACAACAACAGTCGCAGCAGCAACAATAACAACAACTTGCAGCAGGCAAAACAAAAACAACAGCAACAAATTACATTAATCGTGTGCCTTCGGTGCGAGGAGCATGATGACGATGATGACGATAATGAAGTAGCTGACTGCAGCTGAAGCCGATGATGATCATTTGGCTGGCTGTTTGTGTTCATTAATACCCTGTATTAGTAGGGAAAAGGCATAATGCACTGGGACAATAGATGGATGAAATGATAAATTAAATGGAAACAGAATAAAGGTTGACCATAGTCATATAATTGAAATGAAATAATATATACAGATCAAGATCAAGATTTCGTCTATATAAAAGTTATAATAATAGTGGCAGCTCAAGATCAAGATCTTGTCTATATAATATCTAGTAATATCTATAATATCTAGACTTAGTCTATATAATAGTTATAATATAGACAGATCAAGATCAAGATCTTGTCTATATAATAGTTATATTGATGAGATCTTGATCTTGATTTGTCTATATCATATAGACGAGATCTTGATCTTGATCTGGCTGTATTATCTAATTTATTTTATTTGAAAATGAAAAAAATTGCCTCCTTTTGTTACTTTAAGATAGGGAAACATTTAAGCCTTTCTATATAGATCAGATATACATATATATATCAAAGATACGAATTCCTATATGTAGGGTATGTGCTAGTCTGGCTCATGGCCTTTGCTTTCTGTTTTCATTTGTTGGCTTTTGTTTTTGTTACTATTTTTAGCCAAGTTGAAATTGTGACAGTTTTTCCTGCCAAGACCAAACGACGATGCATTAAATGTCCATAGCCCTTGTTGAGTGTGTGTGCACGTGTGTGTATGTGTGTGCGTGTGTGTGTGTGTGTAGCAGAGCTTGAAGTGCGTATGCAGTAGCTGCTATCAACGCGCACAATGCGCGCTCTCTGTACGGCAGACATTTACCCCAATATTTATGTATTTTCAATTCTAAATACATTTCATAGACTTTCTATATATATATATATATATATATATATATATATACATATATATGTAAATATGTGTGTGTGTGTGCTGCTGAGTGACGTCGTTGTTGCAAATTTCGCGCAGAAATGTAAACAAAACTCTGACAATTGCCACAGCAGTTGCAACTGTTGCCACAACAGCAACAATATGTTTCATGCACCATGGACACAAGTAGCTAAAATAGGCAACAAATATTGCAATTATAATAAATTACGATATATTCAATTCATTTGTTGCTTTCTCAGCTATCTCAGCCTAAAGCTGTATATGGGTGTATAAGGGACTGTGTTCAAAAATATAATAGTGCGACTCAGACCTGAATGTTGGACAATATAATTTAGTGATAGACATAAAATTTTCAGAAAAAAAATTTATGCAAATATTAAGACAGATATCTATTCTTATTAATTTAGATGATTCTATGTTACAAGCTGAGAACATGTGAGCTTCAGGGCTTGAAAAAGAAAAGTTCTGCAGTTGTTCAAAAAAATAATAGTGGAAAAAAATAAAAATAATAAATTTTATTTAGCATTACTCTAAGATTGATCTGAATGATAATATATGAATATTATGTTTTACACAAGTGTTTGGGTTTTTTTTTGTTTTTGTATATTATTATTTTTTTTTTCTATGATTATTATTATTATTATTATTAACTGTTTTGGATTATTTTTCTTTTTTATTAATATTATTATTTTTTTATGATTATTATTATTATTATTAAAATTATTTTTTATCCGTATTATATTTTTATTACAGCTTGGCAGCTACGTGGCATGGAATCGATGAGGTCCTCTCACCGTTTCAGAGATTACGCCTCTTGAACTACTTGCTGGAGTTGACGATGTTGCAGTTGCCACAACATCTTAACTGTTGACTTAATTACTCTATTCTAATTATATTCTATTCTTTATTTTTTCAGCCATTAATATCCTACAGCCATTGCACAGAGCTGAATAGCCTCGCATTAAGCTAGCCTATAATTTCACTATAATTAAGTTAGCTCTTAAAAAAAAAAAAAATTAAAAAAAAAAACATTGCACTTTCTCTTAATCAATCCTACTTTTCTTCTTCATCTATTCTCTGCTCTTTTAATAAGCCCACTGAACGTCTTAAGCCCCCTTTGGTTCCCTTTTATAACGACTCCTTGATCCATTCTTGATCGAAGCGAGTCTTCCGCAGTCTTAGGATGAATTTGACAGCCCTAGAAGAGTACCATAGTTAACATAGCTATTGCCATTGATTCCTCCTATTGAAGCCCTACTTCTTTGTCGCTCTTCTTGCCTTAGCTAATGTCACTTAACAGTTCTTCAAACTACCTTAACTAAACTAACATTTAATAGCTAACATGCAATGTTAAGCAAATAAATCTCAAAATAAATCTCTGTCTATATGTATTGTCATTTGAAATCTTAGCAATTGGCTCCACTGTGCGTGGCAGTCAATGCCATTTGCATCAGCTTTGCCTAGCATTTCTACTCTCACAGCTGTTGTTGTTTATGTTATTGTTGTTGTTGCTGTTGCTGTTGCTGCTGCAGTTGTCGCCCATTGTTGCTTCCGTTTGGTGTGTGGCAGCTTAATGAGCGCAACACCCGAAAGGATTTGCCACAAAACGTAAACGCATCACCCTCCGGAACTGTCAGCTGCCGCCACGTCCGTTCGTCCGTCCGTCCGTCCGCCTGCCTGTCCCTCCGCCCGTCCGTCCGACTGTCTGTCTGTGTGTGTGTTGCATAAACAAGAAAAAGCAAATGCTGCAATTGCCACAGGGACTTGCCCCGCCCGCCCGCCGGCTCGCTCGCCTGTGCTCATTTCGTTTCAATTGCGTCAAATTGTGTATTGAGGCAACTTCTGTGGCTCTTACCGCACTTATGGCCGCAGCTCTTCGCATTTGTTTATGCTGGGCGCAAAAGCAACAACAAAAACAAAAACAAACACAGAGCGAACGAAATCTTCGATTGCCTCAAATCGTGGCATTTCAGCAATTTTTCACATGTCTCTGTCGAAAAGGGAGAAACGAATTTTAATGTTTATCCATTTGCCAGCGACGCGTCAGCTTGTCTGTGCCCCCGCCGAACGCCAGCCAGAGCCCCAAGTCCCACAACTAACCCCCAGTTGCAAGAGAGAGAGAGAGAGAGAAAGTACTTGGAAAGTCCCTAGAGCTAAACTCATAAACCTCGAGCAGCAGGAGATGAGAGAGACTTTTATTGCAATGCCAACTGCAGCGGAGCTACATGAAGAGCAGGCACCCACCCCCCATCCCCCCCATCCCCCCTTGCTCCCTCTGTCCCTCCCAGAGTCGACATAAACCCATCAGCCATAAAGTGTCGCAAACAATTTGAATGACCTGTTGATGGATTCGAGGAGCAGGAAACAATTCCCAGCCAAAGCAAATGTGCCACGCATAAGTGCTATAAATAACCAGAAATATCTATATATATATATATATATATACATGAATATAAGTCTATATATCTGAGAAATCTGTTGTAAATTTGTTCAACTCAATTTATTGATCGTAAAACTAATTTCTGTATTAATTATGATCTGAGTAGCTGCAAAAGCGCATTGCGAACATGATTCTCTCTGGCATTTCTCATTTCACATTTCACATTTTCACGTTTTCCCATTTCCCTGCTCGGCTATTTTCACATTTTTTTATGTGCCAACATTTACAATTAATCATGCAACTCGTTAAAAGCTTCACCTACAAATGCATCTGCTGCGACACGAAAGTATCTCAACTGTCGATCGCATCGAATTTGATGTTCTAATTTTATCGCGCGACAACGAATTCCATAATTTTCTGGACGTCTTTCCTGTTTTTTTTTTTTTGCTTTCTGCTGCAGTCGGACACGTTCGGCCGATTGTATCTGAAAGATATTCGAGTGGGCCGCAGCCGGAAATAGAAGCAAAACTATCCAAACTGATTAATTTCTTTGTGCTGCAAACAAATCACTTGAAAGAGCTGCTCGCAAAAGGGTTAACAGCGCCTTAACAGTGGCTGTAAATGTCAAGTAATAGAGTTCGTTTAGCAATAATCAGCTAACAGTGGGATTAACAGAGGTTTTGGCGCTCCTCAGTTAACAGTGACAGCAATGCAGCAGCTTATTAACAGTCAAAAAGTTAACAACGCCTTAACAGTGACAGCAAATGTAAAATGTGAGATTTCCATAGTCAACAATAAGGTAACAGTGCCTTAACAGTGGGCTATATTAATGGAAGATGTGGTGTGCCTTCTCTTACAGTCACAGAGTATATAGAATTTTAACAGTGAGAGCACTCCTACGGTTAATTAGTCAAATATTTAACAGCACCTTAACAGTAGCGCCCTTTATCAATATAAGCATTACCAGAAGATGTAGCTAGTACAAAATCAGCATTCGCTGAGTTAACAGCGCCTTAACAGCTGTCTTAATAAAGCAACTACACAGTAAAAATGTTAAATGCAAACGATTATTAAGATGTGACATGCTTTTACTAGCAGGCAAAGCATTAACAGTTCCGTAACAGTGACAGTGATAAAGTAGCTTTACCTAATATGTTAAATATATAAGTCTCTAAAACATAATGTTAGTTAACAGAAATCATGGTGTACTCTCAATTATTACAATTATAACTGTAACAGAGTCTTAACAGTGTTTACAGTGTTAGAATACTTGGTAATATTAACAGCACTTAAACATTAATGAAGGTTTTCAGGTATTTTGAATGTGTTTGTTGCTGCTTAACAGAAGTAGAAGGAAGAGTCGGGTTAAACATATAAATAACAGAGAACAACAGCAGAGTGCTAACATTTTTTAATAAAAGATGCTAGTAACAGTGCATATCACATGTGTGTTAACATGTTTGGTCAAAAGATATCACCAAAAGTGCACACGTACAGTGTGTTAACATTTTTTATAACAATAACAGTGTATTAACATTGGCGTAGTTAACACAGATTGTTAAAGCTAATTCAAGCAATTCGTTTGCCTCTTTTTTTGAACCTTTAAAGAATATTTGAATTACTTCCATTCAGCTCGACAAACGCTCAACAAACTTAAGATCCGCAGCATGCTTTCAATGTGGAGCAGAATTCAATTCATGTCACTTTTTTATGTTGCACTGGGAAACTGTTCGATTTGATAGCGAACATTGAGCATTGGCTGAGCTGCTCTGATGAGTGCTTAATGTGAGCTATAAAAATTGAATATGAAATGAGCTTAGGGTTAGTTTACGAGAGATTAAGGGGGAGAGGGGAGGGGGTGAGGATGGGGACGGCAACAGGGGCTGCAGCAGGGGCAATGGGGCAGAGGCAACTGATTCGTGCCTCCATTCGGTGCATTGACATTGCGCACCTTTAGATTTTCTCAGGCCCTGTTTACACACGGCTGAGTGTTAAGTAAACTGCAGTTGTTGTTGCTGATGTTGTTGTTGTTGTTGTTGTTATTGTTGTTGTTGTTGTTGCTGTGTAAACAAGTGACATCTGGCCAGCGATCGAGTGTGGAGTGGCCGCCCCTGGCCCCTTGCCCCTGGTACGACGGTACGACAATTCGAGCGGGGGTGTTACAAATGTATCTGCAGGCAGCAACTCAATTTGTATCTTTAGCTATTGCACTCGCATCTAAGAGAACAGAGCTGGGTCACACACACATACACACACAGGCAGTCGGGCAGACATGCCAACAACAATCTGTGTGGCATTCCGCTCTAGCAGATTAGGCTAGCAAATTGTATGGAAGCGAATGGCGTGGCCAACAATGCGCCGCATCACAAAATATTTAATTAAATGCTTAATTACGCTTGCCATGCCATAAATTCATCAAATGCAATTTAAGCTCACGCACACACACACAGAGACGCGCGCCCCACGACATGCTGCAGCTCCACATGCAGATACAAAGATGCACAATTACAGACGCGGCCACAGATACAGCCAGGCCGCATCTCGTTTTCATTCATTAACAGGGTTCGGCTAAAGCTGAGCAGCCCGGTCGCCGGGTTAAACGATATGTGCCATAACTCTTCCAGCTCAATCTTTGCCAATGCGACACCGACTTGTGCGTCGTGAGTCGTGTATTGAAGCTCAGTCTTCTTATAGATACATAATATGGCTTGCATCTGTCAACTAAATTCAACTAAACCATATTTAAAGCTAACTAAGGATACTAAATCTTAGTAACAGTAACTTGGCATCTGACGTACTCCTTACTCCTGACTCACTCCTAACTCCTGACTCACTTCTAACTCCGGACTCCCTCCTAAATATGTTTCGCTTGCTGTGAAGCTACTTTAGATACATTGGGAATCATCGCAGCACTACCGCTTAGCCCAACTTTATATAAAGTAAGATTTTGCTGAGCATCTTTGTGGAAGTATCTAAGTGTCATAGCTAAGATACTTTGTGAATCAACTTCTGAGACATAGTATCTGAGATTTTAGTAGACTATCAATGAGGTAAACTTTAACTGAGAAACAACTTAAGATACGGTAGCTTAAGGGAGGTATCTGAAGTAAGTATTAACAGAAGTCTCTGAGTATCTTAACTTTTGTATATTATTATCTTGGTAACTTAATTTACAGTCAGCTAGATACTTGATGAATCAACTTTAGATACTGTATCTTAATGGCTTTATATAAGTATTATATAATATTATATATAATAATATATATTTTATATAAGTATCTCATCTCTACCAATGAGGAAAGACTTAACTGGGAATCAACTTAAGCTACAGTATCTCAATGGATGTCTCTTAGTATCATAGCATACGGTCAGCTAGATATTTTTTAAGCGTCAGAGTGTAAAAATATCAGAGTATCTTAACTTACACTAAATAACAGAGTTGTTGTTTTGCTGAACACTCTGTTAAGTTAACCTTTTCGCTATGAATCAACATAATATACTGTAAATATCTCAGTTAAACTGGACTGCCAATGAGGTAGGATTTAAAAATGGATCAACCTAAGATACAATATGGATAAGGATATATCTCAAGTAAGTATTAACTTATGGTATATTAACATAAGTCTCTGAGAATCTTCACCTACAGTCAGCTAGATACTCATTGAATCAACTGTAGATACTGTATCTTAATGGCATTGTGTAAGGATCATAGTGTAACTAGACTACAATAGAGTGAAATTTACCTGAGAAGCAACTGTAGATGCAATATCTGTGCAACTTACAGTGATCTACAGATTATGTGAAACATCTTTAGATACATTATCTTTATATAAAAATCTCTTTTATGTTGACTAACTAATGTTATGTTATGTTATGTTATGTTATGTTATGTTATGTTATGTTATGTTATGTTATGTTATGGTATGTTATGTTATGTCATTGTCTGTTATGTTATGTTATATTATGTTATGCTATGTAATGTTATGTTATGTTAACTTACTAAGTATTTACAAATAACATGGGCTGTTCTGTTAAAGCTGAATAACAGCGTAATCTATCAAAGTTAACATCTCATTAACATAAATCGCATGCTTCAATGTTATTTTGATTGCTTTTGCCAACATTTTGCAGGCTCAGCTATGGCCAAATGGTTTGCCATCTGTCTTGGCTCTGCTATAGGCTTCAATTGCAGCTGAGACTTTTACTCCGCTGCCATAACTGAGTGGAGAATCTGTGGTCAGGTCAGTGAGTCTCCATTTCCATGCCCACACGCACGCACACACGCACACGCGCAGAGTAGATGAAATTGACAAATTGCAGTGAAAATGTAGCTTTTGAAATGAAAACGAAATGCGAGCAATTATTTTTAATTGAAAATGTCAAAGATGTTGGCCGCTGAAAAGCGTCGGCCAAGTCGTCGGTCGGGCGAATTGTATCTCACAGATACAAATACAGATGCAGATACAGATACAGATACAGATACAGATACAGATGCACCGCGTTCTGCTTCACAAACTCGCGCAGCGAGAAAAACGTGGAAAACTTATTAGAGGCACTTGAGGGCCACTTTGGGAGGCGGCACCTTGAGCGGAAACGCGATAACCCTGAGCGACGGGAAATCGAAGCGAGACATAAAACAGATCGTGGGGCACTTACACACATACATATATATGACGGTATATTATTTAGATGGAGCTTACCGGATAGCATGGGCGCCAGCGCAATGGCATTGGAGTCCTGTTGCTGCTGCTGCTGCTGCTGCTGTTGGAGCTGCAGCTGCTTGGTGGACAGCTCCTGCTCCTGCTTGAGCGCGCTCGACTTGCCGGGCACACAGCCGCCGATGGGCTTCTTCGATTTCCACAGTTTCATAGTGTTAAAAGTTATCAGAACAAAAAAAAAAGGATTTTCTCGTCGATTGAATGCGATTTTAGCTTGACATTCTCTCTCTCTCGCTCTCTCTCTCTCTCTCACTCTGTCTATATCTTTTTATAAATTATGTATATATATATAGAGAGCGCCGATTTGGTATTCGATTTGTGCTGCATAATCAAGAAACCCAAATAAATACTATAAATTGCACCATTCGCAATATAGAATTAAAAAAAAAAGGAAAAATAAATGAAAATGTGGAGCAGATACTCACACATGCACGCACGCACGCACACACGTACACACACACACGCTCGCACACACTAGAGTCGCGCGCGTGTATTCAAAAGTTGAATAAAAACAAAACTGTTAAACGTCTCGCGAGGGCGCGACGTCTGCTGCTGCTGCTGCTACTGCTGCTGCTGCTGCTTGTGGCAGTGGCACGTCCGGTGTACGCGACGAGAAATTGCACAATGATTCAGAAGTCCGACAGGCGCCGGCAGCCCGCCATACGCCAGCCGATCTTACAGTTAGCAGCCGCGGCAGCGCGGCAGCGACGCATCGCGTCGCTCTGCTTTGTATCGGGCAGATACGCAACAGCAGGCAGACAATGGCGCTCTGCCGCTCTCATTGACGCGCTCTCTCGCTCTCTCTCTGCCTCAGTCTGGCGCTCTCTTTTTGTTTTTCCCGTCTATGCTTTCCATTCGAAAAACTCTCTCCCACTCTCGCTCGCGCCGGCTCTCCTTTCGTTTGTGCGCCCGAGTGCTTGGCGCGTTTTACCCTGCGCCATAGACGAAACGAAAAAGAACACAAACAAAATCCAATAGGAATGCTGCGCGACACAGTGTGCATGAACTAATGTATATCCTGTAAAAAAATAAATATATGTTAATAGGGAATGTTTTGAGATTTTCATTGTATATATGACATGTTAGCAAAATATTTGTATAGATATATTACTATACTAAAGTAGATAATATTCTATTTATGGATATATCCATATATTATTATAATTATAATTAAATAAATATCTTAAAATAATTTATATTAAAATATACATATTATACCTTTAAAATTACAGTTAATTCAACAAGTAAATATCAATTAAAAAACATTCGAACGAAAACTCAATTTGCCTCGACTCAAGCTACCCAACGGGTCGTGCGTGCGTGTAGGGTATCATTGTGTTAGAGGCCCATATGGAACATTTGTGTGCGACTGTTGCGCCAGAGACAGCAGGCGCTAGTATCGCATGCGAGCTTCTAATTGGAAAGCACTCAAATCAGAGCCGCCTGATGTGCGATATGCATGACAATGGACAGTGGAGCAGCGGAGCAGCCGAGCGGTAGAGCCAATGGCCACTCAAGGGTCTAGGCACCCAACGCGGTCCGACTCGGTGGCCCCTTTTCGGCTCGTTTCGAGGTCGTCTGCCGCCTCGCTGATGATGATGTCGCAAATTTCGCTAATTAGTCACGAAAAACCGCGCGGCTCGAAATGGTCAAAATGCCCAAAATTGGCCAAAGAGAAGAAAAACAAAAAACAGAAATGAAAAAAACATCTGCTACCAAGTTTGACCTTTGACAATGGCTATATCTTAAATATATTGAAAAAAAAAACTTTGAAAAAACTTAGATTCGATTTATATTAGATATTTTCATAAATTTTTTGAAATTTTAAGGTATTTTTCCATATACGTAACATTAAGGAAAACTTCTTTTAGGAACATAAATGATGAAATTTACGAATCATGTCTAATCGTTAAATATAATCTTGGCTTTAGAATATCTCGAGCTGGATAGAGGCCATATGTTACCTTGCTTTCCGTTGGAAATGCTTGCCCTCGCTGCCATTTAGAGTTGAGGTCGAGGCACGGATACAGTTTTAATGGTATTTCGGGTTTTATTTTTACGTGATTTTTCTTTTTCCTTCCTTGATGATGTCTGGCACTTCCGATGGCATTAGCATTAGGCGACGCCGAGGGGTGTGTCGCAGTATCTGGCACATTTATGCAGCCGATTTAAGGCCTTTAATGACCTCCACTAATGATCGAAGCCGATTGACTCAACAGCTTCGATGGCATTTACCAATGCCTTCTATTTTTAGGCTCCTCTTATGCGGGGCGTATGCAAAAGGTGTCTTCCGAATTTATGTTCTACAAGCTCCATTAGTTAACCGCAAGATATTTCATCGCATAAACATACATTTTTTGCATTATCTTCATAGTTGAATCCAGGCAAAAACAATATGGCATATTTTTCTTAAATTTGTAACAGATTTAGTATTATTTTTTTTATGTAATATTTTTTCTTACTTTAATAATTTTGCTATAAGTTTTAATATTTCTCATATATGGAAATCAGCTATAAAATTATTTATTAGCTCCAACTGCAATCTAGAATGTGTAACACCATAGATATATTATTTGCAGCCTAAACGTATGCTTTACTAATTATAATAATTTTATTTCTCAGAAGTATTTGGCAAAACAATTAAATATTGCACTTGTATACCAATATTCATTAAAATAACATTAATTTATTTTATTTTCATATAATATAAAAAAATAGTTACTTTAATTTATATTTTCTGTACAAAAACCCGACTTAAAACGCTTTCAAGCTTGATCTGGATCTACATTCCATATTCGCCCAAAATTTAAAGTGCCTTGTACCAATGTGCAGCCTGGCAGAAGCCTAGCACATGTATTGTCCCTTTTGCACTCGCGCAGTATGACACTCTTTTCGCTTTCCCTTTCTTCCTCTCTCTGTACTTGCACTGCTTTTGCATGCAAGCGGTTAACCGTTACTTGGCGAGAGACACGTTGCGTGTACGTTTAGTTCTGCAATTCACACATTGTCGACGTCGCCCGTCGCTCCCTCTCTCTCCCTCTGCTTACGCTCTCTTTGCATTCAAGAATAAAGCCGTTAGATGGAAGCAGACGCAAGGCGTGTGAATTTTGCGACGCGTGCGCAGAAAATTTGGTGTTAGTTAAATTGGAGATCGCAACTAATTAAGATCTCCCTCAGTCCCTGTTTATAGTGTTATTCATGGACTTGCGTATTGTATTTCTATGTGTATTCCAGTTCATAACGGTAAGTAGAAAGACATTTGAATAGAAACTTGTCCACGCTGGCAGCTGTCCCCCTCTAACCCACGCACAGATTCATGGAGAGGCGCCCATTGAGAGCCGGCCTGGAAGTCCAGCGCGGCTGCTGCCCAGCGTCTGCCGCAAGGATGCGAATGGAACCAGCCTGAGCGTGGAGATTCGTCTGCCCTTCATGGACATGGAGCTGCGCCACGAGCGCCATCTGCTGGTGCTGCGGGCGCCGCAGCTGCTGCTGGTGCTCCATGGCCACGAGCTGTTCCAGCTGCAGCTGTCCGGCAGGGACAAGCGGCTGGTGCGCCTGGGCGAGCTGGCGGGCCGCGTGCGCCAGCAGCCGGCCACCGCCGCCGCTGTCGCCCTCTGGCGGGAGTATCTGCTGCTGGCCGTGGCGCTGCCCGAGTCGCTGGAGTTCTATCAGCTGCCCCAGCAGGCGATGCTGGACGCCCGCCAGCTGCACTTCGAGCCCATCCAGGAGTTCGCTCTGGCTGGCAGCAGCGTGCAACAGCTTCATTTGCTGCAGCCAAATGCAGACCAGGTGCTGCTGCTGCTAACCTTCAATGTGACCCACAGCCAGGCCCGATGCAGGTGGGATATGCAACCAGTTCTTGCCGCTCCTCTCCTCCTCTCACCCTAATCTTTGCAGAACCTACGAATGGCTGGAGACCTACTTCAATCCCGTGGAGGAGCTCAGTCTGCCCACCATCAAGGCCTTCCAGGTGGTGGGCCGTCAGCCGCACTACATAATCACGGGCCGATCGCTGCGAGGACAGTCCAGGGCAAGCAACGACGCACCTAATCCCTTATACATGTACCTCAATATAATCTGCTCTCCTCCTCCTCCACAGCTCGTGCTGTCCGTCTATGAGCTGGTGACGCCGACGCTGCGCCTGGTGCGCCGCCAGAGCCTTACGGTGCAGGCGCGCCACGTGCTGGCCGTGCGCTTCCGTGGCCGCAACCTGATCTTCGCCTGCCCCAGCGCCACCAGCAGCAGCAGCGGCGGCTCGTGCATCCTCTTCCGCATGGTCGATGGCAACTTCGTGGTGTACCGCAAGCATGTGCTGCGCCAGCTGCAGTTCAGCCACCTGGCCGCCTCCGAGCTGGGCCAGCTGCTGGTGGGCGCACGTGCCAATGGCGAGATGCTGGTGTTCAATAGCCAGCGCCTCGACTGCTACAGCGGCTTTGGCGCCGATGGCCAACCGAGTGGCGTCTACACGCATCGCAATCCACAGAACGAGAGCTTCGTGCTGCTGACATATCAACGTAATCCGAGCACCACCATGCTGCGCATGGTGCAGCTGGGCGGAGCCAACGAGCCAGCCAGCCTGGCCGCCAATCTGGAAGGCAACGATGGTGAGCTGATGACTTGGTCGAGGATCATCATTAATCTATATCCTTTTCCACAGATCTGAGCAGCGTGCAGCAGCATCGTCACGAGTTCGAGCAGGCGATCCATGGACTGCGCAGTCGGCTGCTGCGCCGCAAGCAGCAGGTGGATGCACTGCAGCAGCTGCTGCAGTCACTGGAGCAGCACCAGCCGCAGCTCAACCAGACGCAACCATTGCGCGTGCACAGCGGCTCACGCATTGAGCTGGTGCTGTTACAGGGGATTCATCTGGTGAGCCCCATGCAGCTGGTGCATCGAGTGGAACAGCTGCGTCAGCAATATGGCAGCAGGCGCAACAGGCGTTCCTTTGGCGTGGGCAATGCCTCCTCGGCGGGCGCACTGGACACGCTCAAGGCGAAGCGTTTGCGCGTCCAGAATCTTATATACTACGGTGAACTGCTGCCAGGTGAGACTGAATCAGACTGAATGGCCACTTCTTACATCATCCTCCTGCTTTCTTCTTAGGTTACTCTGTGGAGTCCGCCGAAGCACCAGCCATACTTAGCATCAGGGGGCCGCTGCTCACCAAACAGCTCCACACGCAGCAGCTGCTGATTCCGCCCGGCAGCAAGCAGCAGCCGGAGCAGACGTCGAGTAACCACATGGTGGTGCGACAGTTGCAAGTGGAGCGCATCAACAATGTCTCCTGGTTTGACTTTTACGATTCGCTCTTCCTCAAGTCGCGCGACAACGAGGTCGAGGGACGCCTCGTCTTCCAGCTGCGCGCGCGCGTTGTCAATCTGCAGACGCCGCTGCTGAATGGGCTGGTGGTGCAGCAGCTCTTCAATCTGCGCCAGCCCCAGGTGGTGTCCTCCAACATATTCATGTCCGCCTTCTATGCACCCAAGCTGGATGCCCAGCTCGTCAACGGCCTCGACTTTGCGGAGCATATTGTATTTCGCGGCGACAGGAATACCCTCATTAAAAGTGAGTAACGCTCCAGGACTTGATCCGATCTTTATAATATTCCTTAATATTAATAACTTGAAATCGAAATCGATATCAAAAGGGAAACCTAAATATCCAACCAAGATAGTAAAAGTAATATCCTGTCAGAGTCCAAATTTTTGGGCTTCATCCTCTCAAATCCGAAATCCCACATATTCGAATTTTGATGTGAGCCCAAGACGATCTAAATATTTATATATATAAATGACTGTGAAATGGCATTTCATGCAAAGCATAAAATATATATTCGATCTAGTTGTGTTGGGTTTACTGAGCCACATTGATATACCTCTTCTTCCTTGTAGCGCCCGTTCGCATCTACCAGATGAGCGTCTCGGGTGATATCCTCGTGGCGAACATGACCAAATGGCCGCGTCAAGTGGCAGCCGAAAGCCCACATCAGTCCTCCAAACTGCAGCAGTATTACACGGGCAGGATCACGCTGAACGGCTCCCTTACGGTGAACAATTTGCTGGCGGACACGAATGAGACGCGACTGATGCTGTTGGGGCAATCTTTGCGTGCGCAGGACTTGCATGCAGATTATCTATTGCACAATAAGACTCAGGTTGGTTAAATAAGGGAGATGAAGTTAAAGAATATCTGAATACTAAGTCAGTATATAATTGTGATCAGTGTTTAACAGATAACTCTATGATAATTACATAAATGGAAAGGGAGCCTATAGTATGTTCATATGTATGGAAGTCAATCAAACAGTCGTGCACATAATCTGACAATTTGTCAGTCAATTAGTATCTCTAGTCATCAATTTAGTCATTTGTTCAATCAGTTAGTCAATCAATCTGTCAATCATTAGTCAGCTAATCTATCTATCAATCGATTAGTCAATAAATCATTGATTCAGTTTAACCAATCAGTCAGTCAATCATTCAAACATAAGCGAGTCCGTCAATCACTCGTTCAGTCTATCAGAGAATGAGTCAGTTAGTCCATCAGTCAGTCAATCAATCAGTCAGTACATTTGACAGTCAGTCACTCCGCGCATCAGTTGATCAAGTATTGTTTCAGGCAATCAATCAGTCAGCCCATCAATCAATCAGCCCATCAATCAGTCAGTCAACGAATGGTTGCATGAATGCATGAATATGCATCACTTACTCAATGGATCTATCAAGTCAGTCAATCAGTCATTAATTTATCAGCCAATCAGTCAATCACTTAGTCAATCAATCATTCACTCATTCAATCAAATCAAACAGATATACCTTCACACACTTTGCATACAATTTATACGAACTCTGTTGCTTCATAGGGTATTCCCTAGTCGTTCAATGCCACCTCTTCTAACCAACTGTTCACCTTCCGTTCCGTAGCGCCTAGAAAAACTGATGTTTGGCAACGCCAAGGTGACAACAGGCGCCTTGAACACGCAGCATATCAACGGACATCCAACGGCTGAGCACCTGCTCAGCGGTGTCGCAGATGGTCCCGCGGCAGGGGCATTCAGGGAGCCGTTGCACGTGATCTTCATGAATGCCCAGATCGATGGCAACGTCTACTGTGGCAACTACAGCAGCCGGCTGGCTGAGCTGGCCGCGGATGCAGTGCGTCAGGGCGAGTCGGCCAGCATAACGGGCAGCAAGCGGTTCGAGGCGCCAGTGCAGCTGGACGCGCTCTCCAGCCAAATGCTGAATGGCCTGCCCGTCTCCGAGCTGGTGCGGAAGGGACAGCTCTCGCAGAATTTCACCAGCCTCAAGCACTTCCCGCGCATCGTGGTCAAGGGTGACGCAGAGATTGCCGGCAACTTGTCCGCCCAGCGCCTGAATCATCTGAAGCTGTCGCAGCTGCTGCAGCCGGCCTACAGTCTGCAGCGCCTTGAGCTGCCGGAGAAGCCCACCTTGCAGAGCCTGATCTTCCAGCGGCTCAATGGCCTGGCCTTTGACGAGCTGCTCGGCAAGATGAGCGTGCCCGGCGGCCAGCAGAAGAATGGAGTATCCCAGTCGCCCCTGCTGCTGCACAAGCAGCTCATCATCGAGGGCAACGTGCGCTTCGAGCGGCCGCTGCAGCTGCAGACGCTCAATGGCATCCCCTGGGATGCCTATGTCAGCCGCTTGGTGAGCGCCAATGCGAACAGCGTGATCGCTGGCCAGAAGCACTTCCAGGAGCCGGTGCTGATTACGGACGCCCTACACGCGCCCAGCGTGAACGGCCTGGATCTGTCTGCTCTGCTAGAGGACACGTTGCTGCGCACCACGCCCCAGTCGATTGGCGGCATCTACAGCTTCGATCGGCTGACGGCCAGCAACGTGGACGTGGGCCAGGTGAATGGAGTGCCGGCGAGCAGCTTCCTGGACCTGCGTCAGGACACACTGCAGCTGCAGGGCGATCTCTACGCCGGCCAGCTGGACATCAATGGCAGCCTCAGCTGTCAGCTGACTCAAGATCCGCAGCTGGCGCAGCTGGAACAGCAGCTGACGGCGCTGCAGCAGCGCAGCTGGCGGCGTCTGGTGGTGCTGGGCGATGCTCTGTGGAGCGACGAGAAGGGCTCCAATCCGCAGCTGGACTACCTGCGTCGGCATGCGGTGCGTCGCAGCGGCAAGCAAATCATCTCCGGCCACGTTGTGCTACAGCAGCCCCATCTGGGTCACTTGGAGACGAGTCAACCCTTTCCGCGCCAGCTCAACCTGAGCCACATAGCTGAGGACGCACTGCTGCGCAACGCCTCAGGCACGCAGCTGGTGAAGGCGCCGCAGATCCTAATGCAACCGGTGCACGCACGCTCCATCAACCTGCTGAATGACGGCGCGTTCGAGCTGCTGAACCAGATCGATGTGCGCCGGCTGAACGCCTCGCTCTATCGCCGCTCCAGCGGCCAGCCAATCGGAGCTGAGCTTCACTTCCAGCTGCCGCCGCAGATAGCGGCGCTGCGAGTCCGGGGACAGCTCAATGGCGGCCAGGTGGCGGGCATCTTCGAGCAGGCGGCGGATGCCGTGTGGCCGCCCGTGCGTATGGAGCGACTGGAGTTGGAGCAGCAGCTGCAGCTGGGCGAGATCAACGGCATGAGTCTGGAGTATCTGCTGCAGCAGCGTGTGCCGCTGCAGGGCGCCTCCTTGGAGCTCTTCGGCACGCTCCAGTTCGAGCAGCTGGTGCTCGGCGAGCGCTGCCTGCTGCGCACCATCAACGGGATTCCGCTGCAGAACGTCGTCTACCGGCACGGCCAGCGGCCACAGGTGATCGGCGGCCCCAAGACCTTCGCCGGCGGCATTCGCTTCGAGGGCCCCGCCCACATCATGCGCCTCAATGGGCGCGACCTGAGCGAGAGCTACCAGCAGAGCATCTACACGGATCGGGACTACAGCATCGATAGCCTGGTGCTGGACGAGGCGCGCTTCGACGGCGGCCTGATGATGGATGCGTCCATCAGTGACTCGCGGCAGGCGGGCGGCCTGGAGACGCAGCCACAGAACGTGGCGCGCCAGCAGCTGCGCCAGCGCCTGCTCCAGCTGGAGCAGCAGCTGCAGCAGCAACGGGCCAATCGCAGCCGGCGCCTGCTCTACCTGGACTACGAGCAGCAGCCGCTGGAGCTGACCTGGAGCGAGCCCGCAGCGGATGAGCCCCTGGAGCTGGCAGTGGCGCCTCGAACGCCACAGCCCACGGGCATCTGCCAGCTGCAGCAGCTGCTGGCCCGGTTCTCCAGGCGGCAGCAGCGCGTCCACCTGAGCAACGTCAGCCTGGCCGGGCAGCTGCTGCGCGCCAGCTCCGACCGGGCGCCCATTAGGGTCAAGGCGCAGAACTATTGCCAGCAGCAGCCGCAGCAGGAGCAGCCACAGTTTCGGGCTCGCATGCACATCAGTTGCCGTGGCCACGCCCACACGCTGGGTCTGCGCCAGCATGTGGAGCAGCTGCAGCTGCACGACCAGAAGGACTACAGCCTGCTCTTGATCAGCAGCCCGGAGGAGGTGCGCGTGCTGCGCGTGAATCACACGAACTGCAGCTTGAGCGACTGGCAGTCGGTGCAGCCCGCCGCGGCTGGCCGCCTGATGAAGCTCATCCAGCTGGAGGACAGAGAGACTGGCGACGTGGCAACGCTGCTGCTGACCAACGGGCTGCAGCAGACGGAGCATCTGCCGGTGCTGGCAGTGCATCGGCTGGACGCGCAGACCCAGCGCTTCGAGCTGCTGCAGCACATCGAGGGCGACTACGACCTGGCCGAGCTGCAGTCCGAGCAGCTGCTGCTCAGCTGCCACAGCTGTCGCCACATCGCCATCTACAGCTTCAGTCCCAGGACGCAGCAGTTTGTGCCGCTGCAGCAGCTGCACTTGGCGGCGCGCATCCAGCAGCTGCTCACCTTTGGCGTTGGCCAGGAGCGACACTTGCTGGTGCTCACCCTGCCCGGCTCCAAGCACTTCCACCTCTTCAGCTACGCCCACATCGAGGGCTGGCAGCAGCGCACCTACGGCCACATGGCCGACTTCCAATGGTCCTGGCCCCTGATTCGCTCCGGCCAGCAGCTGACGACCTCCACCTCCGTCCTGCTGCTCTGCGGGCAGCGTCTGTGCAGCCTGGTCAAGGCTCTGCTTGATTAGGGACGATTCCATGTTGAAGCTGTTGCTTATCTCGTCTGCTCAGACTGTCATTAGGGGCATTCCTTGTCGAAGTTTTTTCTTGTCTCGTCTGCTCAGACTGTCAGTGGGGCATTCCTCTAATTTTTCTTTGTTTGTTTATATTGTTTTTAAGTGCTACTTGTTAGTGAATTGCTATATTTATATGTATATATGTTGCTATATGTATAATATATATAAATATATTTAGTTATATCTATATATAATACATATACATATATTTAGCTGTAAAAGTTAATATATTATGCATTAATACGAGTCGTAACTCTGTTATCCCTAATATTGTGTGAAATATTATTATATATTACGGGAATACCTCTAATATATATAAAAATGATTGCAATCATAGAGCTAAATAAGTATTAGGGGTACTTCTGTAAGAGATAAATATATATTTATAAGAGCTATTCCAGTAAAAAATAAACTGGAACCTGGAAACATTCGAAAAAAATATATATCAGTATAAAAAAATATATAAAAATACAAAAAATATATATAAACATAAAAAATTATATATAAAAACAAAAAAAAATATATAAAAAATAAATTTATATATATATAAATTTATAAATATATTTATATAATTACAGGAGTACCCCTTATACATGCTTATCTCTATAAACTTGTGCACAATTTTGTTCAGTCTCCAAACTATTTGTTGTATTATAATCAATAATTATATATTAAGGGAATATCCCCAATGTAAACAAACCTTATGTAAAAGACTTGAATGCATAATTCAAAATATTCTCCATGTTTAATTATTTCTCAATTGTTTATTCTACTTACAAATCAATTTATAAAAATTCTAAAAAAAAAAATACAAAAAAAAAACTTGATTTACATAAAATCAAAATTAAATTACTAAAAAAAAATATAAACATGTATATTTATTTATATATATAATTGTAATTATATATATAATTAAATATACATATTATATATATTTTTTAAAATGATTTTTGGATATTCTATGGCATATCCCTAAGAGCAATTATCACATTTTCCTCTAAATTTACATTCTATAATTTTGCTAACTTCTAGATGGAGTCTCCATTGGACAGTAGAGCTTAGGTGCTGAAGCCCTTGCAGCTGCACTTGATCACATAGATCGTGAAGGCCAAGAGTCCCAGAATGCCCCAGATGGAGCTGTTGTGGTTGGAGCCGTCGCCAATTTGGTCGCGTATCCAGTCGACGTGGCTGGCGACGTCGACGAAGACGGAGGACTGGCTGCGCAGGCCGAGCAGCTGGTTGGTCGTGGTCAGTGGAGCGCCGGCGTCCAGCTCGTAGGCCTGCTCGTCGTACTTCACGCACAGCTGCTGGCCGCAGGGCGAGCGCTGGACGCACAGGCGCAGCAGCTCGTGCAGCTCGTGGCCATCCTCCCCGGCCAGGCCCCAGCTGCTGATGTGCCACGGCTCCGTGGACTTTTCCAAGTGCTCCGCGTCCACGGGCAGCGCAATGGGCTGGATGCGCGTCAGATGCGCAGAGATGTCCTGTTCGAGCATGAGTATGGCCAAGGCCAGCTGCTTGGGCGGCTTGTAGACATGCGTCACGCCCAGCACCTGGCCATGCGCCGTCGGCGAGAAGCGCTGCGTGCTGCCCAGGACGACGCGCAGCTCCGCCGGATGATAGAACCGCATCTTGTCCTGACTGAAAGTAGCAAAGGAATGAAGGATTGAGTCGATTGCAACGCGCTTCACCAGCTAAGCACCTACTCGTAGACGCACTGAGCCACAGTCAGCACGACGGAGGGTGCCACCAGGGCACCCGAGCAGATGTGGCCCTTGCCGAAGTAGTCCAGCTCCTGGTCCAGCAGCCGTATGGAGGCCTGGTACGGTGCCGCCGATGCGGACGAGCCTATGCTGCGCTTCTTGGCCAGCTCCGAGTGCGTGAAGGCTAAAGGCGAGCAAGCAAGGAAGGAAGTTAGTAAGCGGTAAGATCTTAGGAATTCTGCCTAGTAACCTCCTAGACTTTGAACTTGACTGTCAAATCGAGCAACCTCTAAACCATTACTTCCATATCAACTAAACAAGTAAGAAAACTCGATAACAATTAATTGGGGATGGTTTTCAATTTTTTAAAGCAAACTCGATCTGCGCGTGCTATCCACGGACCTACAAAAAAAATTCAAGTCTCTAGCTCTTATGTGGGCTGAAATCGGCGCGTTCAAACATACGGACAGACGGACGGACGGACGGACGGACGGACAGGGCCAAATCGATTTCTCTTGTCGTCCTGATCAAGAATATATATACTTTATGGGGTCTGCCACGCCTCCTTCTGCCTGTTACATACATCCAACAAAAACATTATACCCTGATTTCCCATTTTCAATGGGCTCAGGGTATAAAAAGTCTTTAGTCTTGGCCTTGGCAACAGGTGAAATGCATTTTATGTGGTGTGATCCATGACGTTGGGCTTATCTATGGCAATGCGAACGCGTCAGGCGCATTCCCCCATCAGCTGATCGTTTGTTTACCAATTGCTGTTGTAGTTACTGGAATTAGTATTATCGCACGATAATGCTAAGACTAGTGGACGCGCGTGCCTATCAATAGTTCTTGGCCAGAAAGTACGCCGGAAGCGACGAGCTGGCTAATTCTAGTTGGGCCTTGACTCTGCAAATCTGTCGCAATCAAAACAAAGGCACAGCTGTAGACACAGCTGCGTCACGGCCTTAAGAACTTAACTGCTCTATAATTATAAGTATATATATCTAGATATCTAATTTCAATATTATCTAATCATAGTCTGCGAATCTATTTTAATTAAAACTTTTAGGGAAATGTATCGCAAAATACGTCATAGATAAAAAAGTAGATAAAACCCTTGTTTTTCTAAAACAAAACTTAATTTTTATCGAGCTTTCGAGAAAAACATATTATTGACTAAAGACGAAAGACTAAAGTCCAGAGAATATATATAATATATATATTTATAATATAAAATATTTTTAGATTAATTTTACGTATATTATAATTAGTGATAGGAGCATCTTTGGTTTAAGTGCAAGGTGCGACTTTAGACGTAACGTAATATTTTTAAATCGATTATAATACAGATCCTTTGACCTCTAAAAACTGAAACACTCCAAAATTCTAGTTGCAATTGTTTCAAATTTTTTTTAATTAAAAAAATAATATGAAAAGTTTTCCTATTTCAAATAATTGAACTTGAACTTTACCCCTTTCATATACTTGAATTGTACCTTGAATCAATATATATTATATATAAAATAAATTCTAAATTTAATAAAACTATCAAATATCACTCTTAAGTATATATCTCTAAAGGAATTCCGACTTACTTGTTTGCATTTCGGCGCATAGAAATGCAAAAATCATAATTTTGATAATCCTTTTGATTTGATCGTTGAGCTGCATCGTTCAGCAGAATTTGGAACTTGTAGCGAGGACTATTATTAGAGCGGATCGTCAGACACTGGACTGGACACCGGGCTGGACAGTGCTCGAGAGGCCTTTGGGCAGATAGTGCGCACCTTTAGAGAGAGCCGAACGTTGAATGAAATAATTCAATTCTAAATCGCACGAAAGCAAATTCGCGAAACGCTTTTCCCCCAGATTATTCATTTTTGATTTGATTTCAGTCGCTGTTTACTTCCATACACTACCCAAAAAGTCGTTTACTCTTTCTAATCGACTGTGTAACGATCATTTGAATATGATCTTGATCGGAAGTACTGACAACTGTCAAGTGTTTGCTTAACTATCCTTCTATCTTCAGAGGGGTTTATAGTAGATCCTTCTATAAATTGTGGAGTATGCAATTATAGACGAGATGAAACCACTATTTATTCCTCTTACCCTTTATGACTCTCACTCTCTTTTTCTATCTTTCTCTCTAATTTTTTCTTATTCTCTCCATCTCTTTCTTTATTTGTATGTTTGTCTTTCTTTGTCTCACTCTCTATCTCTTTCTCTCTATTTTCTTTCTCTCTATTATCTTTATCTCTCTCATCCTTCCTTTCTTCCTTCCTTCCCTGTATTTCCCTCTCTCTCTCTCTCTTTACCCCTCTCTCCATCTCTCTCTTTCTCTTTCTCTATCCCTCTCTACCATAGAAACAAGCCTTTCGTCACGTAGACATTGACAGCTCAAAGGGTATTTGGACTTCCCTATATCAAATTGAATTATTCTTTTTTGTTTTTTGTTTTTATGTTTAAATGTACTGATAAAGTCGCAACATGCCATAAAAAACACACACTCTCACACACACACACAACACTCACACACTTAGACGCAATAATAATCGCTATTGATAAGACGTCAGATTATTTATTATTCTTTTCTTCTTTTTTGTTTTCTTCGATTTTTCACTTTGTTTATTTGTCTATTTTTGTTTAAATTCAAATTGTGATCAGTGCACTTGGAGTTGGCAACATGGCTAATGAATTGCTATACCCCGTACTTATGCTGAGTGCGGACTGAATAAGTCTATCCACAGATAGCAGGGTATTTAGCTGGGTGTAAAAGGTATGTTAGTTTAATGAAATTTGAGTCTTAGACTGGTAAACTAATTATTAATAACATGCATTTAACATTCACTTAACATATACTTAACATTCACTTAACATGTCTCTGTTAGTAAAAGTAAGCTCAAGAGTGACAACTCTGAGACATATCTATGCCATAATTTCGATACTTAGCGAAATTTCTGGATTAAGCATAAATAACTTGTTGGGGAAGTCAAAACACTATCAAAATAGAACTGCCCTATCAAATAGTGTATAGGGTAATTGACGGACCAGACGATTACATAGCAAAATTGCATTTGACAAGCAATTGTCGATCATTGATAAGAATTAGCAGTTGCCCAACACGTTGCTAGAGGAGCATTTGATATCAGCGTCTAGACTAGCTAATACCCTGCCCACTTTTCTTTTGTTTTTGGCAGTTACAATCTAATACATGCTTACTTAAGTGCCTCTTGTGTTTAGGACCATATTTTTTTGCTTCTAAGCTTTTAGTACGCTTCATAAAACTTACGCCGGCGAAGCGAATATTTCCTTAGTACAAAGTATTTCAGCTGATGAGCAACAGATCAATTAAGTGAAGATCATTTCAAATGCTATTTTTCCTTTCATATTTCCTTAAAGGAACTCTGTATTCGCCTTTTGCGACTTTGGGCTGGAGCTAATGTTTTGAGACGATCGAGCAGATAAAGTCTATGGAATGCTTCATGTACTTCGATAGTTGTACTACCAAAAATATAAGGGAAAACTGTTTCTATACTTATATAAAATACTAGAAAGATCTAAGCATGAGAGCCTGAAAATGTGGAGGAATAGATAAAGACGTGCTTAAGTATAAATTCAATTTATTGATATAAACTTGTATAAATATATATATGAAATGAATTACAAATGCGCTATTTGATATATATATCCACTTCGATCTTTTGTCAAGATAAGGAAAAGTTCCTTACTTCTTCATCAGTCAAAAATATATTATTCTTAATGGTGAGTCGAAAAAGCATGTTTCATATAGTCATGAATGGTTCAGCGTAGTCCCGTGTCGAGTGGCTCGCTATTGGGCTGTGCCGTAGGTGAGGGACAATATTATTGCGAGGTATAAAATCCCTGCTGTTTCGTCACAAATTTATAAAGGGTACACAAAATTTAAAAATAAGTGGGCTGTTCAGGGGGTGGACTAATGGCGCAGACCGATCAGGATGGATAGGGCACACAGCTCCCCGGTGAATGCCTTGAGGGTGTTACTTGTGCGGGATGGCATGCCCGACAGGCTATTCAGCTCATCCTCTATGTCCAAGTCATCCTCTTCACCATCCAGCTCAATGTCCGAGTAGGATTGGTTTTCGGAATCGAAGTCCGATTCGGATTCACGGTAGCTTTTATTGCGAGCTTCCTTGCCCCGTCGCTGATCGCGCAGATCGAAGCGCTTGAGGAGGCCGTCAATCCAAGGCATATAGTGCGAGACACTGGTGTAGATGCCCGAGTGGTGGGGCATGTCGCAGCGGACTCCCCACGAGCTGATGCCTGCCAGCTGGCCCTCGCAGAACAGCGATCCCCCGTCGTCCGCCGTGCAGGGCACCAGCTGTTCCTCGCCCGCAGTCTCGGCACACATCATGCCCGGCAAGAGATTGCGCTGACGCAAGTGACAGGACTGCGGCTCAACCAAAGTCACATTCACGCCGATTAGCCGGCCGCGGAAGTAATAAGTTCCATTGCTGTTCCAGGAGGAGACCTGGCAGATGGTCGGCGGCTGAAATGCGGCCCTGGACAGCTGGACGGGCTGCATGAACGGCGGCACCGTGCCGTTGAGCAGAGCCACGGCGAGGTCCTTCCTGTAGCTCTTCTTGCTGAACTTGGCCACCTGCACCAGCACCGTGTGCAGGCCGAAGGACAACGTCTTCTCGCTGACCGTCAGGTTTGGCCAGTTGCCCAGCACCACGACGAACATCGATCTATTCAGAAAGATGCCATCCGAGCGCGACTGGCTGCAAGACACAAGGCACAATTAGGACTGGACCTGCAGCTATCGCTGCATCTCGATCACTCACTTGACAAAGCAATGAGCCGCCGTCAGCACCACATTGTGGCGGATCAGCGAGCCACCGCACACATGGACGTTGCTGTGGCGCTTGCCGTTCTGTTGCCGCAGGCGCAGCGAGACGTAATAATCTGTGGACTCCTCCCGGTTGACGTCCGGCGCCTCCTCCACGGAAAGCAGAGACGTGGTCATTTCCGTTGAGCTCAAGAAAACGAATAAAAGCAGTAGCCCCCTCATCTTTGTTTCAAATGCAAAAATATGTAACACAATAATTTAAGTGTTCTAAGCAACTGAATCGACTCGGAATAAATCACCAGACATACAAAGTCATGGCAAGCTGAGCTGACAACCAAATCGAAAAACTGGACGTGGCCTGCTGAAGTTTTGTGTAGCAGCTAGAGACTTTACATAGACTTTAAATAGACTCCCTGTAGACAGTACGTAGAACCAATCTGTCATATATAATTTTAATTATTTGATAGCTAATGCTGCTTCCTTGTGCTATCTAAGAACATATGATGCCCTAGCATAAAGTGTTTGAGTAGGAGAAATCTGAAATTATTGGAACTGCAGCTCTCCCAGCGGTGTCTCCTAGCTTGGCAGGGTGTCTCCTAGTCCAGCAGTCCTGGCTATAGCCTTCTAACTTGTTAGTCTTCTATTAAACAGCGATTCGAGCTTTGAGTCTTACCCTTTCTAATATTTTTCTAGAAAGAAAATACATTAACCTAGGGCATAAACCACTTTAGGTTAGATCCATCATTGATTGCTTCCTTTAAGCTCATATTCTTAAGGCACTCGTCTTTAGCCATGCCAATCATTCAGTCTGTCCGTCCGTCCGTCTGTAAATTCCGTAAATATATTTAAAGAAAGCTCATCTGCAAGAAAAGTTATTCAACAATTCAGTGCCTACAGTAAAGCTCATTAATGTAGAAATGAAGAGTGGAATAATTGGAATAGCAGATCCAGAGTAGCTTCCAGTCGGGCACTCCCAACTAGAGTACTTCTAGCCGCTGTTTTATTGAGTTCCCTTTAAAAACTAGACTTATAACTAGGCAATGTGGCTTAGGCCGAGCAGGACGGGCATTGCAATGCTCAGGCCAAAAGAAAATGTAATTAGTCCGACGCCATCGTCCTCGCCATCTCCACTTCCACTCCCTTCCCCACTTCCATCCCCACTCCCATCGCCACTTCCACTACCATCCCCACTCCCATCGCCGCTGCCATCGCCACTGCCATCGCCGCTGCCTGGCTCAGAGATTTGCTCGATGATCCAGTCGTAGTAGTAGGAGACATCGGTGTAAACGCCTGGCAACAAGGGCCGGGCGCAGCCAATGCCCCAGGAGACAATGCCCGCCAGCTGGCTCTGGCAGACGAGGGGTCCGCCGGAGTCGCCGCTGCAGGCATCTCGCTCTCCTTCCATATAGCCGGCACAGATCATGCCGGGCAGTATCAAATGGCCCAGGTTGCTTTCGTTGATGCACTGCGTCTCGCTGATCATGGGCACGTCGAGGGTCATGAGGATATCGGAGTTGTAGTCCTCCTCGGTCAAGCCCCAGCCAGTCACCTGGCAAATAGTGCCGCCAGGCACCGTGAGGGCAGTCAGTCCAATGGGTCGTATCGTCGGGTGTTTGGCGGGCACTGACCCACTGAGGATTAGCAGCGCAATGTCCTTGTTGTACGTTGACAGATCGAAGATTTCCAGCTGCAAGATCAGCTGATCAATGTCAAAGGTCAGAGTGTTGGTCTTGTCGAACCGATCCAGATTGCCCATGACCACAATGAAGTCCTCTTTGGGCAGGAAGGTGCCATCGTAGATCTCCTGGCTGTATGAAGAAAATGGAAGGATCAATTAGAGAGAGCTGACTTGACTTGACCTAGGCCAGGCGGGAATAACCAAGATGAAAATCGGAAATGAAGCTGAGAGACATGATTAATTGGAGATCAGATGAGCAGAATGATGAATGAAACCATCAACAACTTAATCCATATGATGATCGTAATAAGATCTGTGAAGCAACACATAAACTTTGATCATCAGAACAGACATTAGGACTTAACAATATGAAGATCAGTTGGACTAGAGAGCTGGAGTGATCAGTATTTGTCAAGCTCTCATCCCACGATCTCTGACCTTTCAGATCTCCCACACCCACACTTACTCCACAAAGCAATGGGCCGCGCCGAGCACCGCATTGGGCTTGATCAGCGAGCCGCCGCAGATGTGGCCCGTGCCAAAGAAGTAGCCGTCGTTGAGGCGACGCCGTAGGCTGATCTGATGCCTGGTGGCCTCCATGGTGGCCTCGGTGCCATTGATAATCCGACCGGGATCCTCGCTGAATCTGGGCCGTATGAGCCGGGAGTTCAGTCCGGCACCTGGGCATGAGCAAGAGCTATGAAAAATGATCGACTTAAGCCAGATCGCACGCACCTGTCGCTGCCAGGCAGAGGCCTAGGAGGACTACCAAACTGATCGTCACAAATCGTTTGGCCGCCATGTGGAGTCTTCGTAGCTACGACGCAAGCTGACGACGTCAACTAACTGCGCGGACAATGACGGCTAAGAACACTTGGCCATCGATCGCTAGTCACTCGATATCTCCGCAATTAAATCTGGCGATACATGAACGACATAATCTAATCAGAACTGGAGTGAACCGGGCCATGGCTAAGGGGTGTGATAGACCGTCTTGATAAACTCTTCGCAATTATTCACTCTGAAATTATTGAATGGATTTTCCCCACATCAACTGCCCTATCAATGGGTTTAACACGCAAACAATGAAGATTTACCACTGCAAGTTCATGAAGACAACTCGATTGCCGGATTAGCAGGGGCTAACTAGAGACTATAATGATATGACTGATAATATATGATATATAATCTATTGTATTTTAGTTTGTT
Source organism: Drosophila pegasa (assembly GCA_035046225.1). Classification (NCBI taxonomy): domain Eukaryota; kingdom Metazoa; phylum Arthropoda; class Insecta; order Diptera; family Drosophilidae; genus Drosophila; species Drosophila pegasa. The sequence continues at coordinate 524,010 of JAWNOD010000063.1, forward strand.
GAGAGATCAGGTGAGAGAGAAGGGGGCTAGCGACTTGGCTGATGTTGAGGAAAGTATATACTTTCTTTTGTCGCAACGTATGTTACCTTTTTGCAGGGTATTACATAGGTAGACAACATTTTGGCTGGTTTTTTAAGTATCTCCCACTTGTCTTTACACGCAAAATTCTAGGAAAACACTTGGCTACTTAAATTCCATAATATTTCAATTAAAATTTAGACAGAAACTCAATAAATAAATAAATAAATAATTGTAAAAATAAAAAGGCTTTGATTGATTAGAGAGGCCTAGGCCGATCACGTGCAGCCTGAAGAGCAAAGCAAACAGCATAAATATAAATACATAGAATCAAATGCAAATACGCGCAATTTACGCAATGTATATAAATAGAAATGTCCCAAGACGTGTGAAAACTCTGCTTAAGTGGTAGCTACTCTATTGACCCGGAACAGAAATGTATGTATAATCTATAGACATTGTATATTGTTATTTGATATAGAAATCTTGAGTCATTCAAGAGTTTAAAACTAGAGCATATAGTTGCTCTAGTTGATAGTACGATCTCATACGAACAATCAACAATTTTATATAAATCAAATATATAAATAATAAATGAAGTATATGAAATAACAATGAAAATATATTATAGATACAATTAAATATATAATAAAAATATGTAAAATAAAATATGTAAAATAAAATATGTAATATAAAATATATAATAAAATATATATAAGAAAAAAAATATAATGAAATATGTATAAAAAATAATTATAATAAAACATATATAATAAAATATGTACAACAAAATATATATAATAAAATATATATAGTATTAACAATGTACATTCAAAATATACTATTCCTTTTCCTTTCATTTACAAATTGTGTTAAGATACTAATGTCAAGAATTTATCTAGAAATAGATTGTATCTGGCATTGAATTTGACTGAATTATTTAACAAAATTGAACAATATAAGTTTCTTAAAATCATCTATATATTATATATAAACATATGCATATAGATTATATATTATATAAATATATACACAGATATATATTATATAAATACATATCATACAATTTCCTGATTCACATCAATAGATGCCAAATACATATTCGCCTAAACTATATTTACATACATTATTTCAGCTATTAGCATGCAATTGTCTTCCATAAAATATGTTAAATATAAATTTAGATTAAGTAGAATCAGCTAAAATATTGCATTAACCACATACTAGTCTCTTGCTTAGACAGCGAGAAAGAGAGCCCAACATATCGCTCTCTTTGTCGCCTTTAAGTGACTCGATGTTCGTTGAGAATTCTGTTGGTTTGCTCGGCTGAGCGATCGATCAACTGCATGATTTCGTCCAGCTCTGTTGTGTGCGGTTCCTTGGCTGCACTTGGCTCTTGCTTGACCTCGACCTCGACTTTGGCCTCGACTGGCTCGTCTTTGACCTGGCCCAACATATCATCCAATTCGAGCTCCTGACTCTGACTGCTCTTGTATTGGAGCTGAGGCACACGGCGACGCTGCAGCACCTTGCGCTCCACATGCTGCTTGCCCGTTTCCACTGCCTTGCGCTTTCTGCAACCAAAGTGGGCATGGCATGAGTTTGAGTTTCAATTTAAATTCAATTCGAATTCGAGTTAGAGGCAAACCTGTTGCGTGGACTTAAGCCTTTGGCAGCTGCAGCTGTGGCGCCGCCTGCGGATTCGCTCTTGATTTTGGACGTTGCAGTTGGCATATCATCGGGCTTCTCGTCAGTCGACTCGTCATAGACGGGCACCGCTGCCAGCAGCTGCTTGTGTTGCTCATTGAACGCCTCCACGTCAAAGGGTGCCGTGGCCACAGTAGCTAAATAAGATGGACAATTCGACAATAATAAAATGAGACTTAACCTCAAGGGCTCATGCCTTCAGCCTTACTTCTCCAGTGGCGCGCCCCATCCCGACGATACTGCTGCACTTCTATATCCTTTTTCTTGACCACGTCCAACAAATACTGCTGATTTTTGCTCAGGCAGGCGGCTGTGTGCAGCGCCCTTTTCAGCATGTGACGATAGAACTGCAAGAGAACAATGATCTAGCATAATTATAAATTTTAGGTATTCCATGTGGTCCACAGACCTGTATGACGCCACTGTCCGTGGGCGTTAGGTGCCACTCCCATTTAAGCGGCGCCGGCGTGCCTTCAATGCGATACTTCAGGCTGAGCACAGTGGGCCGCTCCAGCAGCCGCTCCTGATTCAGTTCCTGCTCCAGTTCCGCTCCATGCTGCGAATCAGTTCGCAGTGCAGCCTCCGCTGGCTGGGCACTGCTCAAGGCCGCACGCACGACTTTTGCGGGAAACTCCACGCGTTTGTTCAAATGCTGTTGCACATATTTGAGACAGTTAGAAGCAATATGACAGGCAGGTGAACAGCTAGCTCACCTTAATGCGCTGCACAAACTTAGTCAGAGGCAAGTTTTCGCTGTAGCTCAGCTCCCTGCGTTGATCGTGGCAGCAGAACTGCAGCAGTTCGTCTTCGTCGCCTGCGCCGCTCACTAAGCAGCTCATTAAATGTATATCCCTTAACTCGATTATATTCAAAGGCATATTTAAAAAAAAAAAAAAAAACTAATGAATTTCAAAACATGCAAAAAAAAATATAAACTATGTAAAAGCTAACAGCAACAGCTGATTGTTAACAGCGCCGAGTCTGCCGGTTCGCGGCAATTGAGCTGGAACCGGTTCCAAGCGCCCAATGAACGTAGACTTATCGATAACTGTGCACGAAGAGGCAGACAGTGCGCGCGCCACATTTGAAATGATATTTGAAAATGTAGAGACTGAAAATACTTTTCTATGAGCAAAGGTGAGTTATAAATCAAACAACAGTTTTGCATATTTCATGTGATTTTGTTTTAATCATATAAAGTTTATATGTAATACTTTTTTTGTTTTTGTAATATTATCAAAAAATTTTTGTGTACTTTCGTTATTTTTTTTGTTTAATTCAACTTTTTTTTGTTTTTGTTTTTCTTTTTGTTTTTGTATCCCCATTAAGTTATAGTTTTGAAAAACTAATTTAAATTGTATTTAAATTTTACTACTGACAGAAAATAGCTACTTCATTCACATTGAATGCTAGATAATACCAATCTAATACAATACACTTTATATATATATATATATTTTGTATATATATGTGTATATATATATATTAAAACAGTTTTGTAACATGCAGAAAATGATGAGGAAATCTTAAAATATTTTCTTCAGTTTTTTTTCTTTTTTTTTTCTTTTTGATTATCTTAAACTAGCCTCACGCTTAACTTAACTGTCTTTTTGTTGAATGTTTTTTGTTGTTTGTTTGTTTGTTTGTTTGTTTTGTTGTTGTGTGTGTATATAGACCATAAATACGTTAGCCTAACGAAATTGTGCTTAACACTAGGTTTAGATCAATCTGGGTCGACGTTTGAGATTTTTCAACACTTTCGCTGGCTTTCATATCTGCGGACGCGTCCAGAGCTCACTGAGATCCTTTTGCCGCAGCTTGCCCAGCTCTGCAAAGGCAAGAGATTTATCGAATTTATAGTATATGGTATAAGGAATATATATATTCAGATGGGGGTGGGGTGGATGGGTCATTGCTTACCCAGTTGGGTGGGTAAGACGCTGCTGCTGCGGAAACTCAGATCGAATCGCGGCTGCACCGACAGCTGGCTGCCTGCGGAGGAGGCGACGGAGTTGCGAAAGGTGGTGCCGCTGTCGTGACATATAGCTATATATAATCCTGATTCAGCTTATCTAATCTTAGCTAGGCCACCTACCTGTAGGGATGCTTCAGACAGCCGTAGACCTCGCGATAGCGGCCGTAGAGCGTGCCATAGGAGACGCCCAGGATGCGCGCCGCCTTCTTCATCTCAAGTCTTTTGTTTTTGATGGCATCGAGTACCTGCAAGAGACGCCGCATTAGCCAGGTTGACAAGCTGGACACTCGATAGATCCGTGCACTCACGCGCTTGGTGAACGGCTCCTCCCAGAACTGCGGACGTCGCCCCTTGGCCAAGTAGTCGTCCATTTTGATGACGTCCTGCCACTGGCTGAGCTCCTCGTTGGTCAGCCGCAGCTCGGCCGCATCGTAATCCTCCAGCTTCACCTCAGCATAGTCGCCGGCGTGCTCCACGCCACTCGCCGTGGCATTGTTGTTGCCCCCGCCGCCGCCTCCGCTGCCGCTGCCGCCCCCGCCCCCATTGGCTGTGGCAACGGCCACAGCTGCGGCCGCAGCAGCCGCCGCCACGGCGGCACTGGCCACCGCGTTGGGCGCAAAGTCGTGGGCCATCAGCATGCCGTGGTCGTTGATCAAGTACTTGCCGCCGAAGCTGGCGGCTGGCAGCAGCGCCGGCGACTCGGCTCGGTTGGCCACCAAATGCTCGTTCTCAATCTCCTCGACGGGCTGCGGCAAGGCGTCGGCGTGGCCATCGGCCTCGGCATCGGCGCCAGCTTCACCCGGCTCGGGCGGCGCCGGCGACTCGCTCGCCGCTGCCGTCGAGCGCTTCTTCTCGGCGGACTTCTCCCGCTCGCCGTACAGCCGACGCGTGGCGTGGCGCAGCTTGCCATGGCGTTCGCGTCGCTCCGCCGGCTTGTCCAGCAGCTTCTTGGCCGAGCTGGAGAGGGGCACAGCTGCCGTTGCTCCACCTCCTGCGCCTGCTCCTGCTGCTGCTGTTGCCTGCACACTGCTCGCATCGTTGCTCAGCTCCAGCTCCGTCTTCAGCTCCACGTCGCTCAGCTTGGGGCTAGACTCTTTGGCCCAATCCTGTGTCGCATCCATGTCCCGCTCCGCCAGCTCCATCTGTGCTGGCGTCGACTGCTGCTGCTGCTGCTGCTGACGCAGACGCTGGCGCTGCTTGGGCGGGCAGGCGGCAGGCGGCGACGCCAATGCGGCGGAATGTGCAGCTGGCAACGCCTCCTCAACGAAGGGACGCGTCGACTCCAAATACGCGCGCTGCACGGGCTCCAAGTTGGCAGCATACTGAGCCAACTTGCGACTGCGAAAAGTAAGGCAAAAGAAAACAAGGATAACAAATTTATGTGACGGAATTCCGAGATCGAGGTGCACAAAACCAAACAACTCTCTTTTTTGCATCATGTGAGCGAGTATCGAAACAAAACTAAACAATTAGGACTGCTTACTAAAGAGATTAATCAATATTTCAAAGTTCAAGGCTAGAACGGGCTGTTCATATGGATGGAAGTTGATAAATAGCAAGGGGTTGCCCTACACAGGGGGTCCAAAATCGAAAAATTGTCGAACATTTTTTTATGTGGCAGATCGAAGGAGGGCTAGATTACCTTTAAAACTAGGGTAGCGCGATAAAAATCGGACAAGAAATATCCGAGCTAGAGCGAACGGACGGACAAACGGATGGAGGTATGGACAAATGGATGGATGAATGGATGAATAGATAGATAGATAGATGGTTAGGTAGATAGATAGATAGATAGATAAATAAATAGATAGATAAATAGATAGATAGATAGATAGGCAGACTGACAAATAGACAGACAGATGGATGGATGGATGGAAGGACCGACGGACAGACAGACGGTTAAATGGAGGTTGCATAGAGGGATGGATGAATGGACGAACAGACGAACAGACGGACGGACGGACGTAGCTACGAATGGAGGGACAAATGGAACAATGGAGGGACGTATGGAAGAGCTTACAGGCTGACATGGAGACTTAGCTCGGGCGTAGATGGTTAGACAAGCTCAATATATATTCTATATATAATAAGTCTCATTTTCCATGAACATTCAAATATGGATCTAGACACGGCTTTAAATAACTTAACGAACAATCGAAACGACATCTGGAAAAACAGACTTCTCTTTGAATTGAATAGACTCATTATCTATAGCGAATACGATATGAATCGACCCTTGATTTTAATTTTAATGGCATCAGCAAGTGCTATCTGAGTAGTGTAGGCTAGATATAAAATATATAAAACATATATCCTAAACATTCCTATTCAATGGACCCCCAGGAAGCTACGCTTCGCAATTAACCCTTATTATCTTACTGTTAAACCTTTTTATCCCTTCATTAACTAACATCTTCCCCCTGGACTATGAGGTTATTAAAGTTGAGTTCCATTAAAGCGCTCGCTCATTACAGATATAGATAGACCTTCAATCAGTAAATATTGGAAAATTGCTTACACATTGAATACATCGTATGTGTCATCCAGTGGAGGACGTCCGCGTTTGCGCTTGGGTCCCAGAAACGGATCGGAGACGGGCGCTGGGCAGTCCAAGCCAGCGCTGGCGGCACTGGGCAGGGGCGTCAAGTCGGGCAGCCGAGTGCCGGCATTGAGGCCCAGGACACTATCCAGACCCGCTGGCGAATGCCGTTCGCGATCACGTTCCCGTTCACGTTCCCGTTCACGTTCACGCTCACGTTCCCGTTCGCTCTGCGCGAGCGAGTGCTGTGGCTGCAGATGCGACGCCTGCTGATGGACCAGATCCTGGGCATAGCTCTCAGCCAGGCTGCGCGGAGGCGAGTGGAACTCAGCGGCTGGCATCGGCGGCGGCGGGCCGTCGTCATCGTCGCGCCAGGTGACCTCGGCGAGGCCCTTGATCTTCAGATCGTCGGCGGTCTTAAGCAGCGAGGGCAAGCTAGCCTGCAAGCAGAAAGAGAGCTCTAGCCATTGCTAAGGGAGAGAGGGAGAGATAGAGAGGGGACTCACGTGCTCCACGTTGATCTCGCCCTTGTACATGAATTCGATGAGGCACTTGACCTCGGCGAATGTGACGTCCTTCATGATGATGATCGGATGCCGCTCGCTGGCATAGTTCGACAGCACCGAGTCGAAGAAGGTGCTGCACGCACAGAGCACCACGCGGTGCGCCCGTATCAGCTGGCCCTCGCAGGCCAGCGTCACGTCGCAGAAGCAGCCGCGATCCAGCAGCTGCGAGAACATCGTCTGCAGATTGCTGTGATGGTACTTCCAGCGCAGGCAATATTGCTGCGGCAGCATCGTGGACGACTCGAGTGGCTCCGTTGCTCGACAATCTAAACAAATGAAATACCACAAAGACCATCAGTTGCGCCAGCAATAAACAATCCCCAATTATCCAGAAACCCCATCAAAACAATTTGACAAACATTAGAACGGGGAGAAAAACAAAACAAGGAAAGCTTTGCAAATTCCAGGAACTTATTCAAATTTCTGCTTCAATTGCAAAAACGAAAACTAACTAAAAACTTTCCCTTGTTGCTATAAAATGAATAAATAAATAAAAGTATATATAAAAAATATATATAATAAATAAAATATATATATAAATAGTTATAAGATATAAATAAATATTTATAAAATATATATAAAATATTTATCTATAAATTTTATTTATCTATCAATCTGATTACACTCAGTTGTCGCTTGATTTTTGGAATTTTAGAGTCGTTGGGAAATCTTATTCTTACAACTCTTATGAAAAATCCTATAAAAAATTTGATAAAAAAAAAATAAAATGATAAACTAGCCATAGATATCAGCAAACACTAATAAATAGCTTGAATGTTACGTTTCCACTTGTTTTAGTCGAGATCAAGGCGTTCAAGCAGACGAGTGAAAGAATTGTATCTGGCTAATCAAGCATATCTAACAACATGTGTCAAAATACCCATCAATAGGTAGTAAAATGAGTTTCAAAAGTAAACGACCTAAAACTATATCTGAGAATATGAAAGATAATATATCTCAGAAATAGTTGATATGATTGATATGATAGATATTAATATACATATAAAAAATATCTTAGGATATATAGCTACATAATTAACAGTTGTATAGGTTTATAGTTTCATAGCTATGTCTATTTAGTTTAACTATATACACCTCCATGCATGCACAAGTTATTTAAAAGAAGATGCTATAAATTTGAGGAATTTGAAACCCTTTTCTACTTTTGCAAATTGAGCCAACCCTTTTTATGTTTTTTATTTTGGGAAGCTTCTCAGCATATTTCTTCCAAATTTTTTATATTTTTATTATAGGGGTAAAAAAAACGAAACAAAACAAAACAAGACTTTGCTTTTGCTGCTGTTTTTTATGTCCAAGTTTAAGTGAAGAGCATGCCAACAGACACTCTCCCTCTCTCTCTCTCTCACACACACACACAAAAGGAAGGACACACAGTCAACCGCACAGCTAAGCGTAAAGCAAAGACTGCTCGACTAGAAGATATCTGGTAAATATGATTGTATATATAGAATATATTGTAGAATATATAATAGAATATAGAAATGGAAGATGGAAGATGGGAAGATGAAAGATGGAAGATGGAAGATGAAAGATGGAAGATGAAAGATGGAAGATGAAAGATGAAAGATGGAAGATGGAAGATGGAAGATGGAAGATGGAAGATGGAAGATGGAAGATGGAAGATGGAAGATGGAAGATGGAAGATGGAAGATGAAAGATGAAAGATAAAAGTTGAAAGATGAAAGATGATATATGAAAGATGGAAGATGAAAGATATTAAAGGGTATCTTTTTGCAGGGTATCAAATAAGTCGAGCACATCCTTTTCTTGCACTAGGACATACCCAGCGGGTCAGGAATACAGCAAAATAATTCTCAGCATTTGAAAAAAAGAAGCAACAAAAACAAAAATTGCGTTTCACTATTTAATTTCGAAAAGAAATTGACGTAAAGAAGAGAGCGAAGCAGAAGAAGAGCTGAAGGAAAGCTGGCACATAAAGGAATTTGTGAGAAGTGCAGCATGTAGAAGACAAGATATATGACATACATATATATATACATGCGTGTATATAGTGTAGCACAAGGAGGATAAAGGAGCAGGCGAAGGAGTAGTAGTCGTAGAAGAAGAAAATACCCAATGTCCGGCCACCCACAACAAGGAAACACATTTCGCCAACTGCTTCTGCAGCAAAGGGTTTTTTGATCCCAACACACACACTCACACACTTATATGAGCCGTTACACATTTCAGCTCCTTAAAAAAAAATATATATATGTAGGTAGGTATACACGATATATATATATATATGTATGCACATATAACAAAATACAAAAAAAGAACGCAAAAATTTACAACGAGAGCGCAAAAAGAATGGCATATAAAAAATACATGTTTTATTGTAGTATATTTTTGCCGCCCAAGCACTACCCCCAAAGTACGAACGTACGGCGCCAAGCCACCCAACCCCCATCCCCCCTCAAACAACCCCAACCTCGAGCGAACCCAACTTGAACTCAAGGCCCACACACACACACACAGAGAGAGAGGGAGCGGGGGGAGGGCGAGGGGGAGTGGCATTGCCTTCTCCGCTTCTTTTGGTTTTTCTCATGGAAAATATTTTTCAGTTTTTATCACATTTTTCGTCTTCTTTGGATTTCGCTTTTTTACGTCTCGTTTTTTTTTATAACATTTTTTTCAGTTTTTTCTTCACTTTTTTGTATTTTTCTTTTTTGTGTTCCTGTTTTCTGTTATTATACTCTAACCATGTGGCTATTTTAATTGTGTTGCACGTCATGCTACCCTAACTATCAATTTGTCGGGTATATGCAGACACTGATATAGGTGAACGAAGAACTCGAAAGTTTCTTCAGAGGTTCAGGTCAAAGATACACGCATCAATAGGGAGTAAAGAATTCAAAAGGAGTTATCAAGGAAAGGAAGAGAGAGAAAGAGGGAGAGTTAGAGCAAGAAAGAGAGAGAAAATATAATATAAACAAAAAGGGAGAGGAGGGAGTGAAAAAAGTGAGAGAAGAGCAAGAAAAAGAAAAGGAAAAGGAAAAGAGAGAAAGAGAAATGCAAGAGAGATATGCGAAAAAAAGATAAAAGAGAGAACAAATATAGAGAGATTAGACTGAGAGTGAGAGGAAGAAGGGGAAGAGACGGAGAGAGAGGAAAAAGAGAAGAGAAGAGAAAAGAGACATAAATGAGAAAGAGAGAGAGGGAGAGATAGAGAGAGAGACAGAGGGATAAGAGGGATAGGGAACAAATAGATAAACAAGAGAGAAAGATCGACAGAGAGAGAGAGAGAGAGAGAGAGAGAGAGAGACAGAGGGATAAGAGGGATAGGGACAGATTGATGAAGAAAAGAGAGAAAGATAGACAGAGAAGCTAGAGATAGAGTGTGCAGAGGGAGAGATTTCTCTCTGAGAAGAGATAGTGTAAAGGGGGGAGAGAGAGGGAGAAACAAAAGACTTGAACTTCAGGAGCACTAAATAAATATTATATTATAGATGCACTATGACATATAGGGGTATATTAACTACGATCTGCTTCAAGTTAGCCCAATGAAACTGCATGTTAAATACTGAAATAATACTAGTATCTACTGAAATAAAAACTGTCAAAACAGACGATAAATCTAACATAGTTACTTCTTATCAGCTCATAACTGTAGGTCACCGAAGAGCAGCTCACATGGGCACCTATTAAAGTTGACTAGAACTTTAACATGTTGTCAATACTAACTAACAGTAACTCAATTTTCCACATTCAAATCAAAGTAATCAAAGACGAATCAACAAAGCGCTGGTCAAATTTGACAATTACTTTGACAATAGTATCAAATAGTATTAAATGAAAGCTCAATTTCTGTAAGTGTATTTCCACTGGCGACTTGCTTGGAAAAGCTTTTTCATCCTTTTTTTTTGTTTTGGCTTTTTTCTTTTCTTTTTTCCAACTGTAAGGCAAGAAACGTCGTTGGCTTCATGAACGCAAGCGGCGGGGCGAGAGGGAAGAGAGTGAGAGCGAGGGACGGAGGGGGGAGGGGGGAGGAAGGAAGAGAGGAGCGCGCTACGGTAGGGCCGTGACGCAAAAAGGTTGCGAGCGGAAAATGAAAAAAGAAAAAAATTTAACAACAACAGCAACGGCAACAGCAGCAGCAGCAGCAGCGGCAGCGACGTCAACTGCGGCAGCAGCAGCAAAAGCAAAAAAAAAAAAGAAAAAACGAAAGAAAAATAAAAATAAATAAATAAAAACACAAAAAGCGCCAGAGAACATGGCAAAAGCGGAAAAAAGCATAACGACCGTTGAGTTCTTTTTTCTTCTTCCTCTTTTTTTTTGCTTATTTTTATTATTATTATTTTCATTTTCTGTCTTTCTCCGCTCTTTTGTTGTTGTTGTTGCTGCAGCTTTTTTAAGCTGTAATTTTTTACTTGACGTTTTTTACGGTATTTTTTTTGCGCAATTTTATCCTTTTTTTTAAATATCGATTTTTATGTCAACTTAAATGAAAGGTACACAGTTTCCCATATATATATATTTATTTATATGGAATTCTGTATGTATGTATATATATACATAGTTATATATGTATGTATGTGTGAGTGAGTGTATGTGCTTCGGTACTATTAATTTTGATTTAAGCCCCCCTTTGGGCGCCCGCCTGGACTTTGTTGCATTATTGAAATGTCCACGTCACAAAGCAAACGAGCTGTTCCAAAAGCTCCGCTTAATCAAATAAAGGCAAAAGCTTGCATTAAGCTGCTTTTAATGATTGAAATGAATCAATTATCGCAGCATTAATAGGTCTGAAGCTACACAATTGACGAGATTTCAATTAAATGTACTCCTACATCATGATTGATGGATTTAGGGAGCAGCAGATTTGAAAAGCTCAAAAGCTCATGTTGAACTAATATAGTGAAAAGATCTCTCTGTCTCTCTCTTTCTCCCGCGCTCTCTCTCTCTCTCTCTCTCTCTCTCTCTCTATGATAGAAGCAATACAATTGTCATGGAAAATCGTAAGCTTAATAAAGCTGTACATTCTACAACACAGCTAGGCGACCTTTCAATCAACTTTACTCATACATTATGATTGAAAGATACCTAGGGAGCTAGGAAACTACAGACATTTAGTCCACATATACAACACACTTATATAAAAGGTACTCAGAAAGGGTTGATCTGGTTTTCAATCATATTAACTCATACATCACGACTGACAAACAAATATATCAATCTGATGTACAGGCACATCGCTGTTTACACTTATAAAAAAGCTCTCCAACAAAAAGTAAAACAGCTAATAAGAGTTACATCTAACTGAGCAAAATCGTACATCACTCTTGATTGACGATTGATTTTACACAAATAGGCCAACAGCCAAACAATCAGCCCATAAAGCAGCTGAATTTTAATTGAATGCTTTAAAAACTGTGCTACAAAGCGAGCTTGGCTGAATGTGAGTTTAGTTCTAGATGTATATATCTGTATGTGTATCAATCATGATGTATGAGTAAAGACACTTGAAACTCAAAGCTTGGATTCAATTTTGCATATGCATATGATAATTTATATATTCCAACTAGTACATCATGTAATATTATGTAGAAGGTTACACATATGACTAATATATATAGATATGTTGCAAATGATTGATTACTTTCGGTACATCATTTGAGCTTATACATCATATGAAGCTGATTGCGAGACAACACACCTGCAAGGCTTTTGTGTCGAATGCGGGACAAGTAAATAATAGTCAACACTTGGCTATATATATCTATATATATATATATATATATATATATGTATATATGTGATGAACAAACACACATACATACATACATATAGATATATATGTATATGTATGTGTATGTGGAATGTAAAAATCCGTTTTTCCCTCTGCCATCGCAATTTTCTTTCTTTTTCCAGATGCTTTTGTAATTTGTATAATTTTTTAACGTCGTCGTCGACGTCGACGTCGTCGTCGTTGTTGTTGTTGTCATTTTTGTTGTACGCTGGTTGGATGTTTTTTTTATTATTATTTTTTTTTTTATTTTCTTTTTTCTTTCTTTCTGTCTTTTTTTTTCGTAACGTTTTTGCTTTTGTTTCTTTATCATACAAAGCAAAAAACTGTAATATAAATTTATGTGCTAGCGTGGAGCAGCAACGGCAAAAGGGACATATTGGGGGAGGGAGGGGGCACCTCGGAGGAGCCGAAGGGTCGGAGTTGCAGGGGGCGCCACAGCGCTACGAAATGACAAAAGTGGAAATGAAAAGCAACAAAAAGCAACAACAGCAACAACAAATAAATATAAACCAAGCAAAGCGAAAAGTATCTCCAATATTTTACACAATTTTTATGTACAGATACAAAAATACGAGACATAAGATATGAATATATATTATATATATACATATGTATGTATATATGTACATATATATAGTTACATATACAGATAGATATACACAAGTGATTTCCTTCGCCTCAGATTCAACTGAATAAATGAAAATGAATCTATAAAGTTTTTTCGTAATTCTATAGAAGTTTTTTAATAATATAAAGTGGCATCGAGAGCTCTCGTGAATTGTTTACTCTAATAGCCGATACAACGAAAACAAATCGAAGACCTCAAGGCTTCTCCCCAAAGACGATAAATGTTAAGCTTTCAATAATTTGCTTAGATAAGTTGACAGAGAGAAGGAGAGAGAGAGGGAGAGGGAGAGAGCATGAGTGGTACGAATTAGTGAGAAAAAAAGAGAGAAAGAGGGAGATACAGCAAAAAAGAGAGAGAGGGAAAGAGAGCAAGAAAATGAGAGAGTTGGAAAGAGCGAGAGAGAGAGAAAGACACAAGTAAGAGACAGAAAAAAGAGTTGGAAGAGGAAAGAACGAGAGAGAGAGAGAAAAAGAGAGAATGAATGAGGGAGTATTAAGAGTGAGAAAAAGAGAGAGACGGAAAGACAGCAAAAAAAGAGAGAGAGGGAAAGAGAAAAAGACACAAGTAAGAGACAAAAAAAGAGTTGGAAGAGGAAAGAACGAGAGAGAGAAAGAGAGAATGAATGAGGGAGTGCAAGGATTGAGAAGGAGGTGTATGAGATTGAAAATGAAAGGGAGAGAGGGAGAGAGAGAGAGAGAGAGAGAGAGAATATAGACAGAAAGCAAAAATAAAGAGTAAGAGTGAAAGGAATAAAGAAAAGCGTTGGAGAGAAAAAGAGTCTATGAAAACAAATAATAAAATACAGATAATAGTCAGAGCGCTTGCTGTTCTCTAAATAGCTGAACAGAGAAATGAAATCTCCTTTTTATAGTATCTCCTTCAGTTGGTTATCCTCCTATATCTCTACCCCGCCATTCTTCTTCTGCTTTTACTTCTCCCTTAGTTTTTAGCTCTCCCCATGTTTATACCACATTCTCCACCCTATCCCCATCTCTCGTTATCTAATTCGTCTACTCTCCATTCCATTGACTCTCCCCTCAATGGTTCCCCTTCATTCTTCCCTTTTCTCCATTGACTCCTCCTATTTCCTACTTCTCCTTTTCTATATCTTTCTTTCGCTATTCTTGCGAGCTCTATTCCTCGAAATAAATGAAACTTGTAGTTCTATTCAAGAAATCCAAATAAACAACGAAAAGCAATAAATAAACAAGCGAGAGAGAAAGAGAAAGGGAGAGAGAGTGAAAAAACTCATTTGAAATCAATTCAAGGAAAAAGAAGTCAAAGCCTTTGCCTTTGCTTTGTGTACATTTCGCAAATTGAAATTTTTGTTTTCTTTATTAGTATTTTTTATTTCTTTATTGTTCGATATTGTTAATAGCATACGCAGACCCAAACCCCCCTCCAGAAAACACAAAAAAAACACACCGAAAAAAACCCTACACTCAGCAAATTGCAATGCACGCAGTTCCTAAATGCTTTCAGACCCCTTTTTTTGGGCTTTCGGAATGCAAAAAACGAAATAAAATAAAATAAAATAAAATAAAAATAAACAAATAAGAGCTGAGAGAGTGTAAGTGTGTGTGTGGAGGCTGTCAAGCGCTGCCTAGGCCAAAGAACTGCGCACGCAGGCGCAGATGCCCAAAGAGTTCTCGACTTCAAATTGAAGTCCAAGATCAAGTCTAGCTAACAACAACAACAACAACAGCTGCAAGTGGGAGCCAAGTGCAATAACACGTACTCACTGCCAATTGGAGATGAGCGCGTGAGATGCCTAAGACACGCACGAAGACTCGGATATGCTTAAAGCTCTCTCTTTCTATATACCTCTCTCTATCTATCTCTCTCAACATAAAACACAATCATATAAAGAAGAAGAAGAAGTAATACAAATATTTTGAGCTTGGTTCTCAGCTATCGAGTAGATGTTATTAACTATTTAATCTATATAAATATAGATAGATGATTAAATAAATAAATAGATAGAGATAGAGAAAATAAAAAATATAAATAAAATAAGATAAATAATAGATCCTAGTGATATACGAATGAATTGTAAAGAACAAGTGAGAAAGCTTTAGTAGGGTGTGACTGACTAAGAGCTACCCTGAACCCAGGCGAATCAGTGTTTTAAATAGATATATTTATATATATGCCTGTATTTAGATGTATAGAGATAGATAGATATATATATAAATCGCAAAATGTCTAGATCTCTGCGCATCTCTAAGCCCGGCTGCAACATCGTTCGGTGCCAACTGCAAAGCTGTAGAAGCTGCTGAGCCAGAGACTGAGGTAGATACGCATGCCACCTTTTGCTGCTGCGACTTTAAGCAACATCATAAAATGTTTTCAAAGCAACAACAACAACAACAACAGCAGCAAATGCAACTGCAACAAGCTGCAGTAAAATAACTTACAAAAAAAGAAGAAACAAAACAAAAAACAACAACAGAAAAAAAACTTGGAGCTCAGGCAACAACTTGCGACTTTACGATGCTCTACAACTATTGTTGTTGTTGTCGCTGTTGTTGCTGTTGTTGTTGCTGCTGTTGTTCGCCAAGTCCAAGTGCATTCGCCTTCCGCTTGGCTGTCGTTTTTATTTATTTTTTATTTTTCATTTATTTATCTTTTTTTATAAGTCTTTTTTGCAAGTCTTTCGAGCTGCTGTGTTGACTTATGCAGCTTCCACTTTGGTATTCTTATTGTTGTTGTTGCTTTGCTGACACAAAATCTAATAATTTCCAGACACACTAACAACAGCAGCAACAGCGTCCAGCTCGGCGCACACACAGATGCAGATACAGATACAAATGTATCTACGACCAGAGTCGATGCAATCTTAGGTAACTGAACCTGGGTCCAAGACGTTGCCCGGGCCAGTGGCCCAAATGGGTGACAAAGGGGGTAGACAAGACTTTGAACAGGACTCGCCATAAATAGAGTCCTGGCTAAATTCTTACAGCGACAGGAATAGAGATAGAGATAGAGATAGAGATAGATATAGATATAGAGACAGAGACAGAGATAGAGATAGAGATAGAGATAGAGATAGAGATAGAGATAGAGATAGAGATAGAGATAGAGATAGAGATAGAGATAGAGATAGAGATAGAGATAGAGGTAAAGATAGAGATAGAGATAGAGATAGAGATAGAGATAGAGATAGAGATAGAGATAGAGATAGAGATAGAGATACAGATACAGATACAGATACAGATACAGATACAGATACAGATACAGATACAGATACAGATACAGATACAGATACAGATACAGATACAGATACAGATACAGATACAGATACAGATACAGATACAGATACAGATACAGATACAGATACAGATACAGATACAGATACAGATACAGATACAGATACAGATACAGATACAGATACAGATACAGATACAGATACAGATACAGATACAGATACAGATACAGATACAGATACAGATACAGATACAGATACAGATAGATAGAAGAGAATCTAAGTGAGAAATGGAATAATGCATATCCTATATTTTCAATAGTGTCGAGAGGCCTAATGGAATTCTCAGCAGCTCTATTTGTAGACCACACTCGAGAAGCACTAAAAAACTTGCCCAACTTTTGTTTGGCCTGAAGGGATTCCACTGGAGATGGCTCGTACACTCTTCTTTTTGTCTATTTGGGTCTGAGTATCTGTTACCCGACAAGAAAAACCGAGAGAGAAAAGCCCCAAAAAGTGGACTAGTTCTAATCTCAGCCCTAGAAGGAGCCTCGTAAATTGCTCGAAAAGCTTTGCTATCTTTTTTTCTTTCGTTCGTTCTTTCTTTACGCTTTGTCTATTTCTTTTGGAGCCAGGCACTTAAAGGCAACACTTGCAGCGGGCCCAAGGAAAAAGAGTAGGAAAAACATCTAACGTAGCGAGAAAATGAAAAGCTGCATAGATATCAGCCAGGAGGTGGCAGTGGAGGTGGAGGTGGAGGCAATGGGGAGCCAAATGCAGGTGGCAGCCAGGTAGGCAAGGCAGGCTCTTTTGGTTGAGGGCAATGAAAAGCGAAAGAGACGCTCGCCAGATACAAATAGGAAAAACTCGCTTCGTTCAGCTGCAGCTGGGCTAAAGGGGAGCTTGAAGGGGGGGGTCTGTTGGTGGGGCTTAGCAGGCAGCTTTATGTGGTCTCCGACTTCGGGAAGCAACGCGCACATTCATCAAGAAAACTGTCATCGTTTTTTGCCCATCTGTGAGCGCACGTGTGTGTCTGTGTGTGTTTGTATCTTGTATCTTGTATCTGTAAGTACGTTAGCCTCGGCCACAGATTCTAACTCATATGCGAGCGGTTTCTCCAAGTTTAGTTTTTTTTTTCTCTTTTTTTCATTTTCATTTTTTGCATTATTGCCAAGACGCCCCCTGGCAAGTGCCGCCCCGCCCAGCCGCCCAGCCGCCCCCTTGGGCGCCGCCCCCTCCGGCCTTCGCCGTGTGTCTATGTCAATGCTTCGCTTTTTGTTCTCTTTTTTCTGCGCCTAATATACACTTAATATTATTTTTATACATGCACAAATCCATCTGGCAAAAAGCGCCAACATAATACAACAATGCCAGCCCGCCGAACGAACGAACCATCTATAACCGAAAGAGTAAAAGAAAAGGAACAAAAAATAAACAGAAAACAACATTAAAACATAAACAAAAACTAACGTATCTGCTGCGCCCGCTAAGCGGGGTCTAGAGGTGAGCCAGGCATAGCTACTTGGCGACTTTTTGTTTTCACTGACGTTTTTGTTCTCTTAGATCTGTGGATGTTTTTGCCAAGACCTGTTCTTGGCTCTTTGCAACTCTTTGTTTACTCGACGAGGCGAAAGAGGAATTCCCTGGACTTTAAACCATATCTGCCAATAACTCAGCTCTATTTATAGCCCTATGAACATATAGGCCTGAACATATACTTCTCTATCCATCTATTGCGTCTATACTCGATGGTAACTTCCGTATCTATATCTATATAATTATATATCTATATATCTATATATCTATATATATATCTATATATATATCTATATATCTATATATCTATGTGTATCTGTGTGCATCTGTATCTGTATCTGTATCTGTATCTGTATCTGTATCTGTATCTGTATCTGTATCTGTATCTGTATCTGTATCTGTATCTGTATCTGTATCTGTATCTGTATCTGTATCTGTATCTGTATCTGTATCTGTATCTGTATCTGTATCTGTATCTGTATCTGTATCTGTATCTGTATCTGTATCTGTATCTGTATCTGTATCTGTATCTGTATCTGTATCTGTATCTGTATCTGTATCTGTATCTGTATCTGTATCTGTATCTGTATCTGTATCTGTATCTGTATCTGTATCTGTATCTGTATCTGTATCTGTATCTGTATCTGTATCTGTATCTGTATCTGTATCTGTATCTGTATCTGTATCTGTATCTGTATCTGTATCTGTATCTGTATCTGTATCTGTATCTGTATCTGTATCTGTATCTGTATCTGTATATATGATATAAGTATATGATATAAGTATATGATTATGTATATGATTCTGTATCTTTCTATACTTTATCGATTTGTTTTATCGATCCAACCAATCGATAGTTGGGACTATCGAAACTGTCTCAGCTGAAATTCGTTTTTGTACTTCGAAACTTTTGTATGAATTGCGAAAAGTCAAATAAGCAAAGTAATATAAAAATAAAAATAACCGAGGCATCAAATCAAGAGCAGAGCCACAAAAAAAAAAACACACTCACGCACACACACACACAACTAATTTAGAGTGGACCACAAAAACAAAAGAAATCGAAAAAAAAACCCAAATAAAAAAGCCCCAGTTGCTGCTGCTGATGATGATGATGATGATGATGATGGTTGAGCTGCGTTCGAACTGAGAATTTTGCAATTACCCATTGCTGTGTCTCCTTGAAAATGACGATAATTTTTTTATTTTGTATTTTTTGCCAATTTTTATCATTTTTACTTTGTAATTTATTGCATATTTGTTCACTTTGAAAGAGGCAAATAAAAAAGTTCAATTGCAACTCCGCCCCGCGCACCGCAACAATTTGCCCAGCCCACATTTTCCCATTTCGCATTTCGCATTTCCCATACGATTTTACACCACTTAACAAAAAGAAAAACAACAAAAACGAAGCCAAAATTGAATATTGAGTTGTGTTTCACAGTGTCAACCGATTCAGCTGGCGATTCAAGTGATTTATTCCTTAGGTAATGTGCAGCTCAATGCATACACACACACACACGCACACATATGTACATATATGTACACGTATTACTCTCTCTCTCTCTTTCTTTCTTTACCTTCTTGTGTGGGCGTGTGTTACATATGTGTTTATTATATACACACATATATCTGACTTATATAATATGTAAGTAAGAAAAAAGTGCAACAACAACAAAGCGAATTGTCCCCCCTTTCGAATGGACAACAACAAAACCATAAAAAACAGTGAGCAACTGTTGTAGAAGCCCTGCGACTACGACTGCAATATATCCTGTAGAATCAATTTCTCACTTTTATCTATAAGTAGCTAGCAACAAATGTTATCGATAGCATTGTTATTGATAAGACTGGGGATATCAATATTTATATAGTATATTTATCTGAGATTCTCATGAAAAAATATATATTAATATTACACATTGAAAGAATCGAAAAGATAAGAAACCAATAACATATCGATAGCATACAAGCTATGTATATAAAATATCGATAGCCTTGAGGATATCGATAACATATGAAATATTTATATAATGTTGCTCATTCAAATTATAGTCTAAATATAGTCAACTGAGAACATATTACACATATCGATGATATGGTATGATGTAAAGTTGATCGATAACACTAATGATATCGATAATATATAGAGCATTAATATAGCGATACTCATTCAAAGTATATTTATAGTTCCTATAGTGTTAGGCAGCACATCGATAACATATCGATAGAATACTAAAATGTATATGGGATATCGATAACATTGAGTTGATCGATAACATATAGCTTACAGCACCTCATTCAAAATATATTTACTGTACATAACATTAGGTTTGCTAGCCGATAACATATCGATAACACACTAACAGTTTGCATGGAATATCGATCATATCGATAACATATAATATATATATTTATATAACGAAACTCATTCAAAGTATATTCATAGTGTACATAGCAGTGGGCAGCAAGCCGATGATATATCGCGCATATCGATAACATAGTGTACATTGAATATCGACAACATTGAGGATATCGATAAGGTATAGTATTTTAATAACACATTGCTCACTCAAGGTTACCAATTCACTTAGATATAATTGACAACTATGCAATCGAGTAGCAAATCGATAACATCACACTGATACATCCACATCTGCACTTATCGATCACACAGCAACATTGAACAAGCTGTGCACGACGCAAATACAGGGTATGCAGATAACGAGCAGTGTGCTCAACTCTGGCTCCAGCGCACTCTCTCTCTCCATCTCGCTCTCGCCGGCTGCCGCTTGCGCTCTCTTTGGCTCGCTCCGTCCTGC
This sequence comes from Drosophila pegasa, assembly GCA_035046225.1. Taxonomy (NCBI): domain Eukaryota; kingdom Metazoa; phylum Arthropoda; class Insecta; order Diptera; family Drosophilidae; genus Drosophila; species Drosophila pegasa. The sequence goes on from JAWNOD010000063.1 coordinate 544,776, forward strand.
TCTGGCCACTTGTTATTTCGCTCGGTGCAAAGTATAAATGAAGTTTTTGCCGTTGTTCCCATTTCTGCGATTTCTTCTTCTTCTTCTGCCCTCCCATTGCATGCCTTGATGTAAAGTTCAGTTTCAGTTTCGCTTTTTTCTTATTTTATATTCATTTTTTTCGTTTCCTTCTCAGCTCGTTTTTTTTTGCAACTTTTTTTGTGCTTCTCTTTCATTTTGTGCTCATAGTTTTCTGTCCGCGCCAAAAAGGCAAAAACCGAGCAACAGTAAAACGAATTTTTTTTAATGTTTTTTATACCGTTCTTTTTTTCTGTACTTTTTTGCCTTGACGCTGGGACAATGTTGAGAGAGGGGGGCAGGGGGCAGGGGGCGGAGCACAAGAGGCAAAGGACTAAGAGCTACAGCGCAAACGGTCAGGTCGTTTGTGTGTGTGTGTGTGTGTGAGGGGGCGTGGCAGGGCAATGAGAAGGGGGAGGTAAATAAATTAAATGCTTTTTGCTCAACTTTATTTTCCAGGCGATGTTTGCCTTGTTTTTAATATTTTCTTTGCCAGCTTTATATTAACCACATACAGATGCATATGTATATAGGTAGGTAGGTATATAGTACATGGAGGTAGTATATAGTTTTTGTGTCCATATAATATGCAATGTATGTGTATCAGTTAATTAAATCAAGCTGCTTTTATTTCGATTCATTTCTAATGTGATTCGAGCTTCAAATCCCTTGTGAACCAGTATGAATCCAATTGGAACTAGTCTTGGAACTCTAATCTAAAACTTGGTGAACTATTTATATGAATCTAATTGGAACTAGTTCTAAGGAACTCTAGTTTGGAACTTGTTGGAAGCTCATAAGTTCGTTAACTCGTTCTGAGCCAGTTCCGCTGTTTTAGCACAGTTTATATATCTGAGTCTTTCAGCTAAATATAATAATTAATCAAATTTCAGAAACATAATTAAAGCACTTTCAGCAGCAAAAGAAACCAGAAAAAAAATCTAATTTAAAAAAACACAATTCAATTCCTGAATACAAAAAAAAAAAAAGTGTATCATTTCACAAGAATAAAATTTATAATTAAATGAAAAATATATCAAATAGAACCAAAAAAATGCTACGTATCGTAAATGCATTATACATATATGTTTCATATTAATTATATAAAAAAAAAACTACTCTTAAAGCAGGATCAGCAATGCAATTGTGAATAAACTTAAAGAAACCCCATTGAAAGGAATTAAATGTATAAAAAACTGAATGAACATATATTATATAACTGTATAAACATATATTATGTAACTAAATATTTATATATGTACATATATTATGCTTATAAACATATCTATATGTGTGTATATATTATATTTATAGGTAAACCCTATATATTTTGAACCTCCAAAAACATAGAAATGGTTGACTGTAAAATACCCTGCATACAGTGCCAAATGAAGTAGTAAAAAATTGAATAATTAATAAAAAAAAAGACTAATAAATACTTTTAGAGGGAATACCCTTACACACACAATTGAATATACAAAATACTATATATTTTTAAAAGAAAAAGGGCAATAAAAGTGCAGCTAGAGAGCAGCTTCAGGAACTAACAATACTTGAATAAATATAGAGACATAGATAAAGTTTGAGCATAAAAATAATAAATGTTGGTAATACCCTTAATGATTTAGAATAAACTTGAAAACGTCAAAACTAGTTGTAATATTGGGTAAGATTTTGGTGACTTGATTGCAGAAATTACTTCAAATGATATCATTATGTAGTACAAGTAAAAGTATACATATATACTAGATAATTCTCAATCAAACGAATAGTACATCTATATATGTATGATATATAACTCATGAAAATAGTAATGCGACTCAGCTGCTCTGTCGTTCTACTATTTTAATGAACAACGCTGCGATTAAATATTTAAATGAAAAGATTCAGTCATAAATGCATCAATGAGTTTCGTTTAATAGTGCATATACCACTAGTCAGCAGCTATTCGTAATCTGTGTACAGGGTATACAAACACTGAGCGACCACAAAACGTTCTCTGATTCATAACTTCGACTCATATTCGTTTTTGTTTCTATTTGTTTATTTGCGCGATGTGAGTCTTTAATTTGTTTTCCATTTTCACTTGAATTTAAAGTAAATATATATTTATATGTATATATATGTAATTTACTTAATACAGTTTGCCACACACACACACACGCACACACACACATGTAGCAAGATATCTGCCTAATTTATATCGTTTCATTCTTTCTTTCATTTTAGCTAGACCATCTTTGCGTAGCGCCCCCTGGCGGCTGATAGCAGTGGCGAATCGCTTCAGTTTAGCCAAGTGGGCGAGGGGCAGGGCAGAGCAGCGAGAGGCGTGGGCGGGCGCAGGAGTTGGGCGCGAGCGCAGGCAGAGAGTTGGGCGTTCGCAGCGTATGTTTCTCTTGTTGTTGTCGTTGTTGTTGTCGTTCCTCAGTTTCTTTTCTTTTGATTTTCTTTATGTTGTTTGTGTGTGTGTGTGTGCGTTTTTTCTTCTTTTTTTTCTATTCGATTTCTATTGTTTGGTTCGCTTCCATTCAACGGATATGCTCGTACATGCTTTTTATCTGTGAAGGCGCAGAGACTTTGATTTTAGCTTTTGCTCCACTATTATTCTTTCTGCGCTTCTACTTCTGTCATTTTTCTCTCCCTCCTTTTTGAGTTGCTTCGTTTTCTTTTTTTGCACGCTTTGATACCCTGCAGTTGATGGGAATTGCAAGTGTATATACCATTTGTGTTTGTGTGTGTGAGTCGAATTGAACTGTGAACTGCGACTGAAAATGAACTAGTTCACGTGCATAGTTTGAGCTGTTGCTTGTACCGTTCTTGAGCTTGTGACTCTGTTAAGTTAGGGTATCTGTTAGTCGTTGCTCGCCTCTGTTTTCTTTTTTGCCTTGAGTTATCAGCAAAAAAAATTTGCCTAACATGTTTCTTTTTTTTTTCTTCTGCGTTTCCTTTTTACTAGAGCTCACATATATTTTTTCATATATACACAAATATTTAGAAAATATATACATATTTGTATATATATCTTTTTGTAATATATACATTTATTGTTCTGTGCGATTCGTTCGCATTTGTTTTGCTGTTGACTATTTTTTTTCTCTTCTTTTCTTCTCTTTTTCCCCCTCCATTTTGTTGTCTCCACTTACATTTTTTTTTTAATTATAAATAAGTGCTGATATCAGCGAAGCGGAGAGAGGGAGAGAGAGAGCGTCAGAGTTTGGAGAAATAGAAATATATAAAGAAGAAAAATACAATAACTGATACGCAGCAAAATTGCGGCGAAAATCCCATATAAAAAACATTTCGGGGGGAATCTACATTTTTTTATTTCCGCTGTATTTATATATAAACCTCTGCGATTACGCGGTATCATAAATTTTGGAACTCAAGCCAATTTGATACCCAAGTTACCGTTAAATAAAGAAACTTCTTTTTTTTTTTGTGTGACTAAATTTTGATTTATCTTTTAGATTAATTTTTGCAAGCTTTCAAAATATGTATGAATGTGTATTTGCTTTGCATATGTGTTTCAATTATTCGGATATTATAATAAAATCACAATTTTCAATAAATATTTTGCTCTGCTCTAATCGAAAATCTAAACAAGTTCGTTTCCTTCCAACGGCGTTTGCTTATTTATGCATAATTCGGCTTAATTTTCGCTCAAACACTTGTTGGGGTCTGGCCTGACAAATGTGTCCAAAGTTTAGCCAAATTTAGCAACAACAACAAGCACTTGGCCATGGCCATGGCATTTGTTGTTGTTGTTGCGCCTGGTCCAACTCTAACTTCGTCTGCCCTCGCTCTCTCTCTCTCTCCTACACACACACAAGCACACTGTGCCTAACGGCGGTTTGTTGTTGTTGCCATTTGAGCTTTGGATGAACTTGAAATTTGGAGAGTCAACAGCATGTAATTGAAATGTGTGCGAGTCACACACACACACACACACACACACAAGTAACAACTCTCCCACACACACACACACACACACACACACACACACACACACACACACACACATGGAGAGAGCGGCTTGCACTCGAAATTGCGTTCGCCGCGACGTCAATGCGGACACTGGGACGCGGCGCATACGAATGTCGTAATGAAAACAAAAAAAACTAATAAAGCAGCGGACAAAAACAAACAGGCAACTGACAACGGCAGCGGCACTGGCAGCGCAGCGGCTGGCACGCTGGCAGCGCAGCTGCGCCAATTTGCAATTTTAATTTTGCGTGCCGTTTTTTTCTGTTTTTGTTTTGTTTTGCTTTGCTTTTTTTCTATATATGTTTTTTGTTTTGTATAATTAAAGTTAAAGTTGTAAAATACAAAAAATTGAGAAAAAAAGTCAATTGCAAATTGCTTGGCTCATTTTGCGGGCAAATTTATTATTATTTTGTTTTTTTTTTTTAATATTTTTTTTGTCTTTCCTTTCGTTTGTTTGCGCGCGCTGCAAAGGCGGAAATTGGTTTTTGTCTCTTTCGCGCGGCCGCTTATAATTGACAACAACAACAACAAGAAGAAGAAGAAGAAGAAAACACATGGCGCAAAAAAAATTAATTACCAACGGTAAAAACAAAAAGCAAAAAAACAAATAATGCAAACACAATTTTTAATCATTTCGTGTGAAATAAAAACTTGCCTACGGTAACTACAATAATAATATATACATATTTATGTTTATTTATTTATTTTTAATTATTATTTATGTCAATTTCAATTTAAACAAAACAACAACAACGCCGCGCAGCTGGCAAAGTCAACAAACCCGGAAATTTGTCCAGCGAGCAGAACAACGGAATTTTATCGTAATAATTTTTATTTATTTCTCCCTCATTTTTTTTTGTACAATAACAAATATTTAAAAACAAAACAACAATCGAGCAAAAAACCGCAAAAAAAAAACCTTTTTTTCGCTTCTTTCTTTCTTTCAGCTAAAAATAACATTTGCACTTTTCTGCCTTTGTTGTTGCTGATTTCGCTTTGCTTTTAACAAAATAACAAAAAAAAAATTAATAATAACAGTTGTTTTCGTGTGCTTCTCACCTTTTCCTTATGTTTTCGAGATTTGTTTTGGACTGCTTCTTGTTGAAAACGCGCTCAAAATTCATTCATACATTTTTGTTGCCCGAGCACTTTTATTCGCATTCAACAACAAAAAAAACAATAACTATCTCAAAAAAAAAAAACAATTCATATAGAAAAAAAAACAACAATGATTTGCAACGCGCGCTCTTTTTTATTTTGTTTTGTTCTTTAGGCTGCAGTGTAACGGTTAATGACGTATGCTTTCGCCTGTTAGCTTCCGTTGCGCTGACCAAGCAACCAATCGACCAATCGACCAACCGACCGGCTTAACAGTTCAAAGTCAACTGAATAAATAGTGTTGGCAGCGCGAGCTTGCAGCCCTTGGCGTTCGCTGCTGCGTTATCGATAGCGCTGGTTCGATAGCACGAAATCGAACCAGCATATCGAATCAGATGTCAGGAGTATGTAAATAACATTTGCAGTTAACATTTTCTATTGAGCTCTCAAAATTTGACGCAATGTTCAGAAAATAGCAAACAGCTGATTGGTCAACAGTGGCTGCCTTATGGCAAGGGGCAAGTAAAGAAGAGCATTTCAGTGATCTGTCTTCTTATCAGAATCCCAAATGGAGGTCAGGGGTTATCAGTGACAGCTACGGGCAGTAGCTAGTGACGGCCGCGCCTCGCGGTTGCCTAGTACAGATCAAGACGCTGGACATTACATTCGAAGATATCGACGCGCAGAAGTCTCAACCACACCAGTAGCGGCAGCAGCATCAGCAGCAGCAACAGCAACAACATGCAGCACATCAAGACAGCCGCGCGCCTCCACTGCCCAGTTATAACAGCTACCCGCACATTTAACAGCCATCGTCTTACTGGCAGGCCTGCCAACCTGTGCGCAGGCCGACATGCGGCGGTCAGCAAATCGCTGCCGGCAGCTTCGGCTACGATCAGAAGCAGTTCAAATTTGACACCGGTAAGTGTGTGTGTGCGAGCGCAGAGAAGGGCGGCAGGCCAAACACTAATTAATTGCAAGCGCCGCGAGCCAAGCGTGCAAATTGCTAATGACTATAGAGGCAAGCAGCTGACAAGTGTAAATTGCATTCGCTGTGCAGCAAATTCGCAGTTTTTTGTGAAAAGTTCGCATATCGATCTCGTTGACTTAAAGTTTTGTGCTTTTGTTTTTTTGATCAGTCACGTTTTTATACCCTTGCCAAGAGTCGTTCGGTTTGATCAGGTGAAGTGTGTATGTCGATTGGAAATAGTTGAAGGAGCAATAATGCATTGGAAATTCATGTTATATTTATTTGATTAGAAAGATCAGTATAATAATGAATTTGCAACGATCCATTTCAAAAAATCATTTTCTTTCACTATGTGAAGCAGTCAAAGTTCATGCTAAAGCGTATTCAAGCTTCGCCGTACTTCGCCGCGCTTCTCTTTCTCTTCTCTTCTCTTGTGCCTCTTCATCTTGTTTGGCCATTGTTGCTGCGCGTGGTTTTCGTTCTCAAGCTGTGCTTGAGTCACCCTGTCGTTGTTTGGCTTCGTGCGCTTTCAATTTTGAAGCAGCAGAGTTTTTGTTGTTTATGCGAAATATCAAATTATAAATTAATGCAGTTGACAACAGGCGTCGAGTCAAGGCTACGCCCATATGGGTTGTCTTCTTGTTTGACATTGAAGCAAAAGAAAAGCTCAATGAATGAATGTGGTTTATATGTGTAAATTGAGTTACTTATATATGTATTGTATATATATTTTGATGGAATATTTCTGCAGCAGCAGTCATAGAAATGAATATACTATACATATAAATGTTTATATATTCTTGATTCACTGGATGAGTTCCGTCCATTTAGCCAAGTTTGTTAGCCATGGGCAAGCGATTGACTCATTTAATGTTATTTTTGTTATCGATAAATATCGATTGACTGTGCTTTTCTAGACATAGCTTGAAGACCATAAAAACGAGAGTCGCCAAATTCTGAATATAGATTCATGGGAATAGTGAAGATAATGAAAAAACAGATTATGAATATATCCGAGAAATATTGGAATAGAATAGAAAAATATATAAAATATTGGAAATCAAAAATTTGAAATAAATTTGAGGATATCCTGAAATAACTCTAGCTTATCTATATACATGTATGTCACTATAAATATAATATATAATATAAATGAGTATAGCTTAGTGTTAAAGCTAGAACCTTAACAGAAGATCCTTAAATTTAATTAAAATGATCGATTATTTATTCGATTTCCATGAAATTGATATTATATTTAAGCTATTTTTAGCAATTTACATGATAGACAATATGTATATAAATATATATATATATATACTTTGACTGCATCAATATCTTGAATGTGAATATATATAATATATATCACTCTAAATTTCTGATAATTTGATCATTTCAAGTAGGGTATCTTCTAGTCGAGCACTCACAGCCCGCGAACTCTTACTTATTCTTCTTGGAAAACGAATAATTACATTTTGCGATAAACACGAATATTTGCTGATATATATACATATATTATACAATATATATATATATTATACCACATATAAATTTACAGACAAAGAGAACTGAAACAGATTTGCTAAAAGCTGTGCAATTTCGTGCAAATGTGCAGCTGTCTAATGATGATGGGACATGATTGGATCGGGCCAGATTGAAATTACCTTTAAAATCCTTTTCCAGACAATGGAATTCGAAGGTTTCCAAGATATTTGCTAGCTAAAATAAAAAGAATGCAAATTGAAGCCAAGATTTTGCATCGTATATTCCATGTTTACCATGATCCATATTGTAGAATATATAAGCTATACAAAGTCCCACTTTATAGACTCGTTTTTCAATAATTGTTTTTCTCATTCTGTTTGTTTGTTTTTCCGAATAACTTTCTAGAAAAGTGCACAGCTTTTCGAGCCCTCCGGGCTGGGTGCATGTTGGGTGCCTCGCCTCGATTGATAACGCTCTGGCATGTGTTGATTTTCCGTCTTATCGCCGATCGAATTTGACCCGCGACACTTGAGACTGGGTGAGGCGATCAGAGCGACGCAAATAGCTGCAAATAGGCGCACAACGGGGGGTCCATATAAAAATGGCTAGGCCCTGACCTCCGTACCTGCCTGCAGACAACAGAATATGCCGCTTGGCTACACACGCTAGCCCCAAAATCGTATACCTCTATATATATCAGCTCCAAGTCACTAATCTTATCAAACGAAAGTCAGGAAACCATTTGGACACACTGCACGAAAAGTGAAAGCGGGCGTATTTGGTTTGCGCTGTTTGCGGATGCAGATAGAGAGACGGACGTCGTACTGCTCCCGCACTCTGGCCCTAGCCATATCTAATCTTACATTTGGCATCTCTGATTATCGAATCATCCGGGGTCTATGGCTGTCTCTTGTGAAAACAATTCGAATGTGTTATGTATTCCTAGAAGAGATGGGGTGAGGGAGGAAGAGTCTAGGTGTAGGTTTCTCTGAATGATATATGATATGAACAAAGGAAGAGAGAGAGAGAGAGTCTAGGTGTAGGCCTCTCTGATTGATATTATATGATATGAATGTGTTCCTTGAATTAAGAGAAATAGAGAGACTCTAGCTCTAGGTCTCTCTGACTGATATACGACTTAGAGAGAGAGTCTAGGTCTAGGTCTCTGCGACTGATATGAAAGTATACCTTCAACAAGGAGAGAGAGAGTGTAGGTCTAGGCCTCTCTGACTGGTGTGTCTGACACCTAAAGAACCTAGGCGATTTCGCTCTTAGAACCAGGCGCTAACCAAGCTGAAGCTCTGCCATTGGCTCTGCTCTGTTCAGCTTCCAGCTTTACCTTTTCAGCTAAGTCTTTCCAGACTCTCTTTCAAGCATCTTTAGGTCCATTAGTTTCTGCTAGTTCCTTCCATACTGCTCTCGTTCAAACATCTTTGGATCCATTAGCTTCTGCTTTCCTTCCGTCCTTCCGTCCTTCCTTCCGTCCTTCCTTCCTTGCATCTACCCAATGCAAGTAAATGTGACTTGGCTTTCGTCAACTGCTAAACCTAGAAGATCATCTCAACTCTCACTCTCCTATAAAGATCCTGCCTACTTTTCCCTTTCTTTCTCCCTAAGGTCACAGTTTGAAAGTCACTGAAGTGAATCTATCACATTACTATGCGGTGATCGAGCACATTTGGATTGGCTTGCCTTTGCCTTTGCCTTATCTCTTCGTATATATATACATATATATATATATTTAATATAAACATGTGAAAGAAATAAAAAATTCCAATGTTTTTTGAACCCATTGAACCGATGGCTGGCAAAATATAAATATTTGTGGCGATCGCTCGTTTAGTCATAAAGAGCGCGCAGTCGATGCGTTTGCAACTCATTGCATTGTCGATCGTCGCCGCGATCGGTACAGATTTCGAATTCTAGAGTATTATATTACCCATGTCTCGACAGAAAATGGCGGACCAGAAGATGTTGCAGGCAACGCTGAAGCAGAGCGACCCGGAGCTAGCCGCGATCATAGTGAATGAGAAGGAGCGCCAGAAGCAAGGCCTCGAGATGATCGCTAGCGAAAACTTCACCTCGTTGGCTGTCCTGGAGAGCTTGGGATCCTGCCTGACCAACAAATATTCCGAGGGCTATCCGGGCAAGCGGTAAGACCAAGCACAAATATTACATAATGTGGCATTGCGGTTAGCGAAACATAATCAACTCAAGTGTAGCTGAAGCTTATTTAAAATCTGTTTGAATTTGGGACTGTGCAACTTTTAAGTGAGACTAAAAGAGCTTTAAGCTTCGCGTAACTCAAAGTTAATGTATTATTATATATAATAATAATATATATATATTAATATAATTAGTATATACAAATTTTTAAAAAGTTCTTTAACATTTTTTTTTTAATTACTACACAATTATTCATGGTCTATGTCTTCAATCTTTGATTAATTAGTCTTACTTAAAGGATACTTGTACTTAATCCTTTAAGTGCTTTAAGCTTTCTCATTGATTTTTAAAGTGAGAGCACACTTAAAGCTTACTTTCAACTGGGGGAGTTCATTAAAAGCTTTAGGGTAGTACACTAGCTGGCTGAAAGCTAATGGCCACTTAATCCACTCAAAGCTGTAAGCTTATACATTTTTAAAAAAGAAAAGTACTTAAAGTTTTCTTTGAACTATGCAAGTTAATTAAAAGCTTTCTTTGAGATGGTATGCAACTCATTAAGACTAAATGACATTTAATACTTTCAGAGCTTAACGCTTTTTAATTTTTTATAATAAGTAAACACTCACAGATTTCTTTGAGCTTTGAAAGTTAGTTAAAAGTTTTCTTAGGTCTATTAAACACACTTAAACTTAAAGCCTTTAGAGGTATGAGTATTTTTATGGTATATATACAATAAGTCAACGCAAACATCCATAGTTTCTTTGAGCTATCTCAAGCTGAAATATTTCTCTTAGACATCTATCTCTCTTAGATCTCTATCGCTCTTAGAGACCTAACTCTCTTAGACATCTATCTCTTTTAGATATATATCTCTCTTAAATATCTAAAGCTTCTCTTAAACAATAAAGCTTGTTTCTCGAATACTACAAGAAGGAAAGCCCCTTCTACATGTAAAGTTCCACTTGGAATAATTTGTATCAATTGAAATTCCCATAAAAATTCTGAATCAAAGAACAACTTAAGCTTTCAAAATAGTTGATTAATTTACTTGAGCAAGATTAATCTAATGCCTAACTGAATGTCATTGCACTACAATTTGATGAATCGAGCTTTGCTAATCTACCCGCTCTCTCTCCCTCCGGCAGCTATTATGGTGGCAATCAGTTCATTGATCAGATTGAGAACTTGGCGCGGGCACGCGGACTGGAACTGTTCAATCTGAAGGACAGCGAGTGGGGCGTCAATGTGCAGCCCTACTCGGGATCGCCCGCGAACCTGGCCGTCTACACGGGCGTGCTGCGTCCACACGATCGTATTATGGGGCTGGATCTGCCCGATGGCGGGCACTTGACGCACGGCTTCTTCACGCCCACCAAGAAGATCTCGGCCACGTCCATCTTCTTCGAGAGCATGCCCTACAAGGTGAACCCGGAGACGGGCCTGATTGACTACGACAAGCTGGCGGAGGCGGCGCGCACGTTCCGCCCCCAGATTATCATAGCCGGCATCTCGTGCTACTCACGTCTGCTCGACTACGAGCGCTTCCGCAAGATCTGCGACGAGGTCGGCGCCTATCTGATGGCCGACATGGCGCACGTGGCCGGCCTGGTTGCCGCCGAGCAGATTCCCTCGCCGTTCGAGTTCGCCGACATCGTGACGACGACGACGCACAAGACGCTGCGCGGGCCGCGCGCCGGCGTCATCTTCTTCCGCAAGGGCGTGCGCAGCACCAAGGCCAACGGCGAGAAGGTCCTCTACGACCTGGAGGATCGCATCAACCAGGCCGTGTTCCCAGCGCTGCAGGGTGGGCCGCACAACAATGCGATTGCTGGCATCGCCACCGCCTTCAAGCAGGCCAAGTCGCCGGAGTTTAAGGCCTACCAGACGCAGGTCATCAAGAATGCCAAGGCACTGTGCAAGGGTCTCATCGATCTGGGCTACACGGTGGCCACCGGCGGCACCGATGTCCATCTCGTCCTGGTGGACGTGCGCAAGACGGGCATGACCGGCTCCAAGGCCGAGCTGGTGCTCGAGGAGGTGGGCATCGCGTGCAACAAGAACACCGTACCCGGCGACAAGTCCGCCATGAATCCGTCCGGCATACGCCTGGGCACCCCGGCCCTGACCACGCGCGGCCTGCTCGAGAAGGACATCGAGCAGGTGGTCGCCTTCATCGATGCCGCGCTCAAGATCGGCTCCGAGGCCGCCAAGGCCACGGCCAGCCCCAAGCTGGTGGACTTCACCAAGACCCTGGCCGAGAACGCCAGCATCAAGCAGCAGCTGGAGGAGCTCCACAAGTGCGTCATCAAGTTCAGCACCACCTTCCCCCTGCCCGGCCACGAGCTGCTCTAATTGGCTGCCAACTATATTTCTCATGCTCGTCAAAATGTTTCCAAATCCTGCGTTTATCCACGGCTTGCCCCCTAGATACATATAGCTTATCGTGTCCAGACGCCACAGTTCAGTTAAGATAATAAAAATCAACTATAAATATTGTTTTTTTAATCAAATGCGTTTCCTTTCCACGCGTTTCTGATTAACCGGAAACGGTTTTTTTTTCATTTCCCATTTGAAGTTCCTTAACTAAGACTAACATTTAGCTATAGCGAAGATATATTTAAAAGTCTTGTAAAACTCTGTATAATAATATTAAATTCTTTATATAAAAAACAATGCACGTTTACATCTGCTTAGGAAATAGTGAATAAATAAGAGAACATACAATTTCGATACAAAATATTATTAAACACAATTGAAATACTGTTCCGAATTCCGTTTTCTCTATAAGCTCTGTTTGTTAACCTTTGAAACGCATAGATATTACATTTATTTTTTGTTTTTGCTTTTGATAATAAAAAGGAAATTAAATTTGATTCAATTCTGTTTTTTCATGAGTTGAAAGCGAATGGAAATGAAATGTTTGAAACGAATGGAAATGGAATTTGTTTGCTTGTGAAATGCATGGAAATGAACAGATATTGGGTTTGGGTTTAATTTTGATTTTGATAATACATCAGATTAGCATATGTTTTTGATCTAAGAACGAAACAGTTGGAAATGGGATTTGTTCGTTTTGTGAAAATGTAAATGATTTGGTTTTTGGATTTTGGAAATGCAACTGATTTACTTATACTGATTTGGAAATGAAATGGAACTAAAAATTGGGGCATAATTATTGTTACTTTTGAAACAAATGGAAATGAGATTTGTTCGTTTTGTGATATGCAAAGGATTTAGCTTTTACTTGAGGAAATGCAAATGATTTACGTTTGGAAATGAAATGGAGCTACAAATTGAGTCAAAATTGAGTGTTTATGCTTTTGAAACGATTGGAACTGAAATTAGTTCGTTTATGAAACGCATGAAAATGAAATTAAATTTGATTTGCTTTTAAAAATGAATGGACCTCAGAATTGCTTCTCTTTTTGCCTTTCAAACGAATGGAATTGGAATTTCTAGACAGCAGAAATATTCTATATATTTTTGCCTTTGTTATGAAACAAATAAAAATTGTTGAAAATTCAAGAAATTTGCCCTTGAAATGAATGAAAATGGAATTAAGTTAGAATTGCTTTCAAAAATGAAATGGAACAATATTTTTTGCTTTTAAAAATGAGAATTGTTGAAAATTTAAGACATTTGCCTTTAAAACGAATGAATATTAAATTGATTTAAAATTTAATTTAAAAATGAAATGGAACAATAAATTATACTTTTTGCTTTTGAAACGAACGGAAATGAAATTCATTAATATTTACTTTCGCTTTGGATAGGACTAGAAATAAAATGAGTTTACTTCGAGGCAGAAAGCCAGACGAAACATTAGAATCACTTGAAGCTTATAAATTTTTGTAAAATAAAATATAAATTAGCTCAAATTTGACACAAGGTACACGAAACAGTATTTACAATGGCTTAGATAATTCAGTTATCTAGATAAAATTTCAAGAAATACGACAAATTTGCAATGCCTAGCCTAGGTTGTTACATATCAAATAGATCTTATATATATATATATTACAGGTCTCGCACTCTCTCTCTCACACTCTCTCTCCCTCTCTCACTCTCCCGCCCTCCTTTGACCTTAGCTCATTTGCTGATCCGGAAAGTCGATTTTGGTCAGCTCCTTGCTGAGACGCGCATCCCGATGGAAGCGCGAGTTGTGCGTGGACAGGGACCACTTGGTCTTGAAGTTCTTCATGCAGATGAAGCACTCGTGCTCCTTGCTCTGGATCTCCGAGTGGCGCGACGCGATGTGGCGCCGCAGCGCGTTCATCGACTGCAGCCGCCGCTTGCAGAAGCTGCAGATGAGCGCCACGCCAGCCGGGGCGCTCTCCTCCACCGTGGCCACAGCTAAAACAAGACAAGAAAAGAAAAACATTTAACAAAGGAAAAGGAAAATCCTCAATTACTTGTGGTTAAAAAAAGAGTTTGGCTTTTAAGCTGGAAATACGTATAGTTCTTGGCTTTTATTGTGTATATTTCATTTCGAGAGTTTTTCTTTTTTCTTTCTTTTCTCTTATCAAAAGGAGACGAAAATGTTTCTTTTTTTTTTTAATATATATATAGATCTATATATATTTACTTATATACATGCATATTTGGTTCGCTTCACATTTTACTTTTATTTTATAACACGAGACACAAAAATTTCAAATGTTTTGTTTTTCGGGTTTTCTTTTTGGTTTTTACATAGAAATCGTTTGCTACCCTTGCAGAGGCAGTTGGTATAAAGTATTCTCCTTCTATATTATATTCAAATGATCGAATCTAGTGCCTGTCAAACTGTTGTTCCATTCCGTTCTGTTGCAGTTGAGTTTTTCGGGGGCGTGGCAGCAAGATGCATGTATTAGGTTTCAGTGTTTAATTCAGTATTTCATTCAGGCAAGCAAAGTTAGGATGTGGTGTTCCATTCCATTTTGTTCCAATGAATATTACTTGTGGTGTTAGGCAGTTGGCTGGATATGGAACTGTTTTACACTGCAGCATGAGTCAGTTTTGCTCAAGAGTTTGATTTCCCAGCGTTCCAGCTGTAACTTTCTGCTCTTACTCCTTATCATGCTTAGCTTTCGCTCTCTGAACTGTCACACTCTATGATTTCTACTTATCACGCGTCTGTTTCATTGCCATTTTATTCCACTTCCCTATTTGCCCACACAGAGCATCTTCCAGGCAAAACGACTGTTCCATTCCATTGCATTCCTCAAGTTAAAGCTAAAACGACAGCTGACTGTGGCTGTCCTTCATAAGATATTGTAAAAAACTTCTATCGCATATAAAAAACTACAATGAATTTGTATTTGATTTTGTTCATGAACTCGAAATTTAGTTAGCTATATATATACTCTATATATATTAAACATATGTCTGGCAATTCTGCAAGGGTATACGGACTTCGGCTGGCCGAAGAGAGCCTCGCCTCGCCTCGCCTCGTTAGCTATTACAATAAATCTCTCTTTGCTTTACAAGTTTAATATATCTGATCTGACATCAAAAATTGTTTGTAATCGATACGATATACATATATATATATATATATATATATATATATATATATATACTATATAATACGTATGTGTTTAGCCTTTCAATTAACTAGGTATATATATATATATATCTTGATCGTGATCTTGATCTTGATCTTGATCTTTATCTTTAGCATGTGTGTGGGAATTTGATCTTTCAATTAACTATATTTTGTGGTTTTTGCTTTCAATATTTATATTTAAATACGAGACTTAGTGTAAAATAAACTAGAATATACAAGGAGGATATATATATATGAATATTTTTCCCTTTTGTTTGTACAACTTGAGCAAATAAAACATATACGTTGACTGTGTTTGCCTGGGGAACTGTCAGCCTGCTCTCTGGCTTTGGTTCGCAACTTAGTCTAGAATAAGCGCTATATAAGTATGTACAGTTATGTGACTTAACTTGGCTAACTAATTAACTAAAATACATAAATTAATTTCAATTTTATAGATTTGCTTCAATTCATCAGGAATCAGGAATACACATAGAAATTTATATATCTGCTTGACAAGGATCGACATAAACGTGTTGATAGATATTACCACATATATATATATATATATATATATCTCAAATTATATATGTTATATACATAGCTAAGACAGATCTGTTGCAGCACTATATATACATATGGATATAGATATATAGATATATATATATATACATATATATATGGGTGCTAGAACAGTTCGCATCTTTTGATTTTGCTTTTAACTTTTGGTCTTATGCTAAACAACTTGGACAAAGTAAGTGCTAATGACTGGAAAAGTGTTTAAACATTATCTTTTTGCTTTTGCCTCTGCTTCTTCTTCTTTAAGGTTTTCGTTTTGGTGCCACAAATGTCTTTCGTTTCAGCATTTGCTTTTCCCTCTAATGGACGTAATTTTCTATATCTTGCTCTCTCTCTCTCTCACACACACATACGCTCTCTCTCTGTCTCTGTCTGTGCCGTGGGCGCTGCTCAATTGACGCCGTGCTGCACCTGAAAGATCGTCCATCAGTTCTCCGTTTTAATGGCCACCTTCTGCTCGTGGGAGATGCGTATGTGCTCGCGCAGGCTGTATTTGTTCTTGAAATTCTTATTGCAGAGATCGCATTTGCGCGGCGGTTGGGGCGTGTGTTGGGTGCGAATATGTCTCCAAAGATTCACCGTGGTAATAACCATTTTGCAAAATTGACATTCTGTCCACTTATTATTGGGTGAATCTAAAAATATACAGAGAAATAGGACACAATTAGGACACAATTAGCCAGCGACTCGCCACTCTTCATGACATTTTCTACTATATTTTCGGATTTTGACCCACACACAAAGGCATATAAATTTATATAGAGAGAGACAAACACTTTGGAGACATATTCGACGCCAAGAACAAAAAAATAAAACAGCAACACAACAGAAGAAGAATGCTTACAAACAACAATTAAGAAAGTTACAATAATATTTCCCATTCCCAGCACAATATATATATATATTTAGGTAAATAAAAATAAATAAAAAGTAAAGAAATTATAATAGGTAAGCTGCTAAAAATATAAAAACAAATAAGCATGCTAAGATAATACTCAAAAAACTTCACTTTATCTTGAGCAACATGAGCAACTTGAGTCATAAACTAGTTGAGAATTATAAGCTGTCAGCTAAGTTGTCTATTTATAGCACTACGCATAATATTAACGGTATATTTAAAGAGTCTAAAACACTATCATTAGATGATTAGGCTTACTGATTCAAGACATTATATTATTTGTAAAGCTTTGAGCGAGCGTCTACTATAGAGACTCATTATGGCTGGCATTTAACAGATCTTACTGCATTATCATAGTTACATGACTCTATTAACTAAACATATAGCTAAAGTTACAGAATTATTGAGAGACGCATTTTATATACAAAGGCATATTTGATATTAGATGAAACTGCAACTAAAATTGTTCATATAATGTTTACTTGAATCATTAGATGGAATCTTTAAATGAATCATTAGATGGAATATTATGGAACTACTATAGACACTCCATATAGATGACATACACCCGATTTACTGCATTCCTACAGTTACATGACTCTATTAATAAAAGATATAGCTAAACATACAGAGTTTGTGCAGATTCTCTATATGAATTTTATAGAGACTCATTATGAATGACATCTAATAGATCTGACTGCATTACTATAGTTATATAACTGTATTATAGCTAAAGTTACAGCATTAAGGAGACTTCATACAGAATTTGTGTAGATTTTCTATATGAATTTGTAATACAAATTATATAACATTGTTATAGAGACTCATTATGAATGACATCTAATAGATCTGACTGCATTAAGGAGACTTTATACACAAGTTTTATATTCAAAGGCTCTCGTTATAGACGATATAGGAAAGATCCTACTGCATTACTATAGTTGCATAACTCTATTAATAAAAGATATAGCTAAACATACAGAATTTGTGTAGATTTATGAATGACATCTAATAGATCTGTCTGGATTACTATAGTTACATGACTTTCTTGCAGCATTATGTAGACGACTTTCTGTACGAGTTTTGTATACA
Organism: Drosophila pegasa; assembly: GCA_035046225.1. Classification (NCBI taxonomy): domain Eukaryota; kingdom Metazoa; phylum Arthropoda; class Insecta; order Diptera; family Drosophilidae; genus Drosophila; species Drosophila pegasa. The sequence continues at coordinate 562,629 of JAWNOD010000063.1, forward strand.
AACGCATATATAGTCTTGTTATAGATAGCATATAACAGATCTTACTGCATTATTATAGTTACATGACTCTATTAACTAAACATATATAATTATTAAGAGACTTTCTATAGGAATTTGATATACAAAGACATATTTGATCTATAACAAAAAGGTATCTGTTCTAAAACATAAATCTCTCATCTGCTAAGCTTACGCCGTAACACTCTTAGATATAGTTTGCTCGCTTACCATTCGTGCCGCTGGCTTTGCTGTCCGTTTTCACGGGCGTCACGTTGACGGTGGTTGTGGCGCCTGTCGTCGCAGCGCTGGGATCCTCGAGCACCGCCTGGCCGGTGGCTGTGGCCGTCGCGCCGCTCGCTGTGCCCAGCAGGCGAGCTGTAGGCAAAAAAGAATTTCAGTTTAGTTTCACTACTCACTATTACTAGTACTCACTCATCTCGATGGCTATTTCGGCATTATCGGGATCCGCTTGATACTTCTCCTCGATCTCGGACTCCGTCAGAATCTCGTATTCGGATGAGTATTGGGCGACAGTCTGGGCGGCCGCTGTCGTTGCATCCTGCGACGTTTGCGGCGTCGCGCCATCCGACAGTCGATCGTCCACCTCGCTGACTATATAATCGGGTATATCCATTTTGACGGGGCCGCGCAAAAATGTCATCTCAGCAGCTGTAGGAATCAAATGAAATCAAATTAGTAAGCTGAATCAATTAAAGTTGACTAAATCTAGAGGCTTTAACTGTGAACTTAGCTAGATATGCAGTTTAAGGATTAGACTAGTAGGATTAGCTTATATAATAGGTTGTTATATGGTTATATAGGTCGAATAGAAACGATTTTCTATAGCTATTGATAAAGTGATACGGGCATGCCAATAGATAGATGCATAGATCTAGCTTAGCTTGATCTTCAAGATCCTATTCATCATTTTCTGTATAAGAACTTGAACCTTAGCTTGCGTCTGTCTACCAATAACATTCTTATACTATAGTTAAAGTGATATTACGAGCATATCTATGAATAGATCAATATTTCTGATTCATCTTCTTCCATAACAATCGATCCAAAGATCTAATTTAGTTTCTTTCTGATTTAGCTTCACTTCAAGATCTTACAAATTATTTTCTATATGAGAACTTAAGCGTTAGCTTGAGTCTATCAATAACATCCATATGATAGAGTAATCAAACAACTGTTATGGATAATATACAACTAAAATGAATAAGTAGATAGATCTACTTCTTACTTACTTACTTCTCTTACTTCTTCACTAACAAGTTGCTTTCCGATAATCTTGCTTAGCTTCTTCGATAACACATGGGCTTAGTTTCGCTTCAATATCTTAAGAATCATTTTCTGTGTAAGAGCTAGGACTGACTGGCTTAGCTTCTTCGATAGCAATCGATCTATAATTCTGGTTTAGTTTCTTGAATAACAAATTCCGTTAGCTTCTCTTCAAGATCATACGGATTTTCTTGTATATAAGAGCTTATCCTAAGTTTGAGTCTAGCAATAAAATTTATATGATATAGTAATTAGATAAAGATAAAGTACTACTATGATCATATCAATCATATCATAGATAGCTCAGGCCTAGCTTCTTCAATAACACATGGGCTTAGCTTCTCGAATTCTTTGTCATAAAGCAACTTAAGACTTAGCTTGAGCCAACTATAGCATTAATTATGATATAGTAATCATGATATAGTAATCAGATTAGAAGTTGTTGGGCTTTAGAGCCCAACTTCAGAGGCATAGATGCACACAATGATGACAGATATATGCTATTGCAATCTGATACGGCAGACAATAATAGATAGGCTGGGACGTGTGGCCTCTACAGAGAGTTGAACTAAGATAAAGATAAAGTTAGTTCTACAATTGAGTAGCTAGAGATAGATTTGGCTTAATATCAAAGCGATTGCCTTTAGTGTTAACGCTGATACTTAAACCTGCGCAATATCCATATGTATCTTATATATAAATCTCTATATATCTCATATATGAATCTTCTATCTATTCAATCTATCAATATATCATATATAAATCTGCGCACTATCCATATGTATCTTATATATAAATCTCTATATATCTCATATATACATAACATATAAACCTGTATATCTCATATATAACTCTTCGCACAAGCTATCAATATCTCATATATGAATCTGCGCACTATCTATAGATACACTCATATATAAATCTATATACATCTCAGATATATATAATATATAAGCCTATATATATCATATATAACTCTTGGCACAATCTATCAATATCTCATTTATGAATCTGCGCACTATCCATATGTATCTTATATATAAATCTCTATATATATAATATATAAACCTATATATTTCATATATAAATCTTTCCACAATCAATCAATATCTTATATATGAATCTTCGCACTATCCATATGTATCTCATATATAAATCTATATACATCTCAGATATATATAATATATAAAACTTAATGTCTCATATATAAGTATACGCACAATCTACATATATCTCATATATATACATCTCATATCAATCTATATATCCTCTCATATATAAATCTCTTAGCTTTCTCGCCTCAGTTCCCTTGACTCCGCTTACTTTTCACAATGGTCTGTTCGTCCTTGACGGCATAGTCGACCGTTTCGGTGGTGTAGATGTTGTCATCATCGTCGGAGAAGGTGATCTTTCGTTTCTTGACGGTGTTCGCCGCTGGCAGCGACACCGTATTGGTGATGGTCAGGTGCTGCGCCTGCGCTGCGGCCTGCTGTGTATGCTGCTGCTGCTGCTGCTGTTGTTGTTGTTGCTGCTGCTGCTGGGGCGGCGCTGCCTGCACTTGAATGTGCTGCATCTGCGTGCTTTGTACATGATGATGCTGCTGTTGCTGCTGCTGCTGCTGTTGTTGCTGCTGTTGCTGCTGTTGTTGCTGCTGCTGCTGTTGGGTTTGCTGCACCTGCAGCTGAGCAGCGGCAGCCGCAGCCGCAGCAGCAGCCACCTGCGTTTGTACTTGCGTCGCCGTTGCCGTTGCCTGCAACAGCGTGGCCGTTGGTATTTCGATCGTTTGAGTGTTGCCGGCAACAGTCACCTGCTGCTGCTGCTGATGTTGCTGCTGCTGTTGCTCATTGACGGCGCGTATTGTGCTGGGTATCGTTTTGATGAGCTTGTGCTCGCTGATGAGCGGCACCACCGGCATTTGGGGCTTCTCCTTCTCCTCGGCGGTGAGGCCCTGCACGGCAAGCAGCTCGGCAGTTTGTAGAAAGGACTGCAGCGCCTCCTGCTGCACGTTCACCTCGCCCTGGACACAGAGAGAGAGAGAGTGGGTTAGAGGTGCGTTAATTGGTTGACCCGCTAGAGCCGCTCACCTGGTACATAAACTCGACTATGGAATTGAGATCTTCGAATTTGATAAACTTAAATATAATGACTGGGTGCGGATGCGGGTTCTCCTTGAATATCTCCTTGAAGTAGGACGAGCAGGAGCTGAGCACCACCTTGTGCGCCTTGATCCGGCGCCCGTCCACGCACAGGCTGACGTCGACGAAGTCATCGTTCAGCCGATGGTTGTCCAGCGAGTAGGTCAAGTGGCGCAGATAGTTGTTCCAGCGCAGCGAGTACTGCTGTGTGGTGGCCATCGCCGGGATCAACTGTGTCTATGGCGATGTCTATGTCTGTGTCTTTCCCGCCCCCCAAAGTGAATGCGCCTGCCGCTGCCGCTGCCGTCGTCGCCGTCGTCGTCGTCGTCGTCGTCGCCGTCGCTGCCTAATCCAATTAACCCGCTGAAACTAATGCGCGTTCTCTCAAAAGAATGGCAGCAATGAGTTGCTTAAGCCAATCACACTCTTTTGCTTTTGTTACTCAGCGTTCGCCAATTCAAAAAGGGTTTTGTTGTTGTTTGTGGCTTTTGGCGTTTGTTTATTTTCAGTGTATTTTAGCAGCTAATTGCGGAAAAAGACGCCAGCGCAGAGCGTTGGGCAGCGTTCTGGTACAGCACGCCGAATTGTGCCTGCTCACACAGTCGATTGAGGTTCACGCATTTCGCACTGGGCATTTATTTATTTATTTATCTATTCGCGTTTTGTAGGTATTCATTTTTCAATATTTTCTCACTTTTTTTCACGGCAAAATTAGTTGGTTTTTGGCAAACGCGTATGTTATTGTGGCATTATGTTATACTCAAAATGTGTCTGTTATCGATGGACTATCGATAACACGCCACTGTACAGCTAACAGCGGCGGCAGCTGTTAACCGGCGGCTGCAGCTGTTAAGCGGCGGCATCGCACATGAACGCCAGATGGCGCTAGCTCAACTGTAGATTCAAAGTTAAAATCGAACTTTTTATACCCTGAGCCCATTGAAAATGGGAAATGAGGGTATAATAGTTTTGTTACATGTATGTAACAGGTAGAAGGAGGCGTGGCAGACTCCATAAAATATATATATTCTTGATCAGGACAATAAGGGAAGTGGATTTAGCCCTGTCCGTCAGTCCGTCCGTCCGTCTGTCCGTCTGTCCGTATGTTTGAACGTGCCGATTTCAGCTTCTATAAGAGCTAGAGGCTTGAAAATGTTGTTGTAGGTGCGTGTCTAGCACGCGCAGATAAAGATTATTTAAAAAAATCGATAACTATCCCCAATAAATTGTTATCAATTAAAAACAAAAACGAAATTCAGTTAAAAAAATATATCTCGCCCATATTTTAAGCTAGAGACACCAAATTTTATATTTAGCTTTATATGTATTTTATGCAATTTTGAATTTTGTTATATTTTGGATACCGGCCTTAAATTCCCCCAAATTCTATGAAAAGCACAGATTCGACGGGGCTCAGGGTATTCCCTAGCCGGTCACGCCCGACTAGAGTTTTCTTACTAGTTTGTTTTATTTTTTAAAAGACTCATAAAACAAGGACAAAAATAATTCATTTAAAGTTAAAATCGATTTTCCTTTTTATTTTACTTTATTTATTTATTTTTAATTTTTTACCAGACCCATAAGACTAAGAAAAACACGTTTCTGGTGAGAGTAAATACAAAAAAAAAAAACACAAATATTCTAGGGGGCAATTGCTGGCGTCCTAGGACGCGAACATTTTCATGGCGCAGCGATAGATGAGACGCAGCAGGAATCCATAGACGATGGCCCGCAACAAGTAGTCCAGCACGTAGAAGATCTTGATGCGGAAGCGCGCCTTCTCGCTGCTTTCGGGACTCTCGTTCAGCAGGAACTCCTTGGCGCCGCGTATGCCATTCTGAAAGAAGTCCACGTAGTTGACGTTCAAGTTGTGGATGAAGCCAAAGGTCGGACTGAAGAGGGGAAAGGCAAATTGAATTAGAAAAACCATCTCGACCTCTCGATGCTCGGCATGCCGCTTACATCTCATCTTTGGGCACGAGATCATGCAGAGCCAGGCATTTATCGTTGGCGAAGTGCCACTCGGTGACGGCGAAGACCCTGAGGGCGCAAAAGGCGGCATAGATGCGGCGCTGCAGCTTCAGGAGGCTGCAAGAGAGAGCGAGAGAGAGGGAGAATGAGGCAAAGGAATAACAGGGATCCCTCGGACAACCGCAGCGCACTTACAAAGGCTTCTCATTGGTGAAACGCAGCACAGTGTCCGCCACGATGGCCAACGCAATGTGCATCGTTATAAACTAGGTCCAAAGAGAGGTAGAGAGAGAGAGAGGTATATAGAGAGATCGAGAGAGAGAGGCAGATATGGTCCACTCACCCGAATGAAGTGCAGCACGGGACAGGGCGTAATGCTGCCGCCTGGCAGCCAAAGCGTATTCTCGAACGGATTCCGCCGTATGTAGCGCTTGCCAATGTCTATCACCTTGCCCATGGTGATGGGCGCGACACTGGCCATGGCGCAGTTGAGCACTTCGACGGGCTTGTCCTTGGGCGGCGGCGTCTTCAGCAATTTGTAGGCGGCGAGGATGAGGCAGCGCACGACCACGTCGGCGGTCACGAAGTCGGCCACGATGTAGGGATTGCAGTTCTGGGAGCGCAAGATGCCGACGCCACAGGCGACCAGCATGCCGATGGGTCCGTTGAAGTTGTCCGCCCAACCGGGCACGGGCTCCTCCAGCGTCGAGATGACTGTGGGACGGGCAGGTGCAGAGAGAGAGAGAGAGAGAGGGAGGGGGAGCGGGAGCGGGAGCGGGAGAATGGGATATACAGAGGGAGGTACAAAGGGAGAGGGAGGTACAAAGGAAGAGGGAGGTACAGAGAGATAGAGGTACAGAGGGAGAGAGGGAGGTACAGAGAGAGAGGGGTACAGAGAGGGAGGGGTACAGAGAGAGAGGGAGGGAGGTACAGAGAGAGAGAGAGAGAGAGAGGGAGGTACAGAGAGAGAGAGAGAGAGAGGTACAGAGAGAGAGAGAGAGGGAGGTACAGAGAGAGAGAGAGAGAGGTACAGAGAGAGAGAGAGGGAGGTACAGAGAGAGAGAGAGAGAGGTACAGAGAGAGAGAGAGGGAGGTACAGAGAGAGAGGGGTACAAAGATAGAGAGAGGGGTACACAGAGAGAGAGGGAGGTACATAGGGAGGTAGGTACATTGGGGAGGGAGTCAGATGGAGGGAGGATGATTAGAGAGCGATATAGGAAAGGAGATATAGGGAAAGGTAGGAAGGGAGAGATAGGGAAAGGCAGGAAGGGAGAGGTATGGAAGGAGCAATAGGGAGAGAGTGAAGGAGAGAGTGAGGAGGAGAGTGAGGAGGAGAGTGTGTGAGAGAGAGAGAGGGAGAGAGTGTGGGAGAGGGTATATAATTATATACATATATTCGATCACATTATGAACATGAAACTTTCCAGAAGCTATACTAAAATAAACATGCTAGCCGCACTTCCGACAGGTCGGAGGAATTGCCGAGGGACGAAAGGCCTAAAGAGTCTTATCAGGCAATAGCAGACGCATTTCTGTTAGCCTAGACCCTGACTAGACTTCGTAGTCACTTACCGATTGAGGGCCTGAATATGAGTATGGGTAGCTGATCTTTATAGTCATTGACCACATGCTCGCCCAGGCTTTTGGTGAAGGTATACGTGTTTGGCTGGAAGCCGCCGTACCTAGGCGAAGGAGAAGGAAAGTGAGTGAGGCCGAAGAGACAGAGAGAGTCGGAAAGACGATGTCAGCTAAAGCCCATGTCGACCTACTTCATATTGAAAATTTCTAGAGTTTCCTCATCCAAGTTCTCCGCCAGCTTGATGGACTTGCGCCAGTCCGCATAGGGCGGATAGATGCGCTCATCGATGTCGATGACCGTGGGGTTCGAGTAGGTGGTGGAGACGTGAATGAAGGCCTTCAGCTGCTTCCACTGCAGGGCCAGTTTGATCAGCTCGTGGGTGCCCCGGGTATTCAGCAGTATGGCGTCTTTCAGTTTATCATCGAAGCTGGAAAAATCGCAGATATAATCACATGGACTGACTGAGGGCTGAGGGCCCTCCGGCACCGACACCGGCACCGGCACCGGCAGCGGTACCGGCACCTTCACCTACCGCACAGAGGCAGCCGAGTGAAAGACCATAGTGACATTCTGGAGCTTGGCCAGGTCCGTTTCGCTGATGCCCAGGCCCAGCAGCATGCAGTCCCCGGCAATGGGCACCACCTTCGATATGGTCTGGGGCTGCTCGTGGCGCAGGCGATTGAAGAGCTTCGTGCTCATCATGTCCGCCAGCCGCTTCTCGATGGGGACTCCCTTCTTCGGACGCAACAACACATAGACCTTACTCAGCGTCGAACACGAGCGCAGCAGCTTCTCGATCAGCGCCTTGCCAAGGAAGCCTTAATGGAGAGAATCAATATACCCGATATACGTATATGTATATATATATATAGATATTTTTGGTAGAACTTCGCCTACCCGTGCCGCCGGTCACAAAGATTTCCTGATCCTTAAACGCAGCTAAAACCGACATTTTGTTGCGCACGAATCGCTGGCCAAACGGAATCTGATAAACTGATCGGCGCTTCGGATCGACAGTGCCTGGACTGCGTTCGCCACTATGCAAATCGCCCTCGCTTGGGGCAGCGTGTCAATTTGCTGAATATTCAACTGAAGACGAAATCAAAGTAAAATATATCCGTCCAGGTCGGACCCCTCAAATACATTATAAAAAGTATCCACTCGCCTTGATGTAAATACCATTAACATAGTCGGGTGACTGACTCGATTAACTAATTTTTGTTTTCTAGCATTGTTCCCGAGTTCTTAGGACTTAGTTGTTGACAATTTGTATACCTTGAACCCATTGAAAATCGGAATTCAGGGTCTTGTGAAATGTATGTAACAAACGGAAGAACGCGTGGCCCACCCCGTAAGGTATATATATTCTTGATCAGGGAGGTAAAGTGACTTGATAAAGCCGATCTTTATTATATTAATATAATTAAGCTTCTGTTATAGCAAGCTATGTGCATCCCAAATTTTACTTTTACATAGTTCCTGAGTTCTCACAGTTGGCAAATTATTAGTTGTTTATTTTTCTTTATTTTCTCCTTATACTTTAACTTCTGTTATAGCAAGCTATGTGCATCCCAAATTTCAGTTGTCTAGCTTGCATAGTTCCTGAGTTCTCACAGTTGGTAAATTATTAGTTGTTTATTTTTTATTTTTCTTTATTTTCTCCTTATAATTTAACTTCTGTTATAGCTTGCTATGTGCATCCCAAATTTCAGTAGTCTAGCTTGCATAGTTCCTGAGTTCTCACAGTTGGTAAATTATTAGTTGTTTATTTTTTTATTTTTCTTTATTTTCTCCTTATACTTTAACTTCTGTTATAGCAAGCTATGTACATCCCAAATTTCAGTTGTCTAGCTTGCATAGTTCCTGAGTTCTCACAGTTGGTATATTATTAGTTGTTTATTTTTTATTTTTCTTTATTTTCTCCTTATACTTTAACTTCTGTTATAGCTAGCTATGTGCATCCCGAATTTCAGTAGTCTAGCTTGCATAGTTCCTGAGTTTCTAGAGTTGATATCTTGTTTTTTTTTTTCGTGAATTCAACGTGAAGTGCTGCAATTTTGCAAAGTTTCTCAATGAAATGACGCTGTGTTGGCTTACGACTAGTCGCACACCCAATTTCGTGCTTCTAACTCTTATAGTTCTCGAGTTCCAAGAGACTAACGGGGCTCGAAGAATGTAGAATATGTTAGATTGTTACATTTGTGATCTGAATTCACGTGAAAGAGGCATATAATATTATAAATATATATATATATGATAGTATATATATATATGGTGTATATACAATACAGTCTTCATAGTGCAATGCACTGTAAGAGTGTGTGTGTGTGTGCTTGTGTGATGGAGCCTTTCACTGGGAACTGTGTATAGTCGATGCAGCTAATTCTATAAATAATTTGACACGATATCGCGGCGAACAGAAACAGGCTCAACTATTTTTACAACTGGTCCAAGTGATAACGGTAAACCAAATTTGATATGCCGCGATCACTCAAAAAAAGAAGAAGGCCGAAGAATGGAAATTACCATTTGCAGTTAGGAGAGTCTTCCATAGTTAGGCAAATGTGGCACAAAATCAATTTATAAAACCAAAAGCATTAAAAAAACAAAAATAAAAAAAAAATAGAAGCAAAGCTTTCAGAACGATGCCAACAAATTGTGATAGCGGTTAGAAACGGAACTTTAATCACGGCGAGATGGGTCCGCTCGCTCGTTTGCCTTTGTGTTCGCATTGCAAGTTTAAGGTCATTAACATAAACATATATCTGTGTGCATGTGTGTGTGTGTGTGTGTTCCAATGCCAACTGCATTTGGAGAGCGAGAGAACGCAAGCTTAAACCAGCTGTGCGTGCATGCATGCAGAAGAGAAACGAAAGTTTGCCAAGTTCGCTGACCCCCTCGCACTTACAACGGCAATATAGTATACATATGCACACGTGCAGACACACTTACGTATGCACATGTACGCATGTAAAAGAGAATACAATTTTCATTTGCATTACACAATTTAATTAACATTTTTAGGCGTAAACTTATAGTCATTCAATACGCATGCAATTAGATAATACAAAAAAATATCATATATATAAGTACATATATATATATATAGTATATATCAAATATATATATAAAATTTCAAAGGAGCCGTGCAGCAAGAGAAGCACACAGAGCGCGCAACTGGCTCTCGCGCGACTAACTTCCCCAGCATCGATGTGCGAGTGTGTGTGTGTGGAGAGTATGAGTCTGCGTGTGTGTGCGTGTATTAATGCATTTGCCGGCCGGCAAAGCCAAAGGAGAGTTTAGAGCGAGAGAGCGAGGTGAAGTGACGTGAGGTGAAGTCAGTGCGAGAGCAAGCGTAGTTTGAGTGGAGAGAGAGAGGGGAGAGGAGGCAAAAAGTAACAGAAAACAGAGTTGGTTAAGTTTTTTTTCCATCATATTTTTGTTTCACTTTGTTGTTTATAATTACATCATAATTAAAAAATAATACATAAGGTTGTGTTTGAAATTTTACAAAACTCTTTTAGTGTTGTTTTTGTGTTTTGCATACTTTGTGTGTTGTGTCTTTTATTTGCTTCTTTTCATTTCTTTTCTTTTTTTTATGTTTGAAGGGGAATATTTTTTAGCCGCTTTTCTGCTGCTGCTGCTGCTTCTTCTTCTGCCGCGCAGGGAGTGTACGCATGTGTGTGTTGGTGTTGGTGTGTGTATGTGTGTGTCGCGTTGAAGTCGTGGATTTTTGTTGTTTTAGAAGTGGAATGGCATAGAGAATATGTTGCTGTTGTTGTTGTTGTTCTCAATTTGTTGTTATATTAAAAGGTATATTAAAAAAAAAAAAAACAAAAAATATGCATTTATCATATATCTCATGTGAAATAAATTAAATTAATGCTAGAACACAACAAGACGACGACGAAGATGATGCGTGAATATAACATAGCGTGCAGCTCCACATAGAAGTTGTTGTTGCCACTCCACTCGCTGCTCCTGCTCCTCCTCCCCTGCTGCCGCTGCCGCTGCCACTGCTTAGAAGCACTTGCGGTGCACAATGGATGGGCCAGACTCATCGTACTCCTGCTTGGAGATCCACATCTGCTGGAAGGTGGAGAGCGATGCCAAGATGGAGCCACCGATCCATACGGAGTATTTGCGCTCCGGTGGGGCAATGATCTTGATCTTCATGGTGGATGGGGCCAAGGCGGTGATCTCCTTCTGCATGCGGTCGGCGATGCCCGGGTACATGGTGGTGCCACCGGACAGCACTGTGTTGGCGTACAGATCCTTACGGATGTCCACGTCGCACTTCATGATCGAGTTGTAGGTGGTCTCGTGGATGCCGCACGCCTCCATGCCCAGGAACGAGGGCTGGAACAGGGCCTCGGGGCAGCGGAAGCGCTCATTGCCGATGGTAATGACCTGGCCGTCGGGAAGCTCATAGGACTTCTCCAGGGAGGAGCTGGAGGCGGCGGTGGCCATCTCCTGCTCGAAGTCGAGAGCCACATAGCAGAGCTTCTCCTTGATGTCACGCACAATTTCACGCTCGGCAGTGGTGGTGAAAGAGTAGCCACGCTCAGTGAGGATCTTCATCAGATAATCGGTCAGATCGCGACCGGCCAAGTCCAGACGGAGGATGGCATGGGGCAGGGCGTAGCCCTCATAGATGGGCACCGTGTGGGAGACACCATCGCCGGAGTCGAGGACGATACCGGTGGTACGACCGGAGGCGTACAGCGAGAGCACCGCCTGGATGGCCACGTACATGGCGGGTGTGTTGAAGGTCTCGAACATGATCTGTGTCATCTTCTCGCGATTGGCCTTGGGGTTGAGGGGCGCTTCGGTGAGGAGGACGGGGTGCTCCTCGGGTGCCACACGCAGCTCATTGTAGAAGGTGTGATGCCAGATCTTCTCCATATCGTCCCAGTTGGTCACAATACCGTGCTCAATGGGGTACTTCAGGGTGAGGATACCACGTTTGCTCTGTGCCTCATCACCCACATACGAGTCCTTTTGGCCCATGCCGACCATCACGCCCTGATGACGTGGACGGCCCACAATCGATGGGAAGACGGCGCGGGGCGCATCGTCGCCAGCGAAGCCAGCCTTGCACATGCCGGAGCCATTGTCGACAACCAATGCAGCAACTTCTTCGTCACACATTTTGTAAGCTGGAAGAAAACACGAGAAAAAAAAATTAATCAAAATGGCCACCATTCACCACACTCTCTTCATTGAAAAGAGAGCGAGCATATCTGTGTGTGCGTGTGTGTGTGTATCTGCATTTGCTCTCTTCTTTCGGTTGAGTGGCAACACCCTGCACATAAATCAACAACTTGACAAAAAGCTCGAGGGTATAACACCACGGCATATGCCGGTGCCAAGCAAGTTGCCGAAGGAGAGAGCCGCTCTCGCCTGAGCATGCACGCAGATATACATGTGTGTGTGTATACGTAGTCGCATAAAATGGCCGCCATTTGCACAATGAAAAAAAAAATCGGAAAAAAATTCACCACTCAAGCCGGCACCGAATTTTCTTTTTTTATATATTAACTATGTGCATTCAGTTCTGCATTTCTTCATTTGATTTTTGTTTATTACCTTTTTGTTTTATTTAACAACAAACGACGAAAATTGTTTGAAAAAACTGAATTGAAACTTTGCAATTCAAGTTGAAAAATTTGTAAACCACACTTGGTTATTGGTAGGAGGCGACGAGGCAATAGACTGACTAAAATGCAACCGCACCGATTGACTGCCGAAAGAGGAATGAACAAACGACAGAATGCCAGTTACAGCTATTTCAAGCGCTGCTTCGAGCGACGTCGTCGTCGCCGTCGTCGGCGTCGTCGTGATATCTGTGTGAGCGCGCCGCTGCTCTGCCAGCTCGCTCGCACGCAGCGTATGCTGGCGCATGCGTGCGATAGAGAGCGCACGATTAGCGCGCTTGGCTTGCCAACTTTTGTGACCATATATGGTCATGTTTCGAAGCGAATCGTCGTGAAGGAGAGCTGGAAATTATCGCCGCTTTCGCTCTCTCACGCGCTGTAGTGCGGCGACAGCGATAGCGACGACGACGACGGCAACGTCGATGGCAAAGCCAACAACGGTTGACAATGTTGAAGGTTTTCTCCATTTTAGCGGGGCTCATTAAAAAAAACCGGCATTTTTGCATTCAAGAAATGCCGAATAACTTTAATGACGTGATTCTTTGACTATATCGGGCCAACTTGCCTACGTCACTTGCACCGTGGGCAGTAAACACACACACACACATACATGCACACATTGCACAAATATAAAAATATACTAGATAGGAATGTATGTATGTATATACATTTTTGTGCATGTGTGTGTGTGTGTGCAAGTATTTGGCCGTTACTTTTCAAATTGTTCGCCATGAAAGTTAATTGAAGCGTGGGAAAAAAAGAAAGTGTTTGCGAATTGAATTGCAAATAAATGAGAAGAAAAAAATATATAACTGTCACCACTCTTTCTTTGCGCTGCTCTTCTGCTTTTCAACTTTTCGAAATCCGCAAAGGGCACGCCCCAGCACTAGATCTACCATGCACACAGTTACAACTACAGCTGCGACTATGTGTGTGTGTGTGTGCGTGTGCATTGCGTATGCGTGCGTGTGTGTGTGTCTGTGTATGCTCTCTTTGCATTCTTCTTCTGCCAGGCTTCTAGCGCTTACGAAATAAGCTTTTATATCTTATCGATTCACAAATTATTTGTGATAACAAAATTGTTGAGTTCTTCTTGTCGTTGTTGTTGTTGTTGTCTGCTCACAAGCGCGTGACTGTTATTTTTGTTGATATCAAATTTTGTTTTTTTTTTTTTTTTGGCATTTTGATTACGTTTTTCGATTTCAGTCAACATTTTATTGACATTATCTCACATATTCCACAAGCACTTGTATCAAAAAAAATTGATTTGTTTATCAAAAAAAAGATTATATACTATGTATATATATATAGAGTAATCTATGCACGATTTTTGGTGTTTTTTTTTCGATTTTTGTTGAATTTGTTTTTGGGCTGGATTGATGCAGATATACTTACATTTGGTCTGTTTTGATTAAAATTAATTAAATAAATATAAATTAAGTCTTTCGGGTTGGTTTGTGTGTGTGTGTGTCTTTCGTGTAGACGACGCTGGCTGGCTGCTGTAAGCGGTTTTGTGTCGGGAGGTGTATTCCACACTGCACAAGAACTCAAACTGTAATGACATGAAAACTGGTCGCCGTTGGCCGTTTTATAAAGCCCGCGCCGCATCCGTCCATCCCGACCGGCACAGTAACTTAGCGCCTTATCAGCGCCACTTACACACTTCTCCAGCCTGCCGAGCGTTTTACCATATATGGTATGAATTCAATTTTTACCCCGTTGCCGGCGCTGCTGTGTTGGTGTGTGTGTGTGTGTGCGCCTATACATGTCTCTCTGCATACACCACGCGCGTGTATGTGTGTGTGTGTGTGTGCTCGCCTGAGCATGGCTGTGGTGTGTCTGTGTGTGTGTGTGTGCATGTCATATGCTGCTCGCAAAAGAGCATGAAAACAGCATAATTCCCTACGTCGGGTGCGACGGTCAGCAGATTGCGTCATTTCGTCACACGTTTTGCAGTGCTTGTAATGCGATATCTAAACAAACTCAGACACAACTTCAACTTGTTTACAATAAAAGGAATTCTTCATTTTATTTATTTACCAGCACTAGGAATTCACCACATTTGCTGTCCCTCTCTAATAATAAGCATTCTCAAATTACATGCAAAATACAATGCAGCAATGCAGAGTCTTCGTTAGTCGGCCTAATTGGCTAGCTTTAAAGCTCGGTTTATAGCAATAACGGCGCCAGCCAGAGGCAGCTGCCAATTGATGCGTCAACCGCGCGTTTGCGCAAAAGAGACGGAGCCACACTCAGTCATACATACACACACAATTCAACACACACACACACACACGCTCGCGCATACACAGAATTACGCTCGCTCGCTCGCTCATTCACTTGCTGCTGCTGGCGTGCTCAGCGTATTGCTGACTCAACGCTGCGCTGAGTCGCGTTGGGGTTTGTTTTTACTGCTTGTGGAAAAGGTATTTTTAAAAATTGCCTAGTGCCAAGTGATTAAATAATAATTCTTATCACTATTGACAGCTATTTGCAATCTTTCATACGTAGATAAAGGCTGCATACGAGATGTGTAAGCAGGCCCGCCAATTGCAATGCAAAAGCCGCTCTCTCGCTCTCGCTCTCTCTCTCTCTTCTTTTTCTGTGTACCTCTTGCAGCAGTGTTAAAAGTGAAAGAGTGCAGCGCGAGTCAAAGAGGGGAAAGCTGCACAAGATATGCAGCATACATATGTATTGGTGTATGTAAGCATGCATGTATAAGTGTATGCAAGCACGTATAAGAGTATGCAAGCACATACATACATATATGAGCAAGTGTGCGGTCGAGTCTGTGTGCATGTGTGTGTGTGTGTGTTTGTATTAGCTCGAATCGAGCTGAGTTTCTGTAACGGCAATTGCTCATACATGGCTAGCGGTCGCATTCTTCTATGGGCAATCGTGTTTATTTACTATTGCCGGTTGACTAATCATTGTTTAAATAATTGCCTATTTTGAATTAAAATGACGCACAAATAGCTAATAAATATCAAAAGCAAAAACCGCTTTAGCACTCAACAAACACACACACAGATGCACGTGCGCACACACACACACACCCATACATACATAGCAACAATCACGAGCAGCATCACCAAAAAAGTGAGACAGCGCGCGTGCGAGCGAGAGAGGCTTACGCAGGCGTGCTCTCTCGCGAACAGCTTCAAAAAGAAAACAACAAACGTTTTCGTGGTGGGGTGAGGTGAGGTGAGGTGAGGTATGGTGGCCAAAGGAGTGGCAAAAAAAAACTTAAAAAAGTAAATAAATAAAAATGACGTTGCCAGCCCCAACCCCAATCGCAGCTCCATTTGATCACATTGCAATTCTATTTACATATATACACATATACATGTATGTGTGTGTATGTATGTATGCATTCTTGAAGAAATCGAATGCAGCGAGCGCCGCTTGTGGTTGAGCCACCGTTCATGGAATTGTCGACGACGACGGCAGAAGCTCAATTTGATATGGGAGCTGTCGTAATTTCATATTTTCACAGAATAGCTAAAGAAATTCTCATGGTGTTAACAGCTATTCGCTAACGTAAGCATTCGCAGCATTCCAATCAGCTTGTTCTTTGCGCTCTGGTTTCGTAGATTGCCACACAGACACACGCACACACACACACACACATACAGACGGTAAATACCCTACATATTATTAGTCGGCTGTGATGGTTATTTAAATTTATGAAATTTTTAGAAATGAAAGGATATGAAAAAAATATTTATATATATAATAAATATATAAAATAAAAAAAAAATAAAATATATATATATATATATATATATTATTTTTCAATTCGTTTCTTTTTTTTTATTAAGTTACGCAAATTTTCTATGTAGCGCATTTGCCTATGAGCCTCGCCTTCCTTTTCTAACCCTAGCAAAGTGCAGCAAGGCGAATGTAAATAACATATGTATGTATGTATGTGTGTATATATGTATGCTTGTATGCATGTATGCTCGTGCATACACACACATACATATAATTAATTTACAGTTCTTGGAGTTTTGCAATTAGTGTGAAGATACATATGTATGTATGTAGTTATGTATGTATGTATGTGTGTGTAGAGATAGATGAGTTGCGACCTTGTCACTGGCATAGAGGGAGTCAAGGGAGTCGAGTGTGTGTGTGTGTGTGCGTGTGTGTGTGTGTTGTACACACAGCTGGCTTGATTGAAACTAGAAATAATTAAATGGCCAAAAACGGCGATTTGACGTAGCAGATGACTTTGAAATGGCTATGTGTTCACAGACAACAACAACAAGAGCCATGATCAATGACCTTTCTCCAAAAAGTTTGCAGCTCGTCACGTTTTCTACACACACATACAGACAGAGAAAGAGTGAGAGAGAGAGAGAGGCAGGCACGCACGCACGCACACGCAAATGCAAAAGAGCAAGGCAAAGTGGAGAGTGGTGAGTGAAGAGTGGAGAGAGGGAGGGGAGTAGGTGACTGCACTTACATGCACGTCTACACGTGTGTGTGTGTGCACGCATACACGCAGAGAACCTTGCGTCGCGCTTAGACTCGAAGCTGAAGCTCGCGAGTCAAAGCCGCAGTCGCAATCGCAGTCGCAGCCGCTGCCATTGCCAAGGTCATTGAATGAGAAAATTTGTACATTTTTGTTGTTGCTGCAATTAATTTGGCGTTTTACGCGCGTATTTGGCACTAAGACGTGCACGGCCTCCCATACTCTCCACACTCCACTCGTAGAGTTGTCGTCGCTTTTGGGCACGCTGCACGCGAACCTGCACATTTTCTCTACAGGTGCAACCCGTTTTGACCATGAATAAAAACCAAAAAAAAAAGCGAAAAAGTTTGCTTAATTAGTGTGCAAACGTTTAATTGGCAGCTGGGCGCCATTTAAAGTGGGATCGCGCTAAACATATCAATTGTCCATCAACGTTTGTTATGATAATTGCCAGGCTGCAAATGATCATGGCGTCTGCTCGCTGTGGTGAGTTGGCGAAAAGCTGCTGTCCTTGTGAGTGGGAGGGAGAGGGAGTGAGGGATTGAGAGAGAGTGTGTGTGTGGGAGAGGGAGTGTGTGTGGTAGAGTGGAAGAGATTGTGTATGTGAGAGAATGTGTGAGAGTGTGTGTATGTAAATTCACCAAATTTGAGGGAGAGGGAGTGTGTGGAAGAGAGTGTGTGAGAGTGTGTGTATGTAAATTCACCAAATTTGAGTTCTTATTAGAAGCTTTGGGCTGTTTAGCTATTTTCGAGCTGCTCAAATGAATTTAGCTTTTTTTTTTACTCAAAGCCTAAACAGTGTATAAACATTTATATTAAACACTTTCTTTAACATTTCAAGCATGCCTTTGCCTCAGCTAATAGAACTAATAGAGGCGTATATAGAGAGAGAGAGAGCTAGAGGGGAGTGGGTGGGGGTGCAGCGTGGGGCGAGCGCTTGTCTGCTGCGTGCACAAATTGCACAGAAGAAGTGCATAAATAATTGCATGAAAATGTTAAATATCCATATATATATATACTATAAAAATGTATATAAAATGCCGAAATACCAAAAAGCTGCTAATTGCCTCTGGCTAATTGCGCTAGAGATGAGCAGCAGCGGGCGATAGTCGCTGAAATTGGATCAACAAAAAAAAAGCTAAGAGAGAGAAACTAGTCCAACTGCCGTTGCACAGGTTCCAATTGGATGCCGGTCGCCAGTGTGCCATCTCCAATTGGCAGCTAACGGGCGCATTGCGTGCGCCGAGGCGCCGATAAGTGAGCTGATGACGATGATAATGATAATGATAATGATGTTGCTCGAGACGGAGCAGAACTCGAAGCGGCTCTTGGAAAAGTGAAAAATTATGTTTGATTGCTGCACGACGCCATTTTTCATTCAATTTCACCTCGACGGCAATGCACGGCCATATTAGTGCGTTCCTCATCTCCCCCTCTCTCTCACACTCTCTCTCTATCTCTGTCTCTCTTTGCTGTGGGGGCGCATTTCATATAAACAAATGGCGCTTTTGGCAGCCAGCCAACAAATTAATTAGCCATTTTTAAACTGTTGCGGCCAACAGCAGCCAGGCGAGACAGAGAGAAAGAGAGAGGGAGAGCGAGTGAGAGGGTAGAGAGCGAGGGAGAGCGAGTGAGAGGGTGAAAGAGGCAGGGAAACTGCATTTAAAGCCAATAAAATGAAACAAAAAATGATTTATTTGTTATTGTCAGAGGATGATGGCTATTAATGATAATAATAATGATAATGACAACGATAATGAATAATAAAATCATAATTAATGATACAGTAAAAACAATGGGAATGATGATGATAATGATAATGCTAATGTTAATGATAATGATAATGGGAATGATAATGAGAGCGATAATAATTGTTATAACTATACATACTTATATAGTAATAATAAGAATGATGATCATAGTGATGAGCCATGAAGATGATGAGGATGATAATAATAAGAATGGTAATAAGAAATCGTAATGACAATGGCAATGACAGTGACAATGACAATGACAATGACAATGACAATGACAATGACAATGACAATGACAATGACAATGACAATGACAAGACAATGCCAATGACAATGACAATGATAATGATAATGACAGTGACAATGACCAATGACCAATGACCAATGACCAATGACCAATGACCAATGACCAATGACCAATGACCAATGACCAATGACCAATGACCAATGACCAATGACCAATGACCAATGACCAATGACCAATGACCAATGACCAATGACCAATGACCAATGACCAATGACCAATGACCAATGACCAATGACCAATGACCAATGACCAATGACCAATGACCAATGACCAATGACCAATGACCAATGACCAATGACCAATGACCAATGACCAATGACCAATGACCAATGACCAATGACCAATGACCAATGACCAATGACCAATGACCAATGACCAATGACCAATGACCAATGACCAATGACCAATGACCAATGACCAATGACCAATGACCAATGACCAATGACCAATGACCAATGACCAATGACCAATGACCAATGACCAATGACCAATGACCAATGACCAATGACCAATGACCAATGACCAATGACCAATGACCAATGACCAATGACCAATGACCAATGACCAATGACCAATGACCAATGACCAATGACCAATGACCAATGACCAATGACCAATGACCAATGACCAATGACCAATGACCAATGACCAATGACCAATGACCAATGACCAATGACCAATGACCAATGACCAATGACCAATGACCAATGACCAATGACCAATGACCAATGACCAATGACCAATGACCAATGACCAATGACCAATGACCAATGACCAATGACCAATGACCAATGACCAATGACCAATGACCAATGACCAATGACCAATGACCAATGACCAATGACCAATGACCAATGACCAATGACCAATGACCAATGACCAATGACCAATGACCAATGACCAATGACCAATGACCAATGACCAATGACCAATGACCAATGACCAATGACCAATGACCAATGACCAATGACCAATGACCAATGACCAATGACCAATGACCAATGACCAATGACCAATGAACAATGGCCAATGACAATGACAATGACAATGACAATGACAATATATTAATATAGGTAATATCTGGAATCTCCATAGTAAAACCCATGAGGATGATGCATTTGCTTGGCTTGCAATATGCAATTTCATTGAGTCAGACAACATATGGCCAGGTGTCAGGGGCAGGGGCAGGTGGGGCAGGTGGAGGTCGTTAGTTTTCCAGTTTTCCATTTGCTGGCAGCTGCAGCAACCGCAGCCGAAGGTGTCGAAGCAATTGAATTGAGTGTGCGACGTGGCGCGTTGTGGGAGTCGCCGCAGACAGCGCGAAGCCCGTCTGAGTCGTAATTTTTATTGAGCTTTATTTTGCTGTCTAGCGATACCCTGCACAGGCGTGCGAGCGGGTATATTGATTGCTGTAATATGTACATATATGAGTGTAGACTTTAGGCGCTGTAGACACTTCCCTTTGCTTGTGTAGAGATCCATGCGTGTCATCATATCCAATTGGACTCCATTTGGAGTAGCTGCAGCTAGGGTATCTGCCCGCTGAGCACTCTTACTTTTCTCTCCTCACATATTGTTGGTCATTTGTTTGTTTTTTTTTTGCGGCATCAGCGTCGGCGAGACACTGCGATGCCGGCGTCTGGCTGGATTTTCCATTATTTTGCCATTTGTTGGATTTCGAACGGCGTCGCGCCGTCGAGCATAGTAAGTATCTGATTGGAATCGGAGCTAGCCAACCAACGGCAGCTGCTGTTTATATAGTAAGCTGATCTAGTCAATATGCAGGCAGAGCTTAAAAATGCCATTTCAGCTGCAATTGGAGACTCTCTCTCTCCCTCTCACAAATTCTAATTGGCTTGCATCTCTCCATAAAAGGGCCTGCGAGAGAGGGAGTGAGAGAGGGGGTCTCCACTTTGCAAAGCAAAAGCTTGTCTATGCCATGTCTACGCATTTAAAAAGTCTCCAAAATTGTCAATGCTTTTAATTATGGCAGCTCCTATGGGCAGTAGAATAGACACACGCACACATGCACGCATACACACATGTACACACATATGCACACACATACACACATATGCACCCATACATAGCCGACGTTGCATTTATATGGCTAAAGCAACATATTTGCATGGTGAAGTAACTGTGACAACAACAAAAGCTACTTTAAAATAAAGCACAGTGAACACACGCTATGACAGTTATTTAATAAATATTTTAATTAAAATATTAAAATTTAATAAATTTTATAATATTAATAATAAATAATAATTAAAAAATAAATATATATCTTTTTTAAATTAATATATTAAAATTTAATACATTTTGTAATATTAATAATAAATAATAATTAAAAAATAAATATATATCTTTTTTTTTAATAATAATATTTTTTTAAGGAATTTTCA
The DNA here is from genome assembly GCA_035046225.1 of Drosophila pegasa. Taxonomy (NCBI): domain Eukaryota; kingdom Metazoa; phylum Arthropoda; class Insecta; order Diptera; family Drosophilidae; genus Drosophila; species Drosophila pegasa. Next base: position 584,198 of record JAWNOD010000063.1, read on the forward strand.
TTCATATTTATTTATTAAGCACAGGGAACACACGCTATGGCAATTGCTTAATAAATATTTAAATTTAAAAAATAATAAATTTTAAAATATTAATAATAAATAATAATTAAAAAATAAATATATATAATCTTTAAATTAATATATTAAAATTTAATAAATTTTATAATATTAATAATAAATAATAATTAAAAAATAAATATATATATCTTTTTTTTAATAATAATTTTTTTTTTTTTAATTTTTAATTTATATTTATTGGGTATTTACTGTAAATAAATAATAGACATAAATGAAAAATACCTAAAAAAATATATATATATATATTTTTTTTATTATTTTATAAATAAAAAATATAAATTTCATAAAATTTTAGTTATAATTTTAATTTTATTTCAATGTTGTAAGTGTTTACTGTTTTTTTCTTTTAATTTTTAATTTATATATATTGTGTATTTACTGTAAAAAAATAATAAACATAAATGAAAAATACCTAAACAAAATATATATTTTTTTTAATATTTTATAAATATAAAATATAAATTTCATAAAATTTTAGTTTCAATTTTAATTTTAATTTCAATTTTAAATCAATGTTTTAAGTGTTTACAGTTAGCCAACAGTGTGTGTGCGTCGCTCTTAGCGAGTCTCCACTTTAACGGCGAATCTAAAGAAGGCCGCAGCCGCAAGAATGTGGGCTGCAAAAACAAAACCTTAAGTGGTTTTTAATCAAAACGAGTGACGCCTATGTGTGCGTGTGTGTAAGTGTGTTATACTTATTAAGCGTGTACTGGCATACATACACACACACACACACACACACACACACACGCACGCATGCTAGCATAGAACATCGCCCACACTCACACGCACACATGCACGCTCTCATTTCCCCTTTCCATTCCCACTCGCCACGCCATTCCCAGCCCATTTCCATTTCCATTCCCACTCGCAGCGCTGTTCCCATTCCAAGTGACTTTTGGGTCGGCCGCAGCTTTTCGCAGGTTTGGCCCGTTACGTTTCAGCGCGAACAGCTGGGCGTGCATGCGTGTGTATGTGTGTGTGTGTGTGTGTGCGTGTGAACAGCCGCAATTAAAGAGACGCGAAATTCAAATAAAGCTGCTCAGCAATTAACCAAATTGAAAGGAATAAAAACGCACGTGACTCAGGCGAAGGAGCGACTGCGACGCGCCCAAAGCAAAATATTGCTGCACGTGGCGCGAGGCGTCGCCGCTGCCGCTGCCGCCATTTTGTCGGCAGAATCCAGGCGCTGCAATCAGCGGATATGAGGCCGATCTATAACGGAACTGGGCTGGATATGCGGGCGCACACACACACAGTGAGAGTCGTATCAGCTGCACTCACACACACACACACACAGACACACTCTGATACGGTACTTCTTGCAAGATATGGCAGCACTTGAACAGCGCCCGGCTAGGGGCGCCTTGTTGGCCCCTTATCACGGCTATAAATATGTGAACACTCACTTCCAATAAAAAAAAAATGTAGTGATTAACTAAAATAACTGATAAATATTTCGTTTTCATTTTCATTTTCTTTTTTTCCTCTTTTTTTGGTGTCAACGCCTAAATAAATATATGAAATGAATGTGCACTGATAAAGCCGTAAAGCAAAATTGAGCCGTGAGTCAAGCATTCCAGTGGCTGCGAGCGCAGCGCGCTTATCATTGGAATTAGACATTGACCATGGGCGCAGCGTGACTCATCTGACTCGTCCCACACGGACGCGGACACAACAAGCTCGCCTTACACTCACACACACACACACACAGTGCGCTGGGGCGGCTCGAGGGTCGCATTGAAATACACATGACGCGGCAGCTTAATTCCATGTTATTGGAATGATTCATTCAGCTGAAATGACAAAAAAAAAACGGAAAAAGCAAAAACAAATTCAAGTGCTCAGCCGATTTGCATGCGAAACAGCTAAGAAAGAAACAACAACAGTTATACTCGAGGCTTGCTAGAAACTACAAAAACAAACGCACAAAGCGCGCTGGAAGAGTTTATTTTTACAATAGCCGCGCAGGCGATGTAGGTGAACGGTAAACAAAATAAATGCGATCCCAAAGTCAAAGGCAACAATAGCAAAAACAAAAACAGAAACAGAAAAAAAGCACACAGCATACACACACACACACATTCATACATACATAATTGAGCATATTTAACACACAAGCACGACTTTGCGCCAAGAGCGAGCGAGAGGGCAGGCTCATTCCCGTTGCCCGACAGTTGAGAAATCAAATGCGAACAGCTGCCGCGCAGACGCTGTCGCCAGCACCTGTAGCCGTAACAGCGAGAACAAAAACAAAAACAACATCATCAGCAGCAGCAGCAGCGCTGGCGTTAATGGCAGCGTCTTCGTCTCCCATTGTTGACAGTTACGTTTGAAATGTTAAGAAAAACAGAAGTCGAAGCGGCACAAAATCCGATAAACTTGTTTTCAAACAACGGAAGAAACTGGCTGCAAAAAAAAGAAGAAGGAAAGAAGAAGAGAAGAAAATAAACATACAGCACTGAGCAGATAAATAGAAGCGTTCTATTTCATAAAAGCATTTAATGTGCTTTAATAAATGAGCAAATGCTGGAATGACCACATGCATGCAGATATATATGTATATGCACATGTATATATAAATAAATATAAATAATTATTATTATATATATATTTATCTAATTATATATATATATATATATATATATATATATATATATATATATATATATATATATATATATATTTATATTTAAATTATGCTTCCATCTATACATCTTCACATTTATAATTAGTTTGCGCGCAAGCGCTTCTATTCAAAGACCCCGCACTGTGCACAGTTATTTCAAATAGTCTCAGCAACGGTGCTTAGGCAGCTGGAAATGGGTAGCCACGATCGCACTCTCTCACACACACACACTCAACACACAGACACAGAGCATGTATTTACATTCTACTGCATCTTGGGCTGATTGGGTCGGGTCGTGGCGACCCTCTAATGAGCGCTAGAAATTACCATTCGCTTGGCTTACTTAACGCCAGCTTCTTTTTCTTATTGGCTCGGCCATTCCTCTTTATTCTATATTTGCATGCACTCAAAGCAGTTGCCTTGCGACAGCATCACTCAATGGCAGCGGCTGCGCTACTTCCACTGTTAGCGACAGAGAAACAAAAAAAAAGCCATGTGTGGCGGACGAACGGACAGCGAAAGAAGCTAAGGAAGACTTAAAATACGGTAATTCATGCTTTCTATCTGTGCACTTTTCACTTTCTAGTCTAGGCAGCTTGCAGCTAAAAATAAACCACAATAGCACGAGCGATGACAATAAATTTTTTGGAGACTTGATGTGCACAAGTCTACATACGTGTGTATGTGTGTGTGGGCTTGTAGAAATAGCTGTTGTTGCTGTTGCTTTGTGCCTATTTGGAGTTTTTTCATATTGCTTGGAATATGGAAGTGCGAATGTTGAGAAAATTAAAACAAATTGGAAAGCAACGTATGTATGTATGAATGCATGTACATATGTATATATGTCTGCTTCTATTTGTGCAAAAATATTATTTCTTAAAGCGCCAAAAAACAATAAACAGCAGCAAAAAGCAACAACTCAACGTTTTTGGCAATTTTTTCTCATTTTGTTTGTTTGTTTGTTTTGTTTCTGTATTTATTTTAATTTTACTTTGCATAATTTATTTTGCCTTTAGGCGCTTTCAGTCGCACACACACACACACACACGCGCGCGCGCGCGCATGCTCAGCCGCGGCGAAGCCATTGACATTGAGCTGTCGCTCTGCCGACGTCGCTGTCGACGCCGCTGCCGCCGCCACATTTGGCCGTTGCCATTTCGCATGAAACAAACGCGAAGCTTTGTGCGTGCTTGCCGTCTCTTTCTTTCGCTGATTTATATTGAATTTTTGCCCAAAATGTACATGTCGCAAAATGTTTGTGTGTGTGTTTGCGTTTTTTTATGGTCTTCAAACTGTAACGATCTTCGAATTTCGAACAAACGGAAATTGACAACGTTGCCATATTTCTGCAGCCGCCAAGTGATCTAAGCTCTAACTAGAGATGACACCAGAATCTAGGGACGCTCTCTCTCTCTCCCTCTCTTTCGCTCTGCCGCTTTAAAAGGCTTTCCATCCGGCGTTTAACTATTGCGCCTCAGGAAGCGAGCGCAATTTCAACGCCCCATTTTGGGCCGCACAAATTTTCGTCGACTTTTTTGGCTCTTTACGACAAATCAAACAGAATTGTGTGAGTGTGTGTGTGTGAGTGTCTATGTGTGTGTGTGCTTGTGCTTATTGCAATTAAGACATCCGTTTGCATTTAGGCATATGGCTTACGATGCAGGTGAACAGCTTTTAAGCTCCGCTTGAGATTATGTTAAGATATTTTTGTTAAATAATTTGAAAAGACAAATAGAATATATTTCTATAAAATTTTAAATGCAAGGAATTGCCATATAAAGTATTAAATTCAGCTAAAATGAGGATAAAGCTCATAGACTAGGTGCATCCATTGCATTCTTAACCATTATAACTCGGGAACTCTAGCTGAAATTTGATCTAAAAAAGCTTTAAAACAAGTTAGATAAAGCTTAGAGTTAAAACGCCTAAAAATAACAATTTCCCGTTTAAATGTGCCCATGGAACTCGGGAACTATAGCTGCTACGTAGCTAAAATTCAATCTGAAAAAGCTTTAGAGCAAGTTAAATTAAGTGTAAATTAAAAGCAACTAAAAAAACCATTTCGTATTAAATTGTGCCCATGGAACTCGGCAACCAAGGCACATATGCAACTGAAACTTGATATGTATTGCCTTTTATATCTAAAAAAAATAAAAAAGCAAAAAAAAAATACAAAAACGTTCATTCATTGTGCAACTATGCCCGTGTAACTCGAGAACTATACTTCTCATGTAACTCGAGAACTATAGACGCTACAGGCTTGAAATTTGGTATATAGTTTCTTAAGTATTTAGAAATTATATATATATTATAAAATTTAAGTTAAAGTTAACCAAAAATACTAATATCATAAGATCAATCGTTTCTTGATGCAAGTTCTGCATGGAACTGGGTAACTATTGACGCTACATAGCTAAAAATCGATGTGCATTAACCTGCGCAACTGAAAAATACTAATATAAATAAAATTTTAGATAGAGTCGCAAAAAACGAATTATAATTCATATTAAACCGCTATAAACTGTAGTTGTAATGCAAATGGAGTATTGCTCAATGGCTTCACATGGTTACCTAACTATAAATTATGGCCACAATATATATATGATGATAAACCCCCGGCTAATCACGCCCATTGTATTGGGCCAGCTAAATTTATTTCATTCGTTAATTATATTTATGGGCTTTATCTATTCGGCAGCAACGGCAGAAAATGTGCAAAAAATGGGAAAATAAAACAATGATAAGCCACTAACGGTACTGCAGGTGAAAGACTTTCACTAGCTAATCAGAATTGCGGTGAACGTGCGACAGAAATCGCCAAAAAAAAAAAAACAGATGAAGAGGAGGAAGCAGCATTTTCTATAATTTCGTTCAATTATTAGGCAAATTTTTGCGAAAGTCAAGTTTTTTTTTCTTCTATTTACCGTTCGATCAGATTTGATACGAACCAACACACAGACATAGCTGTATCTTTATCTTTGTGTCTTTATCTCCATCTCCATCTGTATCTGTATCTGTATCTGTATCTCAGCTGCAGTAAAAGGCGTCGCAAACGAGTTACGTCTGGAGATGTGCATTCGAAGCGAACGAACAAACGAACGAACGAACTCAACTCTCTTCAAACAGTTGAAGAGTTCAAAGAAACCGTTAAAAAGCAAACAAACAAATGAACAGAGAGATTGAGAGACTACAGAAACTTGCTCGAACTGCAGCTACCCTGCAACGAGCTTTGATTGTGGTAGAGAATATATAGAATTTAGCTGAATAACTAGTTTTCTCTCTATCTATTATATAGAGATATAATCTCAATATCTGAAAAAGTTGTTATTATATCTATATGAGAGTTCACTCTTTATCTAAAAAAGCTTATACCCATTATAGTTCCAGACTTTTTTTGTAGTTGCTTATCAAATCTAATGTTGCTAGCTTTTATAGTTCTTGAGTTATACCCAAAAATATGCTTAGAGAAAGGAAATTATTAAGGCGTATCTTGTATAGAGATGATATAGCGGTAGAGTTATAGACATATAGAGAGCTAGTAATAGCAACAATTGATGATAGATAGACACATGAATAGGAGAAAAGAGGAGTAGAGATGGATAGATTGAGAGATATGAATGGATTGATGAATATAGAAATGATCAAGTATTCAATAGATCAAAAGATAATGAATTCAAGAGATCAATTGATCAAGAGATCGATACATCAACAGATCGATAGATCAAGAGATCTAGAGATGGATAGATCTAGAGATCAATAGATCAATAGCTCAATAGATCATGAGATCAATGAATCTAAAGATCAAGAGATCGATAGATCAAGAGATCTAGAGATCTGGAAATTAATAGATCAAGAGATCAAGAATTCAAGAGATCAATAGTTCAACAAATCAATAGATCAAGAGTTCGAGAGATGAAGACCTCAACAAGTCCATAGATACATAAATCAAAAGATCAAGCGATCAATTGATCAACAGGTCAATAATTCAATAGATGAAAAGGTGAATAGATCAATAGACCCAAAATATAGATCAAGCGATCAATATCAAGAGATCAACATACATATAAAAATGAGTTGATCTATTCCATATGCATTTGTGTCTCAATCAATCCATTATCTATCGATAGTCTATCTGTTTGTGTCAGAAATAGTATATATTTATATACATACATAGATACATACCTATATATATATATATATCTACGCATATATCTACAAGTCTTCGTCATTCATTGGCATTTGTTTACAAATGGGCATACCCAGCTGGCACTCAGCCGCTTTGACTGGGCATAGAATATCATAAAACCGATTCATCCAAGCAAAGTAGCTCTAGACTGGCTACCCCCACTCTCGCCCCCCTTCTCCCCATCCCAACTAGTGATATAATACACAGTTATTCAGTTCATTTACGTTTTATGAGGCCTCTGGAAAAAGTGTATTAGCTGGAAAAGCCCTGAGACGAACAGGTGTTTCTGGAAGTCGCCATGATTAAGTGAATTAGTCTACCAAATATATAATATATATATTATATATAACCCCATATATCATAGTTCCATAGAACTTTGCTTTAAGGCCCGAAAGAAGTTCAAGTATTAGAAAATTCTATAATCTATGGGGCGCGACTCAGCGATGGGTCGATAGCCATGCGAAGGCTCTGAATCATGGGCGCGATTAGAAATATGTTTGACAAGGCCAGATAGGGGATTTTTTTTTTTCAAATTTTTTATTTATCTTTATAGAGAAGTTGGTTCAATGTAGATGAGTTAAGTGGAATTTATTCATTTGATGTTGGGGAATTTTCGAGAATTTGTGCAAAGAGTTTTTTGGAGCGTGACGACGCGATGCATTTCCATTTCCATTTTCATTTCCATTTCGAGAAGACGAAGAAGAAGCAGAGAAACGAAGAGTCGAATGCGATCCACTCGCTGCATTATTCATGAGCCAAAGTTGCAGACAAAGGAGAACAAGATGAAGACGAAGGAAAAGAAGCAGACGAAGAAGAAGAAGAAGCCAAGTCTCGCCTTTGGCTCAATCAATGCGTATGACTCATCCGAAATAACAGAAAAAAAAGAGAATTGTCTGGCTTACAGACGGATTTACCCCCCAAAAATTTTTCAACAAGAGTTGGGAAAGTGACACGTGCGCCTCCTATTCATATGTGTGTGTGAGTGTGTGTGTGGGTGTGCGTGTGTAGTATTTGATTTGCCAAATACCCTGTAGAGAGGACTGTGTGAAAATGGGCGTGATAAGCAAGGGAAAGCCAAAGGAAGGCTTGAGTCTTAGTGAGAAGGGAGAGAGAGAGAGAGAGTGAGAGAGTGAGAGAGAGAGAGAGAGAGAGAGAGATAGGGAGATAGAGAGAGAGAGAGAGAGAGAGAGAGAGAGAGAGAAAGATAAAGATAAAGAGAGAGAGAAAGATAAAGAAAGAGAGCAAGATAGAGAGACAGAGAAAGATACAGAGACAGAGAAAGATAGAGAGAGAGAGATTGAGAAAGATAGAGAGAGAGATTGAGAAAGATAGAGAGAGAGATTGAGAAAGACATAGAGAAGCAATGACAGATATGAAGAAAGTGAAAGAAAGTGATAGAAAGAGATAGTAAAATGAAGAGACAAAGAGAGAGAGAGAGAGAGAGAGATTAAGAAAAAGGCAGAATGAGAGAGAGAGACATAAAGATATTGAAAGAGATGGTAAGACAAAGAGAGAGAAAGAAAGAGTCTCACTCTCTCTCAGAGAAGTAGTCACTGCATGTGAGATGAGAAGAAAGTGAGAAAGAGAGATAAAAATATGTAGAGAGAGAGATGGAAAGTGAGAAGATAGATAGGTAGAGATGCATAGAGAGAAAGAGAGAGATAGTAAAAAGCAAGAAGAAAGAGAGACACAGAGCTATATAGGCAGCTAGAGAGTATGAGAGCAAGATATACAGACAGAGAGAAAAATAAGCAGATAGGAATACTTGCCCAAATAAATTTTATATTATTATGTCTACATATCATTATGATATTATACCTATTTAAGCCTATATTCCCTTCTGTTTATATTAGATATTTTTATATTTACATAACATAAAATATTTCTATACAATATGATATATTACATATTCATTCACTGCAGGGTATTTGCCAGTCGAGCACATCCTGCCAGTCGTTGCATTCGCACATATTATTTTTGGGTAATTTTTGGCGAGTTTTGGCAAGAAAAAAAAAAAAGAAAGTTTGCCCCACCCCAGCGGCGCACAATTGTTACGGTACATGCACACATATGGCATAGGGGTGAACCACCCCACCCAGGCGTAGGCACGGCACACACGCACACCCGCCGCTCGGGGTGGTTGCGACGGGTAACAGCCGTCAGCGGGGAGGGTCGCCGCAACCTTGAGCCGCTCTTTGTTTTCATTCCCATTTTTGTTTTGATGGGCCTAAACCGATTCGAAATGTGGACAGTAGGGTATATGGATTATGTGGGCGAGTATGCAGCGGGTTGAGGAAGGAGAGATGGAGGTGCAGGCAGTAGAGGCAAGACAGATACTTGTAGAGGTCTCAACTTCAATTTTGAGCTAACTAAGACAGGCAGGGCATTTGGCCGTCGAGCATAGCCCGCTCTTTTGGCTTGGGCTTGTCTGAGGGTTGAGGCCGCTCGGCGCACTGCACACCCTGTGCGTGCAGCGGCACGAATTGGGCCTGGACTAACACAACATGCAAGCAACTCGATGTCGTGGGCGTCGCTGAAGCAACCACCGCAAAGGAGCAGCACCACAATCGCAATGGGCGAGAGGGTGGCTTGGGTCCGGCGATAATCAGCTGTTGTTGCCAAAGGCGAATCATCAATGAATAATGCAGGCCACAGACTATGTATCTATATATGTATGTACATACATATATGTGCATATATATGCATATGTAGCATATGACTAATCAGGCAAAATGAAGTTTTATCGCAAATTTTGGGCGCGTTCCTTGACTTTTCGACTGCTTTGCAAGCGACAAAACATAAAAATCGTATAAAAATATGCATATAAATAAATATACATGCATACACACATACATAAACACATACATACATACACACATACATACATACATATTCATATGATATATGGCCCGCAATCGCTTTAAATAACAAACTCAAGTGGAGCGAGGCGAAGTGAAATGAAACACTAAAAGCAACTTCTTTACCCTACCCCAACAAAGCATACTTCTGTGGGGCATATTGACACAGGCAAGCAGCGCAAGCACATACATATAAACATACAAAAATATATATAAAAAACATACACAAATAAATAAACTACGCAACACACCAAAAAATTCGCTAACATTATTTTACCATAAAAATTTCCATCTCTAACAAATAAAAAATTACATAAAAAATTCACATAACCAACATTTTAAAGGGTATTTCATCAGCGACTTGCGCGCAACGTAAGCTGCGCTTTCTTCTTGTTGCTTCTTTCGCGCTGATAAAATGAAGCATTGCAGGCAGGCAGATGAGAACGGAATAAGAATGAAACAAAGAGCAAATGAATCGATTGGCTACGCAACTCTTTCATGCAAATGCACGCAAGGAGAGAGAGAGAGAGACAAAGAGCGTGAGAGAGAGGCTGCCTCTTGTCATGCGGGGCCTTGGCCGCGGCGTCTTAATTTATGGCAGTTCAAAAGGGTGTGGCGCCGGCACTGGGCTGGGCTGCGCCTGGGCCTGGGAAGCGCGCTTCCGTTGCAGCCAAAAAAAAAAGTATAAGAAGAAGAAGAAGAGTGTAATGAAATAAGAAAAGCAAGAAAGTGCTACGGCAAAAAGGGTAAAGCATAAGAGACAATTGCTGCAGTATACGGGTGACAGGCAGGAAGAGCGAGAGCGCGAGAGAGGGAGAGTAGCAAGCGCTGTCACTGCAAAAACCGCACACACACATACATGCATACATACAGTGTGCCACTAAAGTCACCGTACTCTTTTTTATGAAAAGCGTAATAACTTTGTCAAAAATGTGAATATATTTTTTATAATTATTTAGTTATCATATTAGATTTAAATAAATTTTTTTTTATTATAATAATGATAATGTGTAGATAGTAGATTGATTAATCAGCATGACAATTTTGACGAAGTTAGCACGCGTTTCGTGCAAATTTACAGCGGGTGCGCTGACTTTAATGGCACACTGTAAGTCAGCAATTATGAGTCAGAAAAGGAATTGCAAAGTATTTTTCATATCTTTCTTTTCCTTTTGTGGAATTGGCCACACAACAACTGCTATGCAGACAAATTCAGCTAGAAATGTGTGTGTATATACATACACATACATATATATATGTGTGTGTGTAGTCCTTGGTTTCATTATTTCCAAGTGCGCAGGTGTTTTCATATCGCAAAACTATTAAGCTGCTTATCACAAAATACGAAATAGCTGCAAAAATAAAACCGTCTGGGTTAAATATTGCTGCGCCTAATAAAATGCCAAGCATGCCAAGCCAAGCAGTAAGAGAGTCAGTCAAAGAGAGAGGGAGAGCGAGAGAACTTTCTAGTTCTTAAGCTGTGGTGTGTGGGCTGCAGATTTATGATCTGCGCTCTCACAGGAAGCTCACACACACACACATGCGTAGGCATGCATGGGCGCTGATCAAAGCGACACTCGCTGCGGAAACGGAGGCGCATTAAAGAGGCCAAACACGTTCGCAGCACCAAGAAATTAAAAAGGGAAAAGCTGCATGCATGTCTGTCTCCGTGTGTATGTGTGTGTCTGTGTGTATTGAAGAGCGGCAAAAATGACATTCACAACGTTGAAATTCGTTAATATTCAACTGGCATAGGGCATAGCAGACGCTGCGCGGCTTCAATAAGTCAGAGAGCACGACAAAGCGAAGAGTGGGTGCAAGAGAGTGGAGTGTGGAGTGTGTGCGTTTTTAGGATATGCCAGCAGGTAGACGGCAATGGCCGTATATAAGACATTTGCATAAAATATATGCATGCACATGAGTGTGTGAAGGAGAGAAAGAGGGGAGAGAGTGTGGTGTGTTTATTATACAATAATGAACAACTCAACATGGACATGGCAGGCGACAGCGATTTAACTGAGGATGACGACGCGCTTATGTGCATGATTCAATATACATACATATGCATATATGTATGTATTTATATAAGTATGTGCACATACATAAATGGGTGTGTATTTTCCGGCGCTGTGCGCTCACGCCCACGCACAAAGCAGCAAATAAAATAGATTTACACACACACACACACATACAAAGCATAGACATGCATAGATAGAGTCATAGAGCGCAGGGCGCGGTAAGTTCAAGTTCAAATTCATTTGTATTCTTTTTTCTTGCCTTTTGAGCGTTTTCCGGTCTGCGCGCTTTACATGCGGGTGCGTGCGTGTGTGTGTGTGTATATGTGTGTGTGGTCAACTATGCTGGCATATGTATGTATGTATGTGTGTGTGTGTGCCCGCTGAGCGTAGCTAATGCGCATGCACCCACACTAGCGCGCGCGCTCTCTCTCTCGCTCTCTGCATCGCTCGCTCTCTTCATGCTGAGCGCGCTTAGCAAGCGCCGCTTACCGAAATGCAATGCCAAATATGGTTATAGCACGTTGGCTGCATCAATCGGTCTCTTTTGTTCTGATTTACATTTTGCAACTGCCCACCCCTGGTCGCCCCTGCTCGCCCTCTCGCTTGCACCTACACTGCGCCATGCGCTGACTAAATGGCCAATGATGGACAGCCGAAGCGCAGTTCAGTCGAGCTGCGGTTGAGTGAATGATGGCCAAAGCGATGCTTGGAGTGGAGCGGCTGGGCTTTGTTGCCAAATGTGGAGCAGATGTGAATACTAGCATAATAATGGGCTTTGATCAATTGTCCAGATGGTCTGGGTATCGTCCCCCCCCCCCCCCTCTCTCTCTCTCTCTATCTATCTTCCTCACCCCACCCATGCTCATCTAACGCTACATTAAAAGTGAAAACCGTTTGCGTTGTGCCTAAAAAAGGGCATGAACCATTTTTCACAGCACACAAAAAAAACAAAAAAAAAACGAATGCAGAAGAAGAAGAAGAAAAAAACAAACTAAAAGCTACACTAACAATGCCGCTAATTTCAAACGGTATTGCAAGCCAGCTGCTTGTGTGTGTGTATATACATACATATGTACATATGCTTAGCATATCTTTCTCTCTCTCTATCTATCTGCCGTTAGCATAAAATGCAGCTGTCAGTTTTGTCAGTGTTTTTAGCATCCCGTTTAAGCGCGTGCGCACTCTCTCTATCTAGCTATCTCGCTCTCTCCCTCTGTTGTCCATGTAACCAAGTCGCTCTCTCGCGTGTAAGTGGGGTTGGCCCGCCTGGAATTCGCCGCACATTTTGTGCCCAAATAGGGGCAATTTTTTGATGACAGGGGAAATGCAAGAAAAAAAGGGATTTTTTTTGTGTTTATTCTGAGCGCTGCTTACGCCTGCGCTCGCGCTCTCTCTCTCTCGCTCAGCATTTTGCCTTTGGCACTGCGCTGCACGTGCAATTTTTCGCATGTGCTGGTTTGCCGGCTGTCTCGGCACGCATACTTGTGCATGTCTGTGTCTGTGTCTGTGTGAGTTTGTGTTTGTATGCATGTCATTGTCATTGGTCTTAAGCAAACGCAGTGTGAAGGTTATCGAAGCGACAAGAAAAGTCTAGAGCTTGATTCCTGCCGCCTCAGCCGCCGCCGCCAGAGAGCGCTTATGTATGTGTGTGTGTGTGTGTGTGAGCTTTATAATTATGTCATTTGGCTTAAGCAACAGCTACAATTTGATTTGATTTACCGTTTGCTTCGGATAAGCATGCGAAATGAAGGAGATAAAGCGTAGACAGGGCGATGGGAGGAGAGAGAGATTGTGCCAGACAGAGACAGATAGAGTGGGAGAGAGAGATATTTAGAAAACATTCTTTAATGTAAATTGCAGAAAAACCTTCAAATCGAGATCCAAAATGAAAATGTCAATCAAAGTCTAGTAAAATGAATTTCCCTGCTCGCTTCAAGTTCAATTTTTCAATTTCCAGCGCTCGTTGTCCTTGCAGCGATAACTATCGATGCGAGCGATAACGATAACAGCCAGACATGTCGCATGCGACAAGCTAATTAGCGCGTGGGAGGGAGATAGCGCGAGGCAGACGATGTAAATGGCTAATGAAAAAGCAGAAAAATCGAGTAAAATAAGAAGAAAAAAAATGAAAAAAAAAATGAAAAAAAAATGAAAAAATAAAATGAAAATAAAAATTATTAATAAAAAAATCGGAAATATATAATACAAAAAAAAAAAACTAAAAAAAAAATAATAATAAAAAATAAATAAAATAAAAAATAATAAAAAAATCTGTTATATATAATATAAAAATGAAACTAAAATAAAAAAAAATAATTTAGTCATAAAAAAATATTACAATAATCTTAAAACCTATTTAAGATTAATGTAATTTTTTTTTATGACTAAATTATTTTGTATTAATTTTTTTATGCTAAATTATTTTTTATTAATTTTTTTTATGCTAGCTTAAGGTTTTTGTAATTTTATTATGACTAACTTAAATTTTTAATTTTAGTTTTTTTTTATTATATGTTTCAGATTGCTTATTCTTATTTTTTTATGCGGATTTAAGATTTTTGTAATTTTTGTTTATGACTAAACTAAATTTTTTTATTTTTTTTTTATTTTATATGTTTCAATTTTTTTTTTATTATTTTTTCCATTTTTTTAATTTTTTTCACTTTTTTCATTTTTCTCTCTATTTTTTCAGCTTAGTTTCAGCAACTTTTTTTATGTTTGCCTTTCCACACAAATGATTTATTATGTCTAAATGTTTCCAAATTTGTGTATAAATAGCTATTTATTTATTATTTTTTTATTTGTTTATGTGGCGCGATAAGAGGGGAAAACTAAATGGAAACGCATTATTGACGCAAAACCTCGTTTTACCCACGTAAAAACAGAGCAAATATCTAAACGCGATCTGATAAGGGACAGATAAACGAACTATAATATGATGGCAGAGAGACCTGAGAGTGTATGTGTGTGTCGGTGTGTGTGTGTGCTTTATCTGGGAATTGTTTGACTGCTTTTGCAAGCGAAACTAAAGTGAGAAGAAAGAAAAAAAAACATTCAAAAAAATAATAAAAAAAACAATGAAATATATGGGATCATGACAATATAGCATATCTATAGGGTCTGAGCTTTTAGACAGGCAAATAGAGAGATATATTTTATAGAAATAAATATATCTATATTTTATTATTGTATTATTTTCTTTATTATTTTGTATTATTTTGATTTTTTTTTTACAAATAATCTTCATTAATTCAGTTCCTTTCACTTTTCCTATGCCTAGATAATATACCATTTTTTTTGTGATATTTTATAATGATCTATCTATTTCATATATATACTTATATAAATATGCATACATACGCATACATACATACTATAAAAATACATGCTTATATACTCCACAATGATGAAATATACAAATGGAAAACAACAAAAATACAAATTATTATAGCAAAAATAATTTGTTATTTAAATATATAGGAAAAAAATATATATTAAAAAAATATACATAGGAAGAAAATATACAAAAATATCTATATATAAAAATATAGAATGTAAAAATAGAAAATGTGTAAAAAATATTTATAAAAAATAAGAATTATATATAAAAAAATTATAAAAAAATATAAAAAAATAAATAAAAATATATGTAAAAAAAATATTAAAAATATAATATGTTAAAAATATATAGCAAAAAAAAATATAAAAAATATGTATAATAAATATATATAAAAAGTATATAAAAAATATATAATAAATATATATAAAAAAAAGATAAAAAATATTTAAAAAAAATATAAAAAAATATATAAAAAAATATATATATATATATATATATATATATATACATATATATAAAAGTGTATAAGAAAATTAATAAAAAATATATTAAGAAAAATATAAAAAGCAATATATAGCAAAAAAAAATGACAAAAAATATAACATAATAAAATACTTTTGTTAGTATTTTGAATTATTTTTTTTTGTACTTTCATTTTTCAATTCGTTATATTTTCTATAAATTTTTTAATTTACATACATATTTTTTTATATACAAACAAAATTTATTTTTATATATTTTTTACTCTCATTTTTACTTTCATTACTCTCATTGAACTCTGTCTAACTTTCTCAAATGTATAGCATTATTTATTTCCAGTCTAGCTCTATATATAACAGATTCGAATAAGATATATTCACACCTTACTCTCCAGACCTTACGCCTTTGAAAAACAATAAAAATATAAAATAAGATTTAGTTTAAATATTTAGATATTAATATCGGGCCTGCGATTTTTGTCCCAGATAGTGAAGTATTAAAAAGAATCTTCAATCTTTGAGTTTTCCTCAAAAAATTAGACTAAAGACCTTCCTAATGTCACCTTTTTCTATATAAATATACCTCTATCTATATCCAAAAGTATTCCATATAAAAAATCTCAACTTCTAATCATTTTTTCTTTCAATTTGGCAGACTTTTTCCTTTTAAGGTTATTAAAAAGCAACCGAAACTCGGTGGAGATTACGACATGGGGATTACGTGGGCGCTAAAATCGGCGCAGAGACCGTGCCATGGCAGACTCGAGTGGTATGGAGTCTATGTAGTGCTGGGCAGCGGCCATCGTAATTGGCATTGGTCACCCGATAAGATATCGGAGGGGGGCAGGTGGGGTGAGGTGGGGCGCCTTAGAGCGGGGCTAACTGTTGCCTAATCACATGAGCTTTTAACGGCAAAGTACCCGGCCGGCCGGCCGTAAGGCGGGCTATAAAGAAGGTGCAGAAACTGATTAGAAAATAAAAAACCAGAACGAAAACCCGTAACACCCGATAAGACCTGGGCGAGGGTGTGGGGGGCGGGCGCAACTCAGCCCTGACGCGCGACATGTGACACGATGCGCGGGGGGGACTTTCCATTTTCGCCCAACTGGGCTGAGTCGATCGGTGTGCCACTCGAAACGGCCGCCAGTGTGCGCACTCGACTCGGCAACGAGCTTTGAGGCGCGCAGCAAAGCTCGCCCTCTGCACACTCGCGGCACAGCACAACTGGGCACGTGTCACAGGGCAGCAATGGAATGGAACAAAGTGGAAGCTGAACTCTTGTGCTATTTACAGTGCTGGCATAAATATTGATACTCTGAATGGCAGTGGGTGAATTAAGGGAAGTGCGAATGAATGTGTGAGTGTGTGTATGAATGTATGAATGTATGAATGTATGAATGTATGAATGTATGAATGTATGAATGTATGAATGCATGAATGTATGAATGTATGAATGTATGAATGCATGAATGCATGAATGCATGAATGTATGAATGTATGAATGTATGAATGCATGAATGTATGAATGTATGAATATGTAATCATACACTTCGCGTCATCAGAATAGCGCACCCTTTACATTCACCTGAATATTTTTGAATATTTTCCATATCAGTCAAGGTATCGTCCTCCATTTTTTTCCTATCTATTCTTTTTGAAATAAAATTATATTGAACTCTGGAAAGTTTCGGAAAATATTTTTAAAAATTCGTTGAAAAAAAGCTTGTAGAAAAGACTTGCTAAAAGTCGGTCATTTGGATAGCGCATCCCATTTCAATCCATATCTCGCTCAATTTGGCAACTGGAGTTACCAATTTTTTTGGCTAGCCACAAAATGGATCTACTTTAAGAAAATCAATTGTTTGAGCAAATATATAGCTTGCTTTTTGTAGGAATAATCAAGGAATTAAGTCTACTTTGAGCTGCGGCGCCATACTGATTGTACTATAATATAATATTATATAATATGTATAAAATATATAATATATATAAAATATATAATATATATAATATATGTATATGGAGCTCAGGCCATTCCGGGACGGTCGACGACTACCCTACAAAATGACGTTTTTTTGATCGAAACAGTGGAAAAGCAGGACAATTTCGTATTAGGTCGGGACACCAGGAAATTACCTCCAAAAGCAGGACTTGTCCCGGAATTCCAGCACAAATGGCAACTCTAATATATTATATATGCATGCAGTATGCATGTATGTACATATATACATATATAGGTGTCAGTCAGAGCTTAATTAATTACCTAATTGATATTTTATTGCATTCACGTTATTTTCAATTAGAGCAAATATACATATATATATGGAAATGTGAATGTGTGTGTGTATATATATATAGTTGTGGCATATATAAAGATATAGATTCCATGCAAAATTAGGTAATTGACATAGATAAAGCGAGTGAGAACTGTAATGGGCGTAGGTAAAAAATAAATTTATATACATATGGAATGTTTTATGTACATATATCATATATTTATAGATATGTCCATCTATAATATAAAATATATTCAAATACTCATTCAGACTCAGACCCGATCTCGTGTAACGACTTTTCTGATCAATTCCAGCACAGTTTGTAGAGCTAATAGACCAAAGTCTCTTTGAGCCGTTGAACTCATCTATTGGCCTAGAAACCACAAGATATATAATCAATTTGTAGATCTATATAAATAGTTATATGCTAGATCCTATAGTTATATGCTAGATCTAAAGATTTCTAGACTTATATCTTTTTTTTTTCATCTATATAATTTGATATATATTTCTTTGGATCTATAGATTTCTTGATCTACATAAATTGTTATATATATTTCGCAGCTTCAAGCTCATCAGTAGATCAATATCTCTCGATCTTTATCATATGTTCCTCATCAACTGTGAAGCCCAGATTTACATAAGAAAAATACATTGTTTTTTTATTTATTTTTTATTTTTATTTTCATTTTTTTATATAATATATATAAGTTTTCCCAAGTGTTTACTTTTATATAGAATTTTTTTTCAGAGAAATTCGACATAAACATAGAATTTGCATAGTTGTTATATATATACTATATATATATATATTTAGATATATATATTTCTTTGCTTTTTTTAAGAAATGCACGCATTGGAAGTTCCGAGCGCTTTTGCCCAATTTCATATATATAAATATATAGATGTATGTATATACATCTATATATATGTACATATATCTATATACATATAGGTGCTCTATTGCCAGATAATAAAGTAAAAAGTATTACTGATCGAAAGTTCAGTCAGTGGAGCACCGAAAATCTATACATAACTATATATATAGTATTTATGTATAGAGATATATATATATATATATATATATATATATATATATATATATATATATATATATATATATATATATATATATATATATATATATATACTATAAATATATATACTATAGATCAAATAGAATGAATGTAAGGAATATAATTAAAATAATTAAAATTAATGCTAAATATCTCTATCCCTCTCTTCCACTCTTTCTATCTCCCACTCTCTATCTCTCTCTTTCTCTTCCTCCCTCTCTTTTTCTCTCCCTCTACCTCTCTCTCTCTCTCTGTCGCTCTTAAGTTCCTGTCCAGCAGTTGTTGCATATAGACCTATAATATATCTATTTATTTATATATGTCCTTCTCTTTCTTTCTCTTTTTGTTGTTTTTACTTGGTGGATCAGAAAGTGTTTATATATAGCTTATATAACTCTGCATATATATACAAAAAATAGTTTTACATATACATATATATATAGTTTTTAGTTGGATATTTGAACTGATTTTTGTTTTATTATCAATTTTTTTATTTTATTTCTTTTTATTTTATTTTTTATTTTTTTGCTTACTTTAAGTGGTATAATGGATATATAATGGAGCTGTTAAGGTTTTGATTTGCATTCAGTATCAAATATATATATATATACATACGCACATGTATATATATTTTGGATTTCTTTTGTATATGGATATGTTTCAATCGCAATTTATTTCGTTTCGGAATGGAATTTTTAGTTTGCCTAAAATAAATTTGTTTTTATTTTTTTTTAAAGATTTTTTTTGGTTTTTTTGTAGAAATATGAAATTTGTAAAAAATTTATTTGTTAATCTAAAAAAAAATGTGAAAAAAATGTTTAAAAAAAGGAAATTTGTGGAAAAAAGCTTTTGCACTTTGACGAACAATTTATGTATATAGTTTTATGGTATATATATATATATATATATATATATATATATATATATATAGACATATAATTATGCATTACTAATATTTATATATATATATATATTACTTTTTTTTTGCTATTTTTTAATAGTTTATAGACACACATACATACATATATATCTATAAATATTTATATTTTATATATAGTTTTTTTCTTAGTTTTTCTCTTTGCTTCTTCCTTTTTTTTGTGTGTTTTGTATTCTCTTTATTTATTTTATTTTTTATTTTTGATTTTTTAATTATTTATGTATTTTTTTTTGTTGTTTACATTTTATTTTAAATATCACGGCATTCAGCTGAGGTCTGATCTGATCTATGTATTGTTTTAGATGTGCTTTCACTTTGTCGCTTATTGCATTTGTTTTTGCTTTTGCTTCACTTGCTTTATGGCTTTTTGCTATGCGCTTTGTCAACGAAAACAAAATTTGTTAGATTATTAAAATAATATCGATTAAACCAATTAAACGGAACTAATTGAACTAATGCGTTTCATGCGGTGCAATGAGACGAGCTGCAAGAGGGCACTTAAGCAGAGGATTAACTCGAAAGCTCTCTATCTTGAAAAGCTTTCAATGTGCTTTTAACAGAGCGCTTTTGGCTTGAAATGTCAGCTTTTAGTCAAGTGCAAGCGAAAGCTCTCTCTCTCTCTTTTTCGTAAAAGATTTCAATGTGCTTTCGTTAGAGCGCTTTTGGCTTGAAATTTGAGCTTTTAGTCAAGTGCAAGCAGCGCAGCTTTGATCACTGGGCGGTGAAATGTTGAACTACTACGATTTCACACTTATTAGCTAAAAGCTTTGATGTGCTTTCATATATTTGGGAAGTTTTTCAAAAAAAAGCTTTAGTTTTTCATGAAAAGAAGAAAAGAAACAACGTAAAAAGGCGAACTTAGGCGACTTGACGTGTCGAAAGCTTCAATGTGCTTTTTACACTCGATGAAGTGCAAGCGAAGCTTTACAGAAATGACACAACTGTGTTAGAGCGAAAGCTTCCACGAGTTATTGACTGTTAATCGAACTTTTGACTGTCGAAGCGCTCTAAAATGCATGAGCTTTAAGTTGTAGACTTTGTGTGACTGGCGAAAGCTTTCATGTTTGCTGAGCTTTTGATTAATCCTAGTATTAAGCTTCCATTGCAGCCGCGTCTCATTTGATACCTAAAATAATAATAAAATAAAAATGATAAAAAAGCACCGAACTGGAGCTGATCTCTGTTGTTGTTGGGACTTAAGAGGGCTTCTCGTTGGCGCCATCTGTGGGCGATGGCTTGAACAACTGCGTGCAGATGCGCCGCAGGCTGAAATTGTCGCCGATCTGCGTGGCGCGCTGCATGAGCCGCGCCGCCGCCGGCCGCTGGATTAACTCTCACAAATTGGGCATGGCATCGGTGCCGGAACCGGAGCCGGAACCGGAACTGGAGCCATCGACTGCCAGCGGCGCCGCACTCTCGCTGAAGTGCATCAGGTTCGTCTCCATCATGAGGCCGTTGGTGAGGCTCAGCGGCGGCGACGACTGCGACGGCGGCCCCTCCATGGAGAGGCGGCTGTTGGTGCTGATGCTGCTCAGGCTGAGCTGGTCGTCGAACACGTCGATGTTCACCACCGTCGCCAGCTCCCCGTCGATGCCCACGGCGGCGGTGCTCAGCTGCGTCGTTAGCTTCGTCGCCAACGCGCCGCCGCCAACAGTTGCAACTGCAGCAGCAACAGTTGCTGCTGTTGCCTCGCCAGCTGTTGCTGTTGCTGCTGTTGCTGTTGGTGGCGGTGTTATGCTCATGGGCTCTGGTTCGGGTTCTGGCTCTGGCTCCGGTGCGGGTTCAGGTTCCGTTTGCTGTGAGGCATCCGCATTGGCGTTCGGATTGTTGCCCAGCCGCTTGGGCTTTGCCAGCAACTTGTTGTTGCTCGCCTTGCGAGCTGTTGTTGTTGTTAGAATGGTGTTGTTGTTGTTGTTGCTGCCGTTGGTGTTGTTGTTGTTGGCCAAGCCGTCCATTTGATCGCTGCCAAAGAAGTTGCCTGCGTGGATTGAGAGAGAAAATGAAATATTTATTAAATTTTTGTTAATTATTCTTAATTTTTTGCGTAAATTACTTAACTTATGCGCAATTTCTAGTTAAAATTATATATATCTCACATATTTCTGGCCACATACCAAATTTCAGCGCTGTAACTTGACTAACAACTGAGTTCAATGGGTCTAGTGAGAGAAATTATGTCCCACGGCATGCTATACAGGGAGACTAGAGAACTAGACTTGCCATCTCTGGGATATACTGCCTTATATTAAGCGGAAATTACTTTCTTCTTCTTCTTCTCTTTGAAATATGCATATTATGAATTAGATTACTTGAATTCTATATGATATGGTCAGACGATCAGTTTGATTTTGAGATATGCACGACAGTGAAGCCTGAGAAGTATGCATACCAAATTTGATCAGCATAGCTACGCTAGAAGTCGAGTTACAATAGGTTGATGAACTATATTTAGGACTTAGCGCAGGTATTTTTCGACTTCTCTTATATTTTTGCATAGGTAACAATAAGTAAATTAAAAGTAAGGAAATAATAATACAAATTTATATCAATTCACATTACAAGGCATTCCTAGAGACTTCGTATAATCCCCTATAAAAATAACACGTTTTTTCTTTATGGTAGTTTTAACTAAAATTGCATTTATTTAATTATACATATTTAATTTAATTAATTTTTAGTTTTCTTTTTTCCCTCAATGTTTTTTTGCTGCTTTTTCCTTCGTCAGTTAAGAAATCATAAATACTGCAAGTTATATATACAGAAAACTATTTTTGCTGTTCCTTCATATTTCCATTTTTACATTATTTCAAAAGCTTCGCCAAAATGTTCTTAACAATTGAAAACCGAAATAAATCTAATTGGAAAAAATACTAAAATAAGAAAATTGGTTTTTATGGGGTTTTTCAATTGCAATTGAAATAAATAATCAGAAGAAAAATATTTTTAAAAAATAATATTTAAAAAATATATATATATTTATAATTTAAGCAAAGCGCCAAAAAACGAGTTGAGTTTTTTTTTGTTTTTTTTTTTTTTAGATATTTTGAGAGCTTTTCGTTTGGGAGGAGAGTTTTTATTGCAGTTTTTGTGTGTTGTTGTTGTTGTTGGTTTAACGAAAATTTGACGAAAGCTGAACTTATGCTGCGCAGCGCAGCTACTGCAGAGCAGAGAGCAAAGCAGCGCAGCTCAGCTTTAATTGCGCTCAATTGCAGTGAAGAGAGCAGCGCAGCTTAGAATTGCTACTGCAGTGCAGAGAGCAAAGCAGCGCAGCGCAGCGCACAAGAGAGCGCTCACAGCAGCGCAGCTTTCGTTCAAAGAGAGAGCACAGGATCAAGTGTACGAAAAGTATAGTTCTGAGCTCGGCGCGCAGCTGCAGCGCACAGAGCATTTACATAGATAGATTGTGGCATTGGACAGTGTTGTTGTTTTTTCTTATTCTTCTTTTGCATACAGTTTCTTAAGCAGGGTCGCTAGCGGTTAAATGTGTTCGTGTGTGTCTGTGTGTGAGCAAACGGTTTTCTTTTTATACAAATTGTAATTCTCTTGCCAAATTGTTGTTTTTTTTTCTTCTTTCTTTTGTATTTACATTATTAGAATTAGAGCTTTTTTTTTTTTTGATTTTCTTTCGTTTTGCATAGTTCTCTTACATATTTATTTATTTATGTATAGGTGTGTATATATATATATATATAAGTTGAGTTGGTTTTTGTTTTTTTTTTTTTAATAGCTAATAATATAACTTTTGCACTTAAAAATGGTTAGCATAAATTTTTTTTGTCGTTTTTTTGTTGTTGTTTGTTTTGTAAATTTAAACAAATTGCTACAAACGCGTTTTTTTTGTTGTTGTTGTCAATAATCACATAGTTTTTTTTTCTGTGTAGTTTTAGTTTTTTATATAATTTTTTTTTTTTTTTTAGATTTTTTGCACACTTATAAATTGGGCTGCATATACATGTATGTGTGTGTGTGTGGTGAGTAGAGAGAGAGAGTGTGTGTTGTGTGTGGTGAGTAGAGAGAGGAGAGAGAGGAGAGAGAGGGAGAGAGAGTGTGTTGTGTGCGGCTTTTGCTATTTACTTAGGCTCTAGGTTCGGCTTGGGTGGTGGGCATAAGTGCAAGGAGCTTTTGTGTCTGTGTGTGTGTGTGTGTAACGCGTATGTTTGTTGCGCTATTTGATGCTGCGCGGCAGCCACGTTTGCTGCTCTGCCGGCAGCGACATCAGCTGCTGTTGTTCCTGCTGCCGCTGCTGCGTCGACTCTGACTGCGATGGCGACGACGACTGCGACTGCTGCTGCACCTGCGGCTGTTCTCTCACCATTTGCGGCGTTGCCGGACTGGCGCACAGATGCCAGAGCACCACGAAACTGAATACGCACAACAAACATATTGCTAATTCTTATCTCTTGCGCCGCTTCGTCTTCTTCTTTGCGGCACTCGGCGGTCCGCTGACCTGGGCCACGCCCACGGCCAGCCCAACGCTGGCTGCCACTGCCGGCGTTGCCAGACTGCCGCCCAAATGCGACGCTGAGCTAACGCCGCCAGCTGCCGCTGCCACTGCCGCTGCCGACGTCGACGTCGCTGCCGTCGTTGTTGTTGCCGTCGCCGTGGCCGCCGTCTCGGCGCTGCTCTCCTCCGCCGAGGAGGTGGAGGAGGACGTCGCCGCCTCGATGGCCGCTATCAGGTTGATCTTGTGCTCGAGCTTCTTGGTCTTGAGCTTGGCGTGGGAGGCGCTGGCCAGGCCGCTGGCATAGACGATGTTGTCATCGGACGTCGTCGTCGTCGGCACGGGCCCCTCGCTGTCCGTGGTGGTGCCGGAGTGCGGCGCCGTCGCGCTGCTGCCAAAGTGCAGCAGATCCTCGGGCAGCGTGGCCACATCCGCCTCATCGTCATCATCGTCATCCGCATCCGCATCGGCCTCGGCGTGGAGCAGCTGCTGCTGCTGCTGCTGCTGGGACTCGCACATGCTGATGCTGATCAGTGGACGCAGTTCCTCATCGTCCACCACGGATGGCTGCTGCTTCGCTCGCTTGTGCTTCTTGCTCAGCTTCTTGGGCTCCTCCTCCATGAGCAGCAGCTCCTCGGAGCCGGACGAGCTGTTCGTGCTGCAGCACACGGCGGACTTGTGCATCCCACTCCCCGCCTGCTCCATGCCGCCCGCCGCCCGCAGCTGCAGCTGCGCGTACTCGTTCTCGTAGTGCAGCGAGCCGCACAGCGCCAGGATCAGGTTCTGCTCGGTAAAGCCGCGCGGCGGCGGCGTTATCTTCCGCCCCACTGCCGCCACCTCCTCCTGCAGCGGACTCTCCAGATTGATGAGGCTCTCGGGAGCGACGACTCCGGCCGCCTCGGCCTCGTCGTGCAGCACCTGCAGCGGCTCCAGCGCCGGCAGCGGCGGCAGCGCCTCCAGCGGCTGCAGTGCGCCCAGCAGGAAGTCATCGAAGCGACTCGACGCCGGCGGCGGCGGCTCCTGCAGCGGCGTCAGCAATCCGGGCAGCAGCTTCTCGCCCTGCTGCCGCTTGACTTGGCTGAGACTGGGAAAGTCCGTGGCAGCAGCTGCTCCTCCAGCTGCTGGCTGCTGCTTGTTGAGTGTCTTCCAGGCGCTGCCCGCCTCCGGCATCAGCTCCAGCACCTTCACCTGGTAGCTCAGCGTCTCCTTGTCCTTGACCTGGCTCGACTTGCTCTGGCTTGACTTGCTCTTGATGGGTTCTGCATCGGAGTTTGCCTTCGACTCCGGCTTTGATTCCGGTTTTTCCTTAGACTCCGGTTTTGCCTTCGACTCCGGCTTTGTCTCCGGTTTTTCCTCCGGCTTTAATTCCGGTTTTTCCTTTGACTCCGGCTTTGAGTACGGTTTTGTGTCCGACTTTGTCTTCGACTCCGGCTTTGACTCCGGGTTTAACTCCGGCTTTGAGTCCGGTTTTGCCTTCGACTCCGGCTTTGAGTCCGAATTTGACTCCGGCTTTGCCTTTGCTTCCGGTTTTTCCTTTGACTCTGGCTTGGTCTCCGGTTTTGCCTTTGACTCCGGCTTGGTCTCCGATTTTTCCTCCGGCTTTGTCTCCAGTTTTGTCCTTGCTTCCGGTTTTGTCTCCGGTATTTTCTTTGATTCCGGCTTTGTCTCCGGATTTTCCGCCTTTGCCTTTGCCTCCGCCCTTGCCTCCGCCTCCGACTTAGCCTCTCTCTCCGCCTTTTTCTCCGCCTCCCTCACCGCCTTTGCCTCCGCCCTTGACTCCGCCTTTTTCTCCGCCCTTTTCTCCGCCTCTCTCTCCGCCTTTTCCTCTGCTTCATCCTCTTCCTCCTCCTCTTCCCGCTCCTTCTCTGTCTCCACATGCAGCTGCAGTCCCTGGGCACTGGCGCTGCTCAGCATGACGGCTGCAATGGATTCACGCTGGGCCAGTAGTCCATCGGCGTAGTCCAACTCCGGCTCAGCTTCCTCCTCCTCCTCCTCCGGCTCGCTGGCTGTTTGCTCCGCGCGCTCCCGCTCCTGCGCCCGCTCCTTTGCCCGCTCCGGCTCCTCCGCCCGCTCTAGCTCCTCCGCCCGTTCCCGCTCCTTGGCTTGCTTTGCCTTTAGCTGCTGCGCCGCCTGCTGCTTGGCCTCGCGCTCCGCCTCCGCCTGCTCCTGCTCCAGCTCCGCCTGCTTTTTGTCTTTCTTGTTGCTCTGTTGTTGTTGTTGTTGTTGTTGTGCTGCTGCTGCTGCGGCTGCTTTGTTCGCCTTGTGCTTGGCCGCTCTGGACTTCTTGCTGCCGCTTGGCTTGAGGGACAGCGTCGAGGAGCTGCTGATCGATGACTGCAGCTCGTCCTCCAGCTGCTGCTCATCCTCGCTGATGGCAGTTGTTGTCGTGGTTGTTGTCGTTGTTGTTGCTTTGGCAGTTGTTGTTGTTGTTGTTGCTGTTGTTGTCGCCTTGTTGTTGCTGCCCTTGGCCGGCTTATTGAGGTGGCTCAGCTCGGCGAAGCGCTGCGCCTGCGCCGCATCCTCGGCCGCCGCTAGCGACTTGAGCGACTTCTGCTGCTTCTCCTTCTGCGTGATGACCTCGTCCATCTCCTTGGCTATCACCGGCACCACCAGCTTGTTGGCCAGCACCACCGGCGGCTGCTGTCCCTCGCCGCCGCCGCCGACGCCGCCGCCGCCTCGACTGCGACCCGCCCGCAGCTCCAGCTGCTCGCGCTGCAGCTGCTCCTCGTGCCGGCGCTGCTCGGCCAGCTCGTCGCAGAAGATGGCCACGACGGGCCGGAAGAGCGCCTCGTCGCAGTTCTCGTGGATCACACAGTCCTCCGCCGCCAGCTGGCCCACCACCTCGTCCAGCATGTCCGTCTGCAGCTCGCCGCTGATCCCAGCGTGCACGTCCGTCACGGTGCCCAGCGGATTAACGATTTTCTCGATGCGCGGCGTTGCCAGATCGTAGCTGCAAATGTTGGGCAAGACGCTGGCCAGGGCCGAGATGGCGGCGGCGCTGTGGGGCAGCGGCAGAGGCAGCGGCAGCTCCAGCAGCGCGCCGCCCGCCCCCGCTGCCGACGCCGCCGCCTCCTCCTCGTCAGCCTCGTGCTCGGCCAGGGCGTCGTAGTAGCAGGCATTGTCTGCCGCAGTCGTTGCTGCTGCTGCTGCGGCGGCAGCGGCGGCGGCAGCGACGGCAACACCTGCTGCTGCCTCGAGAGCGGCAACGTCTGGGCCTGGGCAAGGGAACGCGACGACGACGGACGACGGACGACGTTTACGGACAGCGCACAGAACAGAGAAGAGAAGAGAAGAAGAGAAAACAAATTAGGAGAAAAGCGCAAATTGCCAAAAAAGCCAAAGGCCAAAAAAAATTTCCTTTTTTTTCAATTTTAATTTTCATTTAAATTTAAATTTTTAATTTTAATAAATAAAAAAGCCAAAGGCCAAAAAAATTTCCCTTTTTTTTCAATTTTGATTTAAATTTAAATTTTTAATTTTAATAATTTTTTTTTTAATTTTCCTTTTTTTGGCTCTTGTTTTTAGTAAGCTTTACGTGTTAAAAAAAAAAGAAGAAAATTAAAGAAGAAAAAAAAAACAAAACGAAAAACAAGAAAAGTTAACTAGAAAATGCAAAGAACGCTTTAAGCTAAATGCAAATGGTAAAAAACAATTTTTTTATTTTTTATTTTTTAGTGAACAAAATGTTTTGCTACGAAATTGTATATATATATATTTATATATTTTTGCAACGATTTTTACTAGTGTTTTTTTTTTTTAATGCAGTGAGTTTTTTTTTAAGCGTATGAAAACGTATAAAATATATTATATATATTTATAAAAAACAAAAATAAAAATTGCAAAATTTTTAGTTTCTTTTATAAATATTTTTTATGCATTTTTTTATTATTAGTTTAACGAAATTAAATGGCTTTGGCTTTTTTTTAATTTAATTTAATTTTTTAATAAATATTTTGAGTTTTTTTTTTTCTTTAAAGTTCTTTCATGTGCTCTTTCTTCTCAACTGTTCTCTGTCTCTTTCTCTCCTTCACACTTTCGCAACTCCAACTCTCGCTCTGTCTCTCTCTAACACGCGCTGCTCAACACAAGTCAAAGGGGAAAAAGCCCAAAAAGGTGAAAAACGCTCAAAGCACGAGCAGCAGTTCAAGCAGAAGTAGCAGAAGAAGCAGAAGAAGAAGAAGAAGAAGCAGACCACGATGATGCAGTAGAAGCAGTAGAAGAAGAAGCAGCAAACGCAGCATTTTTTATGAATAGACATATGTATATATATCTATCTCTGTCTTATGCACTTGCACAAATTGAGGTGGAAATGTTGGGAGGTGGGTTGAGTGTGGGGTAATTCTTGCTGAAAGAGAAGCGCAATTGTTGTTGTTGTTGTTGTCTGTGTCTGGCCTATGCTTGTTGCATATGCCCCTCTCTTTCGCTCTCTTACAGTGGACTCTGGCAACGGCAAAAAACAATGCAGAGAGAAAATGGTGCAAAAAGAGTTTATAAATAGATATAGAATATAGAGAAGCCAATTGCTGTGTGTGTGTAGGTGTGTGTATGTGTGTGTGTGTGTGTGTGTCTGCAAAAGTTGACAAATTTTCAATTTGGATTAGCTTAAATTAAGTTTATATTATTAGGTTTTCTGTTTTATACAATTCGATATATGGCAAAATGTTGAAAGCAAACTATTTTTAGGGTGACCATAGCTGCACAAAACACCAGACAAAAAAATAAAACAAGTACAGTAAACACTTGCAAAGTAGAAAATAAGTATTTGGAAATTATTATTAGCAGAAAAAAATGAATATTAATTTATATATAATATATAATAAAAAAATGTTCAAGAGTTAATTCGTAAGAGTTCTCTTTAGCGTGTGCTCACTGTAGCGCGCAACACTTGAGCAATTTGATATAAGACTTAAAGAGACGACGACGACACACACACACACACACGCACACACACACACACACACACACACACGCACACAGGCATACAGATGAGATGCATATGATATATGATATATGATATATGATGGGCTGATCGTATGTAGGGCTGATCGGGTTTATATATATATCTATATGATTGGGCGCTCAGCTGCCATTGCACAACGAAACAACAGCAAAAAAGAGAGAAAAGATAAAAAAATATGGGGATAAACCAATGCCAATTTCGTGGTGTTTTTTTTCTCTTTTTTCGGATTTTTTTCAATTAAAATTTTTACCAATTTCCAAAATTTACATTTCTCATAAAGCGTTCCACAAAGAATAATATTAAAAATAATAATAAAAGTATCAAAAAAAAACATTCAATAAAAAATCAAATAATTTTTAAGGCAACGCTAAAGCTTAGCTAACGATAAACGATAACGATAAACGATAACTATATTAAAAATCGATTTATAGCAATTGGCTCAAATGTAATAGGAATAGATATATATATATAGGTAATACTCTAGAGTTATATATAGTCTATGTCAACTCCAATCACATTTGAACACTAATTGAAGCATTAACATATATATCGATATATATCGATACATATATATACCTAATAGTTCAGTTAGCTCTGCTCACAAATCAGCTTGGCATGACTTTATACACTTACCGGTCTCGCGACGCGCTGCCATTGTCGAGGGCGACTCGCGCATGGCATCGGCCAGATCCTCCTTGAGGCGCATATCGCCGTGCCCGTAGTCCGAGTCCAGGTGTCCGTGTCGGAAGCGATCCATCAGCTTGGGGCTCTGCTCAATGCTGCCTGCAGAGAGAGAGAGAGAGAGAGAGAGTTTTCATTCGATTTCTTTGGCCTGCATCCCGGCATGGGTCGCACTTACTGTATGAGCCGGACTCAATGAGCACCGGCACGCCGGCACGCGCCGTGGTGGCAACACTGGCGCCGCCCATGCCGCCTCCGCCGCCGCCAGCCGAGCTCAGCGGCATGTTCAGCGGGCTGGAGCGCTCGACGGCGGCTATGATGGCCCCACCGCCGACCGCCGATGCAGCCGACGTCGAGGGCAGCGTTGTCGTCGTCGTCTTGGTAACGCCTATCTCCACGGCCTCCGCATCCACGTGGTTCAAATTGGAGCTGCAACAGAGGGAGGTCAAAGGTTAGTCAAGACAAATATGGAGGGATTATATATTATAGATAGATGAAGTACAGTGCGCTCTAGTCGGGAGTAACTGACTAACAAGTGTAGCTAACTGGCTGTAGAAGGGATTAAATTGTCTTAGGCATGTATGATCCATGTGGGAGCTGGGTATTAATAAATAATTCCAATGAAATATAATATATATTTACTTATATATTAAAATAAATATATATCATAATTCCAATAGTCATATTTTGTAGCCAACTTCTTGCATAAGTAACTACCGTAACTCTAATACCCTTTGAGCAATTATAAAGAGCACACGTAAAAGAGTAGAGACTGCACGACTAGCAAATACCGCACACTCTGTTTAAAACTGTTCTATGGCTTCTTCTTTACACCAACTTACATTAAACATATTAACTTTCATTGTAAACATAGAACATTCAGTTCTTGTGGTTATCTAAAGTCGATAACACAAAGTTATCGAAGCATAACAAACACGATGTTATCATAACAAAATAAACGATACATTGTAAATATAGAACATCTAATTCTTATGTCTATCAAAAACCGATAACACGTAGTTATCGAAAGAAAACAAATGGTAAAGCGCCCCAATCGATAACACGCAGTTATCAAAATAAAACAACTGTTAAAACGCATACAATCTAAGGTATATACAATTATATAAAATACAAATCTCAAGTCTCTAACTATTATGCCTTAAATACACCTCTATTTCCACTAAGCTCATAGCCCTAATCCAACACATATATAGCTTATACAGTCTAGCCACACCTTAATCTAACTCCTACTCTTGCTCAACAGCATAATACCCTATAATTTCCTATATAAAAACTGCCGTAAATCAAGTCAACTCAAGACCTTCAACAAACAAGTAAGAAAATTCTAGTCGGTCGTGACCGACTAGGGGATACCCTGAGCCCCGTCGAATCTGTGTGTTTTCATAGAATTTGGGGGAATTTGGGGCCGGTATCCAAAACAAAACAAAATTCAAAAATGCATAAAATACATATAAAGCTAAATATAAAATTTGGTGTCTCTAACTTTAAAGATGGATGAGATATAATTTTTTAACTGCATTTCGACAATGTTTTTATTCGATAACAAAAAAAACGAATATATTTATCGATTATTGGAAATAAACTTGATCTGCGCGCTGTATATATGGATCTACAAAAAAAATTCAAGTCTCTAACTCTTATGGGGGCTGAAATCGGCGCGTTCAAACATACGGACGGACGGACAGGGCCAAATCGATTTCTCTTGTCGTCCTGCTCAAGAATATATATACTTTATGGCGTCTGCCACGCCTCCTTCTGCCTGTTACATACATCCAACAAAAACATTATACCCTGATTTCCCATTTTCAATGGGCTCAGGGTATAAAAAGCGTACAATCTAAGGTATATAAGTATATAAAATACAAAGCTCAAGTCTCTAACGCTTTCCACTCAACTCATAGCCCTAATCCAACACAAATATAGTTTATATAGTCTAGCCACAACTTGTTCTAACTCTTACCCTTGCTCGACAGCATAATACCCTAACTTTTCATATAAAAACTGCCGTAAATGAAGTCAACTCAAGACCTTCTCTCTCTTCCCACTCCAAGAATAACTTTCTCTATGTTCAATTCCCTTTAGCTTCACTTCATATACATCTGGGTGCCTCTCTGCCCCGCCTCTTACCCGCTGGGCGTATTGTAGTTCTTGAAGACGAACTGCGGCCCCATCCAGAGCCGGCGATGGGGGCCCGCGTGCGTTATAATCTCGACCTGGGCCAACCAGCTCTCGGGCCGCTCGTCGGGCTCGTCGAAGTGATGGGCGCTGTCCATGAGGAGGCTGGCATGGCGATCCTTGATCAGCCAGTTGTCCAGCGCCAGCGGTGGTATAATTTCATGAGATCCATCCTTGCGTCGGCCCAGATTCCACTGCGCCTTGGCCTCCACCTCCAGCTCAATGGGCGTGTCATCACAAATCTTCTCTTTGGCAACATCTGCAGGAAAGGAAGCAAAGGGATTAGCCCAGATGGAGATGGAGATGGATGGATGGAGCTACTCACTTGAGGCTAGCTTCGTGTCCAGGTCGTACTGTATGAGCGCTCCATGGCCGGCCATCACGAAGAGCGAGTCGACGGCCTTGCGCTGGACGCGATGCGGCGCCTCGCGCGTCGCCGTCGGCGGCTCCAGCAGCCAGGAGCGCGACTTGGCGAACGTCGCGCAGACGCTCAGCGGCTTGCCGCAGTCGTCCGAGAGCGAGGACAAACGTTGCCGCTGATGATGGGAGCTGCCGCCGGAGCCACCGCCACCTCCGCCGCCGCCACCTGCGCCACCGCCGCCGCCTCCTCCGCCACCAGCCGAGCCACCGCCCATTGTGGCGCCACCTGGCGGCGAGCCGAGCACAAAGGGCTGACGCAGCTGCGCCAGCGGCTGGACGACCGTGGGCCGCGGGAAGGGCGGCAGCGTGGGATTGTGGTACGGCTGCAGCGACTGCACGAACGTGGTGCTCTCCGAGTGGGAGATGGGCGAGCTGGAGCGCCCGTCGGCGCCCAGGCCGGCGCTGCGATGGAAGCGCGACAGCTTGTTGACCACGTGCAGCGAGGTGTGGGTGCGGACGCCCATGGCGCCGCCGTAGGGCGTGATCGGGAAGACGTGAGTGGTGCCTCGGAGCGTGGATACGGCCGCCCAGCGCGAGTCCAGCGAGAAGGCGATGTGCTGCACCTTGGCGCTCGTATCGCCGCGATGCAGCACGTACAGATGATGCACTGCAGCCAGGCTGGAGCCCACCGGATGCGGCTGGATGCGAAAGACATGGAAGTCATGGCCCCGCCGATCCGCCGTCAGCAGCAGCATGCCGGAGCTATCGAATTCCATGGCCACCAGCGCCTCGCTGTGCGCCACAAAGTGCGCCACAATCGGATCGCCGGTGGCGCCCAGCGGCGTGCCCGTCGTCGGGCTGTAGTCCTTGATGGGATGCTGCAAGAGCAAGAGGATTAGCCTCACGAATTATTTAAGCTGGGACTCGTACCTTCACATCGATGATGGTCACCACGCCGGATTGCTTGCCGTCGGCGCCGCCCGAGGCCGAGTCGAAGCTGCTGCTCTTGGAGCTGTTGCCGCTGCCGGCGCTGGTGCCGGTCAGGCCGGCGGCCACCTGCTCGCCCAGCTCCCGCAGGCCCTTGCCAAAGGACTTGGCGGCATTTAGCACCGTTGCCGTATAGCTGGGCACGCCCTCGCCGTCGCAGCCGCCGCCGCTGCGCTTCGAGTGGAGCAGCTTGTGCTCCGCATACGCGAGCCAGCGCGGACCCAGCGCTATGGGATTGGGATTAATGCTGGGGGAGAGAGTGAGAGAGATCCATAAAATGAAAGATTCCTCCAGGCGCAGCTCTTGCACTCACCCCGGACTGGGAAAGCAGGTGGTAATGGTGAGGCGATCCTCCAGGGTGCGCGCATCGAACACGGCCAGGCGCTCGTGGAAGCTAATGACGACCGCCGAGCGATTGGCCTGGATGTCCAGCACCGGATTCTTGAACTTGATCGTCTTCACCTGGACGCCCGTCCTCAGCGAGACAAAGTTGACGGCGCTGAAGTGCGAGGCGCCGGCATGCGAGGGATTACCCATGCCTCCGCCGCTGCCTAGACCCGAGGAGCCGCCGCCGCCGCCGACTCCGCCGGCTAGAAGATTGCTGGCCGCAGCGCTGCCGCCGTCCACGAGCGCCACCAGGGGTCGCTTCTCGGCAAATGCATCCACTGGCTCGTCGGCGCGTCCATTGTCATCGAGCGCCGTCGTCGCCGTCAGCGGCGTGGGCAGGACGCGCAACGCGGTGACGACGCCGTGGCGCCAGGAGAGCACCTCGACGGCCTCACCGTTGGC
Organism: Drosophila pegasa; assembly: GCA_035046225.1. NCBI lineage: Eukaryota > Metazoa > Arthropoda > Insecta > Diptera > Drosophilidae > Drosophila > Drosophila pegasa. The sequence goes on from JAWNOD010000063.1 coordinate 618,489, forward strand.
CGGTATGGCCCACACCTGGACGCCCAGGCCGTAGCCGAGTATCAGGAGCAGCGGCGGCGCCGCATTGCCCTCCAGCTCCCAGTCGTCGCCGAAGCGCGGATCGCTCACATCGGCGCTCGTCTCGAAGCGCGCCCAGGTGATCGTATCCTTGGGATCCTGCACCGGCTGATGCACCAGCGTCACATCGTTGATGAATCCAATTGCCGAGTCCAGTATGGAGCGATCACTGACCGCCTGGGGCGGCACCACTGCCGGCATGGACATGCCCCCTCGCAGCCCCATGCCAACGCCGCCTCCGCCCACACCTCCGCCGCCGCCTCCGGACGCATGATGGTGGTGCAGATGATGGCTGTGGTGGCGGCGCGGCGAATCCGCGGACATTGTCTGGTGTCTGTGTGCGTGTGCGTGTGTGTGTGTGTGTGTGTGTGTGTGTGTGTGTGTGTGTGTGTGTGTGTGTGTGCGACGGCTGTCGCCCGTCTCAGCTGTTGCGTTCAGTCAAAGCGAGCGGCGGAGAGAGAGCGCGTCGTTGTCGCTCGCTTGCCTGGAGCAGGATGATGATGACAGCCGACGGAGATGGTGACAGGCTGTCTACCTGCCTGTGTCTGTGTGTGTGTGTGCTGACTGCGCTGCAGCTGCGCCTGCTGCCTCTGCTCGCCTCGCTATCGCTGTCTCTGTCTGTCGCTCAGCTGTTGTCAACTGCAAATATAGCAAAAGCAAAAAAAAAAATAAATAAATAAACAAACTGCAAGCTCGCGCTCTCTCGCTCTCTCTCTTCACGCATTCCTTCTATCTCCTCCACATTCGCTTTTGTCGCTCTTCGCAGCATTCCAATTCCATTTCGTTGCGTGCTTTGTCTCAATCAAATGCTTTTAATCTTTGCACACTTCCCCTCGCTAACCCACCACACCCGCCGTTACCCACCACACACAGAGCACAGCCCGCACCCCTTTTTTAAGTTTTATTAGCGCATTACGTGTTTTTTTTTACTTTACTTTCAACTTTTTATTCCTTCTCTCTCTCTCTTACACACATGCCAAAAGGGCGAAAGCAATTCCATGGGGCGTAAATTAAGTGCAATGAAACATTGCACATTTACAGTAATTCAACAAATGCAGGCAAAAAAAAATAAAATATAAAAGCAAATAAAACATTAATCAAAGAAACGGTAAACAAATTTCTGTAACGTGCTTTGCTTTTGTTATTACTGTAACACATACACACACGTGTGTGTGCATGTATATATGTCATGAACACACACACATATATGCGCGTTAAGCAAGCCGTAGTTATCAACATCAGAAACAGCGGAAAAGAAACGAAACACAAGCACAAAGCAAAAGCAAGCGCAAAAGCAACGGCACACACACACACACACACGCGCACGCGAACACACGAAAATGTAAAGCCAAGCTTGCAGTGCGAGCGAGAGGCAGCGAGCAACAGCTGTCCGACGAGCGACGAGCACTCGAAATAGCAACAGTAACCATTAACCCATATGCAGCAGGCCAAGTGCACACACACACACACAGGTTAAAGGTTATGTGCGACAATTTGTAAGCGCTTCAAATTTGATTCGCTTTTATCGCTGCGCCGCTGGCTTATCGTGCCGATAAAGTCATTTCAAAAATATTCCACGCAAAAAAAGTCATTTAACCCATTTCGATGCACACGTGTAAGAATAATTGCCATGTGTGTGTGTGTGTGTGTGTGTGTGTGTGTAACTGCAGTTTGCTTGATAAGCTGCTGTGACGTGCATTTACGTATAAAAATATCAAATGATGTAGCGAGCGTAGTGTATGAGCCAATCCCACAAGGCAAAGATCAAACATGGTGAAATAATGTGTATGCAATACAGCATGCACACACACTTACCCACACGCATACTCACACATACGCGCACACGCACACAACACTTGCACACACACACACGTGCTTATGCCCCGTTATAGGTCGCAATGAAATTTGAAGCAAATTGAAGTCTGAAATGAAATACGTGCACGCCTAAGAGATACGCTATATTAAATTATTATTTCTTCTTTTTTTTACCCTTTACACAAACTGGAATTATTTACTGTTATACACATACATACACATTTATATATACATAAACAATAAATATAAATTTATATTTATTTAAATATTAACCCGTTTCTGCAACTGGTTTTACAGGGTATGCAGCGCGCGAGATTATTAAATAAAGAATTGGCTGTGGGACAATTAATTGCGCACCACAGCAGAGAGAGTGAGAGAGAGAGAGAGAGAGAGAGCGGGGTTAAAGTTAGGCGAGAAACTATTTTTACAAAGCGCATGACGCATTGCAAAGTTGATTTGAGTTTAAATATGTAGTGTGGGGGCTCTTTGTGTTTTAAGTAGCTGCAGCTGGGCAAGAGCGAGAGAGACAGAGCGGGCGACGAAGGAGGGAGGAAGAAACGTTGCATTCCTTAATTGAGTTGCGCACACGCGCAGCAGCAGCAGCGACAATAGCAAAGGCAAAAGCAAAAGCAATGTCACGCACACACACATAGACAACTGTATGTATGTGTCGCTGCACTCAGCAGCAACAGTTACCTCTCGCTAGCTACCTACCTACCTCCTCTCCCTCTCACCGTTCCACCCGCACATAGAACGCAACGCACTTTGTCTTTGTTTTGACATAGGCAGCGAACTAAAAGCAACAACAAGCGTTGACCGTTGTCTGCGAGCTTTTCGCTTTGTGTGACATTGAATGTGTGTGCGCGTGTGTGTGTGTGTCAATGTTAATAAGCTAGCTAGTCAGCAAGTTGAGCCAATGGTTCAGTTCGTTCGTTCGTTCGATTTCTTTGTGCACGCAAAATCAAAGCAAAAAGCTCACTAGTGTGTATGTGTGTGTGTTATTGTTTATGCTGTTCATTGCCAAAGCCACTTGACAAAAATCTACGCAAAGCGATTTTGGTAGACAAAGAAAATCACAACAAAACGCAATACACACACACAAAAGCGTGAACTTTTGTGAACAGGTGTTACCATATACACACACACATACACACATGCAGGCAGCATTTCAACAGCGCACGCAATGCTATGCAAGACAGAAAGAGAGAGGTAGCGCGAAAGTGAGAACACCCGATTTGAAGTTGGTTATGTGAACACTTGTTCCACTGTTACTACTTCTGCAGCAGGAGCTTTCGCATGCGTCATAGGACAGGCAGCGAAATAATCGTCCTGATTGAGGAAAATTGCAAGAAAATTATCGCATTAAATATTAAAAGGCCAATTATAGGACAACAAAGACAAATTGAAATTTATTATAGCCCAAGAATATTATTAGTTTTAATTAAAGGATGGGAACAAGCAACAGGTGATCGATCATGGTATAAAAAAATCCTAAAGAATTTACAAATTTGCTGACTTAGGTATTAATTTTTAAATTGCATTTTATTTGTTCACCCTTCTGTTCCCACCTCTCTCCCTCTCTCTCTCTCTCTTTTGAGATCACGTACGAATATTAGCCGAAAGCACACTAGGAAATGCGCTCAAGAGCTTTGCTTTGCTTTGCACCAATACCAACGCATTCGTTGCGCCTCTCACTCTCTCTCTCTCACTCACTTGCTTTGCACTCATTCTCTTCTTCTCGTAAACATTCGCACTCACAGCGAAAATATTTGGCAAACATTTGCGGTAAATTTCAAACAATTCCCAGCAAGTGTGTGCGCGACAGAGCGAGATGACGAAATCTGGCGCGCGTTGGAGTGAGCGTGACAGCAACAGCAACAGCAGCAGCATCTTTGTGCCTTGCAATTTTGTATACCAACAAGTGCAAAAAAAAAAAAATGCCATTAAACAAAATAAATTAACAAAATACCATAAAAATGGTCGACGAACTGCAATTTGAGTGAAAAAAAGAATAGAAATAAATAAATGAAATGAATTGAAATTATTGTGTCATTTGCAATGCATTCGCTGTCTGTCTTTATCATACCAATGCATCGTCCCCTTCTGCTGCTTATTCTTCTTCTTCTTCGATTGCTTTATTTTTAGTCGCTGCTGCTAATAATTTTTGGAAACAAAGAGACCCCCACGGCCCAAAAGCAATTATCAAAATAAGTACAATCAGAGCGAATAGAAGAGAAAACAAAAGCAAAACGAAGTAACAACAACAATAACATACACAAACACACACACACACACATGCAGGCAACGGTCAGCTGCAACGAAATGTTGTTGTTATGCTCTTTCTCCTTTTATCGCCTCTCTTTGCACTAGCAAAGCGTCATGCACAGTGTGACGAGTGCATATGATTAAGGCAGACTAAAGTAAACAAAATATTTTTTACGTTGAATACAATCAAAATTTCTATGTAATGTGAAGCATTTAAATTTAATATTGTGAAATTTAATTGAATAGAAATTTAAATTACATATATAAATTAAATTAAATGGAAATTTAAATTACATATGTATATATAGCTTTTTTGTGGCTGAATTTAGTTATATATTTTAGATTCATTTTTACAAACTTTTAATCTATGTATGAATGTGTATTTGTCTTGTATATTTTTGTGTTAATTAAAACTTTTTTGGAAGTGTAAAAATAATCTAATAGAAAAATTAAATTTATTCATATAAAAAAAATAATAATCTAATAGAAAAATTAAATTCATTCATATAAAAAAAATATAATCTAATAGAAAAATGAAAATTATTCATATAAACAAAAAATAATCCAATAGAAAAATTAAATTTATTCATATTAAAAAAAAATCTAATAGAAAAATTAAATTTATTCATATAAAAAAAAAGCTAATAGAAAAATTAAATTTATTCATATAAAAAAAAAGCTAATAGAAAAATTAAATTTATTCATATAAAAAATAATCTAATAGAAAAATTAAATTTATTCATATAAAAAAAAATAATAATAATCTAATAGAAAAATTAAATTTATTCATATAAAAAAAAAAACGTTCTACAATATTAAGTGCAATTTATTTGCCTGTTTTTTGACGCAAATTTATCAGTCTGCCTTTTAATGAAATGTATTCAAAATTTGCATATATATATGCGCTTGTGTACCAATGTGCCAAAGTGTTTCATTATCAGTTCGTTTCATTTGGTTGCGTTTCGCTCTGCTGTCCGTTGTCTGTCTAACGCGCAGTGCTCGCTTATATATAAATATGTATATATGTATGTACATATATATGTATATCTGCGTATCTGCGTGTATGTATGTATGTATATTTTTTTTGAAAGCACAGCGAATTTAGACAAAATAAAAACACTCAACGCCATTACACGAATATAACGGATATATGTGACAAATACATTATGAAATCAAGTAATGCACATACATATATATAAAAATATATATATATATATATATATGCAAAATATACACGCTTACATGCCTTTAGAGCTTGGCCACACATATACAAACAAACACACATACACACACACACACACACGTATGGCTGTCTGCCTGTATGTGTGTGTGTGTACTTGAAAGAGTTTCGAAAAGCGAACAACAGATAAACAATAAACAACAGCAAAAATTGCATAAAAATAACATTTGTTTTTCAATACAAATTTTTGTTGTTTTTTCTTTCCTTTTCTATTTCGTTTGTTTCGCGCGTCAACAACTGAGAAACAGTTAAATAAAAAAATAGAGGAGAAACACAATAGCAACAACGACAACACAACAACAACAACAGTAAACTTACCACTTGACGCTGCTGCTTCTGCTGGCGTTGTTGTTACGACGTCGAGAAACGGTTGAGAATTGGTGGATGGCAGCGGCAGCAACAGCAGCAGCAGCAACAACAATGCGAGTCTGCCCGTTCCAGTTCCGCGCGTTCCGCTGCTCAACCTCTTCTTTCGTGTTTTCGCTGCTTATGACTGCGGACACGAACAGAGTGGAAGAGGCGGAGGAGGCAGAGTAGAGCGCACAAAAACAAAAGCAACACAAACAAAAATCATATGTTTTCAGCTGTTGTCGTTGCTATTGCTGCGTAGCTTTCGTCTTCTGCTTCTTCTCCTTATTTTCGTGTGTTTGAGCTATTTGCTGGTAATGTTGTTGTTGTTGTTGCAGTCGGCAGCAGCAGCAACAGTAAATTGATTTAGTTTTTATTTTGTTGGCTGGCAACAAACAAACTGCGTCTTGCGTTCCTCTTCGACTGTTGACGCACACACAAAGGCAGGCGCGCACACACACACTCGCGCGCTGCAGCTGCAAACACACAAAGTCGAGCTTAGAAACAAACTTTCAAGTGCAAAGCTCCCAGTTTGTTTGAATTGTGTCAAAAAAAAAAGAAAAGGAATTACGAAAAAAAAGAGCGACAACAGCCGTCGCTACTGTTGCTGTTGCTGTTGACGTCGCAGCTGCTCTGTTTTGTTGTTGCTATTGCTGCTGCTGCTGCCTCGCTCGCACCCACGCTCGCCACTCACACACGCACACAGCAGAGAGGCTGCTGGCTGCGACGTCTGCGTCGTACGTTCTGCGCTGCTCGCTCGTATTCGTTTTTTTGTTTTCTGTTTTCGATTCAGCTTCTGCCTCAGCTGCTGCTGCTGCTGCCGTTGGTGTGTGTGTGTGTGTTGTTGTTGTTGTTGCTGTATTTTGCCGTTGCTGCTGCTTCTTGCTAGCACACAAATTTACTGCGACATTAAATTGAAATCTCTGTTGCGTTCTTATTTTCCTTTACTTTGAGTTTCGCTCCACGGATTCGTATTTGTTTTCCATCAATTGGCGTTGTTGTTGTTATTGCTGCTGCTGCTGCTGCTGCCTATTGCGCTTTTTAATCGATTTCACTTTTTTTCTGCGTTTTTCTACTGCTGCTGCTGCCCGTGCAGCCAACTACAAACACACAATAACAACAAAAAAAAAATTAGCTCGAACAATAACAAAAAATATTTGCGATTTTTTCTCTATTGTCTTTGGCTGTTGTTATCGAGCCAATTGCCTGTCTCGTCTTCGTATTAGTTATTTGATTTTATTTTATTTTCTTATTTTTTTTTTTTTGCACACTTGCACACAAAATTGATTTGTGTTGTGTTGTTGTGGCGCTGTCGTCGTTGCTGTTGCTATTGCTCGAAACGCGTCCGCAGTGAATAGAGCTGGAAGGCCCCCTGGCCGATACCATCGATTGCAGCGATAGTCGCCCGTGGCTGCCACTATCGATATGCCTATCGAGCTGCAACTTAGCACGCAATTTGAATTTAATTGTTGTTATTGCATTGTTTGGTCTGCTTTGGGCAGGTATTCGTAGATAACATAATGTGTAGAATTTAATTTGCTTTTTATTTTTTGATTTAGCCGCTTTAATGCAAGGTAAATGGCCATAATATTTTAATTGTATGCTAATTATTTGTGTGTCGTTGTTATCGATAATAATTAATATTTGCAAATATATCATATTTAATTTTGTATTTTAAAATAAGTTAATATGAGCTTTGTTTATTTAAAAATTGATTGTAAATAATGAGCATATTCGAGTAAATCAATTGCTACTCGTTTAGTTAAATACATTTTCTGCAGTCGCTATTTGATTAATATCGCTTAGTTGCGCAAAAATGCGCAGCAAAAAAGAGCTGCAAACGCAAATAAGAGCTGCTGACGCAAAAAAGCGCTGCTAACGCAAAAAGCAGCTGCTGACGCAAAAAAGAGCTAGGCAAGCGCTCCCATATTCATAAACAGTTATATTTACTCCTATTTGCTTAAAGAAGAAGCAAAATTTAATAAAAAATGATAATAAATAAACAGGGAATTACTCAAATAACTTGACACTATCATAAGCTTCTAGTTTAGTCAAAACTCTAAAACAGCTGATTCATAACAAATCACATGTTAAAGTATTTAAATACTCGCAGCGAAATTGAAGTTGAAGCGATTTTTTTTTCTAGTGCTGCAAAATGGCGGCCGCTTGATGACAGTGCTCGAAAATGCTGTAATTCAAATGGAAATGGCGCGCTAAGCAAACAAAGTTGTTATATTATATAAATAAAAAAATATTTAATTAATATTTAATTTTATTTACTTATTTTTTTATTTATATATAAGTTAAAATTAATATTTTTATATTTATATTATTTAGATTTTATTATATTTTTATTTAAATTTTATGCCAACTATTCAAAAACTGTTATACGCGCGCCAAGCATGGGCAGCACTTTCCACAGGACTCTCAGCGCTCATAACAGAGAGCGTGGCCGCTGAGCCTGGCTCTCTGCGCTGAGCGCGTGGCTGTTAAGTTAACATTAACAGTGCGGCGGCAGTGCCAACATATGTTATGAGGCGCTAACAGCTGTAAGGCAGGATGTTCCCAATTGCGGCTGTGTCCTTAAGATAAATGAAATACATTATGTTAACTTAATAAATAGCAAAAATATGCAATAAACTGTCTAAATTAAAAGTAATTATATTAATATTCAAGCAAATCACTTGGCAATGCTAGGCAATTACCAACAGTTAAGTCGCCGCGAGCACTGTACGCAATGCACACCACTGTGCATTGCCGCAAACGGGAACATGGCCGATAAACAAGCATTCTGATTGGGTTTGTTGTCCATGCGTTCTCATTGCTAGTTTGACGGCGTAAGAGTTAACGTCAGTAGGCAGCAAGACGTAAACGAAGATGGTTGTGTTTTTGTTGTTACGTGAACGTTGATTTATTTATGCATAATAATAATCATTTTTTTGCGATTTTTTTTTCTGTGTCTACGTGTTCGAAACAACAATCGTAACTATAAAAAAAAATAATAATTAAAAAAAAATAATAAATAAATTATTATTAATATATGTTTGTGTAAAGTGTGCGGTAATATTTATAGAAAATTACAAAAGATAATAAAATACAACTACAACAACAACAACAACAACAAAGGGCAGCCCATGCGGCTGACACCAAAACAACGTAAATATAATTGTTTTTTTTTTTTTTTTTGGTTTTTGTCGGCATTTTGTTGTAAAACATTGAACATGCTCGTTCTTGTTATGGTTTTCCGTTATATTCTCTTCGCTTCTCTTCTCATTTCTTGTTTTTTTTTTGTTGTTTTGTGGTTTGTTTTTGTTTGCTTTGCGCGGCGAATTCACATTTGGTGCATTTGACACTCCAATTAAGAATTTTGTGTAGTTTGGGCAATGCCAATTAGCATTTTAGTCGGTGTTAGTGCACGCTTATAAGAATGAAAAATATAACAAAGCGGTGCAAAATAATACGATAAAAAAAAAAACGAAACGTAGCAAGAAGCAGAAAAGCCGCAACGCTGACGTTGACATCCACAGAGAAGCAGCCAGAGAGCGTGAGAGCAAAGTGTGCGTGTGTGTGTGTGTGTGCCTGCCTTGTGTGAGCGTAAAGTGTGCGTGTGTGTGTGTGTGTGTGGTAGAACGTGGTAGCTGCCAGCAGCCTAATAAGAATAAGTTAACAAACTGACGACGTGTGTTCAGGTTCGTGTGCGACCGAGAGAGAGAGAGAGAGATAGAGCGAGCGGGTCGCGGCATAGGGGGAAGCAGGACGCGCGCGCGCTCTCTTTGTCTTCGCATGCACTTTACTCTCGCGTGCCCGCTCTCTTGCGCTCTGTTACGCGCTGGCATTCATTGATTTTTCCACTTTGTCATAGTGGGCACTGGTGGGAAGAGCAGCGGGGCATAGGGTGCGAGGAAGGTGTGTTTCTGTGTGCGTGTGTGTGTGTGTGTGCGTGTAAGGCGACCAAGGTGAATTGTGGAAGAGCCTGGAGCGCGACCGAAAGAGCCAGAGCGAGAGGGCGAGAGAGTCGCAATGCAAAGGAAAACAAAGGAAAAAACATTAGCACTGCGTGTGTGTGTGTGTGTGTGTGTGCGTGCAATTAACAGTTCGTCGTTGGAGGTTATGTTGGGCCATCGTGTAAATAACTTGTATTTGAATTTGAGCAATTTGTTGTTGCCGCCGTTGCTTGCGCAATTTGGCCAAAACCACATTTTTTTTTTCGTATATATTTTTTGATTGTTATTCGAAAAGCGCGAGCGAAGCAACCACCGAAACAGAACGAAAAGGAACAAGCGCCGCTTTTAGCCACCACCAACAACAACAACAACAACAGTAAAGAGAGCGTATAACAGCAAGCAGCAGCAACAACAATAACAGCAACAGAGAGCAGCAAGAGAGCCGAAACGAGAGAGAGTGCGAGCGAGAGAGCGCGCCAAAGAGAGCGGTCACAAGAGAGCGCGCGTAAAGTGCAAACCCAATGGCAAAGTTGTTGGGCCAAGAAAAATAACCAACAACAAGAATCAACATATATAGTATATATATATAACTACTTTTGTATAAAAAAAAAGAATGTTACGTTAATGCATAGGCTCTAATTGGTATAGCTAAACAATTTGCAGTCCAATTCGAACATACAGATAACACGCTGAGATAAAAGCTTAGATAACAAAATGATAGCGCGTGTTTTTTTTCTTATTATTCTTATTATCTTTTTCTTTTTTTGGAGAGCGTGATCTCTACACACATACATATGCAGCGTTGTGTAATGAGAATTGCCAATTGGCAACATGCATGCTCCAATTGGGCATGCATCACCTGAACTGCTGCGACGTTGCGACTTCACTTGCCCGCTCTCCCTCTCCCTCGCTCTCGCTCTCTCTCATTCTCTCTTGCTCGTTTCGTGCTGCCCACCCCCTCGCGTGCACGGCCGCATTGTAAGCATGGGGAGGGGAGTGGGGGGCAGCCAAAACCGGCCGCTTACGTGTCGCGTTAGCGTAAGCGCACTTCATTTACGTAGCGTGCTGCGTTAATTACGTTTGATAGCGCTACTGTCGTTCGACCCGTCAACGTCAACGTCATCGACGTCGACGTCGGCGTCGCCGTCGGCAGCAACTACCGCAAAATCTGCCACGCCGGTTTTTTTTTTCTTTCTATTTCTTTTCTTTTAACATTTATTTGATTTAGATTAACTGTAGCTAGCGCCTCTATTGGCATATGGTGGCACTACGATGCGGTACGGTAAAACCTCGCTAGGGCAAACAGTTGCATAGGGTTTTTCATCTGTTTATTTCTTATTTCCTGCCGAAGAATGCTTCCAAGTGCTAATTGCTAAGTAAAAAAAATATCTCTTAAAAAAATCTCAAGAAGAAGTCAGGAAAGTCTCTCTCAGATAGACGATTGCATTGTTTACCTGTGCATTAGCAAAGGTGGGGAAATGGTTGGAGATGATCAAATAGACTCTTTATATGTATATATGTATATATACGTGTATGTGTATTACATATATGTATGTATGTGTGTGTGCCTATGCAGCTGCTCATAAAAATAGCAGTGCAATTGATTTTGGAGCGATAAGCACCATTTTTTTTAAATAAATATTATTTATTTTTTTAAACATTTTTTTTTACATTTTTTTATTTTATTTAATATTATTTTTTTATTATTTTTTTTTAAGTAACATTATTTATTTTTTAAACAGTTTTAAAAATTTTTTTTTTTAAATTATTTTACACTATTTAAACCCGATTTTTTGTTAATATGCAAAACATTTTAAAATAGCTATACTTTATGGGGTCGGCCACGCCTCCTTTAGCCTGTTACATACATTTTCACAGAACCATTATACCCCGAATTCCTATTTTCAATGGGTTCAGGGTTTTTTTTTTTTAATTTTCGTTATTTTAAGCATTGATTCCTTACAATGCAAATGTAGTAGCTTAACAACACAATTAGAGACTAAAATAAAGAGCCAAGCCTTCTGATATTCACAGGAGGACATACAAATATTCAAAATATCAGTAGATTATCTAGCTATCTAGTTTATCTAGTTATCTAATATTTTTGGCAAAACCCAAGCGAATGGGTTCAGGGTATCAAAATATTGTAATCTCTCTTTTGATCCCTTTTGCCATCCTTCTGGCAAGAGATTAATTCCACTAATCTCACTCGTTTTTGACGTCCTCCTGATAATAGTTTCTCCTCAAAATTTACTTTTATTTATTTATTTATAGTTTTTTTAAATTTTTTTTAATAGCACTGCTATTTTTAGGAAAGCCTTTGTTTCAATTGTCAAAAACAAATAAATTGTCAAAACATATAAAAAGCGTATAGTTTATTATTTATGAAACGGAAATCATTCAATTTGCTTTAAGTTTTGTGCGTAGCGAAGCACTATTATATTTATGAACACAGCCCAGAAACTTTCCAGATTGAAGTAGTTCAAGTATAAAATGCGCCCTTTATAGCAATCTTATAAAAACTCCCTTGGACTCTCAAATATATGTTACAAAACTATATCTAACATTATATAGTTATCAAATATTCCTTAAATCATAAAAATTCTTTGGCAAAAACTTAAGTTTCTTCCATTTCATAAAAGTATTTCTATGCCCTAAGATCTTATCATATAGTATATATGGAAAAATATTTTTTTTTATGATTCAGGCTTCTATTTGATATAGAAATCAAGTCAAGAAAAACTCTTTGATTGGTAAACTTTTAAAAGACTTCAATAAAAATATCTTAATTTTAATTTTATTGGGAATTCAAGATTAGGGTAATATCTTGAGTTCCTAATAAGATTAAAGTTAAGAATTATTTTATTTTTAGTCTTTTAAAAGTTTCTCAATCAACGAGTTTTTCTGGACTTGATTTCTATATCAAATAGAAGTCAACTATCTGCCCATATATGTAATATATATATGTATATATCATGGTTCTATGTAACTTTTATTGCTGATGCGTGACGAATTGTTTTTATATGCTGCCTCGTCTTCCTCTTCTGCCTTTTTATATATACGCCGAGTACAATTGCATGAGTCAAAACCCTCAAGATATTACGAACGCAGACATAAAAAAAAAGTAAAGAGAGAGAGAGGTAGAAAAGAGAAATACTATCTGACAGTTGAAAATAAAAGTTCTTGATAAGCGTTTGTTTTTTACTTCATTTCCTTGAGTTTGCTGGGAAAGAAAAGAAAAACTTTCGAGCGGGAAATTTGCAATGAAATCAAAGCTTCACGCTTTTATATACACATTAAAGTTATATATACATATATATATATAAGTTTTGATATGAACTGATTGGAAGAAAAGTCTTTTTTACCACTAGAACTTTTAATTATGTTATTATATTAGATATTTTTATTAAAATTTGTGAAACATATTTCAATAGATAAAGTTATCGATAACTTAGTAGCGCAAGTGAAGAGAGAGATAGAAAGAGAGAGAGAGAGAGAGCGAGAGAGAGGGCGTACATATATTTTCTTGTTATCTTTTATCTATAGAACATAGTATTTATTTAGCTTTTTTTTCGCTTTCTTGTGCCTTTTTTATTTATATTTTAAATTTTATTTTTATATTATATTTTTGTAGGTTTTATTTCTTATATTTTTATGTTATATTCTCGTTTTTAAATTGTATATATATTTTTTAATTATATCTATATATATTTTTTAATTTTTATTTATTATTATGTTTTTTTTTTGTATATTTAATTTTCATATTAACATTTCAATTTAATTTTATATGTATTTTTGTCCTCTTTTGTATATCTTACTTTTATATTTATTTTGCTATATTTTAGATTTTATGTTTTTTTTTTTATATTTGATTTTATTTTCATATTTTAGCATTTATATGTATTTATATTTATTTTGTATATTGTTTTAAATAATATTTTCATATTTGTTGTATGCTCTTGCTTTTTTAAATTTATTTTTCTTTACATATTTTTTATTTTATTCTTTGTTTTTAAAATTGAATTATTTTTATTTTATTTATTCTTTTTTTTTCTTTTCTTATATTTTAATTTAATATTTTTATTTTTATATTTATGCATAAGCTATCATATCTGTTTGCTTGTCCATTGTAACTCCTGCATTTGCACTATTTTACAGTCAGCATTTGGAGATTCTAATTAAGTTTTCCCCTGCACCTCTACATACCTATGTCTCATAAATATTATATTTAAATACATAACAAATATTTTATTAATTTTTGTATTTTTCTATTTTTTCTCTCTTCCCCCCCATATCCGAATATCTGCAAACAACAACAACATCAAACAATCCCAACCAAAAATCCACAAAAATAACTAAAAATGAAATAAAAATAAAGTGTGCAATTAAATATATTTAAAAATTAAAATTAAAATAAAAATTCTAAATAAATGTAACAACAAAAGTGACTCAATATGAGCGCCAACAGCGGCTGCCAAAACAACAACAACAACAACAGCAACAACAAATGTGCAAAATCTAAAAATAAAAAATAAAAAAAAAATTCACCAAAATCCAGCCAAAAAAAAAAATTAAAAAAAATCCAAAAAATTTAAGTAATTTCTTTATTTTATCTCCTTCCCAATTGTCGTTTGTTTGGCAATAGATAAAAAGCCTTCATATATATATATCTATATATATCTCCCCCCGTATCTATAGATATATCCACGCACATATATATCGCTGTATATGTATATGTATGTAAGTGTCCGTGTGCATTCGTGTCTCTGTGTATGTGTGCGTGTGCGTCCATAGCCAAACCCCGTGAATTCCATCCATCCTATCTATATATATATATATACCTATATATATGTATGTCGATCTGAACGACTGAACGAGTCAACAACTAATTAATGCCACGCCTTTGTATGTGTCTATCGAACGATCGACGCTTGTACTGAACACCAAACGCCGAATAATCGATATATCGATAACAACAATTGCTGCAACGACAACAAATCAACAATCGACGCGCTGCAAAATGGCGGACATCATGCGTCCGCCGTTCAGCGACATCAAGCGGCCCGACGAGATCGTCAGAATGACAACCGCCGATAATCTGAAATTTGCCGTCCTCATCGGCCTCATCGAGGTCGGCCAGGTGACCAATCGGGAGGTGGTCAACACTGTTTTACATTTGGTAAGTACGACGACATTTGTAATACCATAAATATTAATCTAAATAAATGTAATACCAGAAATCACTGATCGATAACACAAATCGATAACAATTGGGTTAATGAAGAAGAGTTAACATTAATCGAGCATAATAGATTTTCGATAACTTCTGTTGTTGGCAGTCACTTTCAATATTGATCGAAAATGTATAACAAATACTCTGGTCACTTATTAACGATAATGTCTATATCAGCTATCGATAATAGAAGTTGAAGAAGCGAACGATTTGCAATGCCATACACATAATAAGCTGCTATATCGATTACAATAATCAATCGATTATCTTGCTAGCAAAACACAAACTTTTATCAGTATATATCAGCAATCGGTAGCAAATATCGATTATATAGTCCAATCAGCTTTACCCTAATGAATCATTTAGATAAGCTATCGAATATGTGCTAACAAACATCTGTAGTATCTTATCGATCGTGTCTTACAACATCGATAACTATCATTGGTGCATTTCATCTATAAGTCACTAATCAGTTATATATAATTGCAGTGCCTAATATACATATATCGATAACATTATAATTTGGTTATAGACGATAAATAATTCGATAAACGATAACAAATAAACCAATAGAATTAAGTATCTCATCCTATATTTAAAGAGTGAGCTTTATTTTATTAATCTATGAATATCGATAACCTTCTATTATCGATACACATAGAATCAATAACAGTAGGTTATCGATGTACAAAAATTGCCAAAAGAAAAGTATTTGATAAGCCTTGAAAGCATTCAAATCCACATTGCAATCCTTCTAATATCGCCTACTGGCATAGTAACTAAGCTGTTATCGATAACAATGATCGAATCACTTAATAGTTAGTTACTATACCATTTCCACTTCCATCCATTAAACTTCAGGTAAAAATGTAAATAATGTAAAAAATCAGCTTAGTTCGCATTGAATTGAAGTCCGCTAGAATCCGAAATGTTCTCGATTTCGGATTCCAGTAGACTTCAACAAATTTAGAAAGAATTTCCTCGGGTTTTTCATGACTTTTTGGCTGAACTGCACATTTTCCACAGCATTAGCTGTTTGCAAACAACAATTTAGCGAAATGAAAGCCAAGCAGAATAAATATTTACATTTGAAGTTAATTAAAAGAGGATTTTGCGAAGAATTTCGCATTTTTGGCTGCAGCTGGCGGAATCTTCTCCGGATGGGCCCATTTGGTTAATTGTTATTTGACACTTGGCAGAACTTTTGGGCCAGAGCTATACCTGCCCCATAGATGGCGCCACATGGGGCACAGCAAAATTGCTAGTTTGAAACAAAAACTGTTTGCCATACCGCGTAGACGGTGGGAGCAGTGAGAAGCGGGTATGATGATGTAGAGCTGAGCTAGTAGCTATGCCTGAACAGTATGTGGAGCAGAGATGTGGAGTCAATGTGGCTGATCTTCGATGTGATCGATAAATATCGATTGCACAATGCCCGAAGATGCTGAAAAGTCAAAACTATGGAAATTCATTTGCATCTTTTAGATATTACAAAAATGTGTATAATATATTAGAAATCATTTTGTTCTCTAGATTATCGATATATATATTGATTGTCGAACTTGATTATAGCTTTAAAAAAAATCGATAAGTATTGATTTGGCATTTGGCATTAGTTTTGGGTATTTGCAAAATGTACAAAGTTTGCAAATAATTTCAAGACTTGACGAAGATTTTAGCTTTCACATTTCACATATTATAGATAATATTAATTTATATACCGATAAATATCGATTATCTATTTCGCTTTTGAGGCATCTCCGCTGTACTGATGGGCCTTCATTTTATATCAGCTATTGCTTTGCTTAGCCTTAAGTGTTCATTAAAGAGTTAAGAGTTTTGTTTTTTATTTTTTTTTTTTTTACAATATATCGATAAATATCGATGGTCTGTTTTGCCCCTTGGGGCATGCTGTTGGAGTGCAGTCTCTTAATTTGATATCTATTCATACATCGCTTAGTTTTCATTAAAAAAAAGCGATTCTTAGCTTATTTTTAGACTGTATCGATAAATATCGATTTACATTCGGAGTTATTCTAGCAGATAATGAGATAAAATGTTATTCTCTTTTTGATGTCAAGTGGTAAACTGCTTACGGGCTATCTTCCAGTCTAGCATACACCATTATAGCCCACTCCCATGACGTTATGTATATCGATAAATATCGATAATCAGTCTATTCAGATTTTAGCAGATATGTAAATCAAATTGAATTCTCTTCACATGACTTATGTCGTCAGCTGCTTACAGGCTATCTTCTAGTCGGGCATACCCCATCAAAGCTCACTCATATGACTTGGTTTTTCTTCTTTTTTGTCTTTGCCTTGCGCAAATCTGTGCAGCCAAAAATCTTTAGCACAAGACAGCGCAATTTCATTAGACAGCCTGACAAAATGGCGTCTAAATGCTACACACACACACCTATACACGCACACCTATACACACCTGTACACACACCAAGACTCGGGCAAATAGACGCCGCTTTCATTAGCACAAAATTAACATTTTGTGAAAGCCGCAGAGCGAAACATCTTCATGTTTGCCAAGGAGGCAGCGCCTACCTGTGTCTGTATGTATGTATGTGTGTGTGTGTGTGTGTTGGTGTGTGTGTATGTGTGTGTGTGTGTGTGTGTGTTGTGCCAGCGATTAGATCAAAGGCCAGCCAGCAGCTTGCTTCTACCCTTAGAAGACAATATGCCTGCATACATATTGTATTATTACACGACATTATTATTATTATTAGAGAAGATTTTCAAATTTACATTTTTCTTTTTTAGCTGTGTGTGTGAGTGAGGGTGTGTGTGTGTGTGTGTGAGGGTGTATGTGTGACTGTGTTGGTGCCTTAATGAAAACACGACACCGTCGCTCATCATTACGAGATTCTGTCGAGATTTTCAACGAGGCAGGCAAAAGAAAGTAGAAAAAAAAAGAAAGAAAACCTGACTGACGTCTGCTTGACAGGTGTGTGTGTGTGTGTGTGTGCGAGTGTGTGTGTGTGTGTGCATGAAATTGAAAAGAAATTGAATTGAAGTTCTTTGGCGTCGTCCGTAGTCGCTATTTATTGATAAGATAAGCAACTGGCAACAGCAAAAAGATAGCTCAAGCGAGCTAGAAAGAGAGAGGGGAGAAAGAGAGAGAGTGAGAGGGAAAGCGGGGCGAGTGAAAGAGCTAGATATATGCTAGCTAGATAACGCCACATAGACACGTATACATATATAACATATATTATATTTTATACGATTATACGGCCCGGCAATCTGATAAGCCACAGAAGCGCTGACGTGTTCAAATGCCGTTAAAGAACCAGCCAAAAGAGAAAACATCCACACACACACACACCCACCCACACACACACCCATCCACACACACACACACAGCCATTTTCAATGTGTCAAAAAGTTAAAATGACAGCCAAGTATATCTTAAGCCAAATGAACATCAATTGCTTCAGCCCCAAGACGCACAAAGCCGGCTAAAACCGCAAAATATTGATTAAAACTTAAGATGAGCTTATTCAAGATAAAATATATAGAATATAGAATATAGAATATAGAATATAGAATATAGAATATAGAATATAGAATATAGAATATAGAATGTAGAATATAGAATATAGAATATAGAATATAGAATATAGAATATAGAATATAGAATATAGAATATAGAATATAGAATATAGAATATAGAATATAGAATATAGAATATAGAATATAAAATATAGAATATAGAATATAGAATATAGAATATAGAATATAGAATATAGAATATAGAATATAGAATATAGAATATAGAATATAGAATATAGAATATAGAATATAGAATATAGAATATAGAATATAGAATATAGAATATAGAATATAGAATATAGAATATAGAATATAGAATATAGAATATAGAATATAGAATATAGAATATACAATATAGAATATATATATAATATTTGGTTTATTATATATATCTTTCATTTTCAATCCATGACTATCTCCAGAACTACGCCTGGGATCTAGCTAGTTTTCATATATTTCGTAATACCCACCATAAGCAGCAACTGGAGCAAGTTTCATTGGACTAGCTCTACAGCGAGCTGAGTTCCTATAGAACATTTGTTGTTAGAGTCGGGTTAAGTCTCTACAAGAATGCTAAATGTGGGTTACTGGGCGTTACTTAGCCCCCCCTTTTAGTTACTTTTTTGTCGTCGCTGCTAATGGATGGGGTCTGATAGTGTGTAATATCATAATCAATAGCTTTTATGATAGATGCCATTAGGCATTTGTTGGACTGCCTTCGCAGCTAGCGTAATATCAGTTATTTGAACGATAATATCAAAATGTTGACCGTGTTGCATTATCGCGCACATTTGTGTTGAGCCAAACAACAAGTAAAAGTGCTTTGGCGGGCAGTAGCCGACTGTCAGATGCCCTACAGATATTAGAAAGTGGAGAAGGTATACGAATATGCTATATATATACTATATTTATACTGTATCTATACTATACTATATACTATAAATATTAATATGTTACATTTTTGATCATTTGTAGTTCTTAGATATGCTTCGATAACTTTTTGAGTGTCGATATAAATCGAACTTGTAACAGTTATCGATAATTTAAAGCAAGCTTGCTATAGTAGCTCCCATGCCTAGACTCTCGCTGTCTGGTTTATTCTCCAAGTTCAAATATAGCTAGAATAATACAGTTGTTAAGCCTTATCAAGAATAGACTTATATATATGTATATATATATATACTTGTTATATTTTGGTAACGGCTACCTGAAAATAGAGCGAGACAACTTGATAGACAGACAGATATGAGAGAAATACTGATATCTGAGAAGCAACTTTCACTTCGTGTTTTTATATATAGCAGATATATAGATAAGATATATTTTAAGTGTGGACAGCACGGTAAAGCTCTTTAATATATGATTTAAGCTGGATTCTAGCTGGATAACTATATGGTAGTGCGATTCAAATGTTTTAAATATTTAGATGCTCGTTCACGGAGTGAATAGGAGTGCATTAGTTGTGTTTTGGAATTTGCAACACATATTAGCTGCTCTCGCCTTATAAAGGGTAGAGATTATCTTTATACGTTCAACAAGGAAGTGGAAGAAGTATCTATCCTAGTATCTATATATTCATGTAAGAAAAAACGTTATATTATATTAAAGTTATTTAGCTAAGGTCTCAAATTTGATAGATAGGAAATGGAAGATTGAAGGAAGAAGGTAGAAGATAGAAGTAAGAAGGAAGAATAAAGAATGAAGTATGAAGAACGAAGAATGCAGAATGAAGAATGAAGAAGATATAAGGTATAAGGTACAAGGCTGAAGGCGGGATAAGATTAAGAATGATTATAGATGGAAGGTGGAAGATGGAAGGTGGAAGATGGAAGATAGAAGATGGAAGAAGGAAGATAGAAGATGGAAGATAGAAGATGGAAGAATGATGAAAGATAGATGGAAGATATATAGAAGATAGAAAGTAGATAGAATAGAGAAAAGAGATAATAATAGATAGAAGATATAGGATATAGATATAGTAAAGAGCAAATGAAAGATAACAAGTTGAAGACAGTAGATAGAAGATAAAACATAGCATAGTATATGGAAGATATATAGGGAATATCTGCTCAAGCATGTACATTGCCGCCTTCAAGTCAAGTGCTCGCCCCAACCTGAACATATCTGTAAAGCCCCCCAACATTTTCCCCAAAAGTAATCAAAATTTAAATACTAGAGCATAAATTTGGGGGCAGAGCGCAAACATTTGCTCGATAGATATCTAAAGTCTCGCAGTTTGCGTAAAAGGATGCATAAAAATTTCTAAATGCAGTCATTAATATTATATATATGTCTATATAGATGCCTATCGCTGTGTGTGTGTGAGTGTGTGTGTGAGTTTATTTGCTTGTGTGTAATAGCAAAAACAAACAAGAGAGAGAGAGAGAGGGAGATAGAGAGAGAGGGAGCTAGATGTAGCCGGATCCATTGCATAGGCAAACAAATTGAAAATTTTTGGACGCCTTTTTGTTGACTTCATTTTGCAATTGCTTTTCAAAATTTTCATTGTTGTTGCTGTTGTTGTTGTTGGTTGTTGTTGCTGTTGTTGTTGTTGTCGATTTGCATTAAGCGTTTATTTTTAGTAGGCAACAATTTTTAGCTAACGACAAAGACGAAAGGCAAATCGATTAAAGGCTTTGGTCCTTAGCACGTGAAACGGCTTTCCGCTCGGCAAGTGGACAAGGGAGCTGGGCCCTGGACTTGGCGGGAGTTGGGGGGTGAGGGGGGTTAGGCTTAGCCGCTGTAGGTTAAGGGTGGGCGGGCCAAGCGTCAAGCCCCAACCCCAAGCAACCCCACTCAAACCATGTGCCACATGGCAAATGACCATAATTGAGCTGTATAACAAGACCCAATGACCGATTAAGCGAGAGAGAGAGCAAGAGCGAGAGAGAGGGAGAGAGAGAGAGAGAGGGAGAGTGAGAGAGGGGGAAAGAGAGAGGGGGTGAGAGAGGTCGCGTCTATGAATCAATCAACAGCAACAGCGCTGCGAGGAGCTGGAGAAAGGAATCAATTTGCATTAAGAGAACAACAAGAAAATGGAAAATCCGGAAGGGCTCCAAGAAAGTTGGCAGACAGATAGAAGAAGAGGGAGGGGGCGAGGGGCGGTGCGGGGTGAGACTATAGGAGGGAAAAGCAGCCTAAGAACTAAAGCAGAAATCCGCGCTTTTTCATTGATATGCAAATACCAAAGCAATTGGCAATTGAAACGCAGGGTATCTGCGAGTCAGTATTTGAGATAATATTGAGTTAATATAGGTAAAAGTCTGAGCTAATTCTAATCAAGTGAAGTGAAAGGTATCTGTGAGTCAGTCTTTGAGATTATAATGATTTACTATAGGTAAAAATAGGAGCTAATTCTAAGGAAGTGAAGTGCAGGGTATCTGTGAGTCAGTATGTTATATACATTGAGTTAATATAGGTAAAAATAGGAGCCAGTTCTAAGCAAGTGAAATGCAGGGTATCTATAAGTCAGTATTTGAGATAATATTGAGTTAATATAGGTAAAATTGAGAGCCAATTTTAAGCAAGTGAAATGCAGGGTATTTGTGAGTCAGTATTTGAGATAATATTTACTTACTATAGGTAAAAATAGGAGTAAATTCTGAGCAAGTGAAATGCAGGGTATCTGTGAGTCAGTATTTGAGATAATATTGAGTTACTGTAGGTAAAAATTAGGGGACAGTTTTGAGCAAGAGAAATGTAGGGTATCTGTGAGTCAGTATGTTATATAAATTGAGTTAATATAGGTAAAAATAAAGAGCCAGATCTAAACAAGTGAAATGCAGGGTACCCATAAGTCAGTATTTGAGATATATTGAGAAAAAGCAAGGTCAGAGTATTACATGAAAAGCATGGTATCTGTGAGTCAGTATTTAAGAGGAAATATTGAATTACTGTAAGTAAAAACAAGGTCAGAGTATTAAGCGAGTCGAGTTTACGCATTTTTATAGCATACTTTTCAGCATGAAGCTTAGTCCGTAGTACAGGGTATCTGCGCGTGGGCCCAGCTAAGCCAATTACTTGGCCAGATTTGGACAGCGACCCACATAGGCCTATTAACGCTTATTTAGTTGAATTTGCTACCCTCAGCTTTGAAGAGGGCGAACAAAGAGAGAGAGAGAGAGTGGAAGAGGGAGAGTAAGAGAGGGCGAGAAATGCAAACATATTTAGCTAATTTTACTTAATTTAATTAACGTGCTTTGCCACGCAACGTTCGCAACAAAGCTGACGGCGACGGCGACGTCGACAGCGGCGCTGACAGCGTTGCCATTGCCAGTCAGCTGTTCAAGTGCCCGAAGGAAATAATAAAAATGTGCCTTATTGTTGGCATCCTGAGAGAGAGGGAGACGGGGAGAGGCAAAGGAAATTTGGTCACAAAGCAACCAAATGCCAAAGTCATGAGTGAAAAAGAAAAAACGCAAGCGAACAGAGAGAGAGAAAGAGAGGCAGCGAGTGAGCGGTGGGAGGCGTGAGAGCGCGAGTGTGAGTGCGAGCGAGCGAGTAAAGGGAAGTTTTTTAGGCTCGTAAAAAGTGAAATGCTAAAGAATAACAAAACAAAAAGCGAAATGAAAGAAAGAACAACAGCAACAACAACAGCAACAGCAAGCAAAGAGAACAAAGTAAGCGACGCCAAATGCAGGCAGCGAAGGCGCTGCGAAATATTCGCAAAACGAAATCAAACAAAAAACACAAATTATGCCAAAAATATAAAAAGACAACAACAACAACAACAGCAAGAGCAAGAGCAATAGCAACAACAAGAGCAAATTACATTAATGCCAAAGCCAAACACAAGCATGCGTGTGCGCGTGTTCGTGTGTGCGTGTGTTGCTGCTGCTTTTTCTGCTTCTTCTTCTGCCTCTGCCTCTGCTTCTTCGTCTTCTTCTGCTTCTACTACTTTAACAACCCTAAATGAAAAATTAAACAGCAACAAAACGTGGACGACGCCAGCGTTGGCGTCAGCCTGTCCCATCCTAACGGTCCCATCCGCGTCTACCTCCTCCTCCTCCCCCTCCTTTCGTTGAGTTCGCGTTTTCTAGCTTCTGGAATGGAATGGAATGGAATCGAATCGAATTTGTTGCGGCTGCCTTCGCGTACTTTCGCCGCCGGCTACAAATACAACGGCAAATAAAGTCGCACAGTGGCGCAATAGCTATGAAAAAGGTAGCAATAGGAGTTTGTGCGTTGTTTAACTTGGAATTAATATGTATATAAAATGAAATTGAAATTAGAAAATTAGAAAATAATTAATAAAATTAATATATGTTTTTAATATATAAATTATATCTTATATGTAATTTAATGTAAAAATTACCAAGTGAAGGATTAGTTTTCTATAATTTAACACATATAATTAATTAATATATGAATATTTTTTATAAAATTAATATATATATATATATATATATATATATATATATATATATATATATATATATATATATTATATAGATGAATTATATGTGATTCAATATAAAGATGACTAAGTGAAGTATTAGTTTTCTTTAATTTAACACAATTTATTAATAAATATATAAAATTAATAAATATATAAAATAAATAAATATATAAAATAAATAAATATATATTATATCTAAATATATATTATATATAAATTATATATGAAATTTAATTGAAAGATGACCAGGTGTAGTGCAGTAAATATATATTTATATTATATAAAATTCATATTTTGATAAAAATATAAACAATTTTAATATTAATTGCTCAATAATGATGATATTAATTTTATTTAATTTTTTTAACATTATTAATTAAAATAATATATATGTATATATTATATAAAATTAATATATATATCTATTATATCTTTTATATTTATATTTATTAATTAAAATAATATATATGTATATATTATATATATTTATTATATCTAAATTATTTAAGTAATTCAAAATGCCCTCTCAATATTTTCATATTCGTCCTTTTGTTTTTGCCCCACTGTGGCCACGTAGATCGTGTGGCATAACTCGAAATTCAGTTGCCAGGCTCGTGCTCATTGCTAAGGGTGCGGCGGTGCGGTGGTGCGGGTGTGTGGCTAAACGTAGCTGGCGCCGCAAGGGCTACGGCTAGATGGTGACCAAGTGTGGTGGGGTGGGTTGGCGTATGGTGGTTAGGGGGCGTGTGGTTGGTGGTGTGACGTTAGCTTAGCCATAGCAGGAACTGGAACAGTAGCAGCAGCAACGGCAACAGCAACGGGAGCAGAAGACATGACAACCGCAAGAGATTTAACGACCAATAAAGGAACAACGCAATGTTGTTTAAGGATGCTGCAAGGGATACGTAGGCAGTGTGGCAACGCCGGACACGCGTTATGTGTAACCGGTAGCCATTTCAACGGCACTTTGATTGCCACAGAGGGCGTGCATGCGTGTGTGTGTGAGGGGGCGTAACACATTTATGGCCATTGCGACATTACGTGGCAAACGGATGAAAACTTTGACTGGCCCCGAGTCCCCGCCCCCACCTCTCTCTCTCTCTTGGGCTGGTCGCAAGTCTGGCAACTTCATTAACATCATTATCGGCGCGGCCGCGCGGCCCAAATCAACCCCCCTGTCAACCCCCTTAGATAACTTGCCGTGCATCGGGCCGAACTGCATTCGACAAATGTAAATTTTTGTCTCTATTTTATTCATTTCCATAAAACCCAAAATAAAGCCAACAAAAAAGTCGTAAGACAAAAGGAAAACCTATCTGGCTGTTGCTGGGGCAGGGGCGGCGGCGACGGCGGCGAGGGGTTCGTTTTTTGCCCCGCTTTTATTGCGCTTAATGGTCGCAGCTGCGCGGGGCGTGTAACGGCAAATTACATTGACGACAAATGCCGGAGCAGCAAAATATGTTGCAAGGCGGACGGACTCAATAGCATAGATACCCTGTAATAGGGGGAAGGGCGTGGAATGGAAAAAGGGAGATATGATATATAAATCTACTTGGATCAATTGAGATTCAATTTTATATTTTGTTTACATTAGTTTAGTCTCCAATATTTATTTTGTACATCACTAATTCTACTGTCTCGTTTCAATTCTTCCACTTCTTTACTCTATCCCCTCTCTTATTTGTCTACACTCTCCACTCACTCCATTTTCTACACTCAATCCACTCTCTACATTCTCTTCACTCTTTTCACTCTCTTTAGTCCCAACTCTCCATTCTCCACTCTTAACTTTCTGTTCTCAACTCTCCACTCTCAGCTCTTCACTCTCAACTCTCCACTTTCAACTCTCCACTCTCAGCTCTATACTCTCTAATTTTCACTCTCCACTTTCAACTCTCCATTTTCAACTCTCCACACAGAACTCTCCACTCTCAACTCTCCACTCTCCACCTTCCACTCTCAACTCTCAGCTCTCAACTCTCCACTCTTAACTCTCCACTCTCAACTCTCCACTTTCAACTCTCCACTTTCAACTCTCCATTCTCAGCTCTCCACTTTCAACCCTCCACTCTCAACTCTACTGTCCAGACTCTCTATGGTCTCCACGCTCTCTTCGCTATCCACTTTCTCCATTCTATCCACTCTCATCAGTCTTCAATCTCTTTATTTCTTCTGCACTATCTACAATCTTTCTCTTTCTCCCTCTTTTCAATCTCTCCACTCTTCACCTACTCCCTTACAGGGTATCAAAATGTTAAAGCATACAAAAAAATCAAAACAAATAAAATAAAATAAAAAAAAATCAATAAAATTGAATTGAAGGCAAAGCAAGAAGAAGCACACGAAGAAGAAGAAGAAGAAGCGCCAAACGTTTTTTATGACTGGCACTTGCTGCTGCTGTTTACAGAGAGGAAGAGGGAGAGGAAGAGGAAGGGGCCAGTTGCAGGGCCTGGGGACTGGGGACTGGGACTGGGTGGCGTTGAGTGGGTGTCAGTCCTGCCGGCTGGACAGAAGCTGTTTGAAGTGAAATCCGTTTTAATTCGCGCTGCTTGACGGATTTTTATTTATTTATGCGACAGAAAACAAATAATACAAAGCGTTATATAAGTCGGGATAGATAGATATATAAATATATAAAAAAAATGGAATATTTTAAGCTCAGATATAGTTTATATATAGAGTACAGAAATATATGTATATAAATTCTAATATATAGGCAGTGGAGGGAACTGTAAATCTAAAGATAAGTAATAGCTAGACGGCTTAATCAGTTTAAGGCTATATAGCATGCATCCATATAGATAAATCATCTAATAAATCAAATAAATGTTTAAATAGTGCCAGTTCCGATGACCCAAAAAAATCATGCCATTTTCGATAGGTTCTTGAAAAATGTTGTATATAAGTCTTATAAAATGAAAATGAACATGCCAGCAACTTTTCTTCATCAGAACTGATCCAATTTTTTATGTAACAAAATTTATTTAGCTTAGTTCGTAGTTGTCCTTGCGGAGATATATCATTTCAAGCTTTGGAAAAAATTTGAACCTATTCAGCAACTATTCGGCACAGTATCTCTGTCTATTCCTTAGCTACTACTCTTTAAGGGTGGCAAAATTTTGGGACATAAGAAAAATCAAAACAAATGAAACATCCTACTTTGTCGAATTTAGATATAGATTCTTATAGATGGTCTCCCATCTATAACTATTTATATCTATAGATGGATTCTTATAGATGGACTATTTATATCTATAGATGGATTCTTATAGATGGTACTCCCATCTATAACTATTTATATCTAAATTCGATTCGACAGAGGAGGTTATGATGATTCAATGATTGATTGAAAATATGAAAAACTTTTACTTAAATTTTAATTAAGATCAGTTAAGAGAAGAACGGATTGCATATTGTCATTATAATAGCTATATCTATAAGAAAGAATCGTTCAAATATGTATGATATTTCAGTAAAGTCAGCTTAAGATATAACTTAATAAGCAAATCATATAAAATCTGATTACTATTTTTTAGATATTTATATACTTTATATTATATATATACTTTATAGTATATAAAATTATTAGAGCTATTGGATTAATCAGTTATATATATAGCTGTTCTTATTTTTATATAGATTCAAAGCAAACTAGAGTAACAAATCTCAAGACATGTTACTATAGAAATATATATATATTTGTATATACATATATATTAGGCAAGTCGGAGAGGACAGTTATATATATATATATATTTACTATCTACAGCCACGTCTGTCCTCTTCGACTTGCCTGATTTATTTATGTGACGCTAGGTGGGCGCTGCGTGGGCTACATTTGGAGCACAGGCGTTGACAAACGCCAAGGTCAATAGTAAACCAATTTACTTTTGTTGTTGTTGTCAACGCCTTTTGCCCAAGATTTCTTGCACCTCTCCGCCCCCTGCCCCCCTTCTCTCTCACTCTCTCTCTGTCTCCCTCTGTCTATGTGCTATCTCTCTTGCTGTCTCTGGCCTTTATCCTCAGACTGGTTGTCTTCGTTACGCTGTGTGCGTTAATCCGCACGCCCAGCGTTTTGGCCCCGTCGATGCGCAAGGGTTGTCAGCAACCCCCAATAAAAAAAAAACCGTTCCACCCATGTATATATATATATATATTGGGAGATATATATGTATGCCTACCCTTATGTGGCGCATCAGCAGCTTCTGCTTCTGCTGAAAACATTTGACAACTGTTCGGGCATTAGCTGTCATTTTGGCGCCACATATACAACTAGGTGGTGGAGCCACCCGCGCCCCCTCCAACCCGACGCCCCTGTGTTCCTGTTGCCTAACCAGACAAGCAGAAAATAAAAAAAAGTAAGCAAACTTTTAGCTTTAACTTGATTCGATGATTGGGTCAACAGTTCTTATGTCGCCCCCCTCTCACCGCCTCTCTGCCACCCCCTTGCCGCCGCCTCTCATTCTGGCCGCTACGTAAGCAGCAGATTAGTCGGGCATGCAAAAAGAATAAGTAATGCAAAATCCATTGGGATACCGAGAAATGATTTTTATTTCTTCTTCTCGCTTCGTTATCTTGTTTTTCCTTTCGCCTCCTCGAGAGTTATGCGTTGCAATCGAACAGCTGATGGCGTCACACGGACATTGATAAGAATCGATCGGATATGAAAATCCAATAAATTGTTGGATTATAATAATTTAGGCGTTTATAAAGTGTCATCGCTTATTGATAGACTTGGGCAATTGTTGCTTAACGAACTGGGCATGCGAATACTCAAATCATATTTATCGATAGTTATGAATAGTTATCGATCTATTTTTATTATTATGAATGATTTCAGAATTTTATTTAAATTTCTTTTGACAAAGGTTAGTTATGTTTGTTTGTTTCAATAACAACAATATAAATTGTTAATATAACATAAATAATTACTGTAAATATTATCAATCAATAAGTTTTGTTATCGATAAACTCTTGTGCCTTTACAAAAGCCATTTGCTCTCGGAAATAGGCAATATTTATCTAGCATTTCAGTTGCAGTAAATCGATACATTGAGGTACTGGTATATTCCGATATCTATCAATACAAAGTAATAGATAGATATCGAAATCAATGTATTTAGATATCTATCAGTTTGTACCGATCGATATGGATATGCAATACTACCTCTCGATATACTATGATACTTATCGATACCTATTGATATACATTAATACCTATCAACATATATTGATACCTACCGACACAAATCGATAACTATAAGTGCAGTGTGATACCTATGGAAGATATTCACTCTCTACTTCAATTTATAAACTGATTGTTCGATATAAGTCGATAAATTTGGACACACACCAATAGGTACCGATAAATTCCATCGATAGTTCACTTAAGTTTCCATATATATTTTTGCTATATATTTATTTGCATGTCGTGTATTTTAATATGTTTTGTCATACAACTATCGATACATAAAACTATCGATATTAGCTGTTTTTGCTATTTCTCTATGTGTTTCTCTAATACATTGTTATTTTTTAATCATTATTTGTATTTTTAACATGGATTGTTTTTAATTTAATTCTCTTATAAAACAAGTATCGATAAATATCAGTATCAATAAATATAATTATCGATAGTCATACCTTACTATATTTGATCATTTACTATGCATTATAAAGTCCTTATTTATATAAGTAAATGACTTAACCTCAAAGCTCTCATTTACGGTCTACCGTAATCATTGAATCGATTGTTTTGCTATCGATTGCCCTGAATATCAATTTGTGTTTTCTTACTGGCGCTGGGAAACGCACATGTCCAGCTGTGTGTATTTTGCAGTCCTTCTGTTTGGCTAATGAGTATTGTAATTCGCAATATTAAATAATTAATTGATTAATGTAGTCGGAATTGTGTGTGTGTGTGTGAGTGGGGGTGGGGAGGGGGGTGGTCATAAATCGTAAATGTGATTCGGAATCTTTGGCTGCGGCAACGTTGTAAATGAAATTGGTTAAGGGACATCGAGAAATCTAATTGATTATGCAATAGTCATTCATTTTACGACACTTTTGCTGACGAGTGGCCAGACATGAAGAGCATCCAAGATGCAGCTGAGACGGAGAGAGGTGGGAAGGGGGGGGGGGGGTACTTGTAAGCAATGTGGGCAGAGGACAAGGACATGTCGCCTTGTACTTTGATGGCATTTCAAATAAAAATGCGAACATAAATGCGAAACTGCCTGCGATTGAGCGCAAATAAAAGCGAAGAAAAAAAATCTCACCAATTGAGTGAGTGCGGAAAATGCTGGGAAAATTCTGTAGAAAACTCCAGAGAGCTCAGAAAAAATTGAAGAAGAAGAAGAGGAGGGGAAAAAAAGAGAGCAGCCAAGTGGGGCTGGGAGGAGGTGGAGGCTGTGGAACGCTTTGCCATTTGCGTTTTGGCTTCAAATTGCTTTTGGCCAGGATTTAATGATGACACACAGTCGTCCACGTACGCGCCCTCGACCTCGCCTATAACGACCCCCCCCCCCCGCCCCTTCCTTCGTCCATTAAAAAGCAAATATTTGGATGTACATTATGTATATATATATAAAAGATATATATGGATATATTTGCGCGGCATTTGACCCAGAGTTCGCTTTGCGCACAATTTTTGATTTAAGGCCATTTCGTGCCAGAGTTGCGGTTCCAGTTCCAGTTCCAGTTCAAGTTCCATTTCTGCTTTCACTTTTAGCACTTATCATGTTAGCTAAATGCTCGGAATTGCATAACAAGCTGTGACTAGTTCAAGCTGCAGAACTAGTTTTAGTTCTAGTTCCAGTTCAAGTTTCAGTTGCGGTTTTAGCACTTATCACGTTGTTATCTAATTTATTTGCATTGGCTAACGAACACTTATCACGTTGTTATCTAATTTATTTGCATTGGCTAAATAGTTTCAGCTGCGGAACTAGTTTTAGTTCTAGTTCCACTTCCAGTTCTAGCTGTGATCATTCAAATCTGCAACAAAACTTGTTTTTAACGTTTTGTTTGGTCTTTAATTAGGTTTACTTTAACTTGTAATGATCAATTAAACTAGTTCCAGTTCCAGTTCAAAAGCAAGTATATATTTTGAATATTATTTTTAATTAGTTGCTGTCTTTTTGTTTATTAGTTCCAAATTTGGTTTTAGTTCCAGTTCCAGCTCCAATTCTAGTTCCAGTACCAGTTCCAGTTCCAATTGTAAGCTGTTTGACATACAGATCTCAGTTCTTGTCCATGAATAAGAAGTAAACATGTATTTAAGCTGGTTATAAGTTCCGGTTCGGTTCTAGTTCCAGTACCAATTAAATTACAGTTCGAGCTCGAGTTCCAGTTCCAGTTCGTATTACAAGGTGCTTGATACACCCCAATTCTTGTCTTATTTAAGCTGGTTATTAGCTCCGAATTTAGTTATGGTTAAAGTTCCAGCCCTAGTTCCAGTTCCAGCTCCAGTTTCAGTTCTAGTTCCAATTCCAGTTCCAATAACAAGCTTCTTGTCCATGCTCATAAGAGGTCAACATGTATTTAAGCTGGTTATTAGTTCCGAATTTGGTTCTAGTTCCAGTTCCAGTTCCAGCTGAAGCGCCACTCAACCTAATGGTATTTTTGCTACTCTCTGTTTTCGTGCTTAATTCATGATTTAGCAAGCCTTCGCTGCAAGTGTCAGTTCCGATTCCGATTCCGCTTTCACTTTCTGCTCCTCAACTAGATTCGTTTCGACCGCATGCATAATTCAGTTGGCTCTGTGTTATTTATGATATATTTCGGTGCTCGCAAAGTTTGGCTAAACAAGTGACCAAAGTATCCAAAAGGCCAGCGAAGAGCACGAAAAGAGGAAAAAAAACAACAAAAAAAAAGACAAAAAGAGCGTGTAAAAAGGTTTGCAGTTCGCGTAGTTCACTCCGGATGGGTCAGCAGCGGTAACGAGGTTGAAGGGTAATCAATATGTGCGCTGCTTTAACGTGTTCACTACACACCCCCACTGAGTAAATGAAACGTAACTAACGCCCGCTGCATGTAAATGGAATAAACATCATTTATAAACTGAAATGAAGAAGGGCAGCAAAAAAATAGGAGAAAAAGAGAGAAAGAAGAAGAGCAGAAATGGAGAAGTTGGGGATACAAAAAAAAAAAAAAATGATGGTAGCCGCAGCTTTGAATGCCCTTCAATCGATCCATTGAGTGCATTGAATGCGACCGCTGCACACAGTTTTGCTTAACTTCTCACTTAGGTTCTTTCTCTTTGTGGGCTGCTCTTTCGACTCCAGCTTTGCACTCAATGCCGCTTTTTCTGCAACTTCTCGTTTGCTTTCACTAAGTGCGTTCACTTTTGATGCCATCTTCGCAGTTTTTCTTTCGCTTTCGCACTAAGCTCTACAGTTTTTTTTAAGTTTCTCTGATTCTGGTCTGCTTTTTGATAAGTTCGCTTCGCTTCTCGCTTTATTTATTGTTTTCTTCTCCTACTTCTTCCTGAATTGTGTTTGGCTAGCTTTGTCTTTACATCTTATGAACAGAATCGTTTGTGGTGCCTAAGAGAACTTTGCTTCTCGCTTCACTTGTTGTTCGATTCTGATGGGGTTGTCACTTCCTTAGTTAAATGTTTGACTGACTTTTCCTTTTGTGCTTTCTCTTGCTTCTCTGTTGTCTTTTTACTGTTTTTTTTTTTCAATATTTTTACTTAGCTTCTCACTCTGCCTGTTAGTTTGGTAACGTCGCTTCTCACTTCTTCCTTTTGTAGTTAAGTTTTTAGCTTGACTTCCTCCAATGTTTCTCTCTTCATTTCTTCCTTTTTTGGTTCAGTTTCTAACTTAACTTCCTCCGATGCTTCTCTCTTCATTTCTCTATTACTTTTTTTGTCTTAACTTCTTTAGTTGCTTCTTGCTTAAGTCTCACACTTCTCATTGCTCTTTTCCCTTAAATCTGCTTAATTCTTTTTTACTTCTCATTTCTATATTAATTCCTCCTCCTTTTTAAATTTAACTTCTTTATTTCTTGCTTAAGTTTCTCACTTGTCATTTCTATTTTAACTTCTTAACTTGACTTCTTTCTTATTTTTACTTCCTTTTTCTAGTAAAATTCTTTTTAGCTTAACTTTTTCATTCGCTTCTTGCTCAAGTTTCTCACTTGTCACTTCTATTTTAACTTCCTAGCTTAACTTCTTTCTTTTTAACTTAAGTTCTTTCGTCGCTTCTTGCTCAAGTTTCTCACTTTTCACTTCCTATTTCAAAACCCCTACTTTCTTTTTGCTTTTAGTTTGCATCACAACTTCTTTCGTCGCCTCTCACTTCTCGGACTGAAGTGCCGTCTTCCTTATCTCTTTCAGAATTGAGCTTAACTTCCTTTGTCGCTTCTTGCCATACTATTTACTTACCAACATTTCTATTAACTTCTTTATGCGCTGCTTTCGTTATTGACTTTGCCCTGTCTGCTTTGTCTATTGACTCAGCGCGCTCGCGTCTCGCTCTCTCTCTCTCTCTCTCTCTCTCTCTCTCTCTCTCTTGCGCCTGACCGCTCGGTTGGCTTCTCCTTTGGCTTCTTCCGTACATGACCTCAAAATGAACTCATTTAAAACTTGTCTAATATTTATATAACAATATTGTTAATGCTTGTCGCTTGATTATGTCATCCCAGCTCTGGCCTATGGGCATTTCACGCAGTGAAAGTAGGTGGTAATTAAAATTCTAAATACTCTATCGTGGGCACGCAGTAACAAAGCACATAACAAAATGCTCCTTAACAAGGTCATCAAAAAGGGGGCATCACACACTATCTATATATATATATAGTTTATTATATAGTATAGTACAGTTTCTAGTTATATATTTGGCCCTGTCGCACAACGCTTTAGCTCATGTGGCCCCGAATGATATTTTAGGGCCATGTCTGTGCTCTCATTTATAATTTATACAACTTTAATGAACAACATTAATATGCGAAATATGACAGGGTTGAGTTTTAAGGACGTTTTCCCCAGCTAATACTCCTTTTTTTTTCACCAATTTGTATGCTGGTTATTGACAGGGGAAAGAGAGTATATTTGGTTGGAATAGTTCTGATATATATAAGCTCGTATTTAGCTTTGTCTAATGAAGTCTTAAAAATGCCAAGAAAAAACTATAGATGGTACTTATATAGGAAAAAATATAGTCGGGTATTTTAGCACTGGCTCGAAATATCTGAAGCGTGGATGAAGAGATTCCTTTAAGAGGTTTGCTCTATAGATTGACAGCTTAAGAGTTGGAATCAACAGATAGTTCTCCACAGATAGTTCCAATATTTATTCTAATTTCGAGCGAGTATTATGTAGTCGTTCAAGCCCCATTGCCTTGCTTTTGCATACAGGAAATAAAAAAGAGAGCAGCAACAGCAGTTCGACTCTTTGGGGATAACATTGTAAATTTAACAATAATCCCGCAGATCCATGCAGTGCTGTGCATCACTAACGCCTCGGCCAGCCAGCGGACGGCCAGGACGCGTCCCGTTTTTGCAGAAGTGTTGGGATTTTGTGTCGTAAAAACAAAACTAATTTGGTATAAAATCAAATATGAATGCACAAACTTTTCGCATATAATGGCATTTGAGTAGCTTTAATGCTTACAAATTTTTATAATGCCTGTTAGCAGCGTGTTGGACTGGCCAACTTTCGGGACTAGCAGCGGGATATGTAGATGTATATATATATATTCTATATGCGTATACGTCTATGCATGTATTTGTGGATATAAAAAATTGTCGAGCGCTTGACAGCTGAGCTGGCAACGGTCGAAACTTTCGCAAACATTTAATACGTTTTCGGCTCATAAACATTTAATACAATTGAAAGTGCAGTGGGATCATATGCGGAACGCTTACGAAAGAGAACTGAAAGAGAGAGGGAGAACTAGAGAGAGTGAGAGTAGAGGAGTAGATGATATAGGATGAAAGAAAGACAGCTGGAGAGTGGTAAGAAGAAAGAAAAATAAATTATGAGGAAGGGAATAACGGAAAAAAGGGTAAAGGAAGGGAGAGAAGGATGATTAAAAGGTAAAATAAAATGGATAGAGCGAAGAATAGATAGAGGAGGAGATCTCGATCAGATAGAGGTACAGAGGGAATGAGAGAGGACGAGAGGAACAGAGAATGAGATAGAGAGACTAAAAAAATTAGTGAGAGAGAGAGAGACTGAAAGATTGAGTGAGAGATAGAGAGAGAGAGACTGAAAGAATGAGTGAGAGAGAGAGAGAGAGAGAGAGATAGAGAGAGAGAGAGAGAGAGAGAGAGAGAGAGAGAGAGAGAGAGATAGAGAGAGAGAGAGAGAGAGAGAGAGAGAGAGAGAGAGAGATAGAGAGAGAGAGAGAGAGAGATAGAGAGAGAGAGGGCGATAAAGAGATAGAGAGAGATGTGAACCAGCTGGATGCAGAGACCGATCAGAGCCCGCTCAGAGACCGATCAAAGACCGACGGAGATCGATAGGAATTTTTATATATATAAGAATTGAGGAAGAAATGGAAAACTAAACAGGGAAAAACTTGGAAAGGGATGCCTCACTAATATGACTTATATGAGAAATCAAATAGCTCTATCAAGAGTTCTAATTGCTATAACTTAGCATATGCTTTAAAGTGTGCTCACTCAAACGTATAAGACTCTTAGTCAACACTGCCACTGACATTTAAATCCATTTGGCGTCACTTTAAGGGATTAGCTCGAACAGTATTTAGATCACCCTCTGCTTCCTTGTCCCTTGTTGCGTGTCCTAATTCATCATCAATTATTCAATTGAAGAGACATCTGAGACTCAACTGACAAATAACATTGATTGACCAGTGTTGCAAAGGGGCTCGATAACGGATTGTGAACTGCTTCAATTACAATTGAAAGGGAGAGGGGAAAGGCGAACAATCGCCTCTTAATTAGCTGCCAATTAGATTCGACTGTTTCAGCTGTCAGATTCACTCGCCGTCGCACCAGACTCAAATATGCCAAATATTATAAAATATTTCAATAATTGTGGCTTTAAGGCGTAGCGTAACGCAACGCACAGAGCACAGAGCACAGAGCACGGCGCACAGCGCCCAACGTCCCTTCGGTTAGTTAATATTCTGTTGTAGCCTTTTTGCCTGTCAAATGCATTTATCAACCCGGCCGGCCAACCAGGCCCCAGCCGAGCCGCCGCTGGGCCGGGACCAGCCCCATTTAATAATATCAAAATAAATATCAAAATTATTTGGGACTGGGCGATGGGCGCAGTAAACGTGTGTGTGTGTTTGTGTGGGTGTCCGTGTGTGTCCTTGGCTAGCTTTGGCTTGGGTTAAAATGCCCTATGAAACGGGTTTGCTTTGTTTGTTTAGGTCTTGGGCAACCTTTGAATGAGAAATTGTGGGATAAGCTGCATAGTCTTAAATCTACCATCGTCAATCTTCAATCATTATTCTGTAATCTTCAATTTTCGATTTTCAATCTTCAGTCATCAATTTTCCATATTCAATCTTCTATATTCAATCTTTAATCTTCCACCTCCAATTTTCGATTTTCAATCTTCAATCATCAATCTTCCATATTCAATCTTCAATCTACAATCTTTCATCTTCAATCTACAATCTTTCATCTTCAATCTTCTATCTTCTATCTTCAATCTTTAATCTTCCATCTTCCTTCTTCAATCTACAGTCTTCAATTTTCAATCTTCAATCTTTAATCTTCAATCTCCAATCTCCAACCTTTAATCTTCCATCTTCCATCTTCCTTCTTCAATCTTCAATCTTCAATCTCTAACTTTCAGTCTTCAATCTTCAATCTTCAATTTTCAATCTTCAATTTTTCAATCTTCAATCTTTAATCTTCAATCTTTAATCTTCCATCTTCCATCTACAGTCTTCAATTTTCCATCTTCAATCTTTAATCTTCAATCTCCAACCTTAAATCTTCAATCTTCAATCTTGAACCTTCCATCTTCAATCTGATATATATAATTGATCTGCTCTTAGATTATTGCTTGATATGTATAAAATCTTTTTAGATGATCAATATTCTCAGCTGTTTCTTTTACTGATCCTGACCGAAAGGATTTTTGGCAACATTTTGTTTATCAAGGATAATTAAATATTATCCGAAATAATAAATAATAATAATATATAAATATACATATATTTTATTATCAAATATATCTCCCAATATATTCCCCAACTCCATATGAAAGCGTATTTGCTAGCTGCTTAAAACGTTTCCAATTTGTTGGGCTATGCTGCTAGCTGCCTGGCTATGGCTGTGGCTATGGCAAGGATACTATGTTGTCTGTTTATGCACACCACTTCTGTACGCACACTCACACGCACCCACGCACCCACACACACACACACATCCAGGCACGCACACACACAACGTTTGACAATCAATATATCCGCTGTACATTTCCGTTTGTCCAACATGGGCGCTGCTGCGTCGTGTTGTCAGCTGGCCACATGAACAGCAGCAGCAACAACAGCAACAGCAGCAGCAACAGCAACAACAGTGATAAAAAGGTGTGTGCTGCCTGATGTCCATTGTTGCCATGTCCATGTCGAGGGCCCCGTCCCTTTTCACTTTTTTGTTGCCAGCGCCTCGCCTCAAGGGGTTGCTGCCCAATACAGTTGCCCGCTGACCGGCAAAGGGCGCGTTCGCAAAGTGAACTTGGAGAGTTGGGCGCGGGCATGGTTAAGGGGGAGGGGAGGAGGAGGGGTGGAGTTGTGGGGTGTGAAGGGGTTGCGAGCTTTGGCTGTTGCTGGTCACACGTCTATATTAAGTTTATATACATGCAGATTTATATTGTATCCACACACACACAGAGAGAGAGAGAGAGAGAGAGAGAGAGGTAGGTAGGGAGAGGGAGAGACAGAGAGAGAGTCATGTTTCAGGGCAGTAATTAATAACTAAAATTGGGTTTTTGTTGGTCTGTCATTTTATTTGCAGGCTTGTTATCGATAAATGTCTATCGATAGTCAGTGTTGTTGTGACAAGCATATTTATTGAGGCTTTCAATATTTATGATTTGAGATTTTTGCAGGACGATTTTGATTGGAATTATTTATTATTAGGATTTAGATATTAATTGCAACAATGTATCAATAATATATTACATTTTATTGTATCGATTTCGATTAATTTGTTAATGATAAGAATCAATTGATTTTTTAATGCATTATTATATCGATTAACTTATTATCGATAACTATATATATTTATATTTAAATTTAATCTATATTTAAATATTATAAAAGAATTTCCATTAATTAACTATCGAGTAATTTTACAAAGCTTTGGAAATAGTATTATATTATTTGAGGTTTTCTTAGGCATCACAACTTATAATAATTTGTTAATGAGAACCTAAATCAATTTCAAAATATTTTATTAGAATTATTTAAGTTATTGCTTGCATTACAATTTCAATTAATTTATTATCGAGTAATTTTATAAATATATATATTTTAATATAACATCATTTCGATTAATTATAATTATAATTATTTATATATATATAGCAATTTTTTACTTAATTTTGATTAATTTTTGATCGATATATAATATAAAAATTTAAATATTATATTAAAATAATTTGACTTGTTCTCATGCATTACAATTTGGATTAAAGTGTCAACGATTAAATAAATTAATATTTAAATATTTACATATATATATTATATATTATCGATAATTCGATTAACATCGATTTTAAAATATCAATAATTTAACTATTTAAATTCTAATTTTAAGTCTTAAGTGCAACGAAAACAGAGCTAGATCTTGACCCTGCTCGCTCGTAAAGCTTGCCTAACGCTAAGCCCATTTTCGAGTGTCACACTTAAGCGAGGGCTATCAATTAAGTGTATCTGACAGTCGAACGAGCGCAGTTACACACGCTGTCAGCTAACTAAATTGTTTTTCAAATGCAATTCCCTTGCAGTTGTTGTTGTTGCTGTTGTTGTTGCTTCTGTTGTTGTTTGTGGTCGGCAACTCATTTACGCTTTATCCTTTTACGAACGCCAACGTCAATGTCATGTTTGCTGTTGGTGCCGTTGCTGCTGCTTGTTTTTAGTTGTTGTTGTGGTTGTTCTTTTTGCATCAACGCTTTGCCAATTACAACAACAGTAACAACAACAATCAACTAGAAAGAGATAACAGCAATAGGAAGTGATCGACTTGACAATGTCCTGCACCTATCTTAAGTCAAATAAATTTCTCTGCTGGCAAAAGTAGAATTTCAAATTTGAAACTGATTTATTTTGGGCTTGGTATTGATTATTATGATATTATAAATAGTATTTGATGTGAATAACTTAGATTGGTCCATTTTTATCGAGTATGTATATCGATATTTATTGTTTAAATGGGTATAGACTTTTTAGACTAATGAAATGTGTGCAATTTGGAGTAGAAATAATAAAATAATAAAAATGATCGAAATAAACGTCGGAAGCAGAAAACGATATAAATCGACTTACAAAATGTGTGTAATCGATACTTATCGATTTATTTTCGTTTGAGAAAACTCAACATTTTCTCTATCATTATAGAGTTTGAGGCCGATAAAGTGATCAACTAGGGTGTTGCTCTGCTTATATATATCCAAGACGAATTGAAACAATAAATCGATATTTATCGACTTAAGGCAAATGCTTATGCATGCAAACGCATGGTGCAAGTTGCTTACTTGGACATTTGTTACCTTTAACAATAATAAAATTTTTTAATTGATATTGCTCGATTTCAAGGAAATGTATATCAATACCGGGATCAATATTCCTATTGTCTATAGGGTATATGGCAAACAGTAGCGCTTGCTTTTATTTTTAGAGCTTTTTTCCATTGTCTCGGCGTATTGTTGTGGCTGTTTTTTCTAAACGCCCGCTTCACTGGCTGGCAATGGCCACGGCGTGGGCCTCTGCCTGAACCTGGGCCTGGACGTGGACATGATTGTGGACATGGACGAGGACATGGACGTGGACATGGACATTGACTAGGACTTGGTCCACTTCTGGTCATGTCCTGGCCAGCTTCTGGCTGTCTGTGCGCCTGTCCGTCCGCCGTTTCAGCTGTCAGCTTTTGTATCTGTTGCATTTGCGGTGCGCTTAACGGATTCGTAATTGTTGCTGCCCGCCGAGCTGGGCCACAAGGCAAGCCAGCACACTGCAGCTATGATATTTGACACTGTTTGTTTGCCATCTTTAATAAGCTTCGAAAGCAATGCCGATATAAATAAATGCATAAGGCTCTAAAGCATTTTGATGTATTAAATAGAATTCAATTTCACTCTAGAGCTTGCGAGACTCTGGGACTTTCTGACAGCAGCATGTCAAACATGTTTCATTTATGATTTATCGAAAACTTTGTAACTTTACCGTATTTAAGTTTGCTCTTAACTTCAGGCCAACTAACTGTATATATATTGATTATGCTTTTTGCTTCACTTGGGTCGGGGCTTGATTTATGTTCAGGTAGAGAATTTATGAAATGTTTATGAGCAAAGGTAGCAAGTTAACCACATGTTAAAGTAGCTGTTAACTTTGAGCTTAAAGCAATAAGAGATAACATTCTAGTTTTTATGAAAAGCTGATGAAAACTTATAAATTATTTTGACAGCTAGTTAAAGTAGCTGTCAAGGTTAATGGAGATCTAGTGAACTAAAATATTTTGGGCTGGATTTGCAATCGATACTTCTGTATCTGTATCTCTAGCGAGCGTATTAACTATTTTTAAGTGAACATTAACATGTAAAATGCTGTTTAAATAAAAAAAAAGGAAATACCTAAAACTGCCTGTTAAAGTAACTGTCAACTTTGACTGACATATATATATTTACAAGTTGACTTGTTAGAAAAAATAAATTTATGCATGAATTATAGGAATATTAAAGTGATTGTCAAATTTGACAGCAAAATTAACATGAATAAAACTAAATTAAATATTACAAAATATTTAAAATATTATAGTATTAGAATTTATGAGTTTTAGTGATAAATTTAACTCGAAATGATAAAAAACTTGACAATTACTGAGCATGCGTTAAACTGCTTATTACAGTTGACAGCCGTATGAAAAAAATACCAGACATAAGATTGGAATTACTTTACTAATCTGCCTAGTAATAAAGATGACAGGGGCTAAATCAATTCTGAGAATCAAGTAAATAATGGAAGAGGAAGCAAGGGGAAGAGAGGGAGAAAGGGGCAGAAAGAGAAAGTAGGAGCGAGAGAGAGAGAGAGAGAGTAAAAGAGAGCTCAAGAGAGAGAGAGAGAGGTAGAGAGAGGTAATATGGATTAAAGCAAACGTAGACGAACAAATATAAATCACAATTTAATTGAAATTTTCTTGGAATTCGCACAAGCATTTGCGATACACCACAGTCCTGCCATAAATGACACGCCCCCCACACGCCCACACGCACACTCTCACACACACACGCACGCACACACAGTGAGACACTCAGTCAGCTTTGGGTTGAACTTTAACCGCCGACAGCTGTCGTTTGTTGAACCGCTGAACCGCTCAACCACCGAAGCAGCGCTGAGCCACGCTTAAAGTTTCACACTGGAAGCTAATTATAATGAAAATATTGTTAAGCAAAAAGGTCGTCAGACGCTGCGTTGTTAATTACAAAGTTTTTCGACTCGGACGCAACTAAAACAAATTACTTACAAGGCCACTAAGGGCGCGGGGGAGCGAGAGGAGAGGGGTGGGGAGGGGAGGGCTTGTGGCCAAGGGGTGTGCCAGTGGTAGTTGCTGCCAGCTGCCATCAGATGGCGCTAACAAACAAACAAACGAAAGGAAAATAATAAAAATTTGTTAAAATGTTGTGCCATAGTTTTTCGTGTGAAGAAAAGTGTGGAGGGGCGTGGCGCGAGCGAGGCGGGGCGTGGCGCGAGCGGCGGCTGCGGCTGTGGCGCTGGAAAAGCGTAGGTGTGGCATTGTGGCTGTTGCTTTTACTTTGTATAGCAACAGAGTTTGAAGTGTGTGTGTGTGAGAGTGTTGATGACATCATGTTGTGTGTGTGAGTGTGTTTGTATATGTGTGTGTTTGTTTGTATTTGGTAGCCACCGTAAAATGTTGATTGATTTATTTAGGAATTTCGAGCTGTAGCTCAAACAGATTTTACACAACTTCGAACATTGATTATTGTGTTGGCTCAATTGAAAAGTTGTAAACTTGTCTTTGTGTGTGCGTGTGTGTGTGTGAAATATAGCTGAAATTTCGTTAACAATTATCGTTGTGGCTGTACAACTTGGCAAAACAGTTATTTGGCAGGGAAGCTAGCAGCGAGACTGCTTGAAGTTCATTTGACAACTGAAGCAAGTTTATGAAAGCAACTTTGAATTGTCTAAAGAAATGCATATGACAAACACTTAGTTACGGATATGATAGATGGGAGATGATGATATGATAATGATGTGATGGTGATGTGATAATGATATGATAATGATATGATACTAAAACAATAAAAAATATTCTACCATTTGTAGAAGAACTAACATCTATCGACTTACCTTGCTATCGATTTTAATTTTCAGCTCGATAATGATATGATAATTATATACTTAATCAATAAATTATTGCAGTCAACCATAAATTTTTTTACATAATTTTAAAGCAATAAATTAATATTTTTCTCTTCTTTTTCTTCTCATTTTAGGTAAGTTCTGTTAAGTATGGATAACTATAATAAATAAGAGAAATATATGATGTATGGAAAATTAAGCAAAGTGAGTCTTACAATACTTAAATTTCTTCTTTTCTGCTGTCTCATTACGTCAAATTAATCTGTTTAACTTTTATGTGGTAAAGGTATTTACTAGTTGGGCAACTACCAAGTCATCATCTTCTTAATAAAATGTACTAATTAATATTATATCACTTAGGGTATATATTCATCATATATCAGTCATATTTACAATATAATTTAGTAACTGATATTGCTTCAGTTAGGGTATACAATAGTCAGTCAGTGCCAATGTTATAGTATATCAGTTAGTCAGTCTTATTTATTAAAATATAATTTAGTTACTTCAGTTGGGGTACATATAAGTCAGGCAATGCTAATGTTTTTGCTAGTCATATTTGTCATATTTGTTTTTGCTAGTCATATCAGTCGGGGTATATACAAGTCAGGCATCGCCATAATATATATAGAACTTAATAATTGATTTAGTTAAGGTATACAATAGTCAGTCAGTGCCAATGTTTTTGCTAGTCACACTTACAATAGGATTTCCATTCAGCTAGGGTATATGCTAGTCAGTCAATGCCTGTGTTTTGGTCGTGTTTTGTATATTAACTGTGCTTGCGCTGCTAAGCTCATTATAATTATCCAATCAATGTGCTGAGTGTGAGCTAGAAATGCAACGGATATACAACAATGCCTAAGCAACAGAGCTAGAGTGAAGCCTGATGAATAGGCGGCGTAGGCCGCACGGAATGAAGAAGAAGCGACTGTCGAGTGGCCAAAGAGCAGACAAAAGCCACTTTGGACAGCTGTGGATAAAGTTACTTGGCCCACGGCTGATTTATTTACTCAAAACAAAGAAAGAACGAGCGAGCGAGCGAGCGAGCGAACGAACGAAGGAAAAAAAAAAGCCAAAGAAATCAGCCAGAATAATAATAACAACAACTTAAGGGTGTGCCCGCGGCGGGGGTGAGGGGGTGCGGGCGTGCGAGGGGAGTCATAATAATACGTAATAATGAAGAGGTCGCTCGCGCGCTCTGCGGCGGCGGCGGCGGCGGCCCGTGGGCGAAAAGGACAAGCGGCGCGAGCGGTTGTCGAACAGGAAACGGAAGTGAGCTCAACAAGCAATGGCCAAGCGGAAAGACAAAATGAAACAGAAAGTCTGCAGTGCCAGCCATAAGAAAGGGATAGCAAGATATGCTGGAGAGTGAGAGAGAAAGAGAGAGGTAGAGTGGGGGAGAGCTTGAGCAGAAGCTGAGGCATAATGCCAGCCAAGTTCTGGCCTAACAAAAGTTCTCAGGTAATTATGGCCTAAAAGCGCCATTTTTTCTGCTCTGCCGCACACACGCACCCCCTCTCTCTCTCTCCCTCTCCATCTCGCTCTCTCTCTCTCCCTTTGTCTTTGTGTGTGTGTTTATTGACACACGCACGAGACGCGCAACTTTTGTGAGTTGTTGCTGCTGTTGCTTCTGTTGTTGTTGCTGCTGCTTCTATTGTTGTTGTTGTTGTTGTTTCTGTTATACTTAATGTAATTAGA
This sequence comes from Drosophila pegasa, assembly GCA_035046225.1. Classification (NCBI taxonomy): domain Eukaryota; kingdom Metazoa; phylum Arthropoda; class Insecta; order Diptera; family Drosophilidae; genus Drosophila; species Drosophila pegasa. Next base: position 662,580 of record JAWNOD010000063.1, read on the forward strand.
CTAAATTGCTTTTTAAGTGCGTCAAGGCAGCAAAAAGTTACAACAACAATACGAAAAGTGCCCCGTGACAGACAACAAATGATGTGAGCGCGAAACGAAAACATAAGACATTTTTGCACTGCCTTTAGTTTACCGGCAACAAACCCACACACACACGCACACAGGTGTACTATCTCCCTCTCCCTCTCACCCCCACCCCCTCTCTCCCTCCCTCTATTTAATACACACACACACACACAAGTGACACAGCCGTAAAAAGTAAAAGTGCTTCGGGCGTAAGTGCGCGACTCAATGTTACCCTGTAGCCACAGCTGCAATTCACAAAGGCAAAATACACACGCACACACATATACACACACACATACACACACACACACACACACATGAGCATCCGACTGTAGAAAGCACTTACTTGATGAAATTTTTAAAGAGCTGTCTAATTTCTTTTTATACAGAATGAACGAACGAAGCCTTTGAATGACTCAGGACAAATCGATAGTTATCGATTTTCTTAGAAATAAACGAATCTTTAATAAATTGTTAGCTTTCTACAATATTGAATAGAGTTACATTAAAAACTCTAAGAAAAGGGCTAAGAAATAAGATAGTAATGCGATATTAATCGATAACACATCATATAACTATGTCTATACTACAATTTATGCCACCTGAGCTTAGAGAAAGACTGGAAGTTTCAGTGCCTATGTTAACAAAGCAAGATTGCTAATCGATAAATACCATAACTAGTTTTTTAAACGTTTTTTAATCGATAGTTATGGTATTTATCGATTAACTATCTTGCTTTGGGAGCACAGCCACTGGAACTTCAAGTCTTTCACACAACAATTTGTTCAGCTAAGATCAAAAGCTGAGGTTGAATTACTAAGGTTTGCTAGTAAAGCAAGATAGTTGATGAACAAATAAAAAATGAATAATAATAATAAATAAATAAATACTTATCGATAACAAATTTCAAATAATTGAACTTTGCAGTCTAACTTATATCGATAACTATCGATTTTAGCTCTTCCTCCTCCTCCGTCATCTGATTTGCCCAGCAATGTCCGACACAACGTCAATGATACCCGAATGTCAGGCACTGCCTGGGTAGCGAGCATAAAAACAATTGGATGAATAAGTACAGCGAGAGCAACAACAACGACGACAACAACAACAAACGAGTTGCAAGTTGTTCAAACAAAAGTTACATTGTCAAGTCTGTTAAAATGAACGAATGACTGTCTAACACAAATTCGCCGAGTTCCTTTGTCTGTTTGGCTGTGTGTGGCGCAGACAAAGCACAAGTTGGAGTTAGAGCTAAGGCTGGACTGAGTCCAGGAGTGGGAGGAAGAAACACCTAGAGTATATCTTTATGAGTGGCCATAGAAAGCAGCAGCTACACTGAGCGAAAGCACTAGAAACGCAACAAAGACAGAGGAGTGCGAAGGTGAGAAAGGAAACAAAAGGGACAAGAGGGGAAAGAGCTGTTGGTATGATGGAGGACAGAAGATAGAGGATAGAGGACAGAGGATAGAGGATAGAGGATAGAGGATAGAGAATAGAGGATAGAGGATAGAGTATAGAGGATAAAGGATAAAGGATATAGGATAGAAGATATAGGATATAGGATATAGGATAGAGGATAGAGGATAGAGGATAGACGATAGAGGATAGAGGATAGAAGATAGAGGATAGAGGATAGATGATTGAGGATAGAAGATAGAGGATAGAAGATAGAGGATAGAGGATAGAGGATAAAGGATAAAGGATAAAGGATAGAGGATAGAGGATAGAGGATAAAGGATAAAGGATAAAGGATAAAGGATAAAGGATAGAGGATAGAAGATAGAAGATAGAGGATAGAGGATAGAGGATAGAGGATAGAGGATAGAGGATAGAGGATAGAAGATAGTGGATAGAGGATAGTGGATAGAGGATAGACAATAAAAAATAAAAGATAGAAGATATATGATATATGATGTATGGTAAATAGCGATATTACCATCTCCTTTCATATGCTTAGAGATCGGATGGATGGAACAGTTCTATTACATAATTGCCTTAGTAACTGCGCTAAGTATCAGCTCCCATCAGTCTCTGACTGCCACATTATCTCTCTGCATTGATTGATAAAGAAAATGTTGCCGGTAGAAAGCAATTTACAACCTCGGCTGTAGCTAGTTGATTAGAGAGGAATTGTGATTGGGCCCGAATGAAAAGGATACCTTGAAAATGCGATATGAAAGGAGGCCTGCACGACATTCATATGCTGGAATGAAATGTTCAATGGAATTCACAAAGGCGGCACTCACACACACACACACCCATACACACTCACACACTCTCTCTCCATTGACTGCTCGCCTTGAAGTATGCAACATTTTTGTTCGTTGTTGTTGCACGTTCTTGTTGCGTTTTTATGTGATTTACAGTAAATTGCCAAATGGGTTTCTGGCCCGAACCAAAGCAAAAAGAACAAAAAACGAAGAAGATGAAGAAGAAGAAGAGGAAAACAATGGGAAGGGGAAATGAAAACTGGCAAATAAATCAAATGAAATTTGCTGCGACGTTTAAAGTCTTCAAACAGGCCGCCCACACACGGCCACATATCCCGGCTCAAAATGCCTCGCCGCCGCAGCTGCCACTGCTTTAAAAGTCCACAAGTCAGTTGAGCAAAAAGAAAAACAAAAACTTGTCTCTGTGTGTGTGTATATATATTTATGTATCTATAGAATTTTCTTTGACAACACAAAACGCTAAATAAATAAAAGTCGCACACACACACACACAGCAGCTGCCTCTCTCTCTCTCTCTTTGTGTGTGTGAATAATTTGCTGCTGTTGACCTGCTGTACATAAAAAATTATAACAAATTCAATTACCAAATATGTTTTATGAGTCTCGTTTTTTCTCTTGGCTTCAGCCTTGTTGCCATTCACAACTACACAAACACCCAAACACACACCCAAGCCCACACACACCCGCACACACACACATATATAAATATGTATTGGCATCAGATATGGCCTAAAATATGCTCGCAGCTAAACGAATTTCACTATTTATGGCCCACAGGCAAAAAGAAAATGTTAAATAAATATTGAAATTGAATTATGTCTGAAATAAACCTTTTTATGCCCTATTCAATGGCCAGATAAAGGGGTATATGCGATTGTAGCTTATGCTGTGCTGTACAGACTAAAATGAACAAAATAAGTTTTTGCAATTAATATCCTTTTCAATCAATGTACATTTAATTTTTTTTATATATTTTTTTCGAAATTTAACATCCAATACTACTATTTTTATGAACAGCCGATTTACCACGCATCTCTCTAAAAGCGTTATTTGTTTTAAATTAAAGTATTCTGACCGAGAGTAGTGGAGCTTTTCTGTACGTAATTCTCTTCTTGATATTCTACGCTAAGCAAAAAGTGGGCACCTGGTGGAAAAAGTAGCATAAAGATGGAAGAATAGTAAGACAGACACAAAATCCATATGCTCTATACTTCATGAGCTAGTATAATAATAAATGTAATTCTCATCTATATACAAAAACTTTAAACTAAATAAGAATTATCTAATCAGTTACAATAATATACAAGAATATATTGTATATTTAAAAATTCTTAACAGTTCTCTAATCTCTAATCTCTAATCTCTAATTCTCCATTACGAATTTAAGTAAGCTAATTTTACAATACAATAAACGTCAATGCTCAAATTGACTTTAAGATATTACATTATTAGCTTTGAGCTCCGTGGCAATTGGCACATGAAATAGCACGGCTCCATTTGGCATAGTTTCCGAGTTACGTAAGACGCGACAATTGTTGCAATTACGTATTTATACATAAATTGTGGAGCTTCATTTTCCACTTTATGCTTCAGTTGCTAACCAATTTGGAATTGCAAATTTCATTTCCAAATTTGCATATTGCCACCATATACCATTATATATATATATTTGTCTTATGAGACGTAGCATTTTCTTTCCTTTCGGCTAATACGGTTAGCAACTTTTGATTCGGCTAAATTTGCGCCCTCCTAAAATAAGGCTTTTCGGTTGACATTGCTCATAATATTTTTTCTTTCCATTTCTTACTTGAATGTAAATTCTTTTTCTTCTTCTTCGTCTCGTAATGTGCTTCACTTCGCTAATGATAATGATTATGATAATGATAATGACTTTGCGCTTGCCGCAAAAATGTTCGAATTTGGCAAAAAGCAAGAGAAAAAAGCGAAAATTTTCTTGTTACGCAAAAACAGGCCCGAGGGGTAAGCTTCAGTTACCAGAAAACTTTCGCTGTTTCATCTGGCTGGTGGGGCTTCCACAACGTATGCAAATCAAAGTGTTGTGCAATTTTAATGAGCCCCAAGAACAAAAAAAAAACTTGAAGAAGAAGAAGAAATCCACATACATCCACGCAAAACTTGTGTAAAATGTGCGGCAGCCAAAAAAGAAAAATAAAGTTGGCTTCTCCGACTCCTCCTCCCCCCGAAAATATGCAACGTTTCTTTCTGCTTTTTATCGATGCAAATCAAATGAGCCAAAAGAATATTGAAATCTCTACTCGATGCGCGAATGCTCTTGCACAAATAAGAGAAATTATATTAGTATTAGGTTAACTTAGTTCAGGTCTGAACGATACATATATTAGAGTCTCAGCTCTTGGGGTCTAAGGTGAATAATAATTATCAATCATTCATCAATCAGGTGTTCACAGACAGTTATAAATCAATTAATAATACATTTGTTAACAATCATCAATCAATTATCAATCATTTGTCAATAATTAGTCCAGCAATCATTTTAATAACAAATTTAAATTGATTTCTCTATTCAATCATCAATCACTCGGTCACCAATCGTTAAAATTATTAATAATTATCAATCAAGCCTCAATCACTTGCTCAGCAACTATAAATTAATCATTTACCGACCAAAAACAGCCAACTTACACTCAATCATCAAACAATCTTTAAACAATCTATCATCAATCAGTCACTAATCAGTCAACAATCACCAATCATGCAAGTCGTCAATCAACCATCAATCAGTTACTAATCAGTCACTAATCATCAATCAATCAAGTCATCAATCAACCATCAATCAGTCCTTTATCATACAAATATTCATCAATTGTCAATCAATTATCAAACAGTCATCAATCACTTAACTACTAAGCATCAATCAATCATAAAACATTCAGCAATCAATCATCAATGAGCTTTTAATCAATTATTAAACCAGCATTATTCAATCAGCAACTAACAATCTAGCATCAATCAGTAAAATGTCATCAATCAATTAATATTCGTTAATCAATCATTATTCAATCAGCATATATAGTTTTATGGACCACGCAGAGTGCATTTTGTTCTCCTTGGAATGATGTGCATAGGATGTAAAGCTATTACATCCCATACAATCCCATTTACTATATATCTATTTAGCTTACGTATTTCTTATCTATTTTATATAGATATCGGGCATTAAACCCGAATTAGATTCCATTCAATCAATGGATAATATCGTCTGGCATTGCGTAAGGGCATTGCAAGGCTAGACAGTTCAGTTGGCAGTTGGCAGTGTCAGTGGGCTGCTTATCCGCAGCTAAGCTCACACCCACACACACACACACACACACACATACACACACATACATACACAAACACTCACACACACACTCATTCATACTCACACACACAAAGCCAAAAAATGTGGCAAATACAAGCAAAAATAAAAACTAAGACGAACTAAAAACTTTTGCGAGCTTTGATGGCAAATCGAAGGAGCAACTCAAGAGGGCGCTTAAGTGGGCGTGGCTATGCATGTGTGTGTGTGTGTGAGTGTGTGTGAGCAGCAGCAGCCAAGCGATTTGCATATAAATGATTACGGAAATAAAAAAGGAAGTTGAAATAGACGTAGAGCGGCAAAGTTGTAGAGTCGTCGTCGCCGTCGTCGAGGCCCACGTTTTTGGCCCATGTCCTGGCGCTGCATTCTGGTTTCCTGGCGCACTATTTGGCGCTGCCAAAAGTAAGTTGTCAGCTAGCTGGTTGCCTGGCCAACCAGTTGCCAGTCGCTAGTTGCCAGTCATCACTTGGTCCTGGCTGCAGTGCCCGACTCGCATCCTGGCGGTGGCAATGGCAATGGCAATGGCAATGCCAATGTCCTGGCGCTCGCCGTTTGCCAAAGGCGCATACATTTTCGCAACATTACTCAAATGAGGGAGAGAAAGAGAGCGAGACAGAGTCAGAGGGAGAGAGAGGGAGAGGGACGAAGTGAGGGCCAGTAACTGTCGAAGCACAGGATTAAAATTTTATTCATCTTTACAAAAAGCCAAAAAAAAGTGGAGAAAAAATGGAGAAAAAGGCAAAAAAACCTGGCAAAGATTCCAAAATTTTACGTTCAACTTAAGTTGCAAAAACTTGCGTAAAACTTTCAATCCGGATTTTCAGCAAAAAAATATCTTGATGAATTCCTTGCGGCAAATTGTGCAGCATTTCGAGATGCAGAAGTTGCCGCATGAACCGAAAGCTGCCCAAAGCTGCCTTTAAATACATAATCAGCTACAATTTATCCTAAATACATGCATATAAGCATGTATACAAATATTGTATACATGTATACATAGATTTGCTGTGCAACTCTGTGCAAAGCTAAGTTTATTCATCTATGAACTATCTCAAGTAACTCGAGTCTTTATGGCATGATTTGGGCATATTTTGGAATTAAGATTGCTATGGTGTTTAGATGAATGTATATCTTAACTGGAATTTATGCGGGGGATTTGACCGGTTCGAATCAGAGTTCATCATCATCAAAGATACAAGTTATCTATGTAGTCCAAGTTGTCAAATTTTAATTGTTTTTCTTCTATATAAACTAATTTATTTGCTAAAGTAAGATCAGAGAGTAGATGTGATAGGAACGTTTCGATAACTCATAATTTCCCTGTTATCGATAGAAATCGATATAAAAAAAACAGCTAAAGTGAAAAATCATCATAGATATAATAGCTGACAATCTTGTCTCTCTAAGCCAGCACTTAGCACCTTCGGGTCTCTCTGGAAATGTCTGGAATTTTATGCTATTTCTTCATTCTCAAACCTGATGAAAATCGATTTAATGTTTTAATCTAGTCTTAACTCCCCCTCAACTCACACAGCTGGCGGGAAAAGAGCCAAATTGTCCCGGGGTTCCCTAGTCGCAGCTCGCCGGAATTCGCTCAAATTAAACACAATATTTTCTTAATGTAAACAATATATTTTCCCTGCGCATTAATAACGAGTTTATTTGCCTTCGTCGCAGCTGTTTTTCCAATTTTCTTTTTGTTTTTGCTTTTGTGTTTTTCTTTTGCATATTTGTTTAACCCATATTTTTGGCTGATTGAAGGCAATTGCCGAAAATTGGCCGAAAATCAAAGCTACAAATAACAAATTGCCATCTCTCTCACTCACTCACTCACTCTATTTATCTAGCTATCTCTCTCCCGCTCTCTCCCGCGCTCTCTGTCGCTCTCCCTGGCTTAATTTCCTTTTATAAGCGCCTTAAGCGCAAATCCGATGAAAATGTAAATATTTGATTTCTGTCGAAACACAGAAACACAGAAAAATTGTGCAGAGAAATATTTATTACAAATTAATTGATCAAATGTATCTGAAATCAATTTAGCTGCCACAAATGCCTGAGCCAATAAATTTCACTGAACAGCAGAGCAAAGGAGAACAAAAACAAGCTAGTCGAGACGGCTCGACTAGGAGATACCCTGAACTTCACGAATTCTTTCTCAATGCAACTTTTGGGCTACATTTACGGCATCCAGATGCTTGTAGTTGCTGGAGAACAAGTCTCTAGTATTTGAAATGAATTTTATAAAAATGTTCTGGGAAGGGGGGGCCAGGTATCCAAAATACAAAAAGATATTAAATGCGGGAGACAGAAGGTCGGAGGGATGGACAGACTAGGATGAATAGACTCAGTTCATTGCCCTGAACAGGATGTCGTAAGCCTCCTTCTGTCTGTGACATAAATTTTTCCAAAACCACTGTACCCATTATACCCAATTATACCCATTTTCAATGGGTTCAGGGTATACAAATATTATATTATATATATATATATATATTTGGGTAGATAAATCAGGCGAAGATGTCGTTTGTTGAATATTTGATTTGATTTCCCAAAAACCAAAACAAAAAGCAACAAGCAGGAGCAGGAGCAGGGAATGGGGATGTGGATGGGAGCCAGTCGGGCAGATAGCCGGCCCCACCCTGGGGCCGCCCCCGCCAAAGCAAAACAATTGCAAAAACAAACAAATGACATTGATGAATGATGCACGAATGATGAATCGATGCAGAGCCGCCTGACGTGGCCAATGAATGGGTCCGCTTGTCTCGAGATTTTCTTTAGCCAACGGCAGTCAGAGGTAGTCAGGGGCAGTCAGAGCCAGCCATAGCCAGCCAGAGCCACCCGGAGCCACCCTGCGTTGAATCTGAGACGCGGCGAGCGGCTTGAATTGATAATGAGACGCGTTGGCGTTGCCTTTTTGCTTTGCTCCGTAGTCTTAATTAATTTTCTGCCACGCCCACTAATTAAACAACATTTTTTTGTTGTTGCTGTCGCTGAAGAGAAATGGCCAACAGCCCGATTGGTAGCTGTAAAGCAGCAACTTTTGGCCAACAAAACTTTAACTTATTTCAAATGTGGCAAATGACGATTTTGTTGAACCCCTCAGCCGACGTCGTCGCGCCCTTTGGCTATTATTTTGACCAGCCGTTTTGGGTGGCGCCGTCTACCGGCTGACGTATTGTTGCCACAACAGCTCAGCTCCGCTCAGCCCAGCTCAGCGCCGTGCGCAGTGCCGGCGCAGGCGAACTTTTAATTACCAAGCAGCAGGCGATGGCGACAGAAGTAAAAGTAGAAAAGTAGAAGCTGAAGAAGTAGAAGCTCAGCCTTTCAATTACGCTCGTGAAGCATGGCCAGCGGGCATAGCCAGCGCCAGCGCCAGAGTCAGAGCCGCAGCCCCCCAACCCCAAGCTCAACTCTCACCTCAACCACTCACGACTTTTTGGCCAGTTCCTCTCGGTTCCTGCTGCTGCTGTTGTTGTTGTCGTTTGCGGGCAAAGTTATTGCGAAATGTGGCACGGCGAAAAGGTGAAAAGGCGACTCGGCCGTCAACAAAAGAGATGAAAACCAGTTACCAGTTACCAGTTGCTAGTTGCCGAGGCACATGGCCCAAGTTTTTTGCTTAGACTCGGCAACCCTGACAACTCAGCCAAAAAACCAAAAAAAAAGAATAAGTAGGAGAAACATTATTGAAGATTACTGACTGCATACTGCTCGCTCAGCGTGAGATATAGATATAGATATAGATATAGATATAGATATAGATATAGATATAGATATAGATATAGATATAGATATAGATATAGATATAGATATAGATATAGATATAGATATAGATATAGATATAGATATAGATATAGATATAGATATAGATATAGATATAGATATAGATATAGATATAGATATAGATATAGATATAGATATAGATATATAGATATATAGATATATAGATATATAGATATATAGATATATAGATATATAGATATATAGATATATAGATATATAGATGAAAAGATAGTATAGATCTTTAGTAAAACAAGTAAGAAAACTCTAGTCGGGCGTGACCGACTAGGGGATACCCTGAGCCCCGTCGAATCTGTGTTTTTCATAGAATTTGGGGGAATTCGGGCCCGGGATCATATAAAGCTAAATATAAAATTTGGTGTCTCTAGCTCAAAAGATGGGCGAGATATAATTTCTTCGATTTTGCTTTTAATTGATTACAATTAATTGGGGATAGTTATCCCCAACATAATTTTTATACCCTGATTTCCCATTTTTAATGGGCTCAGGGTATAATTAAAGTAACTTTTTCGTTTTCCCCATGTGTATATTCCATTTTACAAAAACAAAGTCAAGGAACTGAATCTATAAAAGGGAAAATGCAAAAATTCTTAGCATCGACTGCACTGCTATTTTTGTGCACACAGCTGTAGATTCTTGAGAGACAGCTTAATCACAAACAACCCAATATACCCGCTGCATGAGCGGGTATCGAAGGCAAAGCAAACTGACTCCGGCTGGGCAGTCGAGCAGCCCCAGCGCCCAGCGGCCCATGAATTCAAAATGAGACGCTCAAGTGGCCCCGAAATTGTATTTTCAGCGTTTTTATTTGCGCAAAATTAGCTCTGGCACGCCCCCAACCAGACGAATGCCAGCGCCGTCGCCACCGCCCACCTTTACACAGCTCCCAAAACTGACAAATAAAAAGGGGAGGGAGAGGGAAAGAGAAGGGGAGACTGTCGTATAGCTGCCGCTGCTGCTGCTGCTCGAATTCAATACAAAAGCGCAGCGACTCGCCGCCATTTTGCCTGCATACAGATCATAAGACAAAAACAAAATGGAGGCTGGCAGAGTAGCTGATGGTGGTAGGGGAGAGGGGGCAAGAGAAAATGGAGTTAGGAGATTGAAGCGTACTGAATACCCTCGCAGACATGGAACAGCTCTACCGTACATTCACGTCTCGTAGACCGCACACACAATTATGTGCCTCGTGCAACTCAATTTCGGACCGATTGTGCCCCGAGGCGGCTACAGTGGAGCTGCGCTAAATGTGGACTTTAAAGAGTTGTGTAACGAGAGTGATTTTTAGTTTTGAATGTGGATATTATATATATATTTTTATATATTGATATATGTATCCTACCTACCTATATCAATATATATATCATATCCACACATCCACAATTTAAATAAAATTAGTATTTATAGATACAATTCTTCCGTATGCTGTTATAGTTAGATGTATTTTTAGATCAGTTTTATGTTAATATCTTACAATTTTGAACATATTTCGAGTATGAAAATTGATCCGTTCTATGTTTATATTATAGAGATCTTATACTATTATATTATATACAATATTTGCAAAATTGGCGGAAACTCTCTCTCTCTCTCTCTGTCTCTCTTCCTGTTAAGATACTCTTCCTCCGCTCACTCTCTCTTTTTTCTGTCTAAGCTCAGGCCATAGAAGTTAGAAAACTCAACTTAATTTTGAATCAGTTGATTCTTAATGGGCTATACATAAAGTATATATATTAAGGTGAAACGGCTAACATAAGAAAGATCTTGATTATTGTTTGTCAATTGATTGAACTTTCGTTCAAGAGCTTAGCATTGGCTAACAAGCTCAGATCAGATCTAGTTAACTGAACTTGAAATGTGAGTTGTATATACATTATGTATATTATATATGTAATATAAATATTATATAATATATATATTTCTATATTTTTTTACACCTTCATATTACATGTCTTTTTTATGCTCTTCAATCGAAAAGAAATTGCAAGATATTAAAAATATTCAACAAGCAGCCGATACAGGACCTTTAACATATATATTTAAAATAATATATATTTATATATATATATCTGATATATATATATAGGTGTGTATATGCCTGCTATAAAAGCGACATGCATATGCCGCATACAACACGCCGGACACGGGCCAAGTTTTTCGGCTACCGAAAAGTCAAGCAGTGCCAGCAAATTGGAAATTTTATGCCGTAGTTTTTCCGGGGCTCTTAAAATGGCTACGTGAGTGGGCAGCGGGACGAGGAAGGCGTGGGGAGGGGCGTGGCAGCCGAGGGGCGGTTAGTTCTGTTCGTAATATAACGAAAATAACGAACTTTATGCCCTGTCTCTGTGTGTATGTGTGTGTAAGTGTGAGTGTGTCTGTGTTTGTGTGCCGCAGATAAGCTGCAAAGGATGCTGATGCGCATGAAGGATGAGCACTTAGTCTGCCACGTCGCGGCCTTCCCTCTGCACTGGCCGAAAAAAAAAGAAAAAGAAGAGAAGAAAAACGACGAGGAGAAAAAATAAGTTTTCGCAATGGGATTACGATAGCCGAAATGCACTTACTACTTATATTGCTTAACGATTTTTCGTTTTCTTTTTATTAAAGGGCTACACCGTCAATAGCCAAGGAAATTAGGCGGCCATAGCGATAAATTTATTGAGCTGTTAAATATTTCACATGGCTGTTAAGTGGAAAATGTTGAAGGAAGGGAACTATTTAATGAGTAGCAGTTGGACAACAGCTGTTGAATACATAATGTTATTTACATTCGAGACAGTGTTAAGCTCTTGCTGTGAACTTTGAACTTTAAATAAGTTTTAAAGAGTTGAATTTCACGCTTGAAATATTAAGAAATATATCCAAGTTTAACAGCACATTAACATGCCTTTAACATTTAATCAGTTGATATGTTAAGAACAAGTTGACTTTATAGTTTTATATACTTGGGAAGCTCTTTAGAGCCTCAGAGGCTTCATAGCATGGAATTACATTTTATATGCTTAACATATACATAACATAGTTGCTCTGTTAAGTCTATGTAAATGTTAATAATAGCTGTTAAAAAAGACTTTTGAGTAACTTTTTAAAGCATGAATTCTACAATTCTCCCTTACAACACTCTTCAGTCTGGCAAGTGTTGCAAAACGTCTGAGAAAAGTCAAACAACTTGAGTTCTCAGCGCATGCCAGCCCGAAACATGTGCTCAGTTATGTGAGGGAACATTCCAGTTAAGTTTTGTGCATGTTGCTTTCGTTTGCTACGACTGCTCGGACTGTCCGTCTGCTATGTTGGCTTGATTTGAGGCTCGTTTCGGGCTTGTTTGGTCTTGCTGCCGCACGTTTGTTTATGCCTTTCGTTAGCCTTGTGTTTCTTATAAATTATTAAAAACGCACCGACCTCTGGCCCATAAAGTTTCCGACTTTTCGACTGGTTTCGGCCGGTGGCTTTAAAGCGCCTGGCCCCGACCACTAATGCTTGCCCTCACCGAACCGCCATCGGAGAGCGAAAAAAGGAAAGAAAAAAAAGCGCTAAGACGCAGCTAGCATAACAAAAGGATTCGTTCTATTGAAACCTGACTGTCCTTTGCGGCGGAGCACGAAGTTGTTGCCAAATTTAAAGGTGTTACATAAATATTTTATAGAATTCATCCGAATTCGCCCCACTACTTACTGCCGATACTATGATTAATAAGGTTTGACGGAGGCGCAGGCGGATGTCGAGACCCAGGCTCACGCAAGGGTTCTTTTTTTTTTATGATTGAGCTACGTTTCAATATTTGTTATCGATAAACGATAAAAATGTGCTAAAATATTCAAGTTAATCAGGCTGAACAAACGCTGGGCCATAAGCTTAAAGGTCATACGCTATATTTATATAGTTCCTATTGGGGTGGAACTTTTATGGCGGAGTGAAGTTGTACAATATAGAGGGGGAAGAAATATAGAGAGGGAGATAGGGGAGTGTGTATGTGTGTGAGAGAGAGAGAGAGAGAGGGAGCGAAATATTTGAACTATATATTGAATAACTTGGTTCAACTAGTTCATGTTTGATTTTATTTAGGGAACAAATATAAATAATTACGACGAATATATTGCTCTCAACTTAAAGCAAATACAGTAGTTCATTTCAACTGGTTCATATTTGTTGTCTCATAGAACTAGTTCGCGTGTTACTTTTGTAGACCTTATCCCATAGGTAGCTCTAAAAGTTCAGTAAATCATAATTTTCGTATTGTATTTAGTTCAACTGAACTAGTTCAGATATGAATAGTCGTTAGGTAATATAACTAGTTCGAACGTTCATTTTTACATGTGTACATATGTGACTGTTGTATCAAAATGCCTAATTTGACCCTAATTGCTTAACTTGATCTAGTTCTTTTGAACAAGCTCAAATGAACTATTTCAAAATATTTAGTTTACGATTCACTAAAAGGTTAAGAGCTTAGTGCGCTTTTCTAACTTTTTTTTAGTTCAGATGAACTAGTTCATATATACTTGTTGTGTAAAAGAACTAGTTCTAAAGTTCACTATTAGGCCGTTACCTTCCAATTAAACAATTAATCTTAATTGCTTGGCTTTAACCAGTTCACGTTAACAAGTTCATAAGAACTTTTTGAAACTATTTCCCTTCAATGTTTCGTCTGAGGCTATAAGAGCACAGAGATTTATTATAGACCCCTAATCTATGCCCAGTTCGGCTGAACTGGTTCATATGGCTTAACTGACCTTATCATGTGCACTACAAATTGTTTGCGTTTGCGTTTAATGCGAGCTTAAGGCCCCATCCTGAGCAGTGCGGTGTTGCTGGGCAAGCTGATTGGATTTAAGGCTTTGCCATTGACGTTAATTAATGCTCTTTAGTTCCGTTTGCAACAATTTTGGGAATGCCGAAAACTTGATAGTTCCTTCTATTCGTTTAGCTCAAAAATGTGTGAACTTTTGGGAATTCTGTCTGGCATTTCCAACCGAGTGGCAACACTTTATGCACTCTTGCCACATTTAAAGCTCTGGGGCTCAAGTCCTTTTTATAGAAAACAAACCGCAAAAACAAAAAAAAAAAAAAAAAAAGAAAAAAGCGGAGCAAGAAGAAGAAAATAAACAAAACAAACCAAAAACAAATACGTACAAAATATTTGCCAGCATATTTTGTGCCACAGTGCAAAACACAAGAGCTCCAAACTCAGGCCAGCAAGAGGGAGAGAGGGGGAGAGCGGGGGAAGAGGGAGTGTGGCAATTGTATTAACAGAGTCCGAGCAAAATGCTTTTGGATGCAGCTCACAAATTGTTGGCCATGCTTCAAATTTGTGCAACAACAACAACAACAGGAATATATATGCAGAAAGTAGCAAAATTTAACTCCGGCTCTCGCTCGGCTTCTACTTTGTTATTATCTTGCGCTTTGTTCGTCGACTCCAGGCTCCAGCTCCAGCTCCAGTGCTCGCTGAAGATGTTGCCTCTGGCTAAAGCCAAAACAACAGCAGCAGCAGCGACAGCTACTCCACAATGGACGTCACCGTTTCCTGTTCGCTCGCCCAACTAGCCAACTAGCCAACATGCCACATGCCGCATGCCCCATGCATACCCCACCCCCATCCCCATCCCCATCTATTGGGCATTGGATTTTTCATAAAGCTTATGCATTTTGTATGCGATCCAAGCGGAAGCAGCTGTGCGCGCTGCAAACCCAAAAACTAAACCGCATCAACAGAAAAAAGCAGAAAACAAATAGAATAGAAGCAAAGCAACAACAGACCTGAGACCGTCCACGGAACCACTCGCTACGAACCACTCTGATCCACCGTGAACCGTTCCGCATCCAAAATCGCACCATGCATAGCTAAAAAGCGCGCCGAAAGAAAGCAAATAAAACTGCTCGCTATACACCGAGCATGAAGTTTTTCAAATTGTTTATAGCCGCATATAAATATATCGATATATACATATATAGGGCTGTCTACACTGCGCCAAAAGCTAGTTGCATATTCATAGGGAAAGTTTGACAAGTCAGAAATACGTTTGAATGCATTTCAAAGAAATTGTTATTCAACTGATTTCTTGAATATTTGATTGCTCCTAGGGCAGCACTACTATTTTTATGAACAACAGTTTATAATAGTTTATAGAGAATATATATGTATGGGAAATGGGAGTGAGGGAACTCTAGGGAGAGAGATAGTTAGAAATAATATTACTAAAATTATTGATCATTGCTTTTCATAAAAATAGCAGTGCTGCACTAAACAAAACAAACCAATTTACAAGAATCTTTTTTTGTCTGGAATATAAAAATTCGCCCAGCACTAAACAAAACAAACCAATTTACAAGAATCTTTTTTTGTCTGGAATATAAAAATTCGCCCAGTTTTTGTTTAAAAAAGAGAATTAGGACAAAATTCCCCAATTCTTTCGTCTAAGATCGTCACTTTAAAGACTATCCTTTACTATTTTTATAAAGAACTAAATTTTGAGAATTTGCTGCATTTTCTTTCTCAAGTCTTGAAGTGCACTAAGTTTGTGATAAAAGCTTTATGTTAATAACAATATATGTTAATCTAAATATTAGTTTGAAATTATTTACAAAATTTTGAATTTATCACGGAATTTTGTTGGTCAACATTTAGTGCTCAGTCTCACTATATTTATTCAAACTTGGTGTATATCGATTACAAGATCTTCTCAGCTATTAATTTCCTGTTCTTATAATAATGTGTGCTTTCCGCAATTTTTGTTCATTAATTCATACACTTAGATGGTGTTAGATGGCAACTCTATTATATTATTGTAACTCTCAGCTATTCTAAGAAATTTTAAGTTAGATAATTCTCAATGAAATCTGGAATGTCTTTTGACTATCTGGCAACACTATATGCTGGCGTGCTTGAACCTTTTGGCATTTTGTAGAAACTCTGTATTCAATTTCCATTTTCGTAGCATCTTAAGTTGCACAACTCTAGTCGAAACTTCTTTTTGCTGCTCTTAAACATTTTTTTTAGTAACTTACCACATTTATTCAGAATAAATTTTAAAATAAATTTCATAATAAATTTCTCAAATAAAAAAAAATAAATTAAAGTAAATATATTAAAATGTTTGTCTTAAATACAAAATTTAACAAAGGTTTTTCATTTCTTATGTAAAAGGATTTTTTTCTTATATTTGTCATTGACGAAAAATTTATTTTATAACTTTAAAAACTTTTTTAAACTTTTTTATTTAAGAAAAACATTTTAATATAATTATTTTACTCCTTTTTTTTTTTTTTTTGTATTTTAGAAATTTATTCTTAAATTTTTTGTGCTGTGTTTCGATGTGTTTTATGTGCTTGCGAAATAGTCAATAAGGAAATCGTATTGGGGAATTTCGTTCTTTTTTGAAAGACAAGCTGGATTGGGGGTGGGTGGGGGTATTTGGGGCTTAGCCGTGCGCAGTGAGTGGGCGGCTTTTGGCGAGTGAAAATCAAAGTTTTGTTTTCGCAACTGATCCGAACGCAGGAGCTCTGCAAAACCTTTGACTAACAACTTTGTCATATGCATTGTATTCGTAATGTGTGTGCGAGTGAGTGTGTGTGTGTGTGTGCTGTAAAGCTGTTGCCTTTAGTTTAGAACATTTATTGCTTGCATTGTTGCGGCAGTTGTTGTTGTTGTTGTTGTTGCTGCCTTTGGCGCTTGGCCATTGTTTGTTGTATTTCGGAATGTTCAATATACTCGCACTGCTTGGGGAGAAGGAGCAAAAAATATGAAGACAAAGAAGAAGAACAGGAAGCAGCAGTAGCAGCAGCAGCAGAGATTTTGTCGTGCTGCCAACGTGCCCTTGGCAGTGAGAGGCGCGGGGCTGGGGGCTTGGGCCTTGGTTGCTGGGCTCTGGCTTGGCTTGGATTGGATATGAATGTATAAGTAGGGTATCTATAGAGACATACATACATGGCCTCCGGTGTTGGAAAACATATTTTCAATTACATTGCCACCAACTTATGCAAATGCCAGCGCGTCTCTCTCTCGCTCTCTCTCACTCTTGCTCTTCCCCTCTCTCTCTCTATCTCTATTGGTTGCATAACAATTGCAATAACCACAACTAGTTGCAATATTTGTAAGCCGAACAGCTGTAAAATATATGAAAACCCATTCATATATATATTTATTACATATATAGTTAGATCTGGCACTGAAGTGCGAGTGTCGTGTTGCTGCTTAACCAAAATTTAACAAGTGTTGGTTAAATATGCATTGAAACATCATCAGAATACTCAGATGCGTGTAAGCAACGCCTAAATATTTAATACTTCTTATTTACCCTCAGAAAGTGAGAGGGAGAGAGAGAGAGCGGGAGAGAGAGAGAGTGCGGGAGAGAGAGAGGGGGAGGGAGAGGAGATGAAGATGGAGAGCGAGAGGGTGGCTGACAGGGAGAGAATGGTAAAGAGAAAGCGAGACAGATATGGAAGGGGTGTAAGAGGAAGAGAAAAAGGCGAAGAAACTGGGGAGAGAAAGGAGAACAAAAGAAGAAGAGAGTAAGATAAGAAAAAGAGGAAAATAAAATGAAAAAAAGGGAAGAAGAAAAAGAGAATCATAAGAAGGGAAGGAGAAGAAGAGAAGGAGAAGAAGAAGAAAAGGAAAAGAAGAAAAGGAGAAGAAGAAATGGAGATGAAGAAAAAGAGAAGAAGAAAAAGAGAAGGAGAAGAGAATTAGAGAAATAGAGTGAAAGACAGAGATAAGGAGAAAATGGAAGAGATAGAGAAAGAAAGAGTCAGCGAGAGAGTAAGAAAGTGTGAGTGAAGAGTGAAAAAAAGACAGATAGACAGAGATATAGAGAAAGTGAGAACGAGAGAGAGACTGAAAGAAATTGAGAAGGATCGACAATACATATTCTTTAAACATATTTTTAACATAAATAATATTCTAATATTAAGCTCAACTTGCATTCATGAGAATCGCAGACTGGGGAACCTATTATAAATATTGTTTTACTAATCAATTTTTACTTTTTTTCTTTTCTCATTTTAGGTAAGTCTTCAATAATATCTTCTTATATCTGCAATAAAATGTAAGTGGATCTACAAAAAATCCTATCAAATGGATCGAACTTGTCATAGCTATATATATTTACATATGTCTATATAAGTAGGTATATCTATATCTATATCTATGTGAATAAGTCTCTTTCTGCATACAGAATCAAGTAATTAGCTCGAGTTCATAGATCTGAAATGATGAAACACTGAAAAAGCTAAATAAAGCTAAAGTAAGAGCAATATATCTTATATATCAGCTCAGTCGGGTGTGCTCCACCAGCTGATGCTCTACTTTAAATTCTCGCAATTACACTTTGACTTGATATACCAGTAATTCAAGCACTCTAAACTCAATCAAATTGAGTGTCAACAGCAGTCTCTAGTCGTAGTCATACCCTATTCTGCTCGAACAACTCCTGCGGGGTATCAAAAAGTGAAATTAGTCATTTTTGGCAACTGGCGAAACGGAGAGAAAATTGTATAAAATGTGTGGGCGGGCGGTGCGAAAAGGAATACATGCAGATATATATGGGCTAGTGGCGGCTGGCTGAGCTTGTTAACGATTGTTGGCTGAGTGGGCGGGAGGGGCGGTAGGGGCGGTAGGGGCGAGGCTGGTGACAACGGCTGTTGCACATTTGCCACACACGGACTCGCAACGGTACTTGGCCAGCTCCATTGTATTTGCCATTGAACACGCACATTGAATGGGTGTTACTTGTGGCACGCTCTAGCCAGCTGTGTGTGTTGGTGTGTGTGTGTGTGTGTGTTGAGGGAGAGTTTATTGTACACACACACACACAGACACACACACACACATAGCAATAGCTCGACATGTGTGGCAAATGGGCGAAAGGCGCTTTTGTTGCTGTAATTGTTGCCATCGAGCCTTGTTGAACAAAAGGTGACGCACACACACACACACACACATAGACACACACACTCATACACACACACACACACACACACACACACACATATATATATAGTCAAGTCTGCCGCCTGGTCACGCCCGCTTCAATGTATTAAATTGCACACATATTAACGCCTAGATTGCTCTACAGCAACCCGCAGAATTTCAAATTATCTTTCTCCCTCTCTCTCTCCTCTCATTCCCTCTCTCTTTCAATACGCACAAGTGTTCAATTAAGCTATGGAAATTCAAAAATTTGATTTTGCCCCCATTTTTTTTTTTGGGGGGGGGGGGGGGTGAGGAAAGTGTGAAATACGCATAAATAGAATTTGGCATGCGAAATCAAGCGCGCTCGATTCAATTCGATTCGGCGTGTGGCTATCGATCATTTATTGTTTGTCAAGCATTTCACAGCTGGACATTTGAAGTGTTCAGCTCAATCAGTCAATCAAACAATCAATGGGTTAATCAATTAAAGAGCATTTAAATTTTTCAATGAAAATAATTGGAAAGAGCGAAAATATTATTAATAAATATATATATTTATAAATATATTTATATTTTTATATTATATACTTCGAGTATATAGAAAATATATATAGAAAATTGATTTTTCACAAGCAAACGCACAAGAAATTTTCTATTAGCAGCTCTTAAGTTGGGCAACAGCAAAATTGAGTTAGTCGAAACGAATCAAGCAAGACTCTAATAAAGTTAACCAAAACTTATTGAAAACTTATAGCACAGCAGATGGCAAACACACACATGCACACATGTTTATATATATACACACACCAAAACATACAAACTTACACGCACACAGTGCTGTTCATAAAAATAGTACTGCTGCACTACCGAAAGCATAAGCTGAATAAAAAGGTATTTATTCTACTAGAAAATAAGAAGTATAAGAAGAATAAGTATACTTTTTATTTAGAACAGCATGTAAGGAAGAGAATTACCAAAAAATCCTGTTTTAAGTCAGAGCTAATATATTTTTGAGGACTTTAGTGAGGCGCATCTAAAATCGACTGTTCATAAAAATAGCAGTGCTCGATGTAAGAAGTTGAAAAAAAAAACCAAATAAATAAAAGTAGTAAATAAAAAAAATACATCGATAACTATCCACAATCAATTATTATCGATTAAAATGTTATCGATTAAATTGTTATCGATTAAATTGTTATCGATTAAAAAATATATCTCGCCCATCTTTGAAGCTAGAGACCCAAATTTTATATTTCGATTTATAAGTATTTTATGCAATTTCGAATTTTTTTATATTTTGGATACTGGCACCAAATTTCCCCAAATTCTGTGTATCCCCTAGTCGGTCACGCCCGACTAGAGTTTTCTTACTTGTTTTAATATACAAAACATTAAAAAAATGTTTGTTGTGTACATTTGGATCTTCTTTCTTGTACCTTCTTTCTGGCAAGAGATGAATTTCATGCTCATAATTAATAATTATGATTTATTTTAGTAATTGCAATTTATTA
This sequence comes from Drosophila pegasa, assembly GCA_035046225.1. Classification (NCBI taxonomy): domain Eukaryota; kingdom Metazoa; phylum Arthropoda; class Insecta; order Diptera; family Drosophilidae; genus Drosophila; species Drosophila pegasa. The sequence continues at coordinate 683,430 of JAWNOD010000063.1, forward strand.
GAATGGCAATCTTTATTTGATTTTGGCGGAAAAGAGAATTTTAGCTGTTGGAATTTAAAATTCAGGGAAAATGTTATAAAGTAAGGAAAATATTGTCGGAGCTATGCAGCAAGTTTACATGATATTTAAGGCATTTCGCTATAAAAAATAGATCTGAGAGACCTGATGGAATTTTTAAAACCAACTTGGTAGAAGCTGTATACTAATGTTTGCGATGTAGAAGATTCATAATAATGATAGATAAATCCAAAACTTATTTTTTTGGATTTATCTATCATTATTATGAATAAATTTTAAACAAATTAAATCCTAGTTATAATAATCCCGAAATTGTGTTCAACATTTTGGTTGTCCTTACGTGCACTGCTATTTTTATGAGCGCAGCTGTGTGTGCGCCGTGCATGCGCCTTGCAAATTTTTCGAGTTGCATGTTGATTCGTGACGCTGCTGTTGGGTGGTGCAAGGGGGCGGCACAGTCTAAGTCTTTTTGAGTGCGGCTGAGCCTCAATTGTGGCGGCTGCTGAATGTTGTGCATGTAAGTCAACACACTTGTGTGTGTGTGTGTGCGTGTGTGTGTGTGAGTGTGTGCGTGTGTGTGTGTGTGCTGTAAATAGAAAAATGAGGTCAATAACAGGTAGATTATCAAATAAGCATTTGGCGAGTGGCACGACAGTAAGTGTGTGTGTGTGTGTAAGGGTGGGTGGCAGCACGGATTAGGTGTAGCATCAAACGGCAGCATATTTGCCACAATTCCAACAAACGGCACACACACACACACACATTGAACTTGTGCTAGAAATCCACATTTTGCGGGCATGCTCAAGACGTCATCGGCTGTCTATCTATGTGTGTGTGTGTGTGTGAATATATTTGGGCAAGTGGCTCGGTTTATGTTGCTGGCAATCAACGGCTTGCGCCTGCCGCACCCCCCCCTTAAATACCTATGCCCCCGACCGCCCCCCCACCCCCCTTCCCACCGTCGCAGCATGCGTGAAGGTCAATTTATCGCCTAATGACGGCGAACAATGACAGGCAAAGCGAAGCGTTTTCCAGATCTCCATGCAGCGGCAGCGGCAGCATGCTTCATCATGCCACATACACATGCCGCACACATGCCGCACATGTGCTGCAAGCTCCTTTGCCATTGCCACCCCCACACCGCACACCCCACACCCCGACCCTCGCCGATGGCCGATTGGCCCTGGGATTTTGCGGTTCTCAGCTTGGAGTTTCGGTTTCTTTCTTCAGCTTTTTGGTGTTGTTGTTGTTGTTGTAGTTGTTGTTGCTTTTGTTTCCGTTTCTGGGGCCAGCTTTCGACAGCTTTCGATTTAAGTGGCGACCAGACATCCATTTTGGCTATTTGGGCTCAAATTTAGCGCACATTTGGTTTGATTTATCTGCCTAATATGCTCCGCTTGGCACGACCGACCGAGGATGGGAGAGAGAGAAGGATTTAGGTGTGACTGCTGTTCGAGCAAATGCAATTATATTCGAAATTCGATTAGAGCTCGGCTGGGTTGTTCGTTTCAAGGAGACGCTGGAGCTACGCTAGCCGATATATTCTTCATGGACATTCATATGCTTGACTTCTTTTTCGAGTGTATTCATTTAATGAATACTTAAAGTTGTACTAGAAACTATTCACTTGGCTTAAATATATTCGTTTATTCATTTTAATAAATATTAAATGTTTATATATGTTATTATGTGAATATATTCATATGTGTATTCACCTATGTGAATATATTCATATGTGTATTTACTTAAGTGTATATATTCATATGTGAATATATTCATATGCGTATTCACTTATGTGAATATATTCATATGTGCATTCACTAATTATGTGAATATACACATATGAATGTGTATTCACTTAGCTTTTGAATATATTTACATATTTATATATATTCATATATTCAAATATTTATATATATCTGAATGTGAATAAATGAATGTTTATTCATTATCATTTTAAATAAATGTATTCATGAGTGTATTCATTTATTATACCATTGTAGTCAGCAGAATTGATTGTTATTTAATTTAAATTAAAATTAATTCAGTCATAAATACATATTCGAACAATTCATATATATTCATACAAGTATTCAAAATAATAATCTTCAATGATAATATGTGAGTATACTTAAAAGTTGTTATTTTTAAATGCGTATATATATTTATTAATTTTAATAATTTTTTTAAAATTATGTATTCAGATTATTCACATTGAATTGTGAATAAATTCTTGAGTCTTTTAATTCAAGTAAAATATTTGTATAGAATATTTTCATAACAATTTAAATAACACTGCATAGTACACAGCTGTTTGTGCTGAACTAAATTGCATGAATGTATTCATGAGTGTATTCACCTAGCTCACCAAGTACCGAGAAGCATCTAGCAAATGGAATAGAAGTAATTAAATTTGAAGTGTGTGCTAGCTTGCCTGGCTAATAGTATTTGACTTATTCAATTATTCATTTGTAACAAATATGAATACACCCATGCTCAACGGCAGGAAGCTACATCTGCCTTCAACCGCAAATTAACTTGTTAAGGCAACTGCATTGTAATAAACAGTTGCCACCGAGCTTTTCATTTGAAGACCCACTGCAGGCAGACTCAGACACTCACACACACTCAGTCGCTCACACATGCACCCATGAATGCTGTTGGCATTCGGTTCACATGGCAGCAAACATAACCATAACCAAGTTAGCAACATCCTTGTTCCGGCTATAGAAATGCGTTAAAGCAAACTGAATTGCCATGGAATTTGGCTTTCACCCTTTTCTGCTTTTTTTTTTTGGTCTTTCCTATTTTTTTTCGTAGGTTGTTTTGTTTTGTGCTCGGGCTTGGGCTAGGTGAGGAGGGTTCTAAATAGCACCTGCTGACCGAGTCGACTGACTGAATGAATGAAGTCAGGCGCGGAGCGGCCCCGGCGAAGTTCTCTGCTGCCAAAAGCAAACACAGTAAACTGACAGAGCAAACACTGAAATTTCCAGCCGAAAGAGATCGACAGAGCGAGAGAGAGAGAGAGAGTGAGAGAGCGAGGTAGCTAAAAAGAAAACTTATTGCTTGGCAAAGCGTGAAATGTTTACGAGCGAGTGACGATGGCGACTCAAGAGGCAGCCTCGTAAAAAGATTTGTGCTTCTGTGTGCCTAGCGCAAATCTTATCCTCTTTACTAACTTCCCATCGCAACTCTGCCTACGATGTCTGCCTCAGCCCCACTCCATATCTCTCTCGCTCCCTCTCTGTCTGTCTCGCGCGCCGTGCGACTGCTTAATCGTTCTGTCTCTGTTTTGCTTAGCATTTTGCGCGCACTGTGCACAATTGTAAAGAAAATGTTATTAAGGATTTTCTATTATATAACAAAAAGGCGCACTAAAGACACACACACACACACACACACGAGCACACATATACACACATACACACTCAGTCTGAAAACGAGATGGCGCTAGAGCAAAACGCAGAGACAGTCGCCATTATTTTGGGTTGAGACGCATTAAGCACTTGACATATACACAGTTTTGTAGAAAGCACCACACTGCGAGAACCATTTCAGCAAATGTAATAAAACTTGAGAGATATTGTATAGTAAAAGCATTATATATATTTATATATGGAAAGCGTGAAATATAGCGTGAAACTGCTTTAGTAAAATAATAAAATGTAAATATAGTTTGAAATTTTGTACATATTCATATATATATATTTTATTTATCAAATAATATTAATAAAGAATCAAAATTCATTTTTTTGTAAGCACATGGCTTATTCAATATTTTGTTTTATAATTTTTTCTATGAGAAAAAAACATATATGAAATTTAACAAAATTGTAGTATTTTGTATAAATAATATATATTTATTATATTGAAATAAATATTTAATAATTATAAATATTTATTATATTTAAATAAATATTTAATAATAATAAATATTTATTATATTTAAATAAATAATTATTATTTATTTACAATCATTTTTCTCAAATAAATAAGAAATACATATTACAATTCTTACATTAAAAATTACAACAATTTTGAAACAAAAAGTTAAAATTAACAAAAAATATTTTTCTTAGCTCAACATTAATATAAAAAAAATAAAATTAATATTTATTTACGAAAAACTATTATTTGCTCTAAGATGTTATATAAAAATTCAAAATGTTTCTATATAAAATTGTAAAAAAGAAACTGATTCATATTTTTATTTAAATAATATAAAAGAGTTCACATAAAAAATGAGGTATTCTTCAATACGTTTTTAAGAAATTTTAATTTAGGTTTTGAAGATTTATATAGTATTTTAGACTTCATGTGTATATTATGTTCCATATTCAGTATTCAATAAATATTCGATTTGGCTGTTAAGCCTCTCTTATTATAACTCAAGCTTAACTTAGAAATTTATCATCATTTAAAACTAAATCTTGTCTCATGTCTTGCGACTAAGCTGGATTAAACTCAATCTTAAGAAACGCTCAAAAATTAGGTTTTATTTTGGTGTAAATACAATTTTGAAAGCTTTCTGTGGAAAAAAGAACTGTAGAGGCTTTATTTCACAAAATGTTAAATATTTTTGTCTTGAGGAAATTAGTTTCGACTTCGTTTTTTTTTTCGCTGTGTATGCTTATGGACTTATAATTTATATAGACAAATCTTGCTCTATAAATACATATAGATATGTATACATAAGTTATGTATGTGTCTATATGTATGTATGTACATATTTGTATGTATTCCTGCATCTTGGCAACATCATTATAAACGTGCGTGTTGGTTTTTACTTTTTGGCTAAGGACTTTCATCTGCTTAGGTTTTCAATGCCTGTCGCCAAGTCTTGGGCGGTGACGCGTTTCAACCAAGTGTAAAATGTGTAAGTGTGTGGAGGTGTGTGTGTAGGTGTGTGTTGCGTGTGTATATATGCTCAAGGTTCAGCTGCAAACATTAGTCAACTGAACCCAAAATGAGCGAGCAACAAAAGCAGCGCCATCGCAATGAATGAAGAAGCAAGCGAGTGGATGGCCAAGTGAATAAGTGAGTGGGTGTGTGTGAGTGTATGAATAAATAAATGAATGAGTGACTGAATGACTGACTGACTGACTGACTGACTCACTGAGTGACGGCAATGCATATTATTATATACAGCAGCCAGATCGTCAGCGTAAGCAGGTCCTGCCGTTGACGTGCCTGAATGCACTTTTCTTTGCGTGCAAATGTTTTGATGCTCTTGAATGCGGCAGGTGAGTGTGAGTGTCGCAGGTGAGTGTGAATGAGTGCGACTGACTGGCTGTGTGTGTGTTGTACAGTGGTACAGCTGACATGACATATAACTTTTGGCATTATTATCTTGACAGTTGGCTTAAGCTTTTGGTTTTTCACGTAGCTTCCACTTGAGCTAGTAAATTCATCAATTTCAATTTGATAATTACTTAATTCGAAACTTACTTATATATAAATATTTATGTATTTGTGTGAAAACCAAAACTTGCTTAACTTTCTTTTTCGGCAATAATTTTCAACTGTCGTCAGTCGGAATATAAAGTTTTCTAGAGATCTTTTTCAGACTATATATATATTAGTAGTCTGAGAGATCTTTTGCAGACTATATTTGTGTTAGTAGTCTAAGGAATATCTCTAGAAAACTGTCTAATCTTTTAGCAAGCAAGTTCAAGTCCATGTCAAAGCAAGACTTTTTGAAAGGCTTTTACTTCGACTCTTTCCCAGCTCCAAGAACATTATTAAATCAGCTCTTATTACCAAAAACTTTTATTGCTATTAAAAAAAATGTTGAAAGCGTGTACTATATATGAATAGCTCTAAAAGCAATTCTTAAAAATGTATAAAAAATACAATATTTCAACATTATTCTCTAATAGAGATTATAGTTCATTGGAAGAAGTCCAAAAAAGCGTAAGCTATAAAATGCGAGTAGAAAAGAGAATAATTTAAGGCAGTTAAAAGGGAACTTAGTTTCATTTGTACATTTTTTTTTTGATATATAAAAATTTATTTAACTCAGGCTTAATATATTCTTCATATTTTTTATTTTATTTATTTTGTTTTTATATTTTATTATCTTTTTTATACATATAAATATGTTTATAAAATTGTTATATATGCATTTATAATACATATAAATATATATATATTTTTTCCTTTTTCTATCATATAAAATATATATCTGTAGGTCTTTGCCACTGTGTATAATAGTTGTTCTTCGCAGTGCTGCAGCAAACAGCTTGTTAAAAACATGATTCTATACCCATTGCAAATGGGCAGGCAGGGTATAATGTTTCAATGAAACGATATGTAATAGGCAGTAAAAGGGATGAAGAGGATGAGGAGAGAATAGGTCTAGCCTGGTTCATCTGTCCGCAGGCTACAAAGTCTTACACTCTTGAAATTGTAAATACATTTTTTATTATTTATTTCTTTAAAATTAAAATTACAGCTTAGAGGTCAGGGTATCTCCAGGTCGTTCACAGCCGACTTGGGCGCATTTACTTGTGTTTTTCTTTTTGTTTTTATTGCGCTCTTTTGGAACAATGTCAGCCATTTTGTTTGCTTTTGTGGCGCCTCTGCAGCAGCCCAGTGGCGCCTCGAAGTATGCAAGGCTGCAGCAGCGGCGCTAGCAGTGGCAGCCGAGCTGAAAGACAAGAGCAACTGGCACAGACGCATTGCATGGCACAGCCTGGCATGGCTTGGCATGGTTGGGACTTTAATGCGTATCGCATTCAGCTTGTGCAATTGGATGTAAGTGCGCCAAGTACCCCTCTCTCTCTCTCTCTCTTCTTCTCTCTGTGTGTGCGTTGCAGCGCGTTGTCTGATTTACGCGTTCGCATTACGCATACGCCGCATCAGCCGCACTCAACACTTGAATTGATTATTTAACTTGCGGCTGCTGCAAGAGCATGTGAACAGCAGCTGCAGCTGCAACAGTTGCCGCTTGCACTGTGATTGCCGTACAGTGAAATCTCCATTAAGCGACCAAGATTTTCCCAGTGTTTTTATAGAGCAAAGCGCAAACGTTTGCGCTGCCAGCGAACGTAGCCTAAGTTTATTTAAAGAAATGCCAGACAGCTGCCAAGAGATAGCAAGAAAAAGACCAGAAAAAGTTGACTAACTTTTTAGACTCGAAGCAGGAGTTCTGGTGTCGGGTATAACTGAGTGTATGCTACTCGCTTATGGTTGCAAAAACCTGACGAATTTATTATTGTACAAAAATTATTTTGACCGGATTCCTTCATTGATTCATTGATAGCTTCAACTGCAAATCTTTTGGACTCTGATCTCTGAAAGATCTAATTTTTTTTTGTCGGTATGCCATGCTCCCTAGAGCCGCATATTCTTCATTTCTGATCAATCTATAAAGCAAAATAGGGAAGTGAGAGAGCGAGAGTCCTCGAGTCCAATAAGCTCAGCTTGCTTTAACAGCTGTCATAAGCGTAAATCTGTCGCTTGACCAAAAAGTTTTACTCTAACTTTGCTAGTTCGTCCATTGGGAGTTGTCACTGTACACACATATATATTGTATATATCTATAGAAAAATATTGTTTTCTTGGACAGTTTTTGATTGTTTCTAGTTTGTCTTCAATTGCACGAAAGTTCTTGATGTTTGTTCAACTTCACTTGCTGCTGCGAGCTTAACTTTGATTGCTGTTGTCAGCGCCTTGATGTTTGTGCATTGCTTTTTTGCCACTACTGTTAATGCAGCAGCAGCAGCTGCTGCAGCAGTTACGAGTACTAATACTGCTGTTGCTGTTACCTTAACTGTTACTGTTATTGTTGCGTTTAGTGTTGCTGTAATATTAGTAATACTAACTTAGTCGAATTGCAATTTGTAGAACAGTTTATGAACAGATGTTTTTTGAAGCGGATTTTAACTTTCATTAGTAATATATGTTTTATAGTAATATAAAAATAGCAATCACTCTGGTTGTCTACAAAAATATATATATTCAAAGAAAATATTCAAATATTATTCGAAGAAAATAATATTTTCTATTGTTTCGTAGTTCGAGAATAAGTAAGTAATACCCATGCTGTAAATTGCTTAAAAACTAGATGTATATCAGCCCGCTGGGGTGTTAAAATATGTGAGAGCTTCTATTTCATAAACCAAGAGCAAGTTGAATATCTATTTTTAATTCAGTGTAGTCATTTTTCGGTTGAGTGCGGGTATTTTGAAGTCAGTCATGCTCAGCACTTTGACTACAAATCAAGGCAACTATAATATATAAACTATATAATCAACTATTATAATTTAGTTACTGCAACTGCATATTCATTAGTTACTGCACTAGCTGCTGCTGCTGCACTTACTCTGCTTTTAGCTAAATCTCTAATCAGTAATTATAACTGCAAAGAATTTAGTTAAGCAACTGCTTAACAACTAATGCTAATGCTAATGCAAATGCTGCGTCAGCAAATAGGAGTTGCTGTAGTTACTGTGACAGGCTGTTACTGCAGTTGCAGCTGCTACTGATACTATTGCTACTACTATTGCTACCACTATAGCCACTACCATTGCAACTCCCATTTTGCTACTACTATTGCTACTACTATTGGCTACTACTATTACTACTACTATTGCTACTACTATTGGCTACTACTATTACTACTACTATTGCTACTACTATTGCTACTACTACTGCTACTACTGTTGGTATTACTATTGCTACTACTTTTGCTACTACTATTACTACTACAATTGCTACTACTATTGTTACTACTATTGCCACTACTATTGCTATTGCTATTGCTACTACTATTGCTACTGCAACTGCAATGGCAACTGCTGTTAAGAGTTAATGCCATGCAATCTCGTCGCGCAATTTGCTGCGCTCTGATTGAAAAGCGAAGCTGGGAGGCAGCCAGGCAGTCGGCGCTGTCGTGCTGTTTGTCCTTGCTAGCTGGCGCGGCACCTACTGCCCCCCCTACCCCTGCCCCAAACAGCCAAAGCCAGTGCCAGCTCCCTTGGGCGGCGCCCAACTAAATTGCTTTCGAGTGTTGTTTGTTGTGCTTGAAGATTTACTGCTTTGTTGGTTTTCCATTTAATTTCTTTTCACATTAGACACGCGCACACAGTCGACTCGCTATCTCGCTGTGTGTGTGTGTGTGTCCAGCTTCCTTACATGCCCCCACACACACACACACACACTCGCTCAGCTTTGACATTTTCAAATGTTAGTTAATGGCTTAGCCCGTTCGCTGGTTCGCAAAAAGCTCATTATTATTATATAGCAGTTGGCCCCCAATTTGGGGCGCCGGCGCCCACTGCACGCAATTTCACACGTGATTTATACGATGACATCGGAGCCCATTTGCGAATTTATAGCCGATATATAAGGACTACCTGAGCGGCCGCCCTCTCTTTATTAGATTAATGTGGGCTTTGGGGTAAGCGCCTTAAGCCCCGTTAGCGGTTTGCCAGCCAAGCAATTAGCAGCAAACGCTATCGAGCACTCGAAAGGCTCTTCAAATATACACCTATATATATATATATATATATTTATCTGTACCTCTCTCCCTCTCTCCTTCTCTCTCATCTCTCCATTTGTATTTTGTTTAGTTATTACATAATTGAAGACTTGATATTAACTCAATAATTTGTAGGATTTGTTGTCTGTTATCTTGATGGCATGTAAATTGTATAATGATTGCTTCATTAGGAAGAAATTATGTAACATTTGAGCGCTTGTGAGTGTGAATACGTATGTCTCGAGACACAATGGGTAAAGAGATAATGGGAGTAAGAAAGATTGAGATAGAGAAAGAGTGAGAGAGAGAAAGGGAAAGGGAAAGGTACAGTGAGAAAAGGAAATACAGTTCGAAAAGGACACACAATGAGGAAAGACAGGGATATAGTGAGCAAAAGAGAGTGAAATGGAGAGATATAGTGAGACAGTGAGAAGGATGAATGAACAAGAGATAGAGAGGGGTAGAAGAGAAATAGTTAGAAAGAGGGATATAGAGGAGGGAAGGGGGTAACTATCTGAGGAGGAAAAGGGAGGAGAGAAAAAAGAGATAGAGATGAACACAAAAGAGGAAAAGAGCGAAAAAGAGAAACGAATAGGAGAGAGTGAGAAGAAGGAGAGAGAAACGAAAGGAAGGGAGATAAAATAGAGGTAGAAAGAAAAGAGAGAGAAGAGGGAGAGAAGATAGAGGGAGCGCGAGAAAAAGAGGGAGAGAGAGAAGAGAGAGGGAGGAATAGAAGAAGAGGGAGAAAGAGAAGAAGAGGGAGCAAGAGATGAGAGGGGAAGAAAGATAGAGAGAGAAAGAGAGGGAGGGAGATTAACATGGCAATATATAGACTAAAGAGAGAGGGAGCAAAAGGCAGAAAGAAAAGAGAGGGAGAGAGAAGAAAGAGAAAAGAGAGAGAAAAGAGAGAGGATAGAGAGAGGAGAAAGGGGAGAAAGGGGGTAGATAGAATAGGAGAAAGATAATGCGAGAGATACTGCAGCAGAAGAATGGGGACAGAGAATAAGAGTCATTCGATGTATAGAAAGACAAAGTACTAATCGAGTCTTAAATCGTCTATTACGTCTATTCCCAGTCTTCATTCAAGTATTAAGCTATATTGACTTCCAGAAAATCCCCCAATATCTAGCCATTATTTGCTTAGCTAGACACACTAATTAGTCTCTAGACTCCAGCTCATCATCAATCATACAATATAAATATGACTAGGAATTAGCTGAATGCAGAATTAACATTCAATAGAGCTCTATGTACACACTGTATATTGTGTATTGGGAATTGCTTCGTCAAATAGACTTGACTCTGGTGCTCTACTACGCAGTTGCTGTGCACCAATTATTGCTGGCTTTGTTTCGCTTTCCCCCAGTTTATCACCTGCAATTGTCGGGCTGCGTGCTCTGGGCCGAGCATTTTTCACTAGCTAACCGGATTGCCATTTCTTTTTGTCGTCTCTGTGCCGTGTCGCACTTATCACGGCCTTAATCGATGTGCCTGGTGGCGGCCAACACCTTGGGCAAACAACAAGTTGCCAGCCGGCAGCGTCCTGCACCACCTGCACCACCACCTGCCGGCTGTCGGCCAACAGCTGCGGGGCATTTCGCCTGCGGAGTTGTCTCTTGCTGCCTCCTTTTCGTTGGCATTTTTTTGTGTAAATTAGTCGCACGGCAAAGTAAATAATTAAAAAAGTTACACAAATTACTTAAGAAGGCGTCGCTGGCCATGCCCATCCAGCAGGCTCGAATCAGGCCCAAATTCGGGTTTCATTTTTGTTTTTCTTTTTGTTTTTGTTGCTTTTGCTGCGGTTGTAATTAAATTATGTTTATTAAACTCGCGTTGTCATTCAAGTTGCTGTTGCTTTTGATACTATTCTCGCTGTTGTTGTTGCTGTTGTTACTTGCATACGCAAACAAACAAACGCTTAAGTTGTCGACGTCATCAACAGCAGCAGCAATTGTTGCTGTTGTTGCTGCTGCGCATTTTGTGTCCACTTTAAAGTTGTAAAACAAAAACAGGCAAAAGCGATAGCGACTAGCGTAATACCCTGCAGTAAGAGCTGCTGATAGACGAGTTTAAGCAGAGGAAATTGGCTTTTGTTTGTGGAAACAATTGCTTAAACATACTAAGCCAGTGTTGTAAAAGTCTTTTGAGAGACAGGCAATAACTCCATTGGATAAGTTTATTGAAGTATTTTAGTATTTAGTATATGTTTATATTTCATTAGAAGACATTTAGCTCTTGCTTATCATATTAGTTTATTGCTCAGAAGCATACTACAAAAGTATTCTAAAAACCAGTGTTGTATAACATGATTATGAGTGGTATTAACATACAGTCTTATACATATTCTAGTATAGTCACTTTAAAGCTAGAATGCCATCTTTTCAGGCAATTCACTAGCTTTTTTTACTGTTTACTGTTTAAGCAGCAAAATGCGAAAAACCAGTGTTGGACAACAAGTTTGTTAAAGGTATTATATTAACATATAGTTTTATATATTCTAGAATAATAGTTTTTATCAATTTGAGTCATTTTAGTAGTTTTTTCGGGCAATTCAATGGTTTACATTTATGCTTAGACACAAAAATACTAAAAACCAGTGTTGTATAGTATCTGTAAAAATTCTATATATCAATATTCAAGTACTGCTTGTAGTCGTAAAGGGCTTTTGACATTAAAATGTATGTAAAATGCATTTTATATGACAAACATATGAATAACAGTGTTGGTTAATGCCGCAAAACTGTTTAAAATTGAGTATACATAAAGACAAATTAACAAAATGCTTTTTTAAATAAACAAGTGTTGTAAAAAACCGCTAAAAATAAAACCATTTGTTGCCTATTATTATAGTATGCATACTATCAAAGAAGTCAATGTTGGCTAACTTTTTTGCTTATACTACACTAGACCATTAGTGGAAGCTCAACTTAACTAAGTTGTCTCGCTTGGCTTGAGCACCAAAATGACGCAGCTTTAGGGCCACGCTAACAAGAGATAAGGCTGACGTTGCCAGTGTTGCATAAGGCCAATGGACGATGCGTGTAGGGCAAAAATGCTGACGCTTGTTTTAAAGGTCGCTGAGAGCTGACCGCATTGTTACATACCTTTTGCCAGTGTTGGCTAAGGGGAAAAATGCCAACATGACAAAAAAAGAAAAATGAAATCAAAGCGCCAAAAACACAGGCAACACACACACACACACACAGAGAGAAAACCACAAAAATGCCGCCAATGACTTTGACTTGGCATTGTTGTTGCCTCTACCCTCTCTCTCCCTCTCACTCTCCCTCTCTCTCTTTCTCTCCTGTTGTTGCTACTGTCAAAGGCTTGCCGAAATTCCCAGCAACAACGACGACGATGCGCATACAATAGGGGCACGCCTAACGGGCTTTGGTTAGCGCAAAACGCCTAGCTCGGCCGGCGGGGTTTGGGCTTGGGGTTGCAGCTGGGCTTGGGGTTGGGGTTGGGCTTGGGTCTGGGATCAGAATTGTTGTCTGCGTGTATTTTGGGTTTTTTGTCGAGCACTGCCACGGGCACGGGCAACACATCCGCTTGCCCTTGCGGCACTTCCTGTCGTTTCCTTCCGCTAGCACACACTTACCCTTTCAGCCCCCTCCTCTCACCCCTGCACCGCTATCACCTTCACCTTCACCCCCCTCCCCCCCTCGCCGTGTGCTCCGCGTGTACCAAAAAACACGCATACCCAAACGCCAAACGCCGTCAGTTTATCTAACACGCACTCCAACTGCGCGTCTCTAATATGGCGCAACATTGTCTCTCCCCCTGCGCTCCCCCTGTGTGGGACAACAACAACAACAATAGCAACAACAACAAAGCAAACAACAATAGGGAACAATGCGAAAAAGGCTGGCCCCATCAGCTTAGCGCGGCGGAGTGGGCCTGACATAGATCGAGGATAGATGCAAAAAAGGTTGCCCCAGCGAGAAAAAAGTACGTAAATTAACAAAACCTGCCGCCAATCATGACTGCGGGACAGACTACGTAAAGTTCCTGCTATTGTTGTTGTTGTTGCTTGCTGCTCCTCCATGCTGTGTGTGTGTGAGTGACTAAGCATTTTGGTAGCTGAAGCCAGAATACACTTACCTCAGCTCGAGTAGCGCACAGGAAGTGAACTTAAACGCTGCTTGCTCAAAGGTAGAGAACTATGAGAATTTGTTCACGGGCTTCAAATCAGAAGGGAATATGACGATAAGGTGGGAAAAGGTAGATATATATATGGAGAAAGGTGAATAGATGGAAAAATTAGTAGTAGATGAACTAACAAATATATAGAGAAGTTGATAAACAGAAAAACGAAGAAGGAAAAGAATGAGCAGATCGAGAGATAGATGTGTAGATAGATGAACTGATAGATGGATGCGGATACATATATATAGATGGACAGACAGATAGAAAGCTATATATATATATAGTTAGATGTATAGATAGATAAATATATACAGACAGATAGATAGACCGATAGATAGATATAAATAGATGACAGATAAAAAGATAGATAGATAGGTAGGTCGATAGATAGATGTATAGGAAGGTAGATAAGTAGATATATTAGGTAGATATGGTGAGAAAAAATATAGAAGTATATAAGTTGAATTATAGATGACAAATAAATAAACTGAAAGTTTTAAATAGATAAATATATATCGATAAATAAATAAAATAGACAGTAACAAATTCAGGAAAAATTTTTGAGAGGTAAACATATAGAGAGATAGATATATATAAATAGATAAAATAGGTAGACAGATAGATATTAAGGTAAATGTAAAGAAAGAGAGAGTTATGTGGATATTTCTATAAAGAGATAGATATCATGATATATCTATGGTAACATATCATCCCATAGTTTGCAGACTTTTCTCGTATACAAAAAATAGTTGGGTAGATCTATTGAAGGCCTCATATATAGCTAGTCCATGATATCTATATATATCTGAATCGTTTTTGTCCAACTCTACTAAAACATCTTCTTATGCCTCTCTCACATCTATATATTTAAATGGAAATTCTTCAAACTGTTATTTAAGAATTTTCCCTTTTGTTCCGCTTGCTACTTGGTATTTGGTTATATTAAAAATGATTATATCTCAGCTATTTCTAAGCTTTATAGCAAATGCCTTCTTCGCTGCCTCTGCTGAAAAGGCTTCTCTCTGATTTGCTTTAGTTCTTTGCCAAACTTAAAGATTTGCTAGAGCTAAAACATGCGAGCAGAGCCACTCTATATCTGCGGCATTCTGGCACATTTCTCACCGCATTTTTGCTGCTAACCTTCATAAAAAGTCACTCGATAAGCTCACTCGATTAGCTGAAACTGTTGTGGCATAGCCGCAACAAAGTGGATTTTGCGTAAAGTGCAACAAGCTGCTGTTGCTGTAAAAAAAAGTAGAGAAACCAGAGGGAAAAGTGGGCAAAGAGAGGAAAAAATTCACATTTTCCATGCAGCAACAAGCTGAATTGCCGCAAGCGATCAGCTGCACACACACCCACACACACACACACACACATATATACGTAAAGCTGTTGCAACGTCAGCGTTTTGTCACGCTCCGCTGTGGCTGTGGCAGTGCAAATTGTTGTAGATTTGTATGTGCCAGAAGCCCTTTTTGCGCTCTGTTAAATTTATAAATCATATCAAGTGTTGCCTTGACAAGCAGCCAAAGCGTCGCACTTTTTAGATAAGTTGCACAATTACCGCTCCGAGCGTGGCAATTTGCGCAGCTCAACTATTTTCTTTGCGGCAAGTTGGGCTTAAGCTGCCTTGCGTATTGATAACTTTAAGTTTCTCGCTAATTAAAGTTTCTCGCTTGCAGTTTGCCTTTTGCCTTTGACTTGGGCTTGGGCTTATTGCAACTTCAGTTAAGCCACTTAAAGCTTCTCGCTTTATTGATAACTTGTTGCGGAGTTCAACTAAAAAGTTAAAGTTTCTCGCTGCATAGATAAGTTGGCAAGTGATTAGCGTGAACTCTAGTTAAGTCACCTAAAGCTGCTTGCCTTGCTTCATAACTTGTTGCGCAGTTCAAGTTTCTCGCTGTTTAGATAAGTTTAGCTTAGATAAGTTTAGTTAGTTAGATAACTTATATATATTTGCCATATATATTTGGCTGCTTGCCTTGCTTCATAACTTGTTGCGCAGTTCAAGTTTCTTGCTGTTTAGATAAGTTCAGCTTAGATAAGTTTAGTTAGTTAGATAAGTTATATATATTTTCCATATATATTTGGCTGCTTGCCTCACTCATAACTTGTTGCGCAGTTCAAGTTTCTCGCTGTTTAGATAAGTTTAGTTAGTTAGATAAGTTATATATATATTCCATACATATATTTGGCTCGACTCTGGCGTTGACTTTGATTAAAACTTTCGTTCAACTTATTTCAAGTTTCTTACCTTTCAGATAAGTTGCATTGCAGATTGACAAATTCAGAGAAGTTTACAATTCACGCAGCAAAAATATCTAGGATTTCCATTTTTTTCCTCTTCCTTCCAAACTTTCAGCTTAAGTTTGGCATTCAAAGTGAGCGCGCTTCTTAGATAAGTTGTCCGGCTGCATTTGATCAAAGAGCTGGGCTCGTATTGTTTTATCTCAAAGCGGTTGCGTTTAGTTTCTAAGGGTATTTGAGTTTGGCAACACTTGCTGGCAGTTTCCCTTTTATGTGGTCTGCCTTTTGCTGTTTTGCTTCCTTTTCATTTTCATTCTCGTTTCGTTCGCTCGTTCGTTCGTTCGTTCGTTTCTTTCCTTTGTGTGCGTTGCTTTGACAGACGCCTCTCTAAACACACACACAAAGGACTAGGGACTGCGCACTGTGGGTGTGTAGGGGCGTGTGTGTGTCTGGGTGTGTGCGTGGGCGATTGCGTGTGCAGGAAAATTAGTTCAGGCAATGGGGCGCATTTTTGAAATTCATAAACTTACCGGTTACGTGGGTTACCTCGCTTTGTGTTAACAGTCGTTATAGACACTGTGTGTGTGTATGTGTGTGTGTGTGCGTATTGTTGCATGCTAAGTATGTGTTAATATGTAGTTGACTCTGCGAACCAATTTAATTGGCCTGTCTGGCCCATCTCTGGCCCCTGTGCACACAGCGCCAGAAGAGAGAAAAAAAAGATGGAGAAGAAGCAGAAAATTACTGGAAATGTAACCAAACAGAACGCAATCAACTTCATGCCTATGAATTAATGACGCGCGCAACGCTGCGTATGAGTAATGCGACCATATGCTCTCCCTACCAGCCTCTCTCCCTCCACCTATCTCTCAGAGGAAACAGTCGAGAAAGTCCATACTTGCCTTGATGATGATTAAATACCCTTGCAGACATAAGAGCGTTATAGAGGAGCTTCATTTCCCATAGACTGTTCCCATAGGAACCATATAATATTGTAGTCCAATTAGATACGATTTTCGGTAGGTATGGCAGCTGATGAGTGAGATGCGTAACCGAATTGCTGAGCTCTATTTGAGATGTTTTTTGTGGTGAAACAGTTCGATGCAAAGAAAAATCTTTGTTAGATATGTGGAATAGCATTACGATAAAGAATGACGAAATGTTTGTATAGATTGAGAGAAACCCTCATTATTTTGGGGTTACGATATTGTATTGTACAGACGATATAAGTGGGAGTGAATATGGTTGCTTACACAAAAGAAGCTTTGTTAGATATACGATATTGGAATACGATATTAGCGTAATGCATAGATATACGATATTGGGATACGATATTATTGTAATGCTGTATCGTAGATATTCGATACAGTTACGATATAAGTGAGAGACTAAGTGCTTGTATGGATCGTCAAAAAACTTTCTTAAATATATGAGACAATGAGAGCTTGAATACTTAGATAAATAGCATTTCTTAGATATACGATATAGGGTTACGATATTATTGTATATTTAATATTGTAATAGAATATAGTATATTTATTATTTACGATACAAGTGAATGACAAAATGGGAATATAGATCGAAAAACCCTTCTTTAAATATACGATATAAGCTATACGATATACGATATATATACAGCTACGATATAAGTGAGCAGATGATGAGTAATGAGTTCAAACTGCAACAATAATGACTCTCAAACTGTAGCAGCTTTAGCTCAGGTGGAGAGTCGACTTCAAGCTTAATCAAATATATGAAAATATAAATTTGTATACTTAGATTATTTATAATTCAATTAATTGCTGCTTAAGCAACTAAAGTTGAGGTATATTTGAATGCTAATATTCCACATACATATATATATCTATAATTAAGGTATAAATTGATGCTTGACTGCGTTCATTAAATGCATTTAGCTGTGCATCCATTTAGTTGGCATCGCTGGGAATTTGATTGATTTTGCAATTTCTATTTGCCGTCTTGATTAGATTGAGAAATGCAATTATATATTGTAAAATAGGAGAACTAATACATTTGCCAATTGAATTGAGTTCATATTGAACTCGGCTCCACAATGACTTTTTACCCCCACCCCACCGCCCATTCCACCCCCCATTAATGTGCTCAACTGCTTGGGAGCGTGGCAAGCGAGTCGAGTGTGGCGTGGAGCAAAGGCAATCGTTGAGTTGAGTTGCTCATAATCTCATTAGGCATTGGCATTGAACGTTTAATCAGCTCTTACCTAAGCTATAAGAATATATATAACTGTGTGAAAATTGAAACTGTCTGTGCGACTTATATAATGCATTGTCATAGAGCAGATCAGCCTGGCTTCAGCTGACCAATTTATTTTAGACTCAAACAAAGCTTGCATAACTCTGGTTGATTTTTATCTTGCATAACTCTAAATATGTTTGTGTTTACATACAAATATGTTATATATGTATGGCATAGTATTTATGCCTAATTGTCACTTGTTGAACTCGACACAAAGCCAATTGGCATTGTGCAGAGCTTGTGGCTTGCTCTGTAAAGCATGACAAATGACTTGAGCTGTGAATCCATATGCGGATAATAATTAGGTATAAATATAAAGGTTGCCTATATGTGTTATAAAGCTGGAGTGCATAGCAAATCGGACAAAAAGCGTGTAGCGCTTTACAGACAGAGCTATTAGATTTTGTGGCTGTTGGGACTTTTTGGGCTGTGGGAAAGTCTTTCTTTAGATTTATTAAGACATAAATATGTTATAGTAGTTATTGTTGTAGTAAAACTTCTGGAAGTAGTAAGAGTAGTAGTAGCCGCAGTAAGGAAGTAGAGGACTAGAGGAAGTAGTAGTAGTAGTGGTAGTAGTAATAGTAGTAGTAGTAGTTTTAGTATTAGTAGTAGTAGTAGGAATAAGAGTTATATTTACAATAGTAGTAATAGTAGTAGTAGGAATAAGAGTAATATTTACAAAAGTAGTAATAGTAGAAGTATTATATTGATAATATCTATGCAGATAATATATAGATAAATACTATAGGTAGTAGTAGTAATATTAAAAGTAGTAGTAGTAGTAGTAATAGTAGTAGATTTTTATCTATATATAAGTCTGAGTGATAGACAAGCATTTATTAGCCAAAAACTTTCATAGAATGAAGAAATTCAATGCACCATAGGCGTAATTGACTAAGAAAATAAGAGAGCTTTCAATCCTGATATGACAGCTACTAATTTTTTGTTGCGCCCCAGCAAGTAATATTTAATAATTAATATTAAATTAATATTATTAAAATATTAATTAATAAATGCATTTTTTTTACTAACCGAAGCCTTTTGGAGGCATTAACTTCTGAATGCCAAAGGTTTTTGAAAACAGCTTTAGAAGTATTTTAACTGCCAAACAGAATAAAGTAATTTTCAATTAACAATTAATGAACTATGTTTTAAATATAGGATTTGCAACCCTCGTATAATGTTGCATAAATAAAAATATATTTTATAATTATCAAGTTGTCTCGCATGCAAAGATTTTTTTTTTACTTTAATCAAAGCTGAAATATGGCAATTTCAATTGAAATTGCTTTCCTTTGATCAACTGAAGAGCTGCCAATCAGTATTATAGTGCTTTATCCATAAGCTCAATTGTAAGTGAGGAGAGAGAGGGAGAGAGAGTGTGTGAGGGAGAAAGAGATAGGAAGAGTGTGTGTGAGAGAGAGCGACTGATTTCAATGCATGAAATTACATTCACACAGATATGCCATCATAATGGCATAATAAATACATGGCAAACACTTCATTAATGCCTCACACACACACACACACACATACAGAGATTGTATTTATTGCTCTGTATTGTCAGGTAAAGTTTTCGCAAGAGCAAAAATGCAATTTTCAGTCTATTCATTTTCATTTATGCAACTCAATGCTCAGACGACAGGCGCTCACACCTGGCGTTACTTGCACGATGAAAGTTTGCTCAGGTGCCTGGCGACCGCCGGTGACTTATAAATAAGTATAAATTCATAATTATATAAAATATGCTTCCAGCACTTACCCAGCCGCCACACGAAGTCGCTCTCTGCCTCCCATGGTCACTGTGCACATAACGAATTCATCGGAATTATGCACTTGAGCTGTTTCCCAGTCTATTAATAAACGATTCGCATATGTTTTCTCTCAATTTGTTGCTATTTGAATGTGTTAAGATGCGACTGCTCGCCATGCTTGCCTGGATTGAAATGGAACTCGGCTTTGATTGAGTGAGGGCTTTGGGCCGTAAGGGCAACTCTGTTTTTTTTTTGGCGCTACACAACTTTGCGCTGGCAATACTGGTTAACCTGACAATCTATTTAGCAGATTTTAGTTGATTTATATTGAATTTTTTATAGACTTTTATTAGTTCAACGTCTTCTGGGCTGGATATAGATATACTCCGAATTGTCGCATTTGGAGTAAGGATAATTCATAAGTTTTGTATCGAATAACGATTTCATTACTGAAATTTACTGTTCAATCAAAGTTATATTTAATATTGATGCCAAAGAATTGTCTATGCAATAAAGCTTATTTCACTTATGTAAAAAATACATTTCTTGGTTTTATTATAATTTAAATATGCGTAACTCTAAAAAAAGCAACCCACGTACTGTCACACTGCATCTGATGAATAGTAATTCGATATTTTTATTGAAAAATTTGGTGTTTTTTCCTCTTTTTTGAGTGAGCTGATAGTCAAATGAACAGCTCAACGATTGTCACACTGACAAAGCTGATAAAGCCTGTTGGAGGTTGGAATACTTTTGAGTGGCAAAAGTGTGTTAATATTTGGAAATCTATTGATGAAATATTTTAAAAAACATTATATATACAATATCATATATATATGTACAATATTTATTCACATTGAATGTAACATTAGTTGGAAGAACTATTCGTAGTGCCAAGGAACCGTTGGCAACGGTATATGGTAATTTTCTAGTGTTGTCAAATTAGTGCAATGAACGAGCTTTGACAGCGAGAGAGACGCTTCGAGCGAGTCTGGCGTAATTGTCTTTGTGAGAAGAAGTTGAATGTGAGACACGGGCGGAGAGGCGGTGTAAGCCACGAGAGATGCACTCGACATTTGAGAGAAAAGAAATTAAAATGAAGTCTGACATGGCCTACTGCAGATGGAGCAGAGTCAATTCCATTCCTGACATCTACAGCTGCGTTCATTAAAATAGTAGTGCGACTGATAGAAAAATATTTTGAAAGCAATTTAAATGAATGTAAGAATGAGAATACAGAATAATGAGCATACAAAATACGTTTTTTTATTTTTCTTAAATTTACTATTATTATTTATTATTTTCGTCTGTTTACATGCCGCACTATTATTTTTATGAACAGCTAGAGTACTTCTCTATTCATCTCCCAAACATTGCCAAAATCAAATAGATTTTGTATAAAAGTAATGGGGTTTCTTTCGTAATTCTCTTCTCTTTATTTTACTCTAACTGAAAAATAGACATATCTTTAATTTGAAGAAAAGAATAACCATTTTATTTGACTTTTCTTTTTTCTAGTGCAGCACTGATATTTCTATGAACCGAACTTTTTAAAAATATACTGTGAGATCATAAGCGCTCCATGCTACTCGAAATTCATGCTTTAAACAGCTGTCAGCCTTAAAATATTCCGTGCCAAAAGATCTTTGCCCAGCTGTCAGCTGTTCATATTCCATTTCATCGCTCTAGATCTAGTCTCCTACTCCATTCGCCATTATTAACAACTTTTACGGGCCTCCAGCGTCACTTTAAATATTTGAATATTGCAATATTTCCGCAATGTCAAATCATAAATATATGTTTTATAATCAATTTACAGGCGCAAAGCTGGCGACATCATTCTCGAAATAATAAAAAATGGCTTGTGCCAAAATAAACTAAAATTTGCATAACACACACTCACACAGACACACTTAAATAAACAGCTGTGTGCGTGTGTGTGTGCGTGTGTTTGTGTGTGTGTTTACCCGTTTTCTGTGCTCTGTTTGTTTTAGCCAGCGGAAATTTATTGATACTCCACGACTAAAAAACAAAACACATGAAAAGGGGAAAGGAGCAACAAAACGTGAAGTAAAAGTGTTCAAAGTGGCAATGCTCGACTAGAGAATACCCTGAACGACTTTGCTATTCATAGCTAATCGACTTGCTAGCGATATTGCACTACGACTAGCTTAGGTCAAATAGAAATATCTTTAAATATATAAGGAAAGGAGCAACAAAACGTGAAGTAAAAGTGTTTAAGGCGGCAATGCTCGACTAGAGAATACCCTGACCGATTTTGCTATTCATAGCTAAGCGACTTGTTAGCGATATTGAAGTATGATAAGCTCGAGCTTAAGCAGAAATGTCTTTAAATATATCTATATATATATATCTATATATGCAGTCCAGCACTCCCTCTTGTGTGCGCCCCATCTACAGGGTATACGCCAACACAATATCAACAATAAGAAATGCCGGCTGCAAAAAACTGCGACAATATTTGGCTGTGCGAAACGGCGCACAGGTGGGACAGCCAAATATGGCTTTGAGGTGAGAGACGGCGGGGGTGCGGGTGCGGGTGCGGGTGCGGGTGCGGGCGCAGGGTCGCGGACTTTGGCGCGGGCGTGGGCGTGGACGCGGGCGTGGCTAACGCTATTTTATGGCCAAGAGTCGCAATTGTGTGCGTTAAAGCATTTGTCAACAAAACGTTGGCAATTTAACAATTTGAGCGCAGCTCCAGCGCCGTGCAACGTTGACTTTCATCTTCTGCTTCTGGATCCTCCTCGTCCTGCTCGTCCTCGTCTTTTTTTATAGTTCTTGATTTTATTTACTATTTGTTCATGTGTTTAGCTGGCGTTTCGGGTCGAGGCTGTGGGTGGCTGGCGCTAACTGTAAATTGTGCTCGTCGCCGCTCTTGTTGTTGCTTAAGAAATTGGCTTTATTTTTATTGGCATTCAAGCAGGTGACTCGCCACTTCACCTGCCCCCACTCGGGCACGCTCCCCCTTCGCTCTGTGTCTCCTTTTTGGGTTGTCGCCTCGTGTCGATTGCGACAACTTCGTTATGCTGTTTTATTTTGTCGTTTCCTGCTCCACGACATATATATATATATAAATAAAGGAAAAAATGAAGGAAAAAAAAAACTTTATTTCCTCTCGCCGTGGAAGTCTTTCCATTTTCATTTTCCGCTGGCTCCTTGGCCTGCTTGGGCGTGTGTATTTGCTCACGTAATTCCCTAATTAAATACTTAAATTGTAATTGCTTTCGAACATTTCATGACACCAGCTCTCTGCCACAGTAGCACAGAAATCCAGTTGCCGGGCTCTGTCTCTGCCGTTATGTGGCTACGGCTACGGCTCCGACTACGGCTCGGGCTGCGGCTCTGGCTGCGGCTACGGCTCTGGCTCTGGCTCTGACTCAACTTGGGTCCGGGCATCATTAAAACGCGCACAGGTAGCACCAGGTAGCGCACAGACACCCAGGGACATATGCTATATGGCTTGTTATACACATGGCATATACGTAGTTACATCTTAATGATGTAGCACACACACACACACACGTGGGCTGGTGGAGTGTGTGTATTTTATATGGTTTCAGTTTACAGCGACAAAAAGCGTATAAAAAACATTCAAGCGAGAAGCAATAACTCTGCTCTGTCATAGATTAAATACTCTATAAATAAGATATATAAGCTTGATAGCTAAAAGATGCAGTCCTACGTAGTTCGACAGGCATTCGCTATAGATATATTGCCAAATTTACTTTTTATGTCTATAATTTATTTGGTAACCTATTTTCGGATATGAATTAAATTTTTGTTTGCTTTGATGAACATAGGGGTTGTATGACATCAAGCATGCGTACAGATTTAATAATCGATAACATATTACTGAGCTCTTAGCATCAAATCATAATAATAATATATCGATAACTAAACAACAGTGGAGCTTTATATAGCAAAGTCGATCATAGAGCATAAACAAATAATAGCTCATGTATCGATAAGTAATGGATAATTGAGCTCAGCTGCCTGACTTCTCCGTTAACTATTTTGAACTTGACTTTTAACTTACGTAAGCTTTTAAAGCTTATGTAAATATCTGACAAGTTACCTGTTTATTACCTGTTTTACAAGCCCATCAGCAAAGTGATAAATCTAAATTTATCGCATAGTATAAGTCTCTAGAACCAATTTAGATATTTTAATAGGTCATGCAGGAAAACAACTCCACACATTAACAAGGCTAACAAAACTATAATCAAATTGATTACAAATTGAAGTGATTGTTTTAATGATTCATAAAGGATAAGTTATTTAATATATTTTTAAATGAATCGATAAGATAATCGATATTTCATTATTACCATTCATACATAGGTTAATATTAAGATTCATAAGCTAACTTATTGCTTCGATATATTTTTCTGACTCATGATTCAGATTACTTATGATTCATATGTTAAAATATGAAATACAAATCTTCATTTTAAGAAACGTTAGGTCTCTGCTTGGTCTTAAGACTAAAAAATCGATTTGTACGTCGATATGAAATTGATATATTTGAATATATATCATGTTACACTGTACATGTTTAGGTTCTTCATGTGATATGTGATATCGATATATCATGTTACACTAAGTACAAGTTCTGCAGGCTGACAATTTGATTAAAAATGTACGCCCAAGATTCATAATCCATAAGCTAATCGATATATTTCTAAGTGATATGATAAACAAATTTGAATCTCAAGATATCGAAGCACAAATCTTAATCGTAAGCGACCTTAAGCCTTTGCTTGTCTTACCTCTTAAGACTCACATATCGATATATTTGAGTATATATCATATTACATGCTTAAGTCCAACATATCGATATGTAAATAGATAGTTAAGCCTGTTTAGGGTGCTTACCTCTGGCTAGCTAAAGTGTCGATTGCATTATCTCAGCTACTCCGGCTGTCTCTCCCTCTCTCTCTCTCTCTCCCTCTCTCTCTCTCTCTCTCTCTGTGTGTTTCATTGCCTTGTCTGGCGATGCACGTTAAGCTATATAAGTCATCACTTTAATTTAATTGTGCGCAGCTAAGCTGGCCACACTTACGACCTGCCGAGGCACGCCCCCTGCCGCCCCAATCACACACACACACACACACACACACACGGCGCACGGCGATTGCACGTGGCTTTTGTATTGTACATATGCTGACCATGTTCTGGCCGTGTTCCGGCCACGTTTTTATGTGCTTTTAAGTGCGCAATTAAAGGTCGATTGCAGTCGAAGGTGGCCCAGAAGTATGCTATAAACTCGCTCACACACACAGCTCCACTTCTAATTGATATCTGAGCTGCTTGGTTTTTTACTCTCTGAATCTCTCTCTCTCTCGCTCTGTCAATCTGGCAACAGCTGCCGCAGCAGGCGTCTGTTGGCTGAATCAAAACTAACATTAAAACACACACAAAATCATAAAAGCCAGCCAGCTTTCCGGTCAATCAAAATTAGTCGTGATTCGACATACAGACACACACACACATGCACACATACAGACGACCACCCTGGATGCGCATGAGAACCGCCATGTCTACACACATCCGTTGCAGGTTATTATGGTGGATCGGGCTATGCAATCGGAGCAGACGGACCTCTTGGCCAATGCTTTCGGCAGCGTACATATTACCAATAATCTAATGGGGAATGTTTGCAGCTTCGACGACTATCAGGGTGGCATAAAGAACGCCGTGCCCGAGAGAAGAGCGGAGAGCCCCAAGATCGACCAGCCGTCGAAAAACGACAAGCCGACGAAGGACGCCGAGTCGCCAAAGGACGCCGAGCCGCCAAGGGACAACCAGCCGTCAAGGGACAACCAGCCGCCGAAGGCGAACCAGAATCAGAACGAGGCGCCGAATAGGGACGAGGACGATGGACGCTCGGATGTGGCAAGCTATAGCGAGAGCTTCCATTTTGGCTCCACACGCCTTGTCGCATCGCCCGCATTGGCGAAATATCCAATGCATTTGCTGGAGTTCAAGGCGGGCCGCATGATCGTGATCGAGAAGCAGGTGAAGCCCGATCTGCGGCACGGCATGATCTATCTGCACACCGATGACCGCCATCACATTCACTTCTGCTGGAAAGATCGCCACTCGCTCACTCCAGAGCTGGACATCATCACCGATCCGGGCAATCTCGAGTTCAAGCACATCGAACCGTGCAAGACCGGTCGCATCTATGTCCTGAAATATCGGTCATCTGTCCAGCGATACTTCTTCTGGATGCAGGATCCGCGCCATGAGCTCGACGCGATCATCTGCTCGCGAGTCAATGAGCTGCTCCTAACTGGCAAGTCAATGGTCGACCTTGACATGGAGAGCTGTCACGAGTAGCGATCCATTATCGCAGAAATCAATAGATCTATACATCCAGACACTGTAACAAAGCTGTAAATAGCTTTTATCATTATCTATAAAGAATTAGCTGGCAAATGACTGTTGAATGGTTGAATAAGTCGTTAAAGGTCTATGGGACTTTTCGCTTTTAGTTCGATAATTTATCGATACGTATATATCGATAACTGTTTAGGCGACTGTGAAATTAATCAAAATTGTTTCTTAAATTTCTGCTAAAAAAAACTTAATGCCAGACCGAGAAAGTTTTTGTTTGATGCATATTCCAAAAATGCAAGTCAAAACTTTTTGCCCATGGGAAAACTTTTTGAAGCTTCAACTACAAATTTCTTTTCGTTCTTTTTTGTAAGAAAAGAACATTTCTGTTGTCCTTAAAACTATGTTGGAGCGACAAAGACAAAGAGCGAGCGAGATAGAGAGTAAAAAATTGCAATAACTGCCTGATAGCTCACTCACTCTGCCTCCTTCCGCTGCCCGCGAGTCTCGCCAAGCGCAAAAGAAGTTACGAAGATAAATGAGATGGCATAAGTTAGACGACAAGTCGAGCAGAGGACGTGCAAAGCAGCAAACGGCTAAAAAATAAAACACTTAAAATTGATATAAAAGACACCAAATGGCAGCATGAAAAAAACCAAGTTGCAGGGAGTGATAGACTCAAAGATATCCTGTAAGAGAATAAAGCAGTTATACAAAGCTAAGATTGATCCAAATTGTTAGAGCTAGGCACAATAGATTTTTAAGCTTTTAGATTTCGTTTTAAGTAGTTGCTTTTCATTTAATTTGTAGTTTAAGCTATGAAAGGCTTACCCCATATCTGGGTTGAATAGCTCTCAGTTCAATGGGTTATAATATGCCTTTTGGCATCAATATAACTCTTTTAGTTTAAGCCACAACGTTCACATATCCTAAATTATTTACTTCTAGCTCGAAGAGTTCCTGAGTTCATTGCGAGAGCATTCTACAGGACAGATATCGATTGGTTATAAGTAAAATTTTATAGCTGTTATATTTGTAGCTCGTACAGTTCCCAAGTTCAATGGGTTGCTTTTGTTCATAGAAGAGTTATTGCGTTTCTATATTTAAAATTCTTTAGCTTAAGCTACAAAGAGCACGTATAACTAAATTATTTCTTGTTATCATCTATAGAGTCTAAGTTCAATGGGTTAGTAAATGGTTTATAGTGTTTTTTTGTGGTATTAAAAACGTGACTACAGCTAAAATTTCTTCATCTTGAGCTAAAAAGAGCACACATACCAAATTTGATAGTGCTAATTCGTATAGTACCTGAGTTCAATGGGTTTGATATGTGCTTGAGAGGGTTATGCATGTCGCTTATTGCTTGAATACAGTACAATTTTGTAGTTTAAGCTACCTAGAGCATGCCTGCCAAAAAATTTCTTCATAGCTCCTATAGTTCCTGAGTTCAATGAGTTAGTAAGTGGCTTATAGGGCTCTCTGTGGTATTTTCAACCTTATTGCAGCTAGTATTATCTGCCTAAGCCACAAAGAGTCCACATACAAAATTTGATATTTTCAACTCTTTTAGTGCCCGAGTTCAATGGGTCCTTGTCGGTAGTAGCTGGACATTGCTGGCTGTTTACAGGGTATACGCATATAAAAAGGGAATTTCTCGTACTGAAATTGTAAAATAGTTGTAAAGTGCACGTAAGCCAAAGGGTTCTGGGCATAAAGCGAAGTTAAGTGCGGCGCGAGGGGTAGGCGTGGCATGCGCCCAGGCATGCGACAGCAGCAGCAGCAGAGAAAAAATTTGCCGTTTTTTGGTATTTTATTTTTTGGTATTTTTTGTGTGTGTGTGTGTGTATTTGTTTTTGTTTGGTGCATTTTTTCGCCTGCATCATTTGCGCGCGCTTTTTGCGCTTTGCTTTCAATTGGTTTTTCGTTTTCGTTGTTGTTTTTGCTTTCATTGTTTTTTTTCTCTCTTTTTATACGGTAGCAAAATGAAACTAAGTGAGTGGAAGTTTTTGTTGAGGTGGCCGCGAGGGAGGCGGCAGGGGGCAAGGGGCAGGCGGGCAGCGGCGGATGGGAGTCCTTGGTGAAGTTGGGAAAATTGTGATGAAAAACGTGCGCTGTCTAAAGTGCTGGAAAATGCGAAAATGCGCGCCAAACTAAACAAACAAAAATTTTCGTGCATGCCCCAAAAAAAGGAAGAAGCCGACGAAGAGCCAGAAGAGCGTCGAGTACGTTGAAATTGTTGCATAATGAAAGGGCATGAAGTGCACACACACATGTGTGTGTGTGTGTGTGTGGGTGTGCGTCACTGCCTTGGGGCGTTTTCTCTGTCATTTACAACTTTGGCAAATTTAAACGCATTATTAGTTGTAATTGAGTGTGTGTTGGTGTGCGTGAGTGTGCCTGTCTCTCTCTCTCTCTCTCTCTCTCTCTCTCTCTCTCTCTCTCTCTCTCTCTCTCTCTCTCTGTCTCTCTCTCCCTGCAGTGTGCTTGGGCAATTGCTGCTTCTGCTGACAATTTCTGCCGATATTTGAGGCGTTCGGCATTTGGCCAAGTGCCAAATTGTGCAGCCGTTGCAGGGGCCAATTTGAGCCCAATTGCATGCAATGTGGGCGTGGCACTCAATCAATTCGACTCGCCTCGAATCAGTCATGGGGTTGCGGCAATAGTTCAAGACTATGAGGCGTGCCTTGATTGTTTCTTTGACTGCTTATTGGCTCATTAAGATGAACCTAGTTCTTCTGGGAATGGGAACTAGTTCACTTGAAGACTGTGGCTAGCATTTCATTAAGTATTTTGAGGGAATTTTATAGGCGAAGTTCACTCTACTGCAGGTTGAATAAGTGAGAGTGTTGTTGTTATCGATAAGTATACACCGTCAGTTAGTGAAGTTATCGATAACATGAAGTTGGGGGAGATTTTTAAAGTAGATTTGCCAGTTGAGCACAATATTTTATAATTATATATATTAGAATATTAGTATTACCCAAATATCGATTCGGAAAAGATGGGTAGGTGAGTTGCATTGAAGGCTTTAAGCTCAGGCAGTTATTTAAAGGATTCGCTATAGCAAATATTGTGGCTTGAATGAAGCTTCAAAATAAAATTAGAAACAATAAAATATCTATATAATTTATATATATACTATAAATATAAAATATATATATAATATAAATATAAAATATATATATAATAGAAATATAAAATATATTTCGTCTTGCTTTTGGTTGGTCAGTTTTTTGCCAAATATATTGGCAGCGGTAGTAGCACTCAAATGAACTACCAAATTGAACTTACTCATATTTCAAAGCCATTATATTTTGCTTTCATATTTCATATTTCAAAGCCAATATATTTTGCTTTGAAATATGAACAAGTTCAATTTGATAGTTTTTTGTGAGCTACTATTGCTGCTTGCAAAAATATATTTATTTATGGAAACTCGATAAAAACGAACTAGTTCAATACCTAAGGCACTAGTCTAGCTATTAGCTAGACACACGTATATTAGTAATTGAACTAGTTCTATTTGATGACTTACAATTCGATATAAAAGAACTAGTTCAATGTACAAGTTCCTTTCTGCTTGCACACACACAGGTCTATTAATAAATGAACTAGTTCTATTTGCTGACTTCCAATTTGATATAAATGAACTAGTTCTATTTGCTGACTTACAATTTGATATAAATGAACTAGTTCAATTTACTAGTTCCTTTCTGCTTGCACACACACATATATATTATCAAATGAACTAGTTCTATTTGCTGACTTACAAGCTTCTCCATAAATGAACTAGTTCAGCTGCTTGCAAAGGCTTATATATGTATATTTAGAAGTAAATTTTATATAAGTGAACTAGTTAAATTAAATAGTTGCTTTGATTGCTGCTCTTATCGGTTGTATATTTACGTATATGTATATATTAGTAAATTCTATATAAATAAACTAGTTCCGCTTGCTTGTTCTTTTAACTACTGCCTTTACTGCTTGCAAGTCTTTATAAAAGAACTAGTTCTTTTATTATTTTTATATATTTATATATATTATATCCTATAAATGAACTAGTTCTTTTGACTGCTGACTGTAAATACATACCAATTGGTAAATTCAATATAAATGATTTAGTTCCGCTTGCTGGTGCTTTATGAGCATTGCTCGTGCTGCGTGCACAGTCTCGTCTACTTATGCTCCTTTATTGGCCTCTCGTTAGAGGAGCTAAACTTTAGCTGATTAGCAGCTCGATTCAACACTTGCATTCGCAATACCTTTTCGCACGCGCGCAGCTCAGCTCGACGTTGCTCCTTTCGGCTCCGGCTCATATTCAATCGCAGTGAATTTTTTTCTCTCTCATCTAATGTGGCGCCCCCTTAAAAGCAATTTGCTAAGCTGGCATTAGCCAAGCGGAGTCTAACATAATGTGGCCAAAAATGAAGCAGCAACAGCTCCCCCACTCTCTCTCTGCCTTCGGTTTATTACTCTTGCTACACATACCAGAAATATATGGAAGATGTGCTATTAAAATTACTTAAAAGCAGCCAACAATAAAAGGGGCTTGAAAGCAGCTTAAATATGCCGCTTATTGATGCTGAATACAGCAGCAACAGCAGCAGCAACAGCAACAGCAGCAACAGCAGCAACAGCAACAGCAGCAACAACAATTGCTGCCTGTGTGAAAGATATGTTGACACGACTCCTTAGCACGCAACTCACATACCCGCACCAGAGTCCTTAGCCTGCCCCTGCCCAGGCATTTGCCGCCTCAGATGCTGCTGCTGTTGCTGCTATTGCTGTTGCTGTTGCTGTTATGCGTGTTGCATACTAATTTCAAAAATTTGCCATTACATTTGTAGTTCGCACTGCGTCCTGCTCGCATTGCTGCGCTGCCTCGCCTCGCACTTGCTCTGCCCGTTTGGCCAACACGCATTACTTGCAATTGGTACAAATGTAGTTTGGCTCTGTTTTCAGCTTGATAATCAACAGCAACAGCAGCAGCAGCAGCAGCAACAGCAGCAACATCAGCAACAGCAACACAAATCCAACAAATTGTTGGCATTTATTTCTAGTCAAAGGTGAGGCAAAAGTGTCTTAACTACATATAACTTATACACACACACACAACACACACACACACACACACCCATCACACACACACAACACATCACACACACACACACACACACATATATTGCTAGTTGTTGTTGCTGTTGCCGCTGCGGCTGCATTTGAAGATCAAAGTAAAATTTTCATACGCAGGCTGTGCAAATAAAACTTTTTGGCCAAAAGGCTTGCTGCCATCCACGCCTACCGCCCACGCCCATCGCCCACGTACCACGCCCATCATCCACCGCCCCTGTCGAGCCCATTCATTCGCTTTGCCAGCAAGTTCTTCGCCCTTCAGTTAATTGCCAAGTATTTGAGTTGGCAACATAACTAAAAAACTTGCTAGAGAAAATAAATTAAGAAATTTTATTTTAATTCCACACAGAGAACGACAACAACAACAACAACAACAACGACGAGCGGAACAAGATGGCACTGGGAGCGTGTGATAAATAAAACCTTAATTACGAGCTGTTGAATAGCTTGATAATAGTTACGATTTAATTGGCGTAGACTTTTAATACGAAGCTCCAGTGCTTGTTGGCACTTTCAGAGGGGGGAGGAGTGGAGTGGAGACTGACGGCAAATTGAGTTGCAGAGGTAGTGAAACGTTTGAGAATATATGGGAAGCCTGACAATGGCTCAACGTAATGGAAATTTAATGAAAACTCAATGGGAACATAGGAAACTCAACAAGAAGTCAACATTTTGGCAATTTAATGAAAATTCAATGGGAAATTGTATGGGCTAACGGGAATTGTGGAGGAAATGGAAGATAAATTGGACAAGGGAAGTCTGTGAAATGTTTGAGTATGGGGAAAATATGGAGAACTCAATTTAAGAGGTATTAAATGAAGTTTCAATATGAAGTTGCGTAGGTAAGTTTAAAGTTTTTAGGGTAAAAAGAAGATATATTGAGTTGGGCAGCCAGTAAAACGTTTGAGTATATAGAAAAAATGGCAAAATTTAAATACTTCTTATATATATATCTTATACAATTAAATTGGCTGGGAACTTGAAATAAAATTGAATAACAAATGATATTTTGAAGGATATTTAGAATAACTTAACTAGAGCAGCCAGTGAAACGTTTACGAATATGAAAAAAATGTGCGAAAACTGAACATATTGCAGTTATTGAGCAAGCTGATATAGAAGAACGTATAAAAACTTGAAGGAAGAAAGATAGAAAGAAAGAAATTTGAGAGAAAGAGAAGCAGAGAGAAAGAGAAAAGGAAGGGCCAGAAACGGAAAAGCTGAGTAGGGAGCAGAGAGAGAGACAGATTGGCAGAGATGAAGAGGCAGAGATGTAGTGACAGAGGAGTAAGGGCAAAGTGGGAGAGAGGGAGAGGCAGAGTTGAAGAGATAGGGAAGGAGGAATGAGAAGGAAAGCGGAAGAGAGAAGAAAAATAAGTAATAGGGAGAGAAAGGCACAGAGACAAACAGAGAGAAAAAGACGGTTGAAAGGATAACATTAGAAAGACAGAAGGAGAGCGAGAGAGAGAGAGAGAAGTCTAGCGCATTATATAAGCTTATCAGAGACTGACTATGAAATGCAAGAAAGAGCATATTACAATAGCTACATCTAGAGAGCAGAAGGCAGTGCAATAAGCTAAAACGAGATGCTGTTGGAGAGAAGAGGAAAGACGTAATATTTCTATATATTATATAAAATATAATATGAAAGGAAAATCAATTGAGCACAAGAGAGAATATTTGTGCGTTAGACCAGCGGAACATAAGCTGTGGGAGTCACGTAGTTGGCAGTGGGGCGAGCGCGTTCAGTGGGATGGGGGGGGATGGAGGCGAAACGCAATGCCTGACAGACTTTCTAATGCGCCCGTATTACAAAGCTAAGAGGTCTTTAAAGGAAAGTATTTCAGCTGCGCTCAAGAGACCTTTGCACAGCTTAGCGCAGCGACGGAAACCTTTAAATTTGTCAACCTCACACACACACACACACATACATACACAGACAGACACACATACATGGAGGCAATGCTAAGCGCATGTCATAATTGTCAATGTCAAGTGCGCTTTGGTTGCCCAGGAGCTTAGAACAGGCCTCAAGACGACAGCTGACCCCAGCTGGGCAGAGCGACATACATAGACATATATATATGTATATATATTCGGATATTAAATCTAGTTTCCGGCAAGCGGAAGTGCGCCATCTTTAAAGGCATTTAGAGGGCGAGAGAGAGAAAAATGATTTTTGATTTGTTGGCCAGTGGACTTGACATTGTCGCATAGAGGAAACGTCGCTAGCCCCAAAGCATGAGGGAGGGCAGAGACTTGAGCAAACATTTGCAGCAGCCAGACATGTGTGTGTGTGTGTGTGTGTGTGTGTGTGTGTGTGCGTGTGTGCGTGTGTATAGGCTGGGGCTGTCAGTGCAGGCGCCGCAAAGTATGCAATTGCTGCAAAAACAGTTTGCCAAAAAGGCCAAACGTCTGACTGGCGTCCTGTTGCCGCCTTGTCTCGTGCTGCTATCCATTACCAGCCCCTGCCCTGCGCTGCCCCTTGCCCTGCTCTGCCCAGCTCATAGCGCTCATCCGCATCCGTATCCTGGCCTAGTTCGCATTTAAGCATTGCGCCCGGCAATAATTCAGGCGTCCGGGCGCAAAGTCGCATAAAAATCAAATAAAAGTGCCAAAAAAAGGAGGCAAAAGAAAAAAAAACAAAATAAAACGGAAAATTGCTCTGTGCAAATAGTACAATAATAAAATGTTAGCTTCTAGCTGGCTCTCATTACCTCACACGCCCCGCGCTCTTCCTCCCTCCCTCCCTGTGCAGATAAGCGCGCCCAAAGTTAACCCAGTTGCTGCTGCTCTATGGCGCAATGAATAAATTTTCGCTTAGTTTTTGTGTCGCATATTTCAATTCTCAGCTTTCAGCTGCAGTTGCCTTCAAGGCGCTATGAAAATTCATACACACACAAAGACACGGACATGGACATGACCATGGACATGGACAGCAGAACTTTAGCAACAACAATAAAACATATTGGCTTGCAATTGTTGGCTATGCGCGGCTAAGTAATACCCTGCTATATGAAATAACTGCTTATAGATTATAATTTTAGCTCTTATGGTCAGTGAGCTAAATTACTTGAGCTAAATTTACTCGAGAACTTTAAAAACCCATGGCTAGCTCATATTGAAATTATAATCTATTTAGTATAAGCTAAGTGTATGCCAAGTTTCTTGAAGACAGCTGCAATGGTCGCTGAGTTAAATTAGACTAAACTAGAATAGGCAGGACTTTAAACAAGAATGTTTTACTCAAACTGAAATTCAACTTTATATAGTCTAAGCTAACTGTTTACCAAATTTCCCCATTGTAGCAGCTATAGTCGCTGAGTTCCATTAAACTAAACTGGAACCTATTCCATTTCTATCTACTAGTGCAACGAAGATCTAATGTGATTTATGGAGTTTCTCTCACTCCTCTCAGCTCACACCTCCCACTTGCAGGGTATTGAAAACTTTCGAGTAACAAAGAGAAGAACAGTTAAAGCAAACATAACAAACAATATTGTTGACTAACGATACTTTTTCTGGGGCTAAAATTGATAAACGTAATTAATTAAAATTCGGAAGTGTGCGAAACGAAACGAAAGGCAACGCTTTGCTCGCCATTGCCATTGAGTTGGCACTAAAGTTGATTCCATATTTCACGGCATTCGGGATTATGGATTATGACAGCCGACAAACGTGCCAGCCGGCAGCAGCCCGGGGACTGGCCGAACAAATCCCAACAAATAGGTCGACCAAGTGTGGGCAAGAACTCGGCTTAACTCTAGCAGCCGAAAAAAAAAAATGAAGAAGAGAGCGAAAGAGAAGCGAAATAAATGTAATAAAAACAACAAAAACAAAAGGAATGAAAATTTATTTTTAAAAAAATTTAATGAAAATCTGCAAAGTTATGGCAGCAAATTTTGTGGAAAATATTTCATGCCAGATAATAAATCAGTTTGTTTTTAGTTTATGCTTCCATTTGTTTCAACTTTTCTTAAAATATGAGCGTAATTGTGGCAACTCCATGTAATTCTCAATTGGCTTAACAGATAGAACGGGGTGAAGGGAGGGCGTGAGAAGAGGGTGATTCGGAGAGAGAGAGAGAGAGAGAGCGATGGAGACTGGCTTGTGAACTTTGCTAGTTAAACTTTTGCAAAGTATAATTAGCGCCGCGCTAATGAGCGCTATATAACTTAAAGTAGGAACTATCGAACTATCGTAGAGACTATCGATAAAGCAAAGCAGCTTGTATCAAATTAAATATATCAATAGTTAATGCTAATCAAAAAAAATGTTTGCATTTGTTTTTTAAGGAAAACAAAAATGTCTAATATGAACTATATATCATAATAAATGATCGAAAATTGAGGAAAATTGAAAAGCAAACAGAATAACAATTACAATATATACACACAGTAGATGAAAGTTATTAACACTTGATTGCATTAAACATTAACAGCGCAGGACTATTGACTATCGATAGTTGACAAAAAATATCTGTAGCTATTTATTTTTCATTTATTTATTAATTTTGGCATTATAAAACGCATCAATCCGCTGTCAATTTCCTAATAATCAATAAATAGTATCTCAAGATACTGCTTAAATACTTTTGTACTATCATGAGCTGCAAAATATTAGTCGACATATAATATATCGATAAAAATATCGATTACGCCTTGTTAATATATCGATAATGGTAAAATATAATTGCAATACCTTTTATTCCACATTATCAACATTTGTCTATCGATAAGTAGATCAAAATGATCGATAGCTTCAATGGATATCGATAAATGTCCAAACTTAAATGCCTCCTGCACTTACACGGATCAGCCGTAGGTCCAAGTGTTTTCCTATGAATAACGCAATGGCATTGTCGGCCTGCTAGGGTTAAGCTTAAGCTGGATGAGCTGGGCACTGGCTGTTGGAGTGGGAGTAAGGACGGGTGTGCGTGTGTGTGTGTGGGGCTCGGGAGCGGCTTGCAGTGTGGAGCATGACACAAGTGCATTTAACAAATTAAAATAGTGACCAGAGCGATGCGATTGCGACGATAATAAAGCTGATGATGCCATTGGGTCTGGCTGGGCGTCTCCTGATGATGATGATGATGACGCTGAGTTGTTGTTGCCTGCAGCTGGAGTTGTTGGTGTTGTCGAAAATGAGCTGAGCTGAATTGCAATGCACGCACAAAAGGATATATAACATTTACTAATAAATTTCATATTTATGTACGGACATTGCCGGCGACCGCAGGGCCAAAGCGAGATCGGGATATGGCGACAAAGCGGGCGGCAGGAGAGGGAATGGAGCAAGCGGAGCTCTGACCCGGACTCGAACACAGACACAGACACGGACACGGACACGGATACGGACACAGACCCGGAACCCAAAGAGCGCTGAGAATCAACGTGAAATTGCAGCGGGCCATGCGAGATGTGTGTGTGTGTGTGTGGGCGTGGGCGTGGCAATGGGACAAAACAGTGCGGTTGGCAATGCAAACAGCAGGGCTGGCCAAATGGAGAAGCAGCAGCGCCGCTCGAAATCACAGCAGGACATAAAAAGGATGCGTGGCAATAAAAATAAGCGAAAGCAAACAAACAAACAAACAAACAGAGAGACAGAAAGACGGACGGGGGAACGGAGGGGGGACTGATTCAGTGACAGGATGCAGGACGCAGCACAGTGTGCGGGACAAGGCAGGCGTAGGCGTGGGGGGCCAGGTCACAATTTGCTGTCTGGCTGAGTGCATTGCTCTGCGAGTCGCTGGCAGCAGCAGGGGAGGCAGCCGTGTCACTGGGGAGCAAATATAAATATTCTTCAGCGCACACAAGTCAATTAGTTTAAAGCAAAAAGGAATTCCAAGCGTATCACAATATCCACCTTTCCTCATATCCATTTGCTTATATATACAACTATATATAAATACATATATTTATGGAGCGAGCTGACAAACTGTTTGCTCCACTGATTGCTCATCGAAAGGCAGCTCAGCTCAGCTGCACTATATAGCTACAAGCTTACTATGCTCCAATTGCAAATGGCAGGAAATAGCTGACAATATTTATACGTATCTGGACATGCTCAGGGGGCGGAGGGGGGGGGGTGGTATTGAAAGTATTGAAATATTTGACAGCTATACATTTTATTTCTTATTAAAAATTGCTAGTACACTGAAAATATTTTTTTGATTTTATTTTTTAAGAATTCTGCATTTAAAATATTCTAGATTCAATTTGATTTTTTTTTCGAAATTAATAACAAATTTCCAGAATATGTTTTGATGATTCTTATTTTTAGTCGGAATATAAATATTTACGATTTTAAATTCTTAATTCAATAAATTTATTAAATTTTAATCTTAGAATATATTTTTTTACAAATTTAATTTAATTTTCTTATAGCGCTTTAAATGCTTATGACATTAAATTAAATTTAGGTAGTTAAATCAAAGTTTTTCATTTCACAATTGGAGTTCTAAGCTTAATTAATACTTATAAATATTTTAAAATCATTGTTGAAATATAAAACAATTTTCTAGATTTGCTTTTCAATATTCTTAAAACCTTTTAGAAAAAAAAAATGTTTAGTACAAATTTAAATTCTTCAAAAAAGACTTAAATATTTAATTAAGCATAAAATAGAATTTGCAAAATCGCATGGAACTTTAAGCCAAACTGAGGACAGCAACGCCAACGCGCATATTTTTATATGGAATATTTATCGTCATCGTAAACTGAATGCAAATCTAAATGGAAATCGGTCTAATTTAAAGTGCAGCAAATGGCTGCAGCGAGAGACTAAAACAATAATTGGAAACGACAAAATGAAACCAAATCGAAAATGGTTTCATTTCAAAAATAAATTATCAGATTTGACACAATAATAATTATAATGCGATGCGCATAGAGACCACACACGTCCACACACACACCAGCACATACACGCACAGGCACACCTCACATCACACCAAATTCGCGCGCATTGCCTATCGCAATTGCATTAAATTTGCGGTCGTTATGCATATGTATCACGTTCTACATATCAGCGCAAATTATCCATAAACGTTTGCAATAAAACTCAAAGTGATAAATATTAAATTACATTCTTATCATATCAAATTGCAATTCAATTATAATTATACGCCAAGCGGTGAGCGGTGAGCGGTATAAGTCATATACCTAGAGGTAGACTAAGCTAAAATGATCTCAACTCTTTTGGTCTCTACTTGGTATATCCCTAATTGTATATTTTTTAAAGTAATTATAAAAAATGAATCAAGTCTTATATGAGACATTTTGTGGAGAGATTCAATTGATGGCAAATTTTGAGTCTACTCTTCCTTTACTTTCAAGGATTAGACTTCTTGTTAAGGAATCTACTCCTGCTCTCTAACCAATTCACACACAAATCAACTTTATACACAGCTCCTCTACCATTTCACTCTAGCCTTTGCTTGGACTCTTCACGAGCGTCAGGGTATTACCTAGTCGTTCACGCCCACTCTCTGTTACCCCAAACTTTGAGATGCTGCGCAAATGAGTGCAATATTTTTAATATTCGTTTATTAAAGTCATTTGATGCTATTAAATGTGACAGCTGTAAAGTGTTGGCGATTGTCCAAACTTATAATGAGCAGAGCAAACAGTGAAATAAAAATAAATAAAAACGAATTAAAACAAATAAAACATAGCTGTTAATGTGCTGTCGTTCAGTTTGTTTAATTTTGCAGTAAATTAAAAGCGGAAAGAGCGAAAATAAAAAATAAAAACAATTTAATCAACAATTTCATAATTTGTTGACAGAGCTTGGCTATGTCAAAGAGAACCTCAAATGGCTTTTTTCGCGCGCTTCCTTTCATAAATTTGAAAAAATAATTGATATTTGAATATTATTTACAGTCAATTATTCGCGAGCGGAAACTTAATTGGTTTCAGTTTGAGAGCGACAGAAAATAGTTAAACGTAGCCAAGGCTTCGCTTGGCTGTGTGACTAGAGGAGTGAAGTGAGAGAGCTTTAGTTGACGGAGGGACATGAGGAAGAACGAATAAACAGACGATCGGAGGGATGAATGGAAGGACG
This sequence comes from Drosophila pegasa, assembly GCA_035046225.1. Lineage (NCBI taxonomy): Eukaryota > Metazoa > Arthropoda > Insecta > Diptera > Drosophilidae > Drosophila > Drosophila pegasa. The sequence continues at coordinate 722,916 of JAWNOD010000063.1, forward strand.
GACGGACAGACAGTATAACTAATGAACGGATGGACGAAAATGGTTTATCCACTTACCTATTCGTCCTCATTAAGAATATAATAGAATACAATTCATCTGATCTACCCCGCCTTCTTCAGCCATTTGAAGCCCTGAACTCCCCTTTTCAATGGGTGCAGGGTATAAAAAGGCTTAAAACACACTAGATGTGAAATTAATCTAGGCAGCATTAAAAATCGATTAAGTTTTTACAAAGTTATGGGCATCTAATGTATGGCCAAAACTAAAACTTTTAGGTCTGCTTAGAAATTTTAGTTAAAAATGATGACACGCTTTGCATAAGTTGAATTTGATTGATAAAAGTTTCAATTTGAAGTAAAATTTAATTCTTTTCAATTTAGAAAAATTCTAAAATAAATAATAGAAAAAAGTAAAATGTAAAAGAAATAAACAAAATCATATTCCTTTAGGATAAAGCAAAGGAATAGAATAAAGGAAAGGAAATCCTGTGTCATATTTCAATCTGCTATAAGCTTTAAGAACAGAACTAAAGACCTTTCGATTCGGTCAAACGACTAAAGCCAGAGATCTCAGTCAAATATGTTGTGAATTATGGCTATCAATTGGTCACTTCAGCAGACACAAGCAACACTTCACATATTCCATCGGTATAAATAACTCTGCTGGCATTCAGCCCAGCTTGATTAAGTGCATCCTCAACGCTAGCCACACGGCGTCTTAATCTATTGTAATCCGATTGCACGCACAGCTGCTCATTAAGTTGGCTTTGGATTTGTCTTGGTCCATAATGCGTAAATGCATTCCCTCAAGCCTCAGTAATTATCTAAGCACATTAATATAACTGTTTATTTGTGTGCTTATTGACCAACTGTTACCACTGCCGTCGCCATCGATTGCTGGGCAATTTTTGCAAGGGTTAACCCCAGCCCGCCCCACTGCACTGTAATTATATCTATTTTCACTTGACCTCACAATTTGCACGCAATTTGCCAGGCAGACATATTCTACATTCGTCATATGTATTTCAATAATTAATTGAGGCGATGCCACACACACATACACAGTCGGTGAGGACACACAGAGTGTTGCCTGTGTGTGTGTGTGTTTGTCGCATATTTGCCTAGGCAACAAAATTGGCTTTGCCCGAGCAGAGCTTGAGAAACTAACAGAGTTTGGCAGGTCGTGTGGGGGGGGGGGGGGGGTGAGGGGCGCGCAGGGTTGCCAAGTGTTTGCGAAAGCCAAACTTCAGCTCTAAGCACTTGACATTTCACGCTTCACAGCAATATCAATGGCAATGTCAATCGAGTCCACAAATTCCCAGTGCCCACGATGACTATTTACTTATTTTCGGTCTCAGCTTGGGACTATGAGCAGATTCTTGATTAAACATTTGTGTTATGATATAAATACCTATCTCTCTCTGTCTATCTCTCTCTCTCTCTGTGTGTGTGTGTGTGCTTTGTGTAGGTGTACTTACAATTCGCTTTGATTGCTATTTACCGCCTGACTGCATCCTTTTAGCCTTGCAGTTTTGATCCTTTAATAGAATATTTAATTTTAATTACAAACATTTGATTTCCCACTTCAGCCAGCGCTGTCACCGACGCCACTCTATATCAGGCAAGCAAGCGAGACAGATAGAGAGAGAGGCAGTGGGGCCTGGCGAGTGACTTTAAAAATGCATGACATATGTCGCTCTCGCCATATACAGAATTTGCGCTGAATGGCAGGCGAATTGAATGCGTGTCTGGCTGAATGCAGGCATAAGCCCGCCCAAGTTGTGGAACTAAGCGCGACGTCGAGACGACAGCAGCGAGTGCTATATACGCTTTTGTTAATGCCCAGACTGCAGCGCTGACAGCGTCTTGAGTCCCTCCAACGAGGGTCTCCTTACAGCGCTGAGAGGGCACGCACTACGCAGACGGCATTTAAAGCAATTTCCTCTTCTAATTCGCAATTGGTTTACGGCTGAAGCACAATTTAAGGTCGGCACCTAGCTAAATGAAGTAGAAATGCGCCTATCGGCGTGCATTTGTCGATGTGTGCTAGCCACTGTGTATATCGATATGTGTCTATCGATAAGCAGTGGGAATGTTAACAAGGTCTTAGAGTTACTAACCTATACCTCATGGTATTTTACACATATTTTTGGTTATCGATAGATGTTTATTGGTAGACTTTGAGTTGTATTTCGTTTTATATTCATGATAAATCAATATTATGTTTACTGAATATGAAGTGTTATCGATATGTGTCTATCGATAACTTATTATAGATATATACATTTTAACACATTCTAGAGAATGTATACCTATCGATATGAATTTCGGCATGCTTAGATAACAATATGTATTTATCGATTGTTATCGACATAGTTATGTATCTATCAATATGTATATATCGATAACTATATGCCTATCGATATGTGTATATCAATAATTCTTTTTGTGCTCAAAAATGTGTATATGGAATTTGAAGACTTTAAGGAATGACTAAGGGTCATAGACCTATCGATTTATGTCTATCGCTAATGTATGAGCTAAAGAGCTTCAAGTTTCAACTTACTAAATTTATATAAAATGTATGTATCCATTCAATGTTATGTAAAATATGCAATCATGCGCGATAAGTAGTTACGCAATGGCCAACAGACTGAACTCTCTTGAGCGACCCTCGCGAAATCTAAGCATGATGTGCCACATGCAGCTGCCACATGCAGCGCTGGCTGCCTTCTATGCTTATTTGCAGATGCTCGCATGTTGCACTTTATGTGCCATGCCTGTGGGATGATGAGCTCTGCGTATGTTGACTGAGCAGGCGAGAAGAGAGGGGGGGGGGGGGAGAGGGAGCGAGAGCTTAGGGCTGCTTCCATATGAAGGACTATTCAATCCTTTGCCATGCCACAGCGATTGAAGAGTCATAGCAATGACCTTAGCTGCACTTGGCTGCGCTTCGCAGCAGCACAGCAAATATATATATATATATAGAATGAAAACAAGCTAGCATAAAGTATTAAGTATGATGTAAAATATGAAAAACATGTCTAATAATGATTCCATTTCTTCCTCTTCCATTGCTCTCTTTGCAGGTGAGTAGACGTATGCGTATTTGCCATTTTCGATTCCCAAACATCGCTCTGATGTGCACGTGTAGCAACCCCCACCCCTGACTCCATCTAGTTGGTAAGTAGTCAAACTGGGGCGGGTGGGCATTAAGCTCATCCAATAAAACACACACACGCAGGCACACACACGCTAACACACCTGTGCCCCACCAGTCACTCTGACAGCCCATCGATTTTGCAGTCAAAGTCGGAAGTTAAAGTTTGAATACGATACTTCTCACTCTCTTCTCGATTCTTTTGCGTTAAGTTCTGCGTTTGCCGGTCGCGTTCCATTTGTCAATGTGGAGCACGTACTCAATCTTCTGGCTTGTCAAACTTCCCAATGTTTGCAGCCAAAATATCAAAAAGAAAGGAAGAAAGAAAAAAAAATATATATATATAAATAAATAGGAATTTTGTTTGATGTTTCCCTCAATTGTGGGCGGCTGCAGTTGCTTATGTGACTGCCGCTGACGGGTTCTGGGCTTAGCAAATGTCAGCTTGTCTTGTATATTGATATACAAGTATGTTATGGATACTTACCAAAATAGATTCAAATTGTGGGTTTGTGCGCTGCTGTGCAACACGTGCGGCTGCCATAACATGGCAAACAACAGCGATAACTTACTGTTATCGGTGTGTTATCGATAGGCACCGGCTGTCATATTGTTGAGTCACATTTTTGAGAGTTATGACAGAGGCGAATTTTGCAGTAAATATGGTAGCAGAAAATGTGTGTAGCTATCAATTTTAAGAGCAGCATTTGCCTTGAAGTAGCGAAGTGTAAAGTAGATGATAAGAGAATGTCTTAAATCGGAGATCTAACACAATTGAAGTATTAAGTCATTTATACTTAGTCAGACTAACTAGATTGTAAATTTTAACAGCAGGAGCTATCATGAGGTTGCGAATAGTAAGCTTTCATTAAATTTTGGATAATTGTCAAACAAAATGCATTCACAGTAAGGTAGAATTCAAAATTGAAAACAAAAAATTGTCTGCCTTTAACTTGACTAATTAGATTGTACATTTTACCAGCCAGACTTGGCATGAGGTATAAAATTTACAAGAGTGTTAATAAGAATAGAAGTGTGATTGAGCAGCAGTTGTTGGATGAATAGTGAACTAGATGCATGGAAATAAGTCAAACAAATTAAAAACAATCAAAATGTAAGAAAACGCTGTTACTTTAGTGATCAGCTTGTAAATTTTAACAGCAGCATTTAAATTTTGATGGTAAATTATTATGTATTATTTACCAGATGCCTTTAATTAATAATCCAAATTAATTTAAAGCAAACAGACCTTAAGCTAAAACCTATCTTGAGCCTTAATTAGATTAATAGTTGCCAGCAGGAGCTATCATGAGGATGCAAATGCTAAACTAGATGATAAATTAATACATTAAAGTTGAGCTCACAGTCAATAAGATCAATCAAGCCTTCAGAAAAATATTGTCTGCCTTTAATTCAACTAACTTTACTATAGATTTTATCAGCAGCATTTACCATGAGGTAGCAAAGGGTAAATCTAATGGCAAAATGATAAAGACTAACAATATATTTAAATATGAGAAAAATACTTGAAAATTCAGGCAGTGCATGAAATGCTATCGGTGTCGCTGCGTTGTGCATGCTCGTGTCACGAGCAGTGCGGAAATCATATTAAATTCATATGATTCTATTAGTAAAACAAACAAAAGCAAAAGCACATGCACTTGCACACACGCTCCTAACATACAGGACTCGCACACACACTCAGCTCTCTATATATAAATATATTTATATATTATATATATATATATATTTATATATATATGTGGAGTATTGTGTATATACATATCCAGCCACTCACGTAGCTCTTGAGCTCTTACTCAGCATCGTTTGCTCGACTCTCTGTGCCATAACGAAATTACGAAGTTCCTAACTAAACAAGTTGCCAATACATAATAATGCACACGGTCCAACCAACAATGGGGCTAGGCTGGGCTGGACTGGTCTGGGCTGGGCAGGAAGCAGGCCAGGAGGAGCTTTTTTATTCCTAGCTGGACAAAAGAGACGTCAGTCGTTCCATTTGACTGATGTGTATAGTCACTAGCTGCATGACCCTTGCGCCCCACATCACCCAGCTCTCTCACTCTCCCCCTCGCTCTCTCTACTGTTCTCTCTTCAAACAGGTCTGCTCTGGCATTTGCGATGCTTTTTACAGCCTGGTTGCTCTAATAATTCAAATACACAATAAATAAACGTGCATTGGACTGCATCAACTCTAAATGGAATACTGAGCACTTAGAGCCAAAGGAAATGCGTGAACAAAAAAAAGAAAAAAAAACACCAACTACTCGTACACTCGCATAGGTCAGAGCACTACAAAGCTGAGCGGCCTAAGCCTAAGTGTGAGCGGAAGTAGGCTAAATGCAAGCAGACGAGTTTGTTTGTAATTACGAACCAATTCGTACTCCCGAGTGCTCCATGAGAACTCATTGAGTGCTCACTCAATACGCTTTGCCTTCCAAAAACGTACTCATTAGAATGGCAAGTATATTAACTTTGACGAGGTTCAATATTCAATAAGTACTCTATCAAAGCGAGTATATTTGCTTATATCGGGGGCAGGTTAAGGCCTCTATATATTGCCCCCATTGGGCATAGCAAATCAGCAAAAATAACTATGTCCTCCACAACTTTTGCCTATTAGAATAGGCTCTATAGACCTATATCAATTATTTGGTTTCGTTAATTGGAAAACGACCCTTGCGAGTGGGGACTCTATATAAATATGAGAGGTAAAGAGCGTGTTTTACGTCAATATGAGTCAAAGTCTTTTACAGATGTTTAAGTGTGAGTGCCAGCACTCTATAGGCAATTTCATTCATAAAATGGACTTAGTAGGTATTGCAAATATCTGATATTATAGTAATATTTACCTATGCCGAGACTAAGACTAAGACCAAAACTTAGACTATCAATTGCCCCTACCAATGCTCTCAAGTGCAGCCCAGCACAATAGTCACGGTAGCTTCTAGTCGTGCACTCCCAGCTGGCTCTATCTGTTTCGTTCGCTTCTTATTTCATATTCTCAAGAATATTCCTGTCTATATAATATAACATCTTAGTCAGCATATTAGATATTTAGTTCTGCTCCTGTAATCACCTTTGCTGGCTATTATTATGGCAATTACTTTCAAGTTGTTGGTGCATAATTTATCATGTGAACATCCGCATATGCTGACTCTCAGTGTTCTAGTTTCCCATTTCCCATTTCCCAATTGCCCATCTGCCATTTGCCAACGCCCATTGTCAATTTTCCTTCGTCGGCTCTCCATTTTATTTTTGTGTTGCTTGTCGTTTTTTGCGCTGGGTTTATCAATTTGTTATTGGCTGGTAAACCTTTTAGCCGGGACATGTGCACAAATTTCCATTGTTTGGCTGTCGTAATTCAAAATTGATAAACGAAATGCCATTTCGCAGCGGCATGCCGACCCCAAAAAGTCAAAAAATACACTCAATACAAGCTCGATGCCCAAAAAGTGTTGCATTTTACATGAATGTCTATTAAGATGACATTAACCTAGTTACCAACTTTTAATGGCAAAGAAACTTTTCCTTGTTTTGGTTCGTAATTTTTTTTTTTTTAACTTAGATTGACGAAATTACGTTTTTGTAATGAAATTTTATAGACGAACTTTTGTGGTAGCCTTGCTTAGCCTGATTGACATTCGAATGGCATGCTCACTTTACTTAACCAACTTTGTTGTTTAGTATTTTTTTGGGTATTTTTTAAGTGCCTTTAAAGAAAATTTCGATCAGCAATATCTACGATTTCATTCAGTCTTTATCCTGGACTTCACTTTTACCTGATATCCTGATATCTTCTATATTTATACACAATTTTTTTCAAGGGAGAAGCTTTTTTTTTATTTTAACTTTACTTAACCAACACAACAATGCTCAGTATTTTTTGAATATTTTTTAGAAATTTATATAATTATTTGAATATATTATAAATATTTCTAAGATGATTTGATTTTTTTATCCTGAAATTTCGTTGTTAAATTCTTGACAGCATTCAAACATTTTTTTTTAGCATTTTAACATTTTTTTGAGTATTTTTATTTAAGTACTCTTAAGGTTATTTAAAAATTTTATATTTTAAATCTTGAAGGTTTTAATTTGCAATGGCCTCAATCTGCTTCAGTTTTGTAAATATTTATCGTCAGCTTACGCTTTTCCTGAACTCTGAATCTTCTTCTTTTACTTTAGACTGATTCGTTCCTCCAGGCTCACTTGCTTTTAAGTAAATTTTCATTTGCTCACCGTCAACTTAATACAAACTAAACTCAATTAGTTTATATTTTTAATAATTGTCGCTTATCTTTGGCCTCATATTTCCCTAGGGCTCGCTCGAATGTCACATGTTCAATATTTTAATTGAACGTGGACTAATTAATTAATTGAAGTGAAATGAGCAATTGTTGCCTCCGCCTCCGCCTCAGCCCAGTCCTTTGTTGTTGTTGCTTTGGTGCAATTTGTTTCGTTGTCGTTCGATTTGCTTATGCTGCAATTTCCATTGTATTTATCCTTGCCCCGGCATTAAGTTGGCGGGGGCGTGGCCGTCGAGGGCCCAGCAGCAGCAGCGACAGCGGCATCACATGTGCCACAAGCAGCAGCAGCAGCAACAACAACGGCAACAATGGACATAGCCTGACTAACTGGCTGGCTTTGCCTGGTGTCTCAGCTGTGACACAACCTTGAGTCACGACAAACAAAAAAAAAAAAAAAACACCCACTTGCCACACACACACACACCCACACACACACACACACATGGGGAGACACACATACTCAAGGCTTGTATGTAAATTTCATATGCCTGCTCTCTGCATGCGCCTTCGGGTGGTTATTGATTTTTGTTGCTTTTCATGCCATTTTTTTCTTGCCTCTGCGTCTGCTTCTTCTTCTCCTCCTTTGTTTTTGTTGTTGTGTGCGCGCTTAAGCATTATTATTATAATAAAATCAACAACAACAAGCGGCGCATGTCGAGGCTATCTAGCTTGCTACCCTATGCACATTGCTTTGCATATCGATAGAGCCTTGGCCCAAGCGATACTTATCGATAGAAGAGAGAGAGTGAGAGAGCACAAAAGAATTTTTATTGCATCTAATGATAGAATATAGATAGATAGCTATATAGACTTATTCTCGATTGGAAATCGATAAATATCGATTTTGACTTTTTATTATAGTAGAGTTTAATAGTTGACGTATGCCATGATGTATGATATATGCATTATAATTCATGATGTGTGCATTATACGATGTATTTATGTATGTATTATATATGCCTTAAGGTATAGATAGACAGATCATGGCATACATCATACATCATGGCATATGCTAGTTATCTATCTATACCATAATGCAGTCAGAATCGATATCTCTCGATTTACTATCGAGTTTAGAGAGATGTTTAACATTAGATATATAGATGTATAACTTAGATAGCTAGGACATCAACTGTCTATCTTTACTATATAATGTAGTATACATCGATATTTATCGATTGTTGTTATTTGCCAACTAGTTGATATATGATATATGTATGCAGATGTTGATGTAATCCATTTATCTATCAATACTATAATGCTGTCAAAATTCATATTTACTCATTTATATCAACTCTTTATCTATAATACACATCGATATTCATCGAGTTGCAATCGATATTTAAAAATTGCTTAGCATTAGATATATAGCTAGATAGTATAGATTGACAATTGACTTACATCAACTATCAATATCCAAACTATATTGCACTCATCAGCGATATTTACCGACTTGCAATCGAGATTTCTTAAAGTAGTCTCAGTAGTCTACCTTCTGCATGATTTTAAGACATTCTCAGAGTTTAAACGTATTTCCAAGAGTATATATATATTAATAAAAGCAACTGAGTCTTTGTAAAATAAACTTTGCTTTCATGTCTCGAACATGTGTCTACCACAAACACACACCCAACCACACACACCTATACCTTATCTCTCTTTCATCCTCTATCCACCTTGTCCCCCTTCCTCTCTCTCTCTCTCTACACTGTCTTTCTCTCTCTGTGCAGGCTGACCCTCTGTCATTTATTACATATTTGTATTAATTTAGTTAAAGCTGCAGCCTGGCTACAAGGATGCCAGGGCTATGGGGCCAGCAGCTCATTAAAGCGGTCGTGCCTGGGCGCGCGTACAGCTTGTAATTTCAATAACTTAGTTTGCCCGTGGCCCGGGACGAGCGGGGCGAGCGTCGAGAGTTGAGAGTCGCTTTATCGCACTGCCAGCCTCGAGGTCCTTGCCGTGTAGCTCGGCTCGTTTTGCTCCAATTTTCAAAGCATTATGCTTATGAGAATTTATGTTATGGCCAGACATGTGTGCACACACACCCACAGACACACAAACACACGCACGCACGGGCCTGCTGTCCTGCTGGCATGTCCTGTCTGCCTGTCTGCTTGCCTGGCTGGCTGCGTGGCTGCCTGGCTGCCCGGGTGCTGGCTGCCTCTTACACTTGCCCCATCCTGCGGCCTAGTTTGCCGCAGCTTCGCGCGCTTCTGCAATTAGTTGAGCATGATATAAATGTTGCCCTGTTTTGCCATGTTGCCATGAATTGCCTTTGCACTTTTACCAGCTCATTTGCCGCGATTTACCTATCTGCACACGCACACGCGCACGCGACTGCAGTGTGTGTGTGTTGGAGCTAATGAAGTCGCCAAGATTGCCAGCAACTTCGTTTAGCTGCCATTTGCTGTTGCCAGCACAGATACAAGATAAGAGCAAATGGTCGAGAGTCTTCGACCAGAATATACCCTGCATGTGGTTTGGAGTTGAAGTGCTTACATATGGATAGAGAGAGAGAGGCAGTCAGGCAAGGCTTGAAGTATCTAGACTAGATACTTTATGTACTCAGCTATGCCTGCTTCGACCTGCTCTAGACTATAACGAATAGTTAATACACTGCTTAAATGAAATTGATACTCGACTAAGCACATCAAGTGTAGAGAAGGAAAAGTTGAAAACTTTCTATACCAACTAGGCTCTCCTAGCTATACTCCCTTTCTCCAGCTTCTCTTGCAGCTCTTTCACTTCCATCAAGTCCATCTTAGCCTAGCTTAGTCCCAACTCTAACTCCATCTTGTCTACGTAGCTATTACATCGACATCAACCTCTCTCATGTGACACCTTTGTAGCAGTTTTTCTGATTGGCCCTGGCCTCGTTGAGCTCAATTAGCCCTGGTTAGGGTATGCGCACGCTGTATCCTAGTGCACTTAATTAATTATGTGATTTGTAGTCCTATCTCCTGTGGCAGATACATTAACCAAACCAATTGTTGTACCTGTCCCGTCCATCCAGCCGTGCAACGCCCACCACAGCTCTCCTGCATTGCTACTGTCTGCCCTCTTCCGTCTGCCGTCTACCGTCTGGCTGCAAGTCGACAACAATAAGTTTTCAGCTGATTTCCAATATGGCCTGCTGGGCATACAAATGTTTGTCTTGTTGCCTTCTCTTGTTACTGGCTGCTGTGGCTGCTGTGTTCAATTGATTTCGAGTCAAAGTCAAGGATGAAATTGAGCTCTGCATAATTAAGCTGAAAACTTTGCTTGCCCCACTGCCAACGATAGTCGTTCAATTCATTCTCTATAACATTAATAGATGCTCTGCAATATTTGACAGCTGACAAATTGTGGCTAATTAGAGCTGAGCTCTCATGCTGACGCATAATATATTAGAGCTGCTTAAAAGCAGTCGACTAGCTGTACGAATTAATTATGTGTAGTTAGATAGTAAAGGCTTAAGCTTTGCCAGAGCTCTATAGCTAAATTGAAGCATTAGGCACATGTGCATTGAAAGCTGCTGTGACGTAGTTTTTGTTAACTTGAGAGCATTTTAAATATATAGTTATTAGTGTATGAATATAGTCAATACATTGAATTGAAGACTATATAAGCTTTCAGGAGCTTTGAGCCATCTTTAAGCATAAATTCTAGCTACATATGCTTTTAAAGCTTATTTGAAACAGCTTTTGCTTACTTAAGTACAAGTTAAATTGAAATAAATTTATTAATATATTTAAAAAAAAAGTATTTAATGTATCAAAGAGCATTAAATACAGTGTTAGAGTAAACTTAAAGCTCTTTGTTTTCATTTTATATAAATATAATATATTATAATATAATAAATTGTCTTGCAGTATTTTAATGAGCCACAAAAGCTGCTAAATATTACTTAAAGCTTTTGATTGATCGAAAGTGGTTTTACTGTGCTTTAAAAGCTTGCTGAGTAAGCTTTTGCATAGACTTATAGCTAAACCAACTACAATATAAGCTGAAGTACTCAAACTTTCAGCTTTAATCAAACTAAGTGAGTTTTTAATGTTGCTTTTCAATTATCGAATTCATATACTATAAATATTTAGTCTATATATTCATATATCGCAGTTAAGTGACCCAATTAAGAGCCCTGCTTACACTCGACTGCGCCTTCACTTGACTCCACTAACATATAGATGGCTTCATTGATATTTAATATGTCTGCTGAAAACTGAAATAAAAGTGCCGGGAAAAAGCAGAGAGAGAGAGAGAGAGAGAGAGAGAGAGAGAGAGAGAGTGAGAGAGAGGGAGAGAGAAAAAAGAAAACAACAAACAAAATAAAAACAATAAATAAACACTTAAGTATTCAAATGAATTTAATAAACGAGATCTTCAACGGGGCGCCATGAGGAATGGGAATGGGAATGGGGTGAGCGAGATGAAATTGAAATCAAATTGAAATTGAAATGGAAATTGAAATCTTTATAGGGATTCATCTTGCACAAACATCTCAAGCTTCAAGTTCAGTTGTCATGGCTGCTCCAATTCCGCTCTTGAAGCCGTCGCCGGCTTTTTCCCCTTTGCCTCTGACTGTGCCTGTGCCAGTGCCTGTGCCTGTGCGTCGCGAAGCCTTTTTGTGTCGCAGCACTCGCATTACCCGCTCACGCGGCACTGCGTCAAAGGTATTTCAATTTTGCGACTATGCGCGTGGCACCTGAACAGCAGTGGAATCTGATTCCTTTCAAATATATATATATAGCTGATACTAGCATCAATCAGTTGCGCCGTTGATGTTAACATGCAGCGCCCCCCTCTTCGCTTCTCACGCTCCCCTTTGATCTCGTTCTTTTCTTTGCCTGTCTGATGGACTCCATGTTAAATAGTAATAGATGAAAGTATCTATAATATATTTCTATTGTTATATATATATATATATATATATATATATATATATATATATATATATATATATATATATATTGCTAGTGAGTGAACGACTTATTTTCTTCTTCTTCTTTAGATATCTCAGAAGCAACTCACTTTAAGCATTTCGTGGCCTAAACTCTTTTATCCTAAACTTTTTCTAGTTTTATCTAAGTCTTATCCAAGGTTTATGTATGTTGTTTACATATGTTCTTCTTCTTTAGATATCTCAAAAGCAACTCACTTTAAGCGTTTCCTGGCTTAAACTCTTTTATACTAGTCTTACTCTAGTTTTATTCTAGTCTTATCCAAGTTTTATCCCCATTATATATATTTTTATTGAGTGAATGACATCCTTATATATTTTCTTCTTCTTTATATATCTGAGAATCAACTCACTTTAAGCATTTTATGACTTAAACTCTTTTATCCTAGTCTTTTTATAGTTTTATCTTAGTCTTATCCAAGTTTTATCCTAATTATATATATTTGTTAGTGAGTAAATGACATCCTTATATATTTTCTTCTTCTTTAGATATCTCAGTAGCAACTCACTTTAAGCATTTCATGACTTAGACTCTTTTATGCCAGTCTTTTTCTAGTTTTATCCTAGTCTTATTGCATTTCTTCAACCTTCATTTTTGTCGACAAAGAGTTGACATTGGCTTGGAAATATTTTGAACAGATTATCTGAAATGTCACAGAGTTCGGAGTCCAACTGACAATCTGAATCTGAATCGACACTCAGACTAATAAAGCTGTTATTCCCAGCTAAAAATGCATTTCATTTGACATTGTTTGGGGCACAGTTGAGACTTGATGCACAGGCAGCATGGACGAGGCGGCTATTTGAAAAGTTTGATTGAATGATTTGATGTATAATGACGTGAAAGCAGCTCGAAATTAAATTCAATACAGATAAAAATAAAAAGAGTTTTGGCTTTAAATGGGTTTTATTTTGTTGCTGTTTTTATGCCGAGTCAAAAACTCATTTCATATGATATAAGCACATTTTTTTCTATAAATATATATATGTATCTCTTATATGATCTATATTCTTTCACTAGATATGTGACTGAAACTCAGTCAAAGAGAAATTGGGCTCTGCCCGCGGCATGTTTATTAAAGAAGTTGATGCAAGCTTCCGTCTGGCGGGCAGCTAAGCGTCTGGCTTAGCATTTCTTTTGTTATATTTTATTCATTCGCTAATGAAGTCTGCCGAGAATGATTCAAAAACAAGTTAGAAACAAAGGAAAATAAGTTATAGATGAGCGACATGATTAGCAAATTTGCTAGCACAAAAACGCGCACAGCGCACAGAGCAGCTGCTGGGGTAGTTCCTTTTTTTTTGGTTGTTGCCGCTCCAACATAATCATCTACAGCTAAGCTGCCCGAAAAAAGAAGAGCTGGCAGGGGGAGAGGCGGGGAAGGGGGGGGGGGGGCTGTAAAAAGTTGTTGTTTTTTTCTGTTTTGGGGTAGCGACGAAATTTATGCAAAGCACAGCAAAAAAAAAAAGAAGAGGGAAAAAAGACAAAGTACATGGTGGGCGAGTGGGCGGGGTGGGGCGGGGGGATGGTGTCTTTTTAGGGAGGGGCGTTAGTATTTTTCAGGCTGGGCTGGGCTGGGGCGTGGCTGTTGCTGTTGTTTGGCATTCCTGTGTGCGGCGAATGCTGCAAAATAGAGGCGAAAGAAATTGTTGAAAATCTTGCATAAATTGCGTGACGCATAAAAGTATGCAATAAAAATCACAACAAACATGTGCGTAAAAAGCAGAGAGCCCAGCCGGGGCGTAAGGCCAGGTCCAGGTCTAGGTCTAGGTGGAGCTGGCGCAAGCATCCAGGTGCAGGCAGCCCACCTGTTCAGCCTGGCCCCGAGCGATAAATGGCAAAGACAGCGAACGCCACATAGCGACACGCGCCGAAACTTTAAAAACTATGCAACACTGAGCCGTAGTCCTTCCGCCCCCCTATCTCTCCCCCACCCCTTCTCTCTCTCTCTATCTCTATTCAGCCCTCTGTGCTGCGACCATGACGCAGCTCTTTGGGGCGTTTTGTCACGCCCACGTGCGGTGCCATGCTTTAGTGAAGCTGCAAAGCTTTTAATTAAGGCATTTGCATTTTATATCAGACAGACACACACTCACACCCCCTCACACACACACACACACGCGCGCACGCAGTGGGTGAGAGCTGACAGGTAGAGCTGTGTGCGAGTATTTCGGCCACAAGCGCGCCGCAAGTTATGCAACAAAAATGCGCTTGCCGCCCCCCGGCTCGCCCGGCCGCAGCCACCAGCTGCTGCATACCTTGCGGCCAAGAGATTTCACTCACAGCGTCAGCAGGCGCCACCAGGCTGCCAGCTGCTTTACTATTGTTGCTCCCAGCTCCCCTCCTCATCCCCCCTCATTACCTCCACCTGCTTATACTCAGTTAATATACAAATTTCAACAGTCATTGTAAAGGGTATATGCAACATGGCTTTAAGACCACTTTATATATATATATATATATCGTTTGTGATCGATCTGGTATGACTGTGAAATGTAAGTAATTTTTTATATATCGTATTACAATCATATGATTGTTGGAGGTGCTTCAAGAAGTAGGAATATATATATATGATATGCGGCATATCAATATGAAGCTGTCCTTAATCGTAATACGGTATTCGATATTCAGAGTTGCTAGAACAGATATTCAGATTTATATCAATTTATTCTTATATTTGATCGTAATACGATATTCGATATTCGATGCGAAAATTAAGCTCAGCTCTATCTTATGTTGTTGTCTCTCTCTTTTACTATAATTCGATCTGTTTCCATGATCTATGATCTAACTGCACCTTTACTTATGCTTCATCGTAATACGATATTCGATTTTTGAATTAGAAATATTGCATACACTGAATCGACTGATAATCTGTGGTAGCCGCTCTAACTTTTTTTTTGATCGTAATACGATACTCGACACTCGACTTATGATTTCCTAGCAATTGTTGCTTAAGCAGTCGTCTCTTTTTCATTCGAGAGCTAAATATTCAGATATGAGAATAGTCAAAATATATCTCTACCCCACTCTCTTTTTCCCTTGCCAAAGCTGAATAAATTAGTTCGATAACTGATCTATAATCTGTGCTCTAACTTTATCGTAATACGATATTCAATATTATAGATAAGTTCATATCAATTTAAACTTATGCTCGATCGTCAAACAATATTCGATCCATGAATAACTCGTTTATATCGATATATGTGATGAGTCTTGCCCATCAAGTTGCTCTCTTAATCGTAATACGATATTCAGCTCATGAATTGAGCTCAGCCTTAGCATCGTCTCTCTCTGTCAATCAATATAGATATGAGATTAGTATTTCGCTCTCCCTTTCTCTCTCTCGTCTCGTCTCTCGTCTCTCTCTCTCTCTCTGGCTCTCTGTTTGGTTCGATTATGCTACGCTCACTCTCCAATGTTAGGCCACAAGCTAAGCTCTCAACTTGCTCAGTTTTTTCAGTCTCTCCCCATTACAGGGCATACGATATTCGAGCAGTCGCAGCTAAACACATGCCAGCACGTTTTTTCTCTTCAGGTTTTTTTTTTGTGTTTCGAAGCGGCGTGCGCTTTTGTGTTTTAATTGATTTTGGCGCTGTCTATGTGTGTGTGTGTGTAGGTGTGTGTGAGTGTGTGTAAGTGTGCTAATTTTATGATTTGAATAGTTGGACAAGTGAGTGTGCGGGTCTGCGAGCCTCTGTGTGTGTGTGTGTGTGTGGGTGTGTTTGGTGCCTGAATGTGTGCAATTAAGTGAAAAGTGCACACAGCAATGAAGTAGCGGAAAATGCAATTGTATTTGCGAAACGTGTTATGTGATGCTGTTTAATGGCGGATGTGAGGGCTGCTGGCTGCTGCTGGCTGCTGGATGCGGGCTGCATTAGGGTTGGTAAATGTATGATAAGCAGTTGCCTACCCAGGGGCCAGCACGTAATCAGCAATGATAATGCATATATTACACGCACGATAAGCGTGACGGGGACTAAAAACGAAAAGTTCAATCAATAGAAATTGCGCTGAAAGCGAACCGAAGTCGACTTTAATATGAGCCAAATATAAATAGATATATATTTATCGAGAGAGGAAGAGAGGGAGATAGAGAAAGAGTGAATAACGTATAAAGAACTGGATGTGGAAATATATAAAGCAGTATGAATAGGGATATAAAGAGGAGCGTGTGTATGAGGAATATGCATATATATATGGGTATATATAGAAATATATAGGGACTATATAGGATTATGTGTAGGGATGATATAGGAGTAAATTCAGGAGTAAATATAAAATACATGGGAGTAAATATAGCGGTAGATAAGCGAAGGGGTAGAAGTAGTTACATGAGTATAGATAGGATTTTTTATAAGAGTATGAATAGAAGTTGATATAAAAGTATATTTCGGAGTAGATGAGCTATATATATAGGCATATGAGTATATGTTGAAGTTTATGGAAGAAAATGTTAAATAATATTTTTATGAGGGGTGTTGATATAGGACTAGATATAAGAGTACATAGTGAAGTAGATATTGGACAAGTTATAGGACTACATAAAGGAGTTGACTTAGAACTATATATAAGAGAGATATAGGAATATAAATATTGGAGTGTAAACAGGGGATATAGAAGCTTATATATGAGTAAATATAGTAGTATAGAAGTATAAAATAGAGCAGGAAAAGAAGTATATAAAAGATAAAAAAATAAATATTAAATATATTTGTTTATAGTTTACAATATCTTAAGTTACCTAAGAAAAAATATATATATATTTAAGTATTACATATTAACAAAAATGCAGTAATTTTATTAAAATCATAATAGGAAATAACTTTCTTTTCAATACAAAAAAGTGTTTCCAACAATTAATTCAATTAAGATTAATTTTTATCACATTTTTGATTCAATTTACATTAATTCCTTTTGCATTATGGAAAGAACTTATTTATTAATAAATAATTTCAATAAATTTGAAAAATTTGTCAACACTCGTATGTTTCACATTCGCTGTGCATTATGCAGCGATGAGACTACATAATTGAATTGTTTTACTAATTACGAGCGTATTATCGGCATCATTAACGGTAATTACCTTTAATTACTACATTCACTTCGATATCTGAGTAAATGGACGCTGTGAAATGCTGCAAATCGTTTCATTGAATGACGATTCAATTGACAAAATCGAATCAATTGAGCTCGGAGCTCACACATATGTGTCACGCCCTCTCTCTCGCTCCGTCTATCTCTCTCTCTCTCTGTCTCTCTCTCTCTCTCTCGTTGTATCTCTCTCTCTGTAGTATCTTTCAGTCGGCGTGTCGTCCGCTTTGTCATGCAATTTTTGGAAGCTACTTCAAATACCAGCCTAAAAGTAGGCAACACACAATTTGTTTGCTTGGTTCCGAGTGTGTGTGTGTGTGTGTGTGTGTGTGTGTGTGTGCGCGTGTGTGTGTTGTTTGTCTGTATTTGATACATGTGCATATTTAACTTAAGCAAAGCCATGTGCATATGCCTGTCAGGCCGCTCGGGCGCTGCCGTTGTCATCGCCTCTGTTGACGAAGTTCAGGTGACAGACGCTAACTGTCGACTTTGTTGTTTGTAGTGCTCAATTCTAGTTGCCTCATTTGTACAGTATCATCACTCATACAGAGCCACATGCACACACACACTCACACACACAAGCTGGGGCACACGCATGCAGAATTGCAGCACACGGCATCTAACTTAATTGCAACTGTCTGGCCGGAATGTCGCGTGTGTTTATGCATATATGATATGCAAATATTGTGGTATCAGTATAGCCATCTACACACACACACTCACACATGCACACACACACACACAGTCACACACACATGCATAGCTAGACACACATGCGTATAAATTAAATTGCCTGCGTGTGGCTTGGGCCACCCAGCGGGAAACTGAGTGCATTCATTTAATGGAATGGCATGGAATGAAAGGAAACTTAAAAGTCATAAATGGATTATTTGTTTGTTTATTAATTAACATTAATTAATATTTAATTGAAAAGTCATCAGATTGTGGAATGCATGACAAAGTAAGGCCAGTGGAAAGCCTTTTGGCATGCCTAAGTCAATTTATTAAAAAAAAGATAAAATTTTATATGAATACTATAAAAATAAATACTTAAAATATTAGAAAAACTATAAATACTGTGTATACTAAAAATATTTAAAAAAAATACAAAAAAAAAAATAAAAATAATATAAATACTATAAATACCATAAATACTAAAAATACTATTAATACTATAAATACTATAAATACTATAAATATTATAAATACTATAAATACTATAAATACTATAAATACTTAAATACTATAAATACTATAAATACTATAAATACTATAAATACTATAAATACTATAGATACTATACATACTATAAATACTATATATACTATAAATACTATATACTATATAGTATATATATAGTATATATAGTATTTATAGTATGTATAGTATCTATAGTATTTATAGTATTTATAGTATTTATAGTATTTATAGTATTATACTATATATACTATAAATACTATAAATACCATAAATATAAATACTAAAAATACTTCATTCTGCATCATACCATAAATACTAAAAACTACTTTAAATACTAAAACTGTTAAATGCTTAACTAATGCACACTAAATCAGAGTTTCCATAGTTCTATGTGCTAGAGTAATTAGAGCCCGCTCTCAAGCATAGCTCAAAGTTTTGTGGGAATGAATTAATAAACTGAAATTCGGCTGAAGCTTCATTTTGCTGCTCGCTCCATGGCGTGCCTAATTGAGCTGCTAATGAGAGGAGATAAGCTAAGTGCATTACGTCGATTTGCTAGTTAGTTTTTATGAAATTTCTAAATAAAATTACATTAGAAACAATTCAAAATCAGTTTTAATTGGAGTTTTGCAGCTGTTCAGTAGGACAGGTGCCAAACGAAGTGGTTCGTAACTAGTTCTGGCATGCGTTCCGCTGCAACTGGGTGCTGTTGCGATGCGTCTGTTTGCCGTTATATCTTGAACTTGTAGCTCGTAATTTTTGTTACCACTTTGTTGTAAGCTCACACACACACACACACACACGCTCACACACACACTCACACACACATGCCTGGTAGCCGAAGAGGACGAACAACAACAATTTATGCAACACATTTGCTTAATTTATATTTATAACTTTGGCCCGCGCACACAGCAGCTCGTGTTAGCTCAGCTACTGCCACGCCCACTCAGCCAGCCACAAGCTTGAGCACACACGCTGTGTGTGTGGGTGTGTGTGTGTGTCTTTGGCATTTGCATAATCGCTGCCAATGAGCGCATGCAACTGGCAAACCGCCGTCCAAAGGCCTCCCACGGGAGCTGCTGTTGCTGCTGCTGCGATTTTCACTCTCTCTCTGTCTTTGGTATTTTATCTGCTCCCCCTTGGACCCTATCGCTGCTTCCCCCTCCCCATATTATTTGCACATTTTTTCTGTGCTTCTTTGCCGCCATTATTCAGCATTTATAATTGCAGCTGTTTTGCGTTTGATTTAAATATTTACGACGCACACAAAGTGCAATTAGATGGCATCAACAAAGTTTGGCAATGCACGACGGACAGATACCCGGCCTCCTAAATATGCTAAATATATTAAATATCTTAAATATAATTCTATATTTAACTCGAATTTAAGTCTCGCAAATTCATTTAGAGTTAAGATTTTTCTATAAATAATTTAAAGCATTTTTTATTTAGTCTCATCACTCAGCATACCCCATTTGCTTTCTCCTTTTTTTGCTTAGCAGCTCAGAAAAAAAGTGCTTATATTTTCATTGTGGTCCATAGTTAATGTCGAGATAGCATTACAAATTCTGAAAACAATTCCTGTCCTCTTGAATAATAATGAAGCCATTGTAATGTGCAAATTGGTTTTATTTTATTTTTAATTTATAGTTGGGCTTTGTAAATGACAAAAGTAAATTGGAGAAATATGATAATTTGTTTAACAAATTATGTGCAATTGTGTGTGCCCTGGCAAAGAGTCGTGTTCCGTCGTGTCATTCGAACCAATTTGGCCTGGAGCCTGCTCATGTTTCAGTCAAAGTTAACAACTAATTTGACAAGAAGTTTGATTGACAGCCTTGCCACAGGTTATCATGGTCGAATCGTAGCCTTAAGTGATATTCCTGTGGCGTTGCCAGATGGCTATTAGACTTGGGAGGGTAAGCATTAAGTTTTGATTTCAGTTTAATAAGTCATTGTTGGAAGTGGCGTTGCCAGACAATTTGTTCTTTGACATAGTGTTGCCAGATGCGGAGTTGAGACATTTTGTATTGTCAGAACTGATTTCATGATTTGACATTGTAGAGCTCCAGTTGACTTGGAGCTCGGCGGAAGGTGTCAATCCTATGGCTCTCTAGACTAGAGTTGCCTGATCCGGTGCCAGACCTAGCGCTACCAGACAGAGTTGCCACATAGTGCATATTCAGAGTTTGTCGTTGTCATGGGTCCCTATCATATAAGACTAGGCATTGCAAGACTACAGATTGTCGGGTTCGGTGTTGCCAGACTTGGTGCTGCCAGACTTAGTGTTGCCAGACTGGGTGCTGTCATAACTGAGTGTTGCCAGAATTGTTTCTGATGTCTCTCATCTCTTAATAAGCTGTAGTCTTAGTAGAAATTTGCACCATTAAAAGTGTTGCCAGACTTGCTTCCCAAATATCAAGCGTTGCCAGACTTTCTTGTCATCGCCTTATCGAAACACAAAGAAATATCAGCTAATGCACGCAGCTCATTTAAGACTTCGAAAGCTAATGCTGTCAGACGTGCTAATTCGATGCGCGGCGTTGCCAGATTGGCTGCTGTCCAAGCTGGCTTTACTGGCAGTTACCCTAGGAGCTAGCTGACAGTAAATTCCGTTCACATTTGCACTAATCTAATTACGCTTTGCATTTCTATGAGCTTCAATTTTTCTCCCTTTTTCGGTTTTCGCCGGGATTAAAGAAAAAGTTTGGAACTAAAGTGGATTTCGTTTCGCTTGGGACTGCGTTTAGCACCAGACTGCAGCACTTTTGCCGATTCCTGGCGAGGCAAATGGCAAAAGCTAAATAATTTTTGTTGTTGACTGAAGCGGACTGGACTTTAAAGAGCTGCTGCAGCCGCTGGTTGCTGGGGCGGAGGCGTTTGAATTGATTGTGTGGGGCTGCAGCTGGAGCTGAAGCTAAGGCAGAGGCAGAGGCTGGTGCAGTCGCACTTTAAAGCCAACTGAATGGCTAACCACAAGCCCGAGCCCGAGCCCGAGCCCCAACACGAGAACAAGCACGAGCTGGGGCGCAGCTTCAATCCATTAGTCATTCGTGAATGGCGCCACGGATGGATTGAAATGGGGTGGCCGTGCAGCATGGAGCATGGGCAGCTCGTGGCGCCACTTGAGACGAAAACTTCAAAATGAAATTGCCGTTCGGCTGTTCTCATCGTTGTCGTTGTTGTCGTTGTTGTTGTTGTTGTTGTTGTTGCTGTGGCTTTTGGCTGTTTGTTGTTTGCTTTTTGTTTTTAATTTGCCTTCCTGTCCAGTCGCTGGCTCCATTTGTAGTTCGGCAGCCTCATTAGCTGCACATGCAAGTGGCTGCAGCCAGGCTCTAATGATGCAAAAGAAGCTGATGAAAGGGCAAGCCATGCATCCATATATATCTGGTTAAATCCACATATATATATGCATGGACACACTTGCGTCTGCGAAATGTAATTACAACAAATTGTTGGCGTTGCCAGACCTGCTGTCTGCCACGCCCAGGCCTCGGCTGCAACTGCAACTGCAACTTTTGCACAATTTTCAACTTCAGCTGCAAAAAGCGACGCAATAAAGCGTTCAGAATATCAAAATTATATATAAATATATTGAGAGGGAGAGAGAGAGATTGAGAGAGAGGGAGACAGACAGAGAGAGGGAGAGCGTGTATATATAGAGTATATATTTATTTATATTCGCTTTGCTGTTGCTCGTTCTTTTTTTTTTTTTTTTTGCATTTGTAAATAAACCACAAAGCGCAGTCATTGCCATACAATCACCGCCCACGCCCTCAGATGCCCACAACTGCTCCACAACTGCCACTCAAATGCCCCCAACTGCCCCACAACTGCCCCTATCTGGCATCCGAAACCTTTGTGCGAGGCTCGTTTTTCATTTTTGTAGTGCGGTCTTTTGGATTTATGCGCGCACTTGAATTTGCATTTGGTCAAACAAAACAACGGCGACAAGGGACGACAGCGGGCCATATACGACGCGCAGATACCCTGCAAGCAGTCAGCACTATAAGCAATGAAGTTTTGTGATCATGTTTTGATGCTTATTTGAGAAAAGAGTGAGATAGAGGGATTAAGAGAGAATCAAGGAAAGAGATAGAGAAACAAGATGCGTCTTAGAGACAATGGTTGGAGTTATTGAGTAAAGGAAATACTTATTACGTTTGTTTAGTCAAACAAAAGCTTAATTATAAATTTAATATCTGTGTATCTTATAGTTCTCGAGCTATGCTTGAAAAACTTATAGTATCTAGACATCATTTCCTTAAAGAAAAGTTCCATCTAGAGCTGTTGTTAGTCATGCTGAGTTACAAATGGTTCGACCTACCGATGGAACGAGTGAAGTGCTCATGATTTCAGCACACAAATCATAAGTTTCATGTTTCCTGGACTTCAGTCTTGCTCTCTACAAATATTCAAACCTCCTTCCTTTGTGTCAATGGGCACTAGAATAACATAAATACACAGCTGAAACAAAGCGTAAAACAAATTTCGAGCTAGAAAGCAAAATAAATAGAAGTAAGGATATAGCAGGCGGTCGTAGTTGACTGTTTAATGCTCGCTCATATTGCAAGCAGGAGAATATTTGGTGTGAAATTTAATAGAAATTGAACTTTGGAGGTCGTGAAGTGTGATCTAACTATACAAATAGGGAATAGGAAGCTCAGATAAATGAACATACTACTTAGAATTAGGTTTATTGAAAAGATCCCAGCACTTTTTTCCGCAAGACTACAATCGAGTATATAAATAAATGAGATCTAAAGTCTCTATTGAGTTGACATCTATATTCATACAATATAATAGGTAAAACTAATATACTCATTTTGCACTTGCTGCGCGGGCATTGCGACCACACCTGCACTGTGGCCGTCCCTCACTGCGGCTGGGAGATTAAAAGCGTGGTCTGTCAATTTTCCAGACTTGCGCTTTAAAGCTAAAACCGTTTAAAGCGTCACACGTTGCGTATGATTAATATAAATGTTGCAAATTCCCTCACACACACACGGCAGGCAGACAAGCACACAGGCTCGCACACACAGAGACAGACAGGCAGCATTCTCTGAGAATATTTATTGCCCTTCAATTTGCGATGCCCGCGCCGTGGCTAACTGCATTTGTGTCCCTCAATAAATGTCCAGCTGGAGTCCGGTTTGGCTTTGGCTTTGGCTTTGGTTGGTTGTTTGGTTAACCGCCAAAACCGATAATTGAATTCCATGGCATTTAAAAGGCTGCCAACGTTTCGAATTTAATGGAACAGCTCAAGAGCTAAACACTGAAGTGGATGCACTTGAAACGCTGGCGAATGCAGCGCACAAGCGGAAGTGCAAGAAACGTGGGGTGGAGAGGAGATAGGGGAGGGCGTGAGAGGAAGCGCTTTATAATAAATGTTGTTAAAAATTGAAATGTGTTGAGAAAATATTTACAATTTTATATATATATTTATTTAGCCTTGTTCATAAAAATTTTGTTGCTGCAGTACACAAAACTTAAGCTAAGTGAAATGGTTTCAAAAATAAAAAGATATTCACTTTTAGCTAAGAGTGGTGTGTAGAGGGGAGAATTACGTTGAATTATCTTTAATTTTAGGGGTAGAATTAATCTTTTTTTTTTGGCAATTTCAGAGAGCTTTATTATAAGAGACGTTGTTCATAAAAATAATATTGTTCATAGAAATAGTAGTGCGGCATGTAAGAAGCTGAAAAACAAAACGGAAAATAATATATATTTATTATATGTTAATGTTGGGTAGTTCACTAAGTAATGTCGCATTTTTTAGAGCAATTTAAGCACAATTTTTTTAAATATACAAAACATTGCAAAAACTTTTGTTGTCTCCATTTTGATCCAATACCTTTTACCTATTTTCCGGCCAGATATGAATTCCATGCTCATAAAATTTTGTATCTTTACTGGCAAAAAACTGATCTAACTCCTTTTTGAGGCCCTGATTTGAGGTTAAGATTTTTCCATCCAAAAATTTTGCAGAGACCGAATCAAGTATTAGTCACAGTCAACACATCTTTTCCATACACATCACACAATTTTCACCTCACTTGAACAGCATTTTGACCATTTCGATAGTAAAACAGTAAAATATGCCGAAAGTTCAATTTTTGATCTTCCATCTTCGATAGGGCTGTAAATTTAAAATATTCCAATAACCTTAACCAAATTTTGTACAAGCTTACCTCATTATATAAACTATTCTAAAATGTAACGGTAAAATAGTTTAGTTTGAAGTTGGTTTTGGTAAAATTCATTGTGTTCAGCTGTTTTTAAAAATACTAAATTATTTAATGAACAACCTAATATATTCCCAGTCCATATAACAGATGTAGCTCATGCACTGCTCTATACATATCTAAAATTATATGAATTATATTATATAGATTCGTTAATTTCATATTAATATCCTCACTTCTCTATATAGACTATGGTCTGAGATATTCAATTGCTTGAGTTGTTTATTTGTCTATATAAAAGACTTTTAATATAAAAGTCTAATACTTAATTCCATAGCGACTCAATTTCATACACTGGCAAACTGATTTCTATCTGAATGCCTAGTTAAGCTGCAATTAATTGCATTCTCAACTGAAGCTGAAGATCAGAAGCTATAATAACTAGCTGTGATGCAGATGCTTGCAGTTGAAACATTAGCTATGCCTGCATTATGTTATCTATTCTAAGCTGAGCTCCAATTTGGTTAAATATATGATTCAGGTATAAATGGCAAATCTATTTGAATATTTCGAGAGCTTTATATTACTGATAATTTAAGCAGAAGCTGCAATTTATCAAAATTCAACTAAAGCATCTGCTTTGAATAGGATGAATCTGCTGTGGTCAGCCTAATAGCTGCAATCAGATAACCATATTATATAGCTGCTCAAGTCTTGAGTATATGAATTTAAATATATATTTTTATAGTTTCTCTCTATATTTGTAAATTATAATATATCTCCTATTAAATATCTATATTAGGTACAGTTTTCGCTTGTTTTTATGCCGAAATTCGAATGCATTTAACTAATTTGTATTTAATAAATGATTTCGTAATGCACAGCAGCAAGAGCTTATCCAATAAAGCGGTTTGGTATATATAGGCACACATGCATGTATGTGTGTGTGTGTGTGGAGTATATATCTGGCTATGCAGCTATGTTTAATTTATGGACTGTTCGTCCAGCCGCAGGACGTGTGCATTGGGCGTCCCGCTGCGCTGGCAATGGCAGCGGCAGTGGCGCTCGACTGCTCCCATTTGCTTGTCATTGGCAATTGGTTAGCTAATTTGGCTGGCTCACTAAATGCGTATCGAATGACCGACACCTGCTGACCCCACCTCCCCCCTCTGTTAAACCGCACGGCACACAAAGACAGCCACGCCCCAGTGCCGCCCCAGCTCGGCTGCGTTTGGCATTCGCTTTACGTTTTTCGACAGCGCTGCGAGTGGCATAAATATTTGATGCTCGCTTATGTGTGTGTGTGTGTGTGTGAGTTGGCCCAGCCCCCAGCCCCCCCTCGAGCGAAGCGCCCCGTCGACGCTGCTCTCTTTCTTTCGAGCAACGTAATTTGATTGCTTTTCATGGCATCGGCGCCACATTTTTCAATTTGCGACCAAATCAAATGCAAATGCCAAACAAATCTCCATTTCGACGCCTACTCACGACTCCTTATTATATATATATATATATATATTTGTGTTTGTGTGTGTTTTGTATTATTTTTGGCTACTAATTAGACGGCGTTATTTGCAGCTGGATTTCCTTTTGGTCTCTCGGTCTCTCGTCTGCTGCTGATTGACATTTTGTGTGATTTAATTAAACCGCAAATTGAAATATTTTTATTTGTTTTTCTTTGTCATCTAATTTATGCTTAATATTGACTTTATGCTTTCCTCCAGCTGGCGCCTCTGACCTACACAGCCACAAGTTGAGTCGCTGCTGCTGTGGCGCCCGCACGCCATTTCCTGTGGGGCGCGACGCTAATGCGTCTAATTGCATTTTGGGCCTCGTGATTTACTGCCGCGCCATGCGAATTATTTTCACGCTCTTAGCGCTCGCACACGTGTGTGTGTGTGTGTGTGTAGGTGTGTGTGTGTGCGTACTCTGTGCCATGCAGGCGCCCGCAGTTGCCGCATATGAAAAATGCTTTTTGGGCGCGTTTCCAGCGACAAGCGACAAAAGAAAAAGGAAAAATCGTGAAATTTTTATCTGCATTCGCGCAGGCAAATGGAAATTTGCGAATCATGCAAAACAAGCAGCGCAAATGTCTCGTGTTCACTATGAAAATCTATTAAAGAGCCCTACATAAAGCCGCCTTGGGCGTAGAAGAACTTTCTTAATGCATTGAAGAGGTGCACATGGGAGAGATTGAAATGGAGAAAGAGGTATGAATCGATTAGAATGGATTTGATAAGGACTTTTTCTAAGGTAGTTTATATTGAAAAAAAAGAAGATATTAAAAAAAAAAAGATAAATTTCTTATAGAATATGTTGTCTTTAATCTATCATCATTAAACTCTTAGAGCCTTCCAAGAAAATATTAATATATGATGTTAAGATTAGATAAGAAGAACTTTCTTAATGCATTGAAGAGGTTTACTTGGGAGAGATTGAGATGGAGAAAGAGGTATGAATCGATTAGCATGGATTTGATGAGGGCTTTCTCCTAGGTAGTTTATATTGAAAAAAAAAACTATTATAAATAATCCATTTCTTGTAGAACATTTCTTGTCTTTAATCTATCATCATTAGACTCTTAAAGTCGTCCAAGAAAATATTTTAATATGTGATGTTAAGAATCAAATTTATAACAGGCTTTCCTGTAGAATGATATTTTTAAAGATTTTTTTTTAAGAAAAAAGAAGTAAGAAAACTCTAGCCGGGTGTGACCGACTAGGAGATACCCTGAGCCCCGTCGAATCTGTGTTTTCCATACAATTTGGGGGAATTTGGGGCCGGTGTCCAAAATACACCAAAATTCAAAATTGCATAAAATACATATAAAGCTAAATATAAAATTTGGTGTCTCTAGCTTAAGAGATGGACAAGATATAATTTTTTAACTGAATTTCGATTTGGTTTTTAATCGATAACAATTAATTGGAGATAGTTATCGATTTTTTTAAAATAAACTTGATCTGTGCGTGCTATACATGGACCTATACAAAAATTGACGGATGGACAGACGGACAGGGTCAAATCGATTTCTCTTGTCCTCCTGATCAAGAATATATATAGTTTATGGGATCTGCAACGCCTCTTTCTGCCTTCGGATACAGTACAATACAAGTCCTACACCAAAGTTTATATGATATTTTATATAAATTTGTAAAGCAGACTCAGAATTGAAGAATCTATTGGGATTGTTCTCAGTACAGGCTCCAGGCTCGAATTGACTTCACTTAAGCAAGCTTAAACTGTTTCTCTCACTCAAAACTTTTAATAAAATGCAAAAACTCACTTATGTCAGCTGCCTCAACCAACATCAAATAGTATATAATATATATATGATATCACATAACGATATATATATACATGTATCTATAACAACTCTCACAGCTCACAGCTGAGAGAGTTGTGCGCGTGGAATTTCACGTACTTCGGCCGCAAGTTTTCTAATTGTAGCCAACTGCTTGGAGCGAAATGCTAATGTTTGTTGTTTCACTTGGCTTTTGGGTGTGCCTAATATATGTCTTAACTAAGCACACATTAAGGATTAAAGTACTCGGATCTTATATGCGTATTACTGCGATTAACTGTTGTATGTTGGCTGCATTATTTCTAATTAGTAAAGTTTTTGCGCGTTTCCCACTCGCTTTCGCTCTTTCTGTCCTTTTTTTTTGGCTTGCCTCTGTGTGACGGGCTGCAAAAGTTTTCTCAATTCAAGCCAAAGAGGCGGCAATCAAATCAAAAAAAAAAAGTTGCAAAACATATACAAGTTGATATATTTATATGTGTGTGTATATATCTTTATATATATCAACTCGTATCTAGATAGAAACTAGAAGTAATTGCAACGCAATTGAAAGTCGCAAACACACACGTGATAGCCCCTCCCCCCGCCCCCTCCCACGCCCCCTCGCTGGGCGTGTGTGTGTGTGGCTAAATGGAAATGCCAAGCGACACATTTTGTATACAATGCCAAGTTAATGAGCCTGCCCCGGACTACCCCTAACCCTGTCTGCTTTCGAGTTTTTGCCTGCCTTCTGGCATCATTTGCCTGTCCCCCTCTCTCGCCCTCTCTCCCTCTCTCTCTCTCCCTCTCTCTCTCTCCCTCTCTCTGTGTGTGTGTGTATGTTTTGGCTTTAGCCTATTTCCCAGGCTTGTCATTTTCATGTTGTACAAGTTTGTGCAACAACTGGAAGCCAACAACTCGAGGCAGTTGCAACCCGAAACTCAAACAGAAAATCATTTGCAAAGGGAAAAGGAGAGAGAGAAAAAAAAGCTTCAGGTGACTAGAAAAAAGAAGAGCGGGAAAAAATCTATTTTTGGCATGGCGAATATTGAATGTCCTGGACACATATTAATATACAATACTATTGGGTTACAGACAGCACAGTTCGCCAAATGAACTAGTTCAACTAGTTCAGCTAAAGCTGTCAGAACCTCAGCTGAGAGTTGAAAGGAATTTGATTTATTTATGCATTTCTGCTGACAATATGAGATGTCTGTAGGAGGAGGTGACTGTTAAGCAGTTTATGGAGTATAGCTCATAGAACTAGTTCATTTTTGCTAAAAGAAAATTTGCAGAATAGTTAAGAGAGATATATTTGATATTTAGTAAAGACTTTTTTGTGTTTTTCGAAGTGTTGCTCGCTCTATAAATATCTGTTTCCATATACCTAATATAGATTCATATAGATCTAATTATATATCATCATTTCACAACATGAACCAGTAGACCTCATTACCAGTGGTTATACATGAATACCCCGCGCTATTGGCTGTCAGTGCAGAATGGCAAAAGTTTTTACATTCGATTACCTTCCGTTAATAAGCCACCTAGTCAACTGTACCGTTATTTAAAGCAACCCTTGCAGAGCAACACCCGAACCCACTCACACGAGCGCACACCCCACCTGTGTTTACCTGTTGTAGGAAAGTTCGTCCCCCTCTGGATCTGCCTCTCCCTTGACGTGGCTTCATATTTCATTTGAATTTCGTTCCTTTGTGCTGCTAATTTTATGCTAATGGACAGCGTTTGCATGTGTTATCGATTGTGATTACATTAATTATCGATAACTACGTGACTCCTCAACGCGTCACGCGATTGAGTGTTTATTGTCGCCCGTTTGAGCGACATGTCTCATTTATAAATGATGTGAGATATCTGTGAAATATACAGAAAAGTTTTAAAGCTGAAGGTATGGCAACGCTTTAAGTGACTTTAAATGAGCTGTAAAGTGTGGCAACGCTGCTTAGCTAGGAGTTTTATATTAGATAATACTATAGGTGATCAAAGGGATCTCTCTCCATCTCTCTTCTCCTCTTCCTTAATATTTTACTGGTTCGTACTTATTTATATTAAAGCATCTATTATATTTCTACTTATGACAAAATGTGTTTAAATATTTATACAAAATTTGTTATCTCTTTAAATTTTCCACATTTATTGCATAATTCATCTTCAATATTCCTTCAATTAACAGACTGTTTCATTGCCAATTTGTTGGCCTTGCACAATGAATGCAAATTTCTGTTGCTTTTCTTGTATTGCTGTCATTATTTTTTCAGCTGCTAGTTTAAAGGTAACAGACCATAAAATTGTGACACGCTTCGCTTCACTTCGCTTTGTTTATTCAAACGGATATCTAAATATGTGTGCATAAATACATATATATGTATGTATATATGTATATAGATATTCCATTTCGTTCCATCGTTTTACTATAATTGCTTTGAGCTCCAAATTAGTTTGTCTCTTCATACTTCCCTCTGCCGCGTTTCAGTGAATACTATGTATATGCATGCATAAATTGCAATTTAATTGTGTTCCATTCCATTTCGTTCCTTCAACTATTTCGCTTTTTATACAATTCCATTTCATGTCGTGTGGTTCCATTCATTTTTTTTTTGTGTTACACTTTTCGAAAGATTCAATTTCATTCCGTTTCATATTTCGAAAGATTCAATTATAGTCTGTTCCAATCCATTTCGTTTGATTCTTTTCAACTTATCATTCAAATATTTATATTTTTTTATGCTGTAGCCTCACTCTGTTTCATTCCATTTTGTTTTAGATTGTTTCCTTTATTAATTTTTCGCTTCTGTTCTTTTACTTCATATTCCTATATTTCGAATAATTTCACCTGCTTCAGCTGCACTCTGTTCCATTCCATTTCGTTCCTTCAACTATTTCGCTTTTTATACTATTCCATTTCATGCCGTGTCGTTCACTTTTCGAAAGATTCAATTTCATTCCGTTTCATATTTCGAAAGATTCAATTTCAATTTGTTCCATTCCATTTCGTATCAAGTTTTTTAACCTATCATTCAAATATTTCAGCTTTTAATGCTGTAGTCTTACTCTGTTTCATTCCATTTTGTTTCAGCCTGTTTTTTTATCATATTTCCAATTCTTTTCCTTTATTTCATATTCCTTAACTATGTTTCGACTAATTTCACCTGCTTCAGCTGCCCTCTGTTTCATTTCATTTCGTTCCCCGTCGATTTTTAATTTCATATCATGCAATTTGATGACATTTGACCTGCGTTCGCTATGTCGTTTCATTCCAATTCGGTTTTAGTAGCGCTCTGCATTCCGTCCGCTCACCCTGTTGCCGTTGCCGTCGAGTCGTCGTTCTTTAATTGGAAATTGTTGCCCTGTGAATGGGCCTGTGTTGGGCCGCAACAGGAGTTAGCGACCGCAGCGACAAGGAATAACAATTGACGGGGAGCCGGGCCTCTGGCAGCTGGGCGGCTAGTGCGGCGCATTGTCCTCTGTTTCGGGGCCATTTCTCTAGCGGCAGAGACAATAAATCTCACATACAATTTATTGACAATGCTTGGGGCGTTGAGCAAACAATGTCCTTCCGGCGCTCGGATGCAACAAAAGGATGTGCCAGCCATAACCCGCACAGCGAGAGGCGCACAAACAAATATATATATATATATATATATATATAGAGAGAGAGAGAGAGATGATGGGTGGGGAGGGGTTGGGTGGGGTAAGGGGCAGCAAGGGGCAGCAAGGGGCAGCCAGTGTCAGCGCATTGCGTTATTTCTTTCTTTTTTGTTTTTATTAACAATTAACGCAGCGACGCGTCGCTGTTTGATTTACGGACAGCAAACGGACTGGCTGCCCCCACTCCCAACATTATTATTATTATTATTATTATTTTTTTTATTATCATTATTATTGTTATTGTTATTGTTTGCGGCCCGCCTATTTAGCCCCTTTTGCCACGGGCCATATGGAAATTTCCCATAGGTGAACGTGTCACTCGCTTTGCCCGTGATGAATCGACGCTCACCCGGGCGACATGCAACAAATGTGGCAAGGCGACTGGCAACGGCATCCATGGAATTCACTATAAATGCCAGCTGTGGACAGCGGCATGTATGTATTGTATATGTAAAGATATATTGAAGTTGCGCTTTGAACTAGTTTTATGAGGGATTAACTAGGTTCTCGATTTAATTTAGTGCATATTAGCTTCGTTGAATTATATGTAACAGGCAGAAGGACTAGGCCTATGACCTAGACTTAGACCTATCTGTAAATCTTTCCATCTGTCAATCTCTCTATCTGTGTATCAGTCTGTCCTTCCGTCCTTCCATCTCTCTGTCCAAATCTTTGCCTGTCTTTCTATTCATCTGTCTATATACTTCTGTCTGTCCATCTCTGTTCTTTGCCTGTCTGCTCGAATCTTTGAACCTATAAAAATATATGTATATAATAAATTAAAAAATAATTAAAAATAATTCAAGGGTTAGTTGAAATTTCTTCTGTTAAAAATATTCATTTCCATATGAATAAAAAATAAACAAATATTAATCACTAAAAAAAAATATATAAAAATGTTTATAAATAAAAAATATATATGCATATATTGTGTATAAAATACTACAAAATTAAATACTAAATAATTTATAAAAAATAAATAAATAAAATAAAATATGATTGTATTTTTATAAAACAAATATGATTTTAACGAAAAGAACATATCCAAAATATAATTTAAAATAAAATAAAATGAAAATTATAAATAAAGATATTTGTATATATATGAAAAAAATTTTTTTACTGCAATAAAAAATTCGTTCCTAATATATAAAAAATCATATCAAGTAATATAAAAACTAGGATCTCCCAAGAATTAATTTGGGTTCTTCTGAGAGCAGAAGGCAGGCTCAGTTCTCTGGCAAAAGCGCAGATTCTCACTTTAAATATAAACGTAAATTTAGTTAGGCACATTATTTATGCACTCAGTATGGCATAACTCTATAAGCTGTATAAAAAATGTATCTAATGAGCTTGCAATGTTGTTAGCTTACATTTAATATTAAAGACAAGAAAATATACATTATCTAAATTTAACTCTCTCTTTCCTCCAAAATTCCCTGAAATTTCAACAACAATAATTAAATAACAGCTTAGTCTCCAAAAAAGCTTTCACTAACGGCCTGTTCATAATTTCAAATTGGCAATTGTAAAGTGTAGAGATTATTGCTAAAAGCTTCCGCACAGCACAGCTGTGCTATAAAGTGCGCAAGTCTCCACGAAAGCTTGCCATAAAATGTTTGCCATAATGGCCGCAGCTGTATGGGCGCTTTATGGCAGTCGCTGCAGCGCCCTCTGGCGGCTATCTGTGTAAAGTTCTCGAAATATTTGCGGAATATTTTCGTGCCAGTTGGCCAAAGGAAAGTATTTTAATTAGACTTTTAATTGTGCAATGAAAAATGTTTCAATTATGGCAACTATGCTAAGGAGCGAACAAAACGAAACAGCAGAAGAGGAAGAGGAAGAGGACGAAGAGGAGCACAAGAATGAAGCCAATTTTGTGTGTTGTTATTGAATCTGTGTGAGAACTTAAGTGTACTTGAGCGCGCTCTTTAACGACTATTGCCAAACTTGGCCAGCCACTGGGAGAATATCTGGAAAGTTGTGCACGAACGAGTGCAGTTAGCTTCAGCGATAAGTGGCTAATAAGCTGAAGCTAATGCTAATGCCAATGCAGATGAATGAGCTAATGCATGAGAGTGTTCTCAATTGGGAAATTAAAGCAGTGCATCGAGTGCGATATGACTAAATATAGCTCCTGTTGAGTATATGTTAAACACAGCTGAAAAGCTCAGCTGGCAAATTGTGAGCTCTAACTTTATGGCTCAAGAAGTTGAAGTGGATTCTCGTGGAGCTGTCAGCCAACACCTGATTAAGTATGATAACAAAAGCATTCTTTTATTTGAAAGGCTATTTTATTATATAATATATATTTTTTATAAGATGGGAAAAATATAAAATAATATAAATAAAATTAAAATAATAAATAATGAAAAGAAACAAAAATTATTCTGCAAAACAGAAATTTTCTAAATATTAAATAAAAAAATATAATCAATAAAAATATAAAAAAATATTTATTCATTTTATACAAATTAAATATATAGATATATTTAAATATATATACAAATTAAATAGATATATATTCAATAAAAAAAAAATATTAAAAAAATATTTTATATATTTTATACAAATAAAATTTTTTTTAATATAAAAAAGTAATCAGTAGAACTTGGCCATAAAATTACATCTTAAAAAAAAATTAAAACCAAAATACGAAAATAATATTTATAAATTAAAGTAAACTCTAATAATTAAAACAAAAATACATATATTTATAAATTTAAAAAAATCTAAAATTTAAAACAAAAATATAAAAGCAATATTTATAAATTTAAAAAAATATATATATGTTCTAAGGATAAAGAAACATATTTTCCTTAAACAGTTTTGAAATCACATAATAAATAATTTAATATTTATATTAAAAGATTTTTTCAAATAAAAAAAGTAAAAAACATGATTATAATGTAAAGTAAATAGAATTAAATTAACAGAAAAAATAAATTAAAATTTTTAATATATTTATATATAAAAAAACAAACTTTAAATATTTTTATAAAAATACTTAAAACGAAATATTTAATAAAATAAAACTAATAAAACTATTTTGAATGATAGTTTAATAAATACACATGTGTATATATATACAAAAAGTGAAAATTAAATGTTAGATATCTTCGCCTAGTTGCTGTTGCCGTTGCTGCTGCTGCTGCTGCAGTTGTTGTTGCTGTTGTCCTTGCCACGTGGCTCTGCTAATAAATTTATCGTTACAAAAATGTTGTGAATTATTTGTTGCTGAACAATTTGTATTGTTTTGGCTTTAGTTGTAGTTGCTGCAGTTGTTGTTGTTGCTGCAGTTGCTGCTGCTGTTGCTGTTGCTGTTGCTGCCGCTGACAACGACATAAATAAATTGTTTCGTTTGTTTTAATTTGTTGCAGTTGTTGTTGCCGGCTCTGTTGCTGTCAGTTTTATGTTGCTACTTTTTGCGTGCCAGCAGCCAGTGGCTCAGCCTCCAGCCCAG
This sequence comes from Drosophila pegasa, assembly GCA_035046225.1. Taxonomy (NCBI): domain Eukaryota; kingdom Metazoa; phylum Arthropoda; class Insecta; order Diptera; family Drosophilidae; genus Drosophila; species Drosophila pegasa. The sequence continues at coordinate 758,234 of JAWNOD010000063.1, forward strand.
CCCAGCCCAGCTCACACACCCTGCTGTGACATTGCCCCTACTACCTCCCCTCCCCACACCCCCCACTCGGCAGCAATAAAAATGCAGTGCAGCTGCAACAACAACAACAGTTGTTGCTGCTGCTGCTATAGTTGTTTTGGTCATACACAATTTGGGTCACTGCGGCAATGTTTTTGTTGACTAATGCACAAAAGTTGCAGCTAATGCAACGGCCACAGCCACAGCCAGCGCCGCAGCAACAGCAACAGCAGCAGCAATTGTAGCAGCAGCGGCAACAACTCGAAAACTCGGCTGCTTAGCCAGAGCAACCTACTGACCAGCAATGGACTCTGAGTCAGGTTGTGACAAAGTTGGCAGTGGGTCGATGTTGAGGTTGCGATTAGAGATTAGCTATAGGAGGAGAGAGAGAAAGAAAGAGAGGGGTGAACGAAGAGAGAGAGATACAGAGAGATAGGGAGAGCGAGAGAAACAAAGCAGGAGAAAGAATTAGAAAAAAGGAGAGAGAAGAGAGAGAGAGAAAACAGGAGAAAGAAGAATAAGAAAGATAGAGAAGGAGAGAATGCAACGGAGAGAGAACTAGAAAGAAGTAGAAAGAATGAGAATGAACCAGAGAGAGAAAGAGGCATAAGGAGAGAAAAGGAGAGAGAGAGAGGGGCAGAGAAGGAGAGAGAGGGACAGAAAAGGAGGCAGATGGAGAGACAAGGAGAGCGAGCAAGAAAGAGAAACGGAAAGAGAAAGAGAGAGAGAGAGAAGAAAGAAGGAGTAGAAGGAGAAATAATGAGAGAGATTTAGATAGAAGGAGAAAGAAGGAGAGAGAAGGAGATAGAAGGAAAGAAAAGGAAAGAGAAGGAAGTAGGAGGAGAGAGAAGAAAAGAGAGAGGGACAGCGAAGGAGAGAGAAAGGGACAAAGAAGGAAAACGAAGGAGAGATGGAAGAGCAGAGAAAGAGAGAGAAAGGGACAGAGAAGGAGGCAGAAGGAGAGTCAAGGAGAGCGAGCAACAAAGAGAGAAGAAGAGAGAGAGAGACAAGTAGAGAACAAGTAGAGAGAGAAGGAGAAGAATAAAAATGGAAGGAAAGAAGCAGTGGATGAGTAGGAGAGAGGGAAGGAGAGAGAGTAGGAGACACGATATATGTAGAAAGAAAGGGAGAAAGAGAGAGGTGAAATGGGTAGAGAAGGAGAAAGACGACGACAGTCGGAGGGGGAGAAAAAGGGAGAGCTAGATGCATAGACACAGATATATAGATAAAGAGAGTGAGGGAGAGATAAAGAGGCTGATATAAAGAAATCGAGAGAAAAGTTGTTTATGGAAGTTGAGGACACAGCAAAACAGAAACAGAAACAGAGAGAAAGAGAGAGACAGACAGAGTGAGGTGCTAGTATTCAGGTTTAAATTGGCAAAGATGGATAAATGCAGAGACGGATACAAATTGAGTTTGATAAATGTGTGCTATAAATGCATATAGCCAACAGATGGCAAGTGAAAAGGAAGAAGTGTCAGCGAGGGGGCTGAGGGAGAGAGAGAGAAGGAGTGCGAGAGACTGCTAGCAAGAGGGAGAGGGCATATTTGCAATCCAAATTTAAATTGAATTCAGTTTGAGCTGATAAACCAAAAGGAGGAAAAAGTGTTGCCTACTTTGCAGCGCTGACAGCTCAAGCGAAAGTTTCAATGCACCAACACACACCAGCACACACACTCACACACACACACACACGGACAGCAGGCGTGTGTTGAAACTTGTGTTTGTACATTTATCAAGCTGTTGTTGTTGTTGTTGTTGTTGCATTTGGAGCGCAAATAAGTGGTTTATGATGATGCCACGCCCAGCTGCAGAGCAATGCAGCTGGCAGTGGGCTGTTGCTGCTGTTGTTGTTGTTGCTGCTGCATCATTTTGCATTTTTACGAGCATTGGCATTGCCAAAGTTATGTGTTGTTGCTGTTGCTGGCTAAATGCTGTTGCGGGTGCGGCTATAAATTGTTTATGCGCTTCACTTGCCTTTGAGGCCATTTTGGGATCAGAATATTGCACACACACACGTCCATGTGTGTCTCTCGATTGGCACTAAAGTGTGTGCAAGTGTGTGTGTGTTTGCTTGCGTGTGTGTGTGTTAGTGTTGTGCTTGTCTGACAATCGGGCCGTGTTCCATGCACGTGTTCGAAAATCTATTAAGCGCCTTTTTTATGAGCCACACATAAGCACTGGGCTGTGTGTGTGAGAGTGTGTGATGTGTGTGTGTGTGTGTGTGTGTGTGTGTGTGTGTGTGTGTGTGTGTGTGTGTGTGTGTGTGTGTGTGTGTGTGTGTGTGTGTGTGTGTGTGTGGGTGTGTGTCCGCCATTTAAATTTAACTCGGCTAAAAAGAAAAGCAAGTGAAAACCAAATGGAAATGCCCGACTTCATTATACCCGCACTGTTGTTGCTGCTGAAGAGAAGCGAGTTCTGCTCAAGCGCAGATCAAGGCGTTGATTGCCTGATTGAACTTGATACTTCAAATCTCTTGCAGCAAAAGTGACTCTAGTGAGTAGGCGTCTCATGAGCTAACTGTGCTCTGAGCCACACTTAATTAACAGTCAGCTCTGGATGAAGTGTGTCGCCTGATCGAAGTTCTGCAGTTTATACAGAAACTGCTCTTGTGGCCCTCTATGAGATATTGCTTCTGCTATTGATCGAGCATGATGACTCCTTTGGTTGCTCCAGAGTTAGTCCTGCTAACTGTAGAGGGGAAGTGGCTCCAATGAGTGTTTAGCTGTTGGTAATTTTATGGTAATTAGATTTCGTCTATTTTCAATACAAAACATATAGAATAGGAAGTGATTGAAAATGATTTGTCTTGACAATTAAAATCTGAAAGGAAGTGCGTGCTGCCTCATTTTAGCTATATCTCTCCTTACCTAGCTGTGAAATTGCTAGGAGACTGCCTTCTGGAATCAAATCAGTATTAGGTTAAGTGATAAATAAATAGAGAGATTCTTGAATCTAAATCGAAATGGCTTGGATTGTTACAAATCAAAGCCTATATACTCTAGTCACATTGTGAGCTGGCGTAAAAAAGCAACGAAAAGCGCAACAAATATACACATACAGACATACATATATATATATATTTATTGACATACACATACATACATATTTATAGCTAAACAATAATAATTTCAATAATCATTTCTATTCGCTGCGCTCTACTTCTATCGTCGTCGTTGCTGCTGCTATTGTTGCATTGTTAATTGCAACTAAAGTCAAGCGAAATAAAAATTTAAAATAAAAAGCAAACTGAAATAAATGTAATAACGGCAACAATGGATAGAAACAAATCGAGGGCAGTCAATGAATCGAATCGAAATCGACGGCAATTCGATAATTGAATTAGTCTAATGAAACAATTGAAACGAGCAAATCGAAGTAAATATTGGAACTACAAATGAGTTTTAGCTCCTAGAATATTTAAATAAATTTTAAATTCAATTCATTTAAATTTGGAAGACTAAGTGAGTCGGGCAATGGCTGGAGTGGCTAGAGTGAATGCCAGAGAATTCATGGCTGTAAAGAGAAACTCATTTGAATTATAGTAATAATTATTCTTTATTATAAAAAAATCAAAATATTTGTGTATAACTTTTGTTGTTTGTTGAAGCATTTTCTAGTAATTTTTATTCTTTTTTTATTTGACTACATTATATTTTAGAATCATTTAAGACGAACTTTTAATGTAGAATTGTTGACTGACTTGTTTAATTTTTTTTCTATATTTCAAAATAAAATTTTATTCAATTTTATAACGAACAATGGACAAATTTTTCATGACAGTAGTCCTTACTCAATGCTCTCTCGCAGGAGATGCTCGCGCTTGAATACAAATATTATAGATATTATTTGATATAAATTCATGTATATTGATAAATCAATCTATATAGAAACAGACAGTCAGACCTACTTTGATTATACTCCTCATTTATTTGATTTAAGTGATCTGACACACATTCCTGGAAAATCTTCATGTCCTCCATATCCACTCAGCTATAAATATGATGTCATCTCCCACATGCTCGCATATTAATTTATTAAGCTATTTATCCAATCCCCTTCGCTTCGCCACTCGAATAAATATCCGATCAACTGTTAGTGCTCGCTGCAGATGATTCACTTCATTTCTATAATCAATTTGGCGTCATTATTGCATTCCATTGAGGTCCATTCGCAGCTCAATTTGCGATTCGAATTGAATTCGAATTTGTGAATAGCTGGACGAGTGGCGCAAACAATGGCATATTTTGGATGCTTTTCGCTCGCCAGCTATTAAGCGATAATAATTATAATTGGTCAACAATGTTGAGCCGGCGAAAGCCCATTAAAAATTCGCCATTTGGCATGCAAATTATTTAACACGCGCCACGCATATATCATATTACGCATACGTCACGTGTGCGGTGTTATTTTCGCCGAATTATAAATCAAATCTGAGCGGGAGATGTGGGAATTGGGGAGGGGAGAGTGGGGAGTGGGGAGGGGTAGCCAACTAAAAATAATTAGGCAAAAGTTTTCATGGCAATCCAATTTGAGTTATGAATTTTGTCAAGTCTAACTTGTCATCTCTCAGGGGCAATTCCCGCTTTCATGGCAATCTAATTTGAGCCAAAAATATTGTTGCGTAACTAGATAAGTTATTTATGTTGTCTAATTTTGGACTTCATATGCCCGCAGAGAGAAGCGTAATAATTAGCTTATTTTGAGTAGAAGTCACAAACAACTATTTTGCACTTCTTTATTTGACTCTCACTTAACGAGCTGAGTTGCTTCTTTGAAAGCTTCTCGCTGCTGTTAACTTATCGCTTGCCTAACTGTTAATTTATTTATGTTGTCTAATTTTCGATAATTAATAATTAGTTAATTTTGAGTTGAAGTCACAAGCAACCATATTGCACTTCCTTATTTGACTGTCACTTAACCGGGAGAATTGCTTTTTTTAAAGTTTCTTGCTGCTGTTAACTTAACATTTGCCTAGCTGTTAAGTTATTTATGTTGTCTAATTTTGGACTTCATATACCCGCCGAGAGAAGCGCAATAATTAGCTAATTTTGAGTTGAAGTCACAAACAACTTCTTTATTCGCCTCTCATTTAGCAGAGAAAATTGCTTCTTTTAAAGCTTCTTGCTGCTGTTAACTTAACATTTGCCTAGCTGTTAAGTTACTTATGTTATCTAATTTTGGACTTCATATGCCCGCATAGCTAATTTTGGTTGAAGTCACAAACAACTATTTAGCGCTTCTTTATTTGCCTCTCACTTAACGAGGTCGAGTAGCTTCTTTTAAAGCTTCTCGCTGCTGTTAACTTATCGCTTGCCTAGCTGTTAGTTCAGCTAGTTATGTGTGATATATTACGTCATCTTTTGACTTATCTCATCCAATCCAAACTAGTTTAATCACTGCTTGAGCTGACCCAACTTCTCTCATTGTTTCTCTCTGCTAACTTTTCATAGTTTGGCTTGCTTATGAATTCTTTTGTGATTTGATTTCTTTCTTCTTCTTTTTCCATTCGTCGCTTCTCGCTGCAGCTGCCTTTTGGCCTTACGACTAGCTGAATTATCATGTGTTTGCGCTGCTTTCAATGCTGATTGTGTTTTTAGCATATTCAGAGGATGCCAACACACACACACAGCATTTCTACTGTCCATTTGTGACCTCGAGGCAGCCATTTTGTTTTGACTGTTATTGTTGTTAGTTTTTTCTTTTCTTTTCATTTCATTTTTGTTTTGTTTCTGTTTTTGTTGTGGCCGCGAGAGAATTGTTGTTTGGCCACGACACAAACAGCAGCTGGCATATGGCATTGTTGCTGCTGCTGCTGCTGCTGCTTCCTCTTTCATGTTGTTGCTGCCGCACCACCAAAATCTTCAGTCCGGCCACATGAAATGTCTTCGAGGCTTGAGACTTTTGCATATCCAACTTGTTGTGCGCGTTGGCCTTCGCTGTCCTTTGTCGCTGTTGTTGTTGCTCCAGTTTTGTTTACAGCTCTTACAGGGGCGGGGCGGGGCGAGGCGTGGCTGCGGCTGCTGCGCTTTTATATGGAGAGCCATATAAATAATATGAATGCATGTAAAATCTAAATTTGTTGTTCTATTGTTGCCAGCTTGTTGTTGCTGCTGTAAATCCTTGATAAATGTTGTTTGGCTTTTGAATTAATTAGAATTAATGCCAGTTGGCTGTGGACAGAGCTGAAAAGCACAAACGTCCTTTCGCACAGCAAACACAGTGCGTATATTGGAGCAGAAGGGTTGCCAGACTTGTGCAAAATAATGTATGTCAAGTGTGGGCAGCAATTAAAAAAATAAAGAAGAAGAAAAACTTAAGTGTATATAAATATAAGTATAAATATATATATATATATATATATGAGATGGAAATCTAAAAATGCACCATTGCAGTGTTGCCAGATCGATTAAATTGAGCTTATAAATGCCTTTTGCTACCTATTGATGCTCAGAGCTTGCTAGATCTCTTGTCTTCTTGAGTTATTTCTCATTTACGTTCATATAAATAACTATAAAAATATAAAAGCGTTGCCAGATTGTTTTTTGATAATATTCTGCATGATCTACTTTTAAAAAAATTATATTTAAATACACATTTTACATAAGTTCTTTAAATAAACATATTCCAAAAACACTTCACTGCTAAAATTTGCTCATTTTAGGGCTGCCAGACTTCAAATTATTGTAAATATTTTACAGTAGTCATAAATTTTAGGCTTAGTCTACCAAATGTGGGCCACAATTTATGGTCCGACATGACTAATATAGCTAAGCGAGCAGAAAAAAACCTTTTGGCGTTGCCAGACTGCACCGCTTTTTATTTTTTTCATGCCAAATCTAGCTAAATGCAATTGCAGCTAAATTGAATCATCACAACAATATTTTTATAGAGATTCCAAATATTTTATTTGACTTACATCTTTTTTTTGTCTCTTGCAAACAATTGCAATGCAAATGTTTTACGTAGCTCTATATGTATTGCTTTAATTAAGCTGTCGCAAAGCTTTATTCGATTCGAGCGTCGATTGAGGGAGGACAGCGCAAAAAATCGCGTTTAATCGTCATGAAGTTGGCCAATTGTTGTTGCCGGGCTTGGCGTGGCCATAAAACCGAACTTCAACAAAAAAAATGCAATTTGAAATTGAAACCCATCGACAAGAAGAAGAAGTAGAAGAAGAAGTTGAAGAAGAAGTAGAAGTAGAAGAAGCAGCGCAACAATAACAACAGTTTGTTGTAAACTTTAGACGTCTCAATGCCTGGCAACCACTTAGCCGGCTAACCACTTGGCGGGTCAGTCAGCCGCAGTGAAAAGTCAAAGCCGAGGGCGTTAGATAATAGAGAGAGAGGGAGAGGGAGAGAGGGAGAGGGAGAGAGGGAGAGGGAGCGAGGGGAGTTGCTGATAAAGTCTATGAAATATTTGTGCAACAGCCAGCGTTGCCAGTTATCAATTATGAGCGCTGCAAGTGGCAGCCACAGTGGCGCCATGGCCCAACTAATAGGCTAACTGCTCGGTAAATTGTCCGACTCGATGGCGTTGCCAGAGTGTGCGTTTATTAATTGAGTTATGTAAGCGGGCAGTGGAGCTGGATCTGACGAGAGATAGAGCCAGTCCATGACAGACCTGGGAAATTGTGCACAAATAACGCGCATAGCGTTGCCAGCTAGTTGAGCTGACTGTTGAATGATCTGGCAATGCTGATTTATGGATTTATATATTTCTAGATTTATAGATATTTATATATTTTTGTATATTTTTTTATATATTTATATAGATATATATATAGTTATAAATTCATATACTTATATATCTATATATTTTAGCACGCATTTTCCTCAATTGCAACCACTGTGCTGCTGAAGGGCCAGACGTTCAATTACCTCTTCTTGCACAGGCGACAGTTCGACTCGGTCAGCCGCCCGCCCTTCTACCTGTAGCTCAATTTGCTGGCGTTCTAATTAGTTCTTCAACTTTTGTTGATGTTAGAAGAGAAAAATGAAAATGTAATAAAAAATATATATATAAATATATATATCGTTATATACATAGATATATATATATATATATATATTTATTGCAATAGCTCGAATTCACTGGCCACGACTGAAGTGCGCCCATTTGCTGCTCTTGTTGCTGTTGTTGCTCTTGTAATTGGCAAGCGTAACAAATTAGAGAGCACACAGAGGAGAGAGAGGGTGAGAGTGAAAGAGAGAAAGAGCGGAGGCACGGCACAACAAGCAACTGGCGAGTGCATTGAAGCGCTTTGCGTAATCAATTAATTAGCTGCAACATTGCAGGCGGCTCCTGTTAATGAAGTTGCGGCCACAAAAATGATTGCAACCCGCAAACAAAGCAAACAAACAAACAACGAGCAACGACCAAACGAACAAGCGACAACAATTTAGACTTTGCTTTTGCAACGTATTTTCTGGGTCAATTGTTCGACTCTTATCAGAAGCGAAAAACTTTAAGCGCGGAGCACAAAGCCAACTGAGAACTATTGCAGTCCGGCTAAGTCCTCAAATATCGATATATTTAACGAGTGGGGAGAGAACGGCTAGTCCTTCTTTCGTTATAGATGCGCACTACACTAGGGAGTGTATATATATATATAATGATGTGGTATTCGAATAATGCAATATTCAATGCTTTACTGAGCATTAATTGAAAATCGATATATATCGATTTGAGAAACTTAAAAGAAACTCAATACAGCTGCAGCAGAGCTTAGTCTGCATGCCAAGTATAGCTTATAAACGTTATGAAAGCAAGCTTAACAAGTCTCTCAAGCAATCGATATATAGTATATCGATATGCGATAAAAATGTATATAATTTCGATATAAAGTATTATAGCTTTGTATAGTAGAGCTGTTGTTAGCCCTTTAAGCTTCAGCTAAGCAGAAAACAAACTCGAAAACAAATTCACTTTGATTTCATGTTAATCGATATGCATATATTGATTAAAATTAAATCAAACTGAGTATATTTTAATTATAGTTCCCTAATTAACCATTTAAATGTTAATAATATTTACTGGGTATATAAAGAGAACTATCATATCTGAGATAAATGAGCTTAGTCGATAAATCTTAGTATGCAACATTACCTGATTCTAATCGATAAGTCGATACATCTAACTATGCAACATTATAGTGCAATTTTAAAGCTAACCCCTTGTGTAATCATGCTCACAGGGTACTCCATGCTATTGAAACTGTTTATTTGCTGTTGGGCGTGGCCGTTCCGCAAGCGAAACTATTCGTAGCTCATTTGATTATTTGCAACAAAATTCAATTTACGGAAACTACAAAATGTTACAACATATGCATGCGTGTGTGTATCCTGTGTGTGTCCTGTGTGTGTGTGTGTGCTGTGTGTTGTGGCATGCTCTATTAAGCAGTAATGAGATTTGGTAATTGATTGAAGCGCGCCGTGGCTAAAGCAGAGATATCCCAAAACCGAAAGCCAAAAACTTCAAATTGATGGATGGCAGCAAGCGACTTGCAACAGCAACAACAACTGGCAACAACAACTGGCAACAACAGTTGCAACACAAGCAAACACGCAGCTCGCCGCAAGCTGGCAACTTGGTTCATTGATTGAGTGCCCAGTGCCATGCAACAGCGCTCACAACGTGTTTCGACAACAACTCAGACAAGTTCGCTTTTTCAGCTTCTGCTTCTCCATCTGCTCTCTCTCTCTCTCTTCTCCTTCTTCTTCTTCTTTTTGTTGACATTTCGTGCTTGAATTCTGCGCGGCTTTTGGTAATTTAGATACGAGTAAAAGTGAAAGAAAGAAAGATAGAGAGAGAACGCAGCATATGTGTCTGACAAGAAAATAACACACACTCTCTCTCTCTCCCCATCTCCCTGTCGAATCGACTGTGAAGGTTAAGAGCTCTTTGAAAGAAAGGTCAGCTAGAAGTGCTTATGTCATGAATACATGGAAAATTAGTCGTTGAGGCACAACAGCTTGTGACCAGATGAGGAACTCACAATGTCTTGAAGAATTCTAGAACTCTTACATAATATCTATCTTATATATCCATCAATATCATAATCTAGCTTGAACATTTTCTCGAGAAGCGAAGGACATCACTGTGGGAATCTTCTTTTGTTGAACAATTCCTTTCTTACCAGATCTATGTTGAGCTCCATCCAGCTGCTCATGTTTGAACAGTAAATCCTAATCAGATTCCTTCTTTGCTCGATGTCGAGCCGGTCGCATGTCTAATGTTTAAATGAATGAATAAAATATATTATAAATTAAATATAATATATCATATTATGAATAATTTCGATATGAAATGCTTCACTCCAACAAGTACTTTTACAATTTTACGACCACATAAACATTATTTACCTAGTAAATCGAAGTCGAACTTATTCAAAAGTTCATTCAAGTGTAGGTATTTTTAAGTCGATCACTGCCATTTAGAGCAATCAAGTCGGACTTTAAGTACATACGTAGTCGATTTCTTATAGCAAAAAGTCTCTTTGACTTCTTACTCAAAGCTTAGCTTTGCTTAGCCCATATTACCCACTTTGAAAGGAGCTCTAGGGTATGCGAAACAAATTAGACGGCTTATATAGCAGGCAAAGCTAGAGCTAGCTAACAGCTAGTTATGTATGCATATGTCTCTCTATCGCACTATCACTCTCTCCCTCTCTCTCGCTTTCTCTCTCTCTCTCTCCCTCCCTCTTTCTCTTTCACTCACCTGCTTGTGCTGCCTTTTAGCTAGTTTTAACGAAGAACTAAGCTTTGCGCTTTTAATTTATTTTTTTTATTTTTTTTTTCCTTTTTTATCAGACTTTCAATGGTTGCATCTCCATCTATATATCTCTTTTTCTATCTCCCTCTCTCTCTCTCTCTCTCTCTCTCTCTCTCTCAGTGTCCCTTTAGCTGCCTTCTTTCATATGTCATATTCTCGTTGCCTTCACCTAATTCTAGCGCCCGTCGAGCTGCCTGCAAACTAGATTATGGTCAACATTTCCGCTGCCAAGCCCACACCTGGGCACCCTGGCACATACAGATACAGATACATATATATATATACATTTATATATATAGCTGTATACACATTTTTTTTAAGCTACAATTAAAAGCACAGCTAAAATCCTAGCTGAAAAAAAGCTAGAAAAGCTGCTGCATAAATAAAACTGCGGGCTTTGGTTACAAATGTGGCTAACTGTGCGTGTGTGTGTGTGTGTGTTTGTGTGTGTGTATGTGTGTGTGGCTGTGTTTGTCTATGTCTTTTACATTTTTGGTATCCTTTTGCTTTGTTTTGTTGTTGTCGTTATGGTCTAATTATCTCTATTTATTTATGCCTCGACTTTGTCTGCTTTTGCCATTTGCCTTTCGCTTTTCACTCGCTTTTTTCCTTTTTTTTGGCTGCTTTCACACACGCAGACAGAGAACAGGCAAATACATGGCTTACCTGCTTTAAAGTGCACATTGTATGGCTATTATGTTGTTATAGCTGCGAGTGTGTGCGTGTGTGTCTGTGGGGGGAAATGTATGTAGACCGTAAAACTGTGGATAATGAAAGAGCTATAGCAAATTGTATTCCCTTTTGCCCCCATCCTTTAAGCACACACACTCATTCACACACACAGACACACACAGATATGCACACGTTGCGTATGCGTAATGGCCAAAGGCAGCTCTTTGCATGCCATTGTTATACCCTGCTTTTGCTGAGCGTAGATAGAGTATATTTATTTATATCTGTAAATATATAATCTATAAAATATATCGATATTTATCGATAAATATCTATATATTACTATTTATAGTTTACAGAATATTATTACTATCCAAAGGTAGCTTTAGCTATTAGAGAGTAACCTCCTCTCCGGAAGGGACCGAGAAAGAGTGAGAGCGAGAGATAGAAAAAAATAGCGAAAAAAGAGAGAGAGAGAGAGAGAAAGAAAGAAAAAAGCAAAGGTAAAGAAAGATAGAGTTGAGAGTGAAAAAAGTGAGAAAGACGGAGGGATACCGAAAGAAAGGGAGAGCAAGAGAGAGAAATTGAGAGATAGATAAAGATAGAAACAGAGCAAGAATAGGGGAGAAGACAAAGAGTGAGAAAGAAAGACAAATTGTCACAGTAGAGGCAAGGCTCTTTTAGTTCAATCTCAAAGCTTGATCCCTTTCGAAATCTCAATCTTAAAAACTTTATCCACTCCGCTTCACAGTTTAGAAGTCACTGCATGAAATGAACTTATTGAGAGAGTCACAGTTTTCAAGGAATTAGTTGAGTGTTGCACAAGAGGCTTGCATTGGAGGTTTCCCGCTTTGAGAGAGGGACACTTCTGCCTAGATTCTCTACACCTCTCACAAAACGCATAGAGCATCGCCCAGTCGGAACGAATCATGCCAAATGCTTCGACTTTTGTCTATCTTTTCCTTTGGATTTTTTCTCTTTTGTGCTTTGTTGACTTTTTTAATGAGTAGTTGAAGCTTTCTGGAGTGAAGCAAATTTACAGTCAATTAAATTGCAAAGCCCCGCAGCGTCCTCAAATCCAAGAGCGAGCCGCAAGCCCCACTTCCCCCCCTCAACCCCAGCGGCAAGCGCAGGCGGCGACAACCCTAGCAACTGCGACGCCGTCGTCGCGTCGTCTCTTACCAAATTATGCCTAATGAGCTGAGCTTGTTGGCCAGGCGCTTGCAGGCGGCCAGTGGGGGGCCGAGTGGGGGGCTGAGTGGGGCTGGGGGTGTGGCATTTGATGACTGTTCGACTGCCGCTGGCAACGGGCGCGTTATCACGATTACATAATTACAATCGAAAATGTTTTTCATTAATTTCGAGTGCGCGCCAAAAAAACAAGAGGAGAAAAAATACCAAAAAAAATACTAGAAAAAAGTATAATCGAAAAATGTATAAAAATAATGTAAAGTCGTAAATTAATTTGAGCTGCGGAACGAGGGCGACCCAAGAAGAAGAAGAAGCAGAGGAAGAATTAAGGCAGTCAACCTGAAGTGCTTGAGCAGGTGGAGAAGAAAGAGAGGCGAGAAGCGAGAGAGAGAGAAGCGCAAGGGGCTTAGCCAAATGCCAGCTGCCATCTAGCGAAAAGGGTCACGAATGGGGTTAAGAGCTAGCAAACTGTTAAACAGCTTAAGATTTTTATGCCAGGCAAAGACTAAGGGCGAGACGAGGCGGGGCGGTGCTTGAACCTCAGCTGAAGTGGGCTGGATTGGATGGCAAGAGGGGGCTACGGATGCAGAGAAGCGTAAATCAGAAATTTTGCATTTCAATTGCAAGCGGAGGGCGGCGAAATGTCAGGGATTAGCTAAGCAAATGAAATGCAATCGGAACTGCGAGCAGTCCACGTGCCAAAGCGGACTAAACTTGTGCAATTTGCATATAAATAAATTAGATAAGTTGAGACTCAGGAGTTGGTCAAATTGGTAGCAATCCCGAGTGGGAATCTGGGAGAGAATGTTATCGATTGAGGAAGAACTCTATCTAATCAAGAAATCTGAGACATCTAAAGAAGTCTATATAGCGAAGAGATCTGTAAGATAATGTTATCGGTCATCGATTATCGGAATCGAATAATGAAGAAATCAGTGAGATTATATATAGATAACATAGCATGCATAGAAGGTAAATGGAATAACATAGAAAAGAGACTCAGCTATTCATATTACAGTGACACATTGTACTATACTAATCTTCATTATTATTTTGATAAATATTTAAAAAAAAGTATAGAAGCTAACTTATACTTTGAACTAAATGTTGAATATCGAATTAATTGAAATTATTCAAAGAAAATCCTGATGAGTACCTTTTAGTTAAATTTTTTTGAAAGCTTTTTTCAAAAATATTGAAGAAGTTTTTAATGAAATATTTCAGAACCTAATTTTATTTTATTATAAGAAGAATATATCAAAGATTAGTAGAGAAAATAATGTTGAACTATAACTCGAATGATAAAGAAAATATGGAGAAACGTGAAGCGTTCTATATATACAGAGCTTTGCTATAAACTCTATCGACTTTGATGTTCTATAACATTTTTTACTTACTTTGACTTGAAATTTGTATAAAACTTGAAACCTGAGAGAAAACCTATGAAAAATGTTTTCTGATTAACATTTTGATATCCACAAACTTTAGTTAAAGTTTAATTTAAAGTTACCAAAATGCGTATAAAACTTTCCATTAGAAATCCTGCCTTTTCCCATATGCTCGTTGCTACATTTAAATCTACCGAAAATAGCAATGCCAAAACATGCAGAGGGATCCATGCTACTGCCACAACAATCAAAAGTTTCGATTCAGTTTCGGATGGACTTAAGTCTAAAGCTCAAGTTCCTAGAAACCCTTGCGCCTTGCTTGATTAAAATCCTTAATTAATAACAGAAATGTCGCCCCCATTCGCAATCGCATTCGAAAGCGCAGCTCAGCTCGAGCAGAGCTCAGAGTTCAGTTGGCCTCGTTGGCCAGTTTAATTAGCAAATTGCTTAGCCTGTTGCGGCAAGTGATTGTAATTCGAGCCTGCCACGGCACACACTCCAGTGTTGGAAAGTGTTGCGTTGAATCTATTTGAAATCGTGTAACAAATTAAGAAGCATTCTCCAGCCAGCCTCCGACTCCGACTCCGACCCCTGCCCCAGAAAATATGCGACCAAATTGCGATGAAGGGCAAACTTCAAAGTCGGAAAATTTCTGTGAAGAAACAAAAAGCCACTTGGCCAGGGCAACCAAAGGCACTCGAGCTGGCCAGGGGTGGGGCCGGTTTGGAGGGGGTTGAAAACAAGCTTAGCCAGTTAGCAATTTAGCAATAAACTTTTATTTAATCGATTTTAACACTTCACTGACAACGAAACGCAGCCAGGCCATGCGGGCATCTAACGTGGCTAACTAAGGTGAGCGGCTGGGGTTGTTAGCCAGGGGTTGAACCAGGGGGTGGCAGGGGGGGCGGGCGGTCACGACAAATCAATTGTGCGACCAGCTAAAAAGCTAAAAGCTACAGCTTCCTGTCTCCAAAGCCACACGCAGAAGACCCTAACAGAGCAGAGCCTACCTCTCGCTCCCTCTCACCCTCCCACCCTCTCCATTCACCCCTCTCTAACTGCTACCCCATGGTGTGCTCTGGCATTTCAATTGCAACAAATAAAAAACTTTTTTGTCACTCACTTAGCAACAACTGTCAGACAGACTCAACTTTTTGTGATACTTTTTTATGCGATAGTTATACGATATTTATACGATATTTATACGATATATATACTTGGCATTTTTACAGCTGGTTGCGCATCATTCATATTTCTTTTTGCTGTAAACTTTGAGGGACAACTGGCCAAAAGTTTGGACCAATAGTTTTCGTACCAATTAGTGGGCAGCACTGGACGCCAGCGTTGCCAGACCCAGTGATACACACACACACACACACGCGCACACTTAACTACTTTAATAGCCAATTCATTTGCCTTATTATTGCCGGGCAGCGCAATCTACCAAATGGGCTTTATTGAAACCTCATCAATCTTCTTTTTTTTTCTCTCTTTCTCTCTCTCTCTCTCTCTCTCTCTCTGACCTCGCTTTTTTTACTCTTTTGGGCAGCTTTTTAACTCGCTTTGTTGTCGCCAATCGCCTGTGGGCAGGTTTAGCTGTGTGTGTTTGGGTGTGTGTGTGTGTGGGTAGGTGTATCTTTTATATGCGCCCATCACAATAAGCAGTCATTAGGCTTTGTTCAGTGTCCAATAAAAAGTTAAAAGTTTGAAAAGAAATACATAAAAAATATATATATATATAATAAATCCAGGAATATGGAAAAATAAAAAAATATTTAAAACCAATAACAAAAAACTTTCAAAAATCATATTTAAAAGATCTTAAGAATGTAAAATATATAAAAATAAAAATTATACAAAAAAAAATATTGTAAAAATTTATATATATGTAAAAGAATATATTAAACATATATAGAAGTGTTAAAGAAATTACATTTTTTTTTTAAATATTATAAAAGCATCAAAAAGGCATATACAAAATATTTTTTAAATAGATTTAATATTTAAAAAATATATATATATGTATATATATATATAATAATATGAAAATCTATTTCAAAACAGATTTTTAAAATATTTTTTAAGATTTATACAAAAATGGCTTTAAAGCAATTACAAAATATTTTAGCTTTATTACATTTTTTTTTTCGAAAATATGATAAACATATTTTTATTCTATTCTGATGTACTTAACCTCCACTAAATTAGGAAAAATTTTAGAAACATCTACAAATGATATTCATACATTTACTTATCGTTTTATTCTATCTGAATCTGTAACCGATTCGGCAATTCACTATATAACAATTCCTTATATAAGCAATTCAACACCGTCAAAAATAGATTCAGCCATTATGCGCGCTTTCACTCTCGAACAAGCATTGCAAACAAGAGCTTGAATCATTTTTTTGTTCCTCTGCGCCTCGCTCTAATCGCCTTTCGTGTTCTGCTCTTGTTTTACACAACTCTGTTCCGTGGGCCTTGGCAGTGTACGGAATTTCGGTCTGTACTCGGATTAGGGCCGAGGTTAGGCCGCCATTTGAATGTGAGGGTCCCTCGAACCGCTGACCCACAAATGGTCAAGTCTCAATTTATTTATTTATTTCTCCTTTTTTCCCATCTCCGTTGACCCTTCCTCGAGTGGAATTTCATTTGACAAACGAATTGTTTCACTTCATGCAAGCGAACGAATTTGTCGGACATGGCTGACATATGCGAACCGGTTCGTAAGCGGTTCAACTCAATTACTCTGCTTAAATTGATACATATTCGCTTATAGACGTAGGCAATAAGTTCTAAGGGCGCTTTAGTTTAGCTGCCTAATGAAGCGCTTCGAAAGTGGCTCAGCATTGGAACTGGATCAATATAAATGCCAAATTAAATGTGATTCGTTTGCTGCTGCAATTGATTTGAATTTGTTGACAGCTTTGATTCGTATTTCTGTAAATGTATTTGAAGATTTTTAATTGCTGTAGGCCTCAAGGTTGAGGAAATACAAAGTGGTTCAGCATGCGAGTCTTTTACCTGTGGTCGCTTTGCTTTTAAGATTTTTGGTTTTTGAGAAAATGTTTGATATATTTGAACTCTCATCATGAACCGGTTCAAGGTGGCTCTCCACCTTATTCTGTTTATTGAGCATTTCATTCACGCCATTTAGTCTTTGACAAACGTTTAGAGTGCATTTGAATCTTTTTGTGAACCGGTTCAAAAGTGGTTCAGCATCTCAGTACATTGTCTATAGGATTTCAAACGCAAGTTTCAAAATTTTCAACATTTAGAGAACAGTTTTGAGTCTATTCAACTTTTTATCTGAATTGGTTCAAAATTGGTCACCATCTATCAGTGTAGTTTGTGGTATTTAAAAATATTTTAATTATACGGGTAAAATAGAAAGCGCACTTAAGTCCATATATAAACCGGTTCAAAAGTGGTTCAGGACCTTAGACCGTTCTCTATGGCCTCGCAAGCGCTAGTTTCAGCCTTACAAACCATTGAAAATAGTTTTGAGTCCAAGCAAAGTCTTATATGAACCGGCTCAAAACTGGTTTAGCAGTTCAAGCCTTACTCTGTGGCCGTAAGAGCCCTTTCAAGATTTTCAGTATTTGAGAATAGTTTCGAGTCCATACAATCTTCAATATAAACTGGTTCAGAAGTGGTTTACTTTCCTCGTCCATCCTCTCTAACCTTTAAAGCTTTACTAACAATTGCCATAAATCGACTTCTGCTAAGACTCCGACAAAGCATCAAGCGTAAAGGTCATCGGGCAGATGAGCATCAAGTCTGAATTTTTATCGCCCGCCAGATGCGAAAGCCTCACGAACTAAAACTTTCGCTTTTATCTGTTTGAGTTGTCATAAAATGCTAATGTTAGTTAGACTAGTTGATATTCATTTAATAATATTGCCATAAAAATGTTTACGAGTCTTAGCTCTAAGCCCAGCTGAGGCGAGGAGAGAGAGAGGGGAAGAGAGTTAGAGAGAGAGAGGGAAAATCCTATGTCTAAGCAGCTGCTTTAATAAATCATGTTGGGGCTGTAATATTTGTGAGCCACTTATCAATTTGTTGCGCCCACTTTCGTGTGGTTCGAACTAGTCGAAAGTTTTGCTCCAACTCACCCACACACACACACACTCGCACACACACACGCACACCCACACTCGCTGGGGCCAAAAAAGTATGCAACAGTATTTTGCACTTTGCCGCATTGTTTGCTCTAATCAAACTTTTTGTCTGCTAAGCGGCTGGAGGGGGGATGAGTGGGGGCAGTGAGGGTGGAGGGGCGTGTGTAGTGGGCGCAGTCATTTGGGAGTCTATGAAAATATTTTGAACAAAAATTGTTGCCCTGTCATCCCAAGCTGTGGGCCAAAGCCAAAAGCGAAAACTTTTGCCTGTTTATTCTCGCTGTCCATATATATTTTTGCCATTTGCTTTGCCTCCATGTTTTCTTCTTCTCTCGTTTTTTTTTTTTTGTGATTTCATTTATTTATTTTGTAGTCAGCCCCCACCACCCACACCCAGCCCACCCTTGGCACATTTACCGTTTTACTAACGCTTTTTGCCGTTTTCTTCTGCTTGTTTTCCTTTCAGGTGAGTAAACGCAACTGTTTTCAACTATCTCCGTCTCCCTCGCGCTGAGAGCCCCCACTCACATTGATGTGCAGAAGTGGAATCCCGTTTGATGTAAAGTGACGTCGCCCCACAGAGAGAGAGAGAGAGGGAGAGGGGGAGCGGGAGAGGCACTTGTAGACCCTCCTCGCTCCCCCTCACCCTCTCCCTCGCCGTCCCTCTGCCTGCTGCTAAAGTGAGTTCAAGCAAGAAATACAAAATGCCAAAATCTATTAATGCGTTTTAGGGTTGTCCCAAATTACGTCACACTCACAAAACTATATCCACTGCGGACCGAACGGCTCCGCCTGGCCGCCCCACAGCCCCTCCGTCCGCCCCTGCTCCCCTGCTGTCCGGCCGCTTTAATCCGGCTGATGCCGCTGTCCATTACTGGAAGCGCTCATTACATGTGGGTTTAGCGGGCGGGGCAGCACAACACTATTTGCAATACCCTGTAATGGGCGAGAGGTGGGGTATATGCGATGGGCAGTCCATTTATAGCTTCAAAAGTGAGCGTGACTAGAGCAGAGGCGGGCTAAGAACTGCTCAAGTGAGTTACCAAAGTCAGTAGTAAAACGAAATTCTGTGCAGGGTATTACCTAGTCGTGCATGCGCGCCCACCGCAACCTCACTTGTTTACTAATGTATGAAAGCTCGAATAGGATATTAAGTACTCAAGAGAGTTACCAAAGTCAGTAATAGAAAGAAATTCTGTGCAGGGTATTGCCTAGTCGAGCATGCGCGCCCACCGCAACCTCACTTGTTTACTAATGTATGAAAGTTCGCATAGGATATTAAGTACTCAAAGGAGTTACCAAAGGCAGTAATAAAAATAAATTCTGTGCAGGGTATTACCTAGTCGAGCATGCACGCCCACCGCAACCTCACTTGTTTACTATTACTAATGTATAAGAGTTCGCACAGGATATTAAGTACTCAAGAGAGTTACCAAAGTCAGTGATGAAAATAAATTCTGTGCAGGGTATTGCCTAGTCGAGCATGCACGCTCACCGCAACCTCACTTGTTTACTAATGTATGAGAGTTCGCACAGGATATTAAGTACTCAAGAGAGTTACCAAAGTTACTAATCAAAAGAAATCCTGTGCAGGGTATTGCCTAGTCGAGCATGCACGCCCACCGCAACCTCACTTGCTTACTATTACTAATGTATGAGTGTTCGCACAGGATATTAAGTACTCAAGAGAGTTACCAAAGTCAGTGATGAAAATAAATTCTGTGCAGGGTATTGCCTAGTCGAGCATGCACGCTCACCGCAACCTCACTTGCTTACTAATGTATGAGAGTTCGCACAGGATATTAACCGCAAAACTGAGGGCGAGCTTTTAGCGAATCGTAGAGTGAGATGTTGTGGGCAGCACAGGGCGGGGGCGGGGCAGTGGGGGGCGGTGCGGGTCAGTGGGGTCAGTGGGCGGGCACTTGGGCCAGCTGCCAACATTTGCTAATTGCTTCATTAAATGTTTGCTTAATTTCGTTCGAATTAGCTTCAGCCGAGTGTCCAGCGCGGCAGGAAGGGAAGGCGGGGTGTGTAGGGGTTAACATGTGAATGCCACCTCACCTCACCCCGTCTCTCTCCCTCTCACCATCTCTCTCTCTCTATCTCTCTCACTCGCACTCAGTCGCCCTCTGTCATTAGGGTTTTGCGTCTGTGTTTAATTGCTGCTCGCGAAAATGCGTCAGGACGCGCGCCTTTGGCATCAGCCCCACGCACATGTCCAGCTTTTTTTTTGCATATTTTCTCCCCCTTTTCCCCCCCCCCCCCCCCTTTTTTTGTTGCTTTTCTTGCACTCGTTTAAACCGTTTTAACTGTTGCAAAACCCTTGCAGCAGCTTTCTTTCTCAAGTTCGACCACAGATGGCGCTTAGCGGTAGGGCCGCAAGTGTGTTGAGTTTCGCACGACGCGTGTTGAGTTTCGCACTGCGTGTTGAGTTTCTCTCGCAAAGAGCGCGAGTTGAAGAGAGCGCAAGGACTTAAGAGAGAACGAAAGAGAGAGAGAGAGAGGGAGTGGGAGAGAGCGCAAAGTGTTGGGCGGCATTTCGAGCTTTGTTTTGTTTTGTTGCCAGCGTTGTGGGTGGGGGGCAGGATGGGCGACGGGGATTGGGATGCCTTTAGAAAGGAATTTGAATTCCAAGAAATCGTAGAAATTGAGAGATAATAATCCCAAAATTTAATTACTTGAATTAAAGGGAATTTTAAATACATAAAACTGTAAATTTTGTCAGAAACCAATTGATGACAGAAGCAAATAAATATTTTAATAAAGGAATGTTTGAATATAAAACAATAAGATTAAAGAACAAAAAAATAATATTTTTTGAATTAAAAATAAAATATTTATGAATTAAAAAAACAAAAGTAAATGAATAAATAAAATATAGAATAAATATTTGCTACTAAATGATTATGATTAATATAAAATATGATTGATATAAAATAGAATCTATTTATCACAGATCTAACTTTTATTTTATACAAATATTAAACATAAAAAAAAGGTATACAAATATAACCAAAGAAAACAATTTTTAAAATTTTAAATAAAAAGATGCATACAATTAAAAAAATAATAAAAAATACATAAAATTTTAAATATTATTAATTTAATTTAAAAAATGATTGACATTTTTTTATTATAAAATTACTTAAAAATAATAAACTATATTAACATTTCGAAAAACCCATAAAAAACAAGTAAGAAAACTCTAGTCGGGCGTGACCGACTAGGGGATACAATGTCGAAAAAAAAGTTCAAGTCTCTGACTTTTAAAGGAGCTGAGATCGACGCGTTTATACATACGGACAGACGGACAGAGCTAAATCATATACATAAATATGTACTTAATGGAGTCTGCCACGCCCTTTTCTGCCTGTTACATACGTTCCAACAAAACCATTATACCTTGATTTCCCATTTTCAATGGGCTCAGGGTATAAAAACATAAACAAATATGAAAAGTAGACTAATTTTTTATTAAAAAACTATATATATATACAAATCAATAAAAATATATGTGAAATATAATATTTATCAAACATTTTAAACATTTTTATAAATATATAATTTGTATTTAAATTTTTTTTTTTCTTTTCATTTCTACTAAATTTTAGAGCAAAATTCGTATATTTTTGTTTTGCTCATTCAAATTAAATTAAATTAAATATAAAACGCTTGAATATATATTTTATTAATATTTTATTTTATAACTTCAATTAAAATAAACAAAAATAATAAAATATAATAAGTAATGCGCTAAAAATTGGGTTTCTGAAACCCAAATTCAGCTGCTATTCATGTTGATATATCTGTGCTTATATTCATATGAATATGTACATATATTACCCTATATAATGCTCACTTAAGCGACTGATCGTTGCTCTTCCTCCCGCTCTGCCACACGCAGTCCGTGGTCCCCTATCAAATCCTTTTCACTCGCGCCACACGCTGCGTATACGTGATCTTGCTGCAGTCAAACACCTGCCGCTAGCCGCTCGCTGTTGTTGTTGCTGCTGTTGTCGCTCCAACTCACCACGCAAAATGTTGCGTGGGGTCCGAAGAGCGTTCGCATTGGCGCTGTGCCCGCTGCTGCTGCTGCTCTTAGGCCCCGGCGCTGGCAGGCAAAGTGGGAAGAAAAAAACTTCGTCAACGGCGACGGCGGCTGCTGCGTGCGCGCGCACACACACAGCCGCACAGCAGTGGCACACACAGACGAAGCGAGGCGACGAGGCGCTTCGTGCGTCGTGCGGCCTTCGTGTGTGTGGCACGTTCGCTCGTGTGGCACGGCACAGGCACAGCGGCTGCTATCTTCATGGGATGAATCTCGCCGAGGCAACTGATGCCGCAGTCTGTTTTCAATACGGGCGTCAAGCGGTCGTCGTGCACGGGCCAAAAAAGCGCCAAAATCAAGCCAAACAGCCAAACAGCCAACAGCAGCAACAACAACAACAACAACAGCAATAACAATAATAATAACAACATTAAGCAGCAGCCGCAGCAGCAGCAGCAGCAGCGGCCGCAACGTGCAACACGAAAGAACGCGCCGTGTGGCAAGCGCCACAAGCGGCGCCTGCAACAACAAATTACGAAATTCAAATATTTTAATTAAAAAATAAATGAAAAACAGTTAAGAAACAAAGCCAAGACAATTTCAACGCAGCGCAAGCCGACGACGACGACGCGCGCCAAAAAGTGTGCTACAAAAATTTTACTCGAAACGAATTTTTTTTTAAATATATTTTTTTTCTGGCAAATTATTGCAATTTTTTTTTGGAGTGTCTCAAAAGTGCAGTTAAACAATATAAATATATATATTTAAATATATATATAAATCATGAAGAAATATTAAAGTAAATATTGAGAAAGTTGCAAAAAGTTTGGCGGTAAATGTGTGTTGTGTCTGTGTGCGTGAGTGTGTGTGTGTGATTGAGAAATTTAATTCTTTTTCATTAATAGATTTATATTTAAGTAGTATTTGTATATATATATATATATATATATAGATTTAGGCATAAATATATATTACCTTAACAATTTTATTAGTTAAAAAATAAAATGAAAAATAAATTTTAGAGCGAAAGAATAGAAAGAGCCAGTGCTTGTTGTGTGTGTGTGCGTGAGTGTGTGTGTTTCAGAATTTTATTTTTTTTGTTTATTCATAGGCATTTATCTAAGCTCTTTATGTCTGTATATATATTTAGGTATTCATTTATAACTTAAAATAAATAAAAAATGAAAAGCAAATTTTAGAGCGCAAAAAACAAGTTGAAGCTTACTTCGCGCTTGTTGTGTGTGTGCGTGTGCTGGCTAGCTAGTTTATTAATTTTGTAATTAAATCTTGAATCTTTACTAATGTTTCATTAATATGAAAATGTTTTATAAAATATTTATAAATTAGCAGAAAAAGGCAAAGTTTTAAAAGCTAAATTCAAAATTCTGCAAGAAAACAGTTGAGGCGAGTGTGTGGGTTGGTGTTGGTGTGTGTGTGTTGATGTGTGTGTGTATTGGTGTGTGTGCTCAACTTTAAGATAGCTATACGCAGCATGCCTGTGTTTTTCTAGAAAAGAATTGGAATTCCTATTAAATTGAAGTCGAGAGACGCTTTGAAAGATGTTGATGACTTAAAGTATATATAAAATATACAGTATTTAAAATAAATATAAAATAAATAATATATAAAATATATTAATAATAATATAAAATATATATACATAAAATATATATAATATATATAAAATACATAATATATATCATATATAATTATATATATAGTCAATTGCCCAAGTCTATCTCTTTGCTTGCTCTCAACATTTTTGTTAAAATTTTGAGCTTCTCAATTTCAATTGCAATTATATAAAATCTGACAAAAATTAATCTAAAGTGCTGTATATATGTAGAACCGATATTTATCGGTTATTATTTAATATAAAAACAAAATTTTTTAAACGAAAAACTTAAAACTTTTTTGAGAAAGTTCCCAAAACCTCTAAGCAAGCCTGCTTTAACTATCTTTTGCTTGGCTTTATACTATAATATGTATATAAAACAAAAATAAATATTTTCTTATATTATTTATATCAATTATTTCATATATTTTTATATTGTTTTATTTTTATTTTTATTTGTATTTTTTCTATATTTTTTTGCATTTTTAATTTCGCATTAAACATGCAAAATGAATAATTTGCTTTGTTTATGCATAGCATATTTCCAAAATATTTCAAAAAAATAACCACAACAACAACAGTAAAACATATACTAAAGCCAATAACAATAACAGACTTCTTCAATATTTTTGTATTTTTCGCTTTCCTTTTGCCTTCCATTTTTTTTATTTGTTATTTTTAGCTTTTTGTTTTCCTTTTTCGTTCTTTAGTTTTCGCAACTTCGCCTCATTTTCATATGCAAATTGTTAATAACAACAATATGCAAAGCATTGGCCAGGCCAGGCGGGCCGGAGCTTACATTAGCCAGAGATACAAGATATATATGGATATAGATTGATACAGAGACTGATATTGATATATATTTGCCATGACTAAAGCCAATTTTTATCTGGTATATCAACCATGCATAGCTGTCTCTATCTCTCGCTCTGTCTTTATATATCTCTCTCTCTTTCTCTCTCTCTCTCCTTCTCTCTCTCTCTCTCTTTCCCTCTCTCTCTAGGCCTACCCCTTTCACTTTGCACTTTTTTTTGTCGCTTTCTATTCATTTCTGCTCGCTTCGAGGCAACTTCAAATGCAAATTACGTATACGCAGCGTTGCGCGTTTGTCATTTAACTTTGGTCAACTACAACTGCTGCTGTTGCTGCTGCTGCTCGAATGTTTTCCTTTTCATTATTTTTAGCTATAAATAACTTCACTTATCGCCCCCTCAACAGCTTCGCTACAAATCATCTTGGCTCTTAGCACTCTATTAAAGTTGTTTATAGCGATTGTATTTGAAATGTTATTGAAACTCTGTCGCAGCCGAAGCTCAAGTGTTAGCAACTGCTTCAAAATTTTGTGTGATATCTGCTAAAGATCTATTGGCGAGGTATGTCAGGAGTAAATAAAAGTTTTTCTCACTCTGATTAGCTCTGATTTGCGACGCCCCAATATGCTCTGTATGCTTAGAGCGAAGGAGTATAGCTAATGAAATGTGTGAAAGAGGCGACTTTTGTTTCTGATACTAGAAATATTCATATTAAAATATTAAATATATATAATATATTAAATATATATAATATAAATATATTTATATAATTATTTATACACCTTCCAAATTACACCAAGATTTGAACTGCTTAAGAGGCTTACTGTCTAATTCCCCTTTATGCGCTTAAGTTCGACTATAATATATATATATATATATATATATTCATATTTCTATACATATCTATATATGTATGTATATAAGCTGTAATTAAATGTAATCGTAATATGCTGTCTTTTGTTGTTGATCAGCTTAATTATTTATTGTCGCTGCAGCTGCTGAGCCTTCACTCCAAACAAACAAAACAGTTGAGTGGACGATGGACTTAGGATTAGATTGCCTAATGCGCCTTTAAATTAAAGCACACATCATAGAGACACATAGACATATACTTATTCAAATGTGTATGTCGCTAAGATTAAGTCGCTCAGAATTTAATTAGTTCCATTCAAAAGATAAAACACTTACTAAATTAGGCTCGCTTCATATATTTATATTTAATTTTTATATCTAATATTTTTATAGAATATTTTGTGTTTTGTGATTTATTCTAGTCGTTCAACTAAATTCATTTGTGAACTAACTCATTTGATGTTTTTTGTGTTTTATCAGTTGAACTTATATTATATTTTTTGTTTTTTTTTTTATATATTTTTAAATTATTGAAATATATATTAGTCCTTTTTGAACTAGCTCAGTTGCATATTTTTTGTTTTTCTCACTTCAATGCATTTTGCATTTTATGATTTTATTTTGCATTTAATTTTATTCCTTAATTTTTCATTTTTGAACTAGTTCATTAGCATATTTTTTGGCATTTTGCACTTTAACATTATATATATTTATTTTCGTTCTTTTATTTAAAAAATATATTTACTGTTCATTTGCGAACTAGTTCATATGCTCTTTTTTGTTTTTTTTTTTCTTTTCAATTAATCTGGTATTCTTTATTATTTATTATTAATTTTTTTGTTTTATTTTAAATTGGGTTAAATATTTACTGTTCTTTTCTGAGCTAGTTCATTTATATTCAAATTTATAATATTTTTATTATTTCTTTCTATAAATATATAAAATATAATATATACACAAATATGTGATATATCAAAAAAAATAATTTTTTGTGTTCATTTATTTGCTGATTCGCACTTATTTTTAATTATTTATTAATTATTTTTAATTATTAACACTTATTTTTTTATTACATTTATTTTATTTTCACTCTTTATATCTATTTTTGAGCATTTCAATGTAGTTAAATTAGAAGAAATATATTAAAATACTCTTTCAACTGTTAATTTGCCTTGCAAATAGCATCAATGCCTTAAGCAGCTTCACTTTATTCATTGTGTGTCTATAGAAAATCTATAGAAAGTCTTGTCCCATTCATTTCGCTCAGTGTATTTAGCTAACAATGCGTGCAATGGCATTTAAGAGCTTTGCTTTGGCTGCAAATCGACTTGAATTCGTTATTTTATGGTATTTGACTGAAATTTACAGGTGTGTGAGGGGGTGGAGGGTGTGTAGGGTGTGTATAGGTGTATGAGGTGTGTGTGTGTGAGTGTATGTGTGTGTGTGTGTGTGTGTTTCTATGGCCAAGTGTAAATAAAGCAAACTCCTTTTTGGCTCGTTGTGCATTCCAGAAGTAGCTGCACATACACACACACACACACACACACACACACACACACACACACACACACACACACACACACACACTCACACACACAAACACACACACACACCTGCAGCCGTCTTCGCACGTTCTTCAGCTATTTACTTTATATATATACATACATTTATACATATATATTTGTATGTATATATATATATATTCTTATAACTTTTCTTTACTTTTATTTGATTTACTTGCGAGTGTGTCACAGCTGTGTGTGTGCGGGTGTGTGTGTGTGTGTGTGTAGGTGTGTGTGAAGTACAGAATTGTGTTTTTAGTTCGCTTGAAAAATGCTTGTATAAATATATATTTTAGAGTGGGCCCAAGCCAAGATTTTAAGCAAGCACTCGTCGGGCCTGGGCAAGCACTCGCTCGCTCTCGCCCTCTCTCTCTCTCACTCCCTCTCTCCCCCTCTGACATAAGCATATTTGCTTAAAAATCAATTACGTCATCATTGTTAGCATTGGCAATTGTGTTGGGACGGCGCCCAACGACCTGCCAATGGCTGAGTCCGCTCCTGCTCGATTGGGGCGCGTCGCCTCTGTCAATACCTTCGCTTAGAGATATTAGCATCAATCTGGCGCCCTCCCCCACCTTCCCCCCTCCCCTCCTTCTGTTACCCTTTTGCCTGCTGTCTGCCATTTTTTCTCCCTCTTCTCTCTCCCCTTTTTTTGTTATTTTATTTTATTTATTTTCTATTTATTTTTGCTGTGCCATATTTTATTTATATTTTGTCAAGTTGCGCGCGCTGGCGCCGCATCTTCACCTGGCCCCAGAGGTAAAATGTAATAAAGGACCAAATTGTGACAGCGCATCCTTTGGGCCATTGTCGCAAAGTTTTTATGGGCCAGCGCGCCTGGGCGAGCTGCCAAAAGTTGCTGCAGCTGTCAGCAATCGCTTGACATGTTATCGATAACAGCACGAGCGCGAGCGGGTAATCGATAAGTCGGCCGCGAGAAGAGCCGAGAGAGAGAGATGAAATAGCACATCTGGATGTGAATAGGATGTTTTATCGAAATTGCAATAGTTATCGAAACTGCTATCGATAAAAATTATTGTATAGTAAATAACTATGGATGTTAGGCAACTTTTCTGACAGAATTTGTTAGCTAAGGCAACACAATGTGAGTTGAGTCTCAGGATTTCTATCGATTGCTTTATCAAATGCTAGACAGATTGATGGAGTCATCGATAACTCAGCTGAAATGACTCCAATTATATTAAATGTATACAAATGGACACAGTGAGCTGAGTTTTGACTTAAAATCTTAGAGAAAATTAGATTAAAAATATTGCATTTAGCCCTTCACTAGACTATCGATAATCGATAACTCCATTTTGGTACAAATCTATTCAAATGCGGCTTTAATGTCTATTCACACAACCTAAAGACTCAACGAAGTGCTCAACATCACGCCAAAAAGATGTAAAAATACAAAAACCGATAACACCATTAAATTCAATGACCTAATAACTTATCGATAGATTAAATGACCTGCTTAGCTGTCTACAGCTATTCAATTGCTGCAATTTCTATCGCAATAATCGACTACTGAGGTATACAACAGAATAGTAAATCGATATATTGCCTATTATATATCGATAAAAATTCGATAATTAGTGCAAAGTTTCCATTTAAATTAAAGTTCATGCATTAGCATCATTCATTAGCGCTAACAGCTTCATCGATAACTTATCGATAAACAGGGCAGTTAGCTTAGTGCTGAGTGAGCTTAGTTAGGGCGCTAAGCCAATCGATGCACCACATTGCATCAGCGATGATTTAAGCGGCTTTCGACTGCTCAGCGATTTATCGACAGAAGTCGAACGAAATGGAATGAAATGGAATATGTATGTATATATTTATCGGATGTATACATATATAAGTATTTATTGCCGGATTTTGAGTGGGTCAGGTGAGCCAGTTGGTTGGCTGACTGCGTTTTTCCCCTTTTTTTCGTGGAGCTTTATTTGTTTTGTCACGGTTGAGCGTGTTGCACACTTTATTTGTCCTTCTCTCTTGGTCTCCTTTTCTCTCTCTCTCTCTCTCTCTTTCTGTCTTCCCTCTCGCTCTTTACATGAGCTGAGAGAGTATATTGGTTTGCTACCTTCTCTGGCAGCTAGATTCGGCATTTGTTATCTATATATACATCTATTTATCGATATATACCTCTATATATCGATTTATATTCGTAAATATGTATCGATATATATCGATAACTACATAAATTGTGCCTGAACGTGTATTGAGCAGTCGCTTATGCCCGCTCGCAACGTTTTGAGCTGTTTTTCTGCTTGTCTATTTGCGCTTGTAATGCGGGCGCTGTCTCTGTATGTGTGTGTAGGTCCATTCTTTGTATGTGTCTGTGTGTGTGTGTCCATTCTTTGTGTGTGTGTGTGTGTGTCCGTCCGCCCGATGCCTCATCAGGATTATTAAATGCACGAAAATGCGCAAACATATTACGAGGGCGTCTGGGCGGCAGGAGGCTCAATTCGATCTGCCACGCCCACGCACAAACAGAGAGAGGGAGAGGGAATGAGAGCGAGAGAGAGAGAGAAGAGGAGGAAGAGGAAGATATCGATAAAGAGTACAAGGAAAACTCTGTGTGTGCAGGCAGCGTAATTCATTTAAGTGTAGCATCATGTGACATCTGACCCGCCCACCCACATAATATATATAAATCTTTATATATATATATATATATAGAGCATATATATGTATAGCATGAATTTTCATATATTTAATGACTGTCAGAGAGTCAATGCAACAACAAAGGGCATTCTTTTCTGCTGAAAGCAAACATTTGCATGGAAATGTAAAATGAAAAAAAAAATAAGGAAAAAAAAAGCTGTGAAAGCGGAAAGCAAAGCAAATATTGAAATCAAAGAGCAAAATTGTTAACATAAAGTTCAATTTTTTATACAAAAAAAAAAAGACATTTTCAATAAAAAAATGTACATAAAAATAGTTAAATGCATTCATAATGCTTTAAGTACAGTAATCACGCGCCAAGTCAAGCTGAATTGATGGATTCAGGGAAGCTGAAACTTTAAGCCTGAGCTTAGTTGGAGCTTCTGTCTCTATATATATGAATATATGTGATATATATGTGATTAAATGGGTTTTGCTTTCAATTTTAAGCAGTCACTACTATTTTTTTGAACAATTAGATTTTAGGCATTTTTCTTTGCGAGAAAAAACATCAAAATTCATAGAAATTTAATAGATTATATATAAATTATATATTTCAAATTGTTTTCAAAATATTATGTTTATCATGTTTTTTTTTATTTTCAACCCTAAAAGCTCAGTTGCACAATTATTTTTTGAACAACTTAACTTCCACTCATACTACTATTTTTGTGAACACATTCAATTCATTCAATTGCCTTCAAGTGCAGGGTATAAGCTAGTCAACATTTAAGATGTGAGAAAACCATTTGTCACACAAAGTAGAACAAATGTATAACCCTTACTTAAACTAAGCCCAAATAGTTTTTGCTCTCTTTTTTAAGTCAATCAAACTATTATT
Organism: Drosophila pegasa; assembly: GCA_035046225.1. Lineage (NCBI taxonomy): Eukaryota > Metazoa > Arthropoda > Insecta > Diptera > Drosophilidae > Drosophila > Drosophila pegasa. The sequence goes on from JAWNOD010000063.1 coordinate 788,800, forward strand.
TTTGTGAACACATATCTTCAATTGCCTTCAAGTGCAGGGTATTCGCTAGTCTACAACTGTGACACACCTCTTCCGCTTCACTTATCACTTTATAGAATATTTACCAAGCGAATTCATGCCACCCCGTCACCCATTTACAGGGTATCTCTCTCGTTGGGGCATCTTAATAAATTTTAATTTCGTTAGGCAAATGAAGCATTTGGCCAACAGCGCCCGCTCTGTGGGTCTCGCCACTCACATGTTGCTGGCGGGAGTGGAGGGAGTGCCCCTAATGGCTGCCTTGTTTGGCTTGCAAATTGAACGAAAACAATTTCAAAGTTTGCATGGGGCACTTTAAGGCACTTGAATGCATGTTAGACAGCCAGTTTTTACCCCAAAGAAACGGCCAGGGGCTGGCAGGGGGGAGTGTGTGGCCGAGTGAGTGCAAGGAGAGTTGCCAGCGGCAAGTGGCAAGTGGCGAGCGGCAAGTGGCAAGTGCCGAGCGGCAAGTGGCCAGTGGCAAGTGGCAAGAAGTTCAAACTCTTTGGCTCCAAGCGTAGAGCAGTTATCCGTTTATCCATTGACCAGCTCTCCAATCGAGCCACGCAAGAATTTCGAACAATCTGGCAACTTTGTTGCGCCGTTAACAGTTTATGAAGTCAGCCACTCGATGGAGCTGCAAATTGTTTGACTCGTTTGAGTAAGTGCAGCCTGGCTTGAAGTGGGCAGCTGTTATCGATAAATGATGTATCGATAGGCGGTATGTTGATTATCGAAAGACTACTTTAGGTTGTAGCGAAATTAATCTATATTGATATGTTTTGTAGAACGTTAGCTATTGTTATCGATATATATGTGTTTATCGCATCGATATATTAAGTGTTATCGATTTATCGATAGTTGTAAGTACAAAAATTTATTCCTTCATTTAAATTATGCTTATGAGTCTGCATACCCATAGATAATAAAGCTTTTGCGGTTATCGATAAATGTATCGATTACTTATAAGCTGCTCTACATTGAAATTTTGTTGTTCTTCTAAATGATTCGAGCTCTGCCCGCTATGCTTAACAAAAATACGTAGCTTTTTAAATCCTAACAGTTTGCATTTACAAATCGATAATTATCGATATATGCTTACATACCATTCTATTACTCTTAGTTGACAGAATTATGGCCTTACTCATTGCACACATATCTATGCACTACTCACCTACCAACTGAACATTTCGACTGCATAATTTGCACTTCGATAAACAAATCGATAACACACATGCAACGCCCCCAATTGGCCTTTGTTTATGAACTTCTTGGAGCTGACAATTATGCATTCGCTTAACTCGCAAATCATGCACATGATATAACCATGATGCCATGCCCCCCACAGTTGCCACGCCCACTCGCTCGCTTGACCCGTGTAATGCCACTAATAGGCGACCGCAGTGGAGCGGTTGTCAAGTGGTCCGGCTTAGCTGTAGTGGTTCGGTTGGCCGTGCCACAAAGTGCGTGGCATAATGAGCATATTCAATGTGCGCTGCGGTCGCGCTGTGTTGTGGCAGCCGCCGCCTGCCGCAAGCTGATGCAGTGCAACAAAGTGAATTACATAATGCGAAATGCATTCTCTCTCTCTCTCTCTTTCGTTTCTTTTTATTATAATTGTTGTGATTGTTTTTTTTCTCTTCGCGCTGTCATGCTGCGGCAGTGGGCGTGCGGCATGCAACAAGGTGAAGGTTGCTGCAGTTGACAAAGCCGCAGCAAACAATTTGCAGCTTGCGCTGGGCCGGCCACCGTGTGCCACGCCATTTGGGGCACATTTAAAAATTTATGCTGCAGGCAAGGCCAACGGAAATCTTTCACCCCCCCTCGAGCTCCCCCTCCCCTTGCCACACTGTTGCACTCTGCGTGTGTCTGTGCCTCGCCTGCTGTTTGTCTTTTTCTTTGCCACAGTCGCCTGACTGAAAGAGGTTAACATGCAGCGGCGGGGCCAAAAAAATTGTTGCAACTGGCCGCAGTTGCTGCCGCTGCCAGTGACACTGCCCCAGCCCCATCACAACAATAACAACAATGCACGTCGCAACACTTATGTTGGTTTACTTTCCGCCAAAGTTCAGCAATGGACACACACAGAGCAGCAGCAGCAGCAGCAGTTGACAAAATGAAGTGGCTGTGGCAGCAGCAGCAGCAGAAGAAGAAGAAGAAGCAGTAGAAGCAGCTGCAGCTCTACAGTTGGCAGCCATTGTTGGTTTTTCTGCATTTCGTTTCTATGCCATCGGGTCACATCGACTTGACTATGAGCCGAGTTCAACTCCTGCAAGAGCTCAAACGCTCAACACTTCAATAAAATGTATTTAAAATGAGATTTAATAAGCACCAATCGCAGCAGCTCTTCGTCTTTGGCAGCCATTTTTGAATTTCTGCAACTTACTTCAACTTCATTCGCTCATAACGACTTTCAAATGCGCTTCGCTCAAGCTCAAATCAGCCCTGCCTGCACTAAAAACAACAGAACACAAACAAGTACAAAAATTAAAAATTACCTTCCATAAAAAAAACAACAATTTATTTTACATATTATTTCACTCATTTATTTTCTTCTTTGTCGACATGCGTAGCGCATGCAAAGTTCGTTGCGTTTCGCTTTTGCTTCACTTTCCTGTTGACCATGACACATGCACACACACTCCAGCAGACACAGTCACTCGCATGTCTTGTTGACTCTGCCTCTCGCTCGCACATGCCGTGCACTCGCGCTGCTGCTGTTGCTCTAATTAAATACCAAAAACAAATACGTGCACAGCAAAAGTACCAAAAACAAATTTAATTTCATAAAAAAAAAACACGAAAACAACACCAACAAAGTGAAGCGTTGATTTGCTGTTTGTATTTCTTTTGCCACTGTTCTCACTGCTGCTGCTGCTGCTGCTGCTGCTGTAACTGTTGTTGCTTTGCTCTCACTTGCTTAGCGGCAATAATCACAGCTGCATTGTCTACCAATTACAAAGCGCGTAACGGAATAGAGAAAGAGAGAAACACACAGAGAGCGGCAGAGCAGCAGAAATGAGAGGGCAAAAGTGTCAGACGCTTGGCTGTTGTTCTTGTTGTTGTTCTTGCTATGCAAAAACTTTGAGCGCGAGCTAACAACAAAAATGTGTAAGCAGGAAATTCTTCTTTTCTTCTTTTGCGTTTGCTCTCCTCTCTCTTACTCGCTCGCCCAGCAGCAGCAGTTGTTGTTTTGCTCGTTCGCTTTACTTTTAATGATTAAATTGTCGAAAAATTTTGGCTGCTGGCATCTGTAACGTCAAAAGTCAGTGGAACATCAGACGCAGTTGGCCGCGCTGTGCAGCGCACACACACACACATGCGTATGCAACGCATTGTACAGTTAACGCGCGCTTAACTGTACTCCCTCCTCGGGCTGCCAATTTCAATGCGCAATTACTTGGAATTTGTTTGAAGTTGAGCCAAAGCGGCGGCAAAACTTTTCGCTCTGTCCCAACACACACTCACACACATACATTAAAAATTTAATTAGAGTGCCTTGCATAGTACTCAAAAAAAAAAAAAAATTGTGAGAGCATTGTCAACACGTGTAGAGTCGACCACTAAATACCCTGTGAATTGTGAGTGAGGCTTGAGTTGACTCTCGAAATTACCATATAAAATGCTAATTGTTAAGGTGTCATTAAATTAGTGGGCGTGGCCAAGATAATATAACCTAAAGTTGTAGCTGAGAATCTCAGTGAGGCATGTCGCATACTATACATAGAAAAAATATACCCTTCAGCTAGCTTGCAGTAGAGCAGCAGAAGAAGAAGGCAAATGGCAGAAAAACAAAATGAAATTGAAAATCAAAGCAAATCGAGCAAAAGTTACCAACAAATTGAGTTGAAACACGATGCAGATGGGTGTGTGTTGGTGAGAGGGAGAGGGGGTGTAGCTGGGCATGGGTTAACTGTTGATGCCTTTGTTATTGTTGTGCGATGCTCGTGTGTCCGTGGCAGCAGCTCAACAATTTGCCGAGTTGCATAAGCCCTTGTGATAGCTCGCAGATTAAAGCCGCCAAACTGCAATCGGCGCTCAATGCCAATGAGCACTGTGTGTGCGACAGAGTCGGCATGTGTGCGTGTGTGTGTGCGACAGAGTACGCATGTATGTGCGTGTGTGTGTGTGTGTCAGTCAGCCTATTTGATCTGCTGCGCGTCCTTCGGCTTACGCTTTGTCAAGTCTGTGCGCGCTGCGTAAAGGGTTGCCTCTCCCACTCCCACTCTCTCACTCCCTCCTCTTCTCTCCTTCTCGTTTGTTGCTCTTTCGTTGCGCTGCCTTAACGGTGCCCAAGCAGCGCAGCTCTGCGACGCCGACCCAAAGCTATAAATAACGACACGTTGTGCATTTTGATGTGGCTGAAGGACAGAAACTGAGACCGTAACGGCAACTGTAACGGGACCTGGAACTGCGACTCTTTAACGCGCCGCGTTCACCCGGCCATTGGGGCTTGGACTCTGGTCACACTGTGGCCGTGATTGCTGCGCCCTTTTACGCATCATCGCTTGACCCCTGGTCCAGGGACGGGGACGGGTTTAGCTTCGCTGCGTGTAAAGTGTTTTATTTTCCAATCTCGCTTTCCCTCTCCCTCCTCCTCTTTAAGTATTTGGAATTGTTATTATTGCTGGAAATTGATGTGAGAATATCTTATAGATATCTTCATTCATATTGCATATCGAATGGCCCGATTAGGGATCGAAAATACATTTCTCTCCCTCTTTCTCTCTCTCTCTCTCTGAACCCTTCGGCAATGGGCACTTGGGGCGCATGTAAACGAGCCTCGAATTGCGTGTAAATGGATTATATATGACTCGAACCCATCATAAAACACACTCAAATGGGGGGCCTGCACTCGACTGTACTTATTTCTGGCAATTTATATGAATGTTTTTATGGCATTAGATCGAATGAATATTCTATGTAAATAGAAATTTAAAAATTTGTATTATTTTCTTTGATTTGTTTCTCGTTTTTATTGCTCTGCTCCCCGCACAATGGAATATTTAATGAAAATATGAGCAAAATCAATTCCCAATTCGATTCGATTCAACAATTTGGCTAACAATTTGTCAAAAGCCATTGTTTTTTTATGCAAATAGTTGGCGAATGAGAATCGCAGAGAGCTCCCATAATTGGACTACAAACGAAGGGGGGGGGGGGGGGGGGGGGCGCTTTCAGTGTTGTAAAGCGACGAATGCTTTTCCATTCAACTACAAATGGAAAATGAAAAAAAAAAAAGCGAGCAAATTCCACATTAATTCAATTTGTAAAGGATTCATATAGGTATATGCATATATATATATAGTGAGTGGGTGGATCGCCAAGTCAACTTTAGTGGAGCTCTTAACTCTCAGCAGAATTTATAGTTATATTAAATGGTCTAGAGATATTAAAGGAACTCGCTTAACAGAGAAAATACTCCAAATTTAGATGTTCAGATGTTAGTGGCACTATCTCTTTTGATACCCTGAGCCCATTGAAAATGGGAAATCAGGGTATAATGTTTTTGTTGGATGTATGTAACAGGCAGAAGGAGACGTGGCAGACCCCATAAAGTATATATATTCTTGATCAGGACGGCAAGAAAAATCGATGTGGCCCTGTCCTTCTGTAAAAACAAAATCGAAATTCAGTTAAAAAATTTATGCGATTTTGAATTATGTTATTTTTTGGATACCGGCCCCGATTTCCCCCAAATTCTATGAAAAACACAGATTCGACGGGGCTCAAGGTATCCCTTAGTCGGTCACGCCCGACTAGAGTTTTCTTACTTGTTTGAACAGCTATATTTGGAGAACTTTCTCCTTCTCAAGAAAAACAAAATCTAACTTCATCTTAATATTTGTTTCAAATTGTTTACAAATTATTGGATTTGTTATCACAATTCTAGTGTCCCACATATTCAGCAAATACATTTTATATAAATGATATGCTCTTTAGATCAATCTATTTCTATATAGCATAGGCAAGAGCTCTAAAAGCAATTAGTTTATCAAAAAGTTGCCAAAAGCCGCGCAACGCCGGGTAAATTCCATGCACAGAAATTAACTTTAGAAACATTTCGCTTGACATCAAGTTAGGCTAACATGGGTCTTTACATAGTCACAGCATTTAAGCATATTGTAGCACACTCTCTCCCTCTCTCTCTCCCACTCTCTCCCTCCCACTCTCTCTCTCTCTCGTTGTATTGCAACATTTGCTGCATATTTGATGACTTTGTCAGTTTGTGCTTCGATTTTGTCGATGTTTTTGTTTGGCACAGCGTTGCCAGATTGTTTTTGCTTTCTCTTTCCTCTGCTGTCCCCGACAAAAGCTGTGAATTGCGTTGCTCGTGGCAACAGTTTTTGTGGCGTAGTTGGAAAATTTCTCCTCTCGCTTCCATTTTGCTGTCGATTCTTGTTGCTTTTTCGCCCTTCAAATATTTTAACTGTTGAATTGGAACATTTGGTATTTTTTGTTGGTATTTTGTTTTGGACTCTGATTGAATTAGAATTTGTTGATGTAGCTCGGAAGGGGCGGAGAGAAAGTCAGAGAGAGAGAAAGAGAGAGAGAGAGAGGGGGGGGGAATGGAATCAGCATTGATTTTATCAGGGAGATAAATCTAAAATAACTGTAGCTTGGTAATTAACTTTAACTTGGGTAGCTAACATAAGGATTGCCAGGATGATAAAACTGCAAATTGGTTATAAACTCTTTTTCTATCAGGAACTTTGCTAGGAAGATGAAACACTAAAAAAAAACTACATTTGTAGTTAACATGAGCTTTATCTAGAATTTAATAAAGTAAAAGATGTTGGCTTACCTGAACTGCGCAAGGCAGATATGAGATGGAAAGTTTACATGAACATAGTTGGGTGGATAAAATTTCAAAAGGGAGCAAAAAGATGAATAGCAAAAGGAAAACGAACTTGAATAACAGAAATATTTAACATCTTGTCAGCTTGTCGACATGAGCTCTGTGAACCGATTTTTAGTCTTTATGGTCGAGAAGCGAAGAATGTTTCAATCTTTGATTTTTCCTATAAGAATTAAATTATACTTTTTCTTAAAATATTTTTTTTCTAAAAGAAGATCATATTTATGGCTGTTAAAAAAACTTTGGTAACTCTAGTTGCCCAATTGGTCGATATATCAACAATTGAATCCTGATGACCAACTTTAATCAAGTCTTTTTATACCCTGAACCCATTGAAAATGAGAAATCATTTCTAAGCTCTATTTAAAAAAATTTTCAAAAATAATTCCTGGAATTTTCCAGAGCTCAACTTTATTCTATTTTAAAGAGAATAAAACAGAGTTCGATAGGAAAACAATTTTAGGACGATGTCTCGAATGATATAGAAAATATTCAACATTAATGGAGAATGTGAAGGGTGCGGTATCCCAAAGTCGTGCAGTGTATTTTTGATAAGTTTATATGTATGTACATATAAATATGCATAGAAATTTGAATAGTCTTCCCCGAGCTCCGATTTCGAATGTTGCAAGGCGAAGCCAACTCAGCTAACACTTTGCCCGAGTATTTTCAGTGCGCAAATGTTGCAACTTCTTCCTGGGTTTCTCTTTCTAACTCCCCTACCTCCCTCCCTCCCACTCTCTCTCTCCCACTCAGCTGATGTGTTGGCATTTTGTATTTATGGGGCTTCTCAGCTGTTTGTTTGTGCGTGGGCGCCACCGCCACCGCCACCACCGCCGCCGCCTGCCGCTCGTCGCTTATCTCTAAGCTCTGCTTAACGACGCCCACCGAAGACAACAAAGTTGCTTCCGGTTGCCGTTTTTATTCTGTTTTTGTGTTTTTAAATTTAAATTTTGTTTTTCTTTGCGCACACAAATTTCGTTTCTGCCCACCTGCGAAAAGGAAAACCCATAAGAGGAAAGCCAAAGGAAAACGCATTGTAAATACTCAATCTGCCAGTTGAGATCTAGGCCTAAGTGTATATAGTAGTGTATATATATGTATATATATGAATATTGTTTATGTTTGCTTATGTTATAATATGTATGTATATACGTTTGTATGTGTATGTGTATTTGTATGTGTATGTCTGTTGTTTCATTTCTCACACGTTCCGCACACACGCACAGCGCAAAAAGCAAAAAGAAGAGATTGGAGAAAGAGAAATCTAAGTTGATGTAGAGAGATGTGGATATATAAAGATATAAAATATATTAATCGATAAATGTACATATCGATATGTGTAGCTCTATTAATATATCGATATATGTATCTTTATCAATATATCGATATATGTATATATAAATATATCGATATATGTATCTTTATCAATATATCGATATATGTATATATAAATATATCGATATATGTATCATTATCAATGTATCGATATATGTATATATAAATATATCGATATATGTATCGATATGTGTATCTTTATCAATATATCGATATGTGTATCTCTATCGATATATCGATATGTGTATCTCTATCGATATGTTGATATATGTATCTCTATCAATATATCGATATATATGTCTTTATAAGTATATATTACTCGATTTATGTATATATATATATCGATATATGTGAAACTGTATATCGATATATAAACATATATATCGATAATAATATATATATTTTGTTTAGATATATAGATAAATATCCATCAATTGCATAAATATCTATATATTAAGAAATATATATATCGATATCTAACTATAGTTCAATATATATCGATCTATGAATATATCTCTATATATATACTTCTATATCAATCTATATATCTCTCTATATATAGAAAGCTATGCAATGAAATTATGCAAATGAATCATTGCACAAAAGGCAATAACAACAACAGCAACAATCGCCCGAGTTCGAACTCGAATGCGTCCACAAAATTAATTTAAGTGTTGCAAAACAACAAAAATAAAACCTTCAAAAAAAGTAAAAAATGTGAATTCAAAGCGAAAATGAAGTGTAAAAAGTGTCAAATAAAACAATAAACGAATAAGAAATACTTTCACACACACACACATACACACACACTCACACACACACTCTCTCACACACACACACTCGCACACAGACATCAAGCGTGGGAAAGGGAAGTGAGCAGATCGCTCCAAACGGTTAACGTTCCATTCCGTTTCGTTTCGTTTCGCGCTGCGCGTTTGTGTTCCGTTTCCGTTTCGTTCCCCGTTCGCTGTTCCCTGTTCCGTTTCCCGTTTCGTTCGCCGGCTGCACTTCCAATGGCTGTTTGTCCCTTATGATGGAGACATTTCTTGTCCTGGGCCTGTGTTTTATCCTGTACGAAGCGTTGGATTTCTTTCAAGGCTGCATCCACAGCAACACGCCCTCACCGAGCGACCAGATCGAGGCCTACCGCCGCGAACTCGACGAACAGCGCCAGCAGCAGCAGCAGGAACAGTTTCTGGCCGGCCTCACGCCCCTCCTGGGCGCCCAATTCGCAGCTGCTGCAGCTGCCGCTGCCGCTGGCTCCCAGTCGACGCTCAGCAGCACGCCCACCGCCTCCACGGCGAGCGTCATCAGTGACTCGTACGACCAGGAGCAGTCACAGTCACAGTCACAGTCACACTCCCAGTCACAGTCGCAGTCACAGTCACAGTCACAGCAGCCGCATTCGCTGAGCACGCCGGGTCTGTTCAGACCCGCCGCGTTGGGGTACTACGATCCGGAGGATCCGTTGCATGCCACGTCGTCGCTGCCACGCGACTACTACTACCTGCAGCAGCAGCAGCTGAAGAACAAGGCGAGCGCCAGGTCGCTGCTCTCGAAGTTCTCGACGACAAACTCGGACAACCGCATCCATCCGGAGGGCAGTGCGCACGGCGTGCTCGGGGCGCACGGCTCGACGGTCGTCACCACACAGCCGCTGCCCGCGGGCGAGTCGGCGGCCAGCTTGGGCCTCTTCGACTGCCAGCCGCAGCTGGTGCCCTTGCTGCCGGCGGCGCCGCTCTTCCTCGAGCTCAAGCGGGCCATAATCAGCACGCAGGCGGCGACGACGGCGACGACGCGCAGGACCAGTCGCAGGCGCTGTCACATCGACGAGGACGAGAACGAGGAGGAGGAGGAGGAGGAAGAAGAAGAAGAGGAGGAGGAAGAGCAGGAGCAGGAACAGCTCGAGCAGGAGACAATTTGTCCGCAGTGCGTAGAGGAGGAAGTGGAGCAGCAGCAGCAGGAGGAGGAGCAGCAACAGCAACTGGTTAAGGATCAGGATCCGCTTGCAGCTAGCCACGCCGGCGGCGCCACCAGCGAGCCGAACATTTGCGCCGCATCGCAGCTGCTGCCGCGCATCCATCACATCGCCATCGACGACTTTGGCATCGGCGAGCCGAGCCGCTGCCTGGCCACCGGCTCCAGCTCCAGCTCCAGCTCGCACGCCGATTTCCGTGAGATCGAGTGCGAGCGTCTGCGACGCAAGTGCGTGAGCGTTAAGCGCATCTATAGCATATCGGAGAAGTTCTAAACTTTCACAAAATCAATCCACAAAAGAAAACCAAAAAAAAAAAGAAAAATCCAAAAATCAAATCAAATTTATCAAAGCTCAACTCATTCGCTAAACTCACCTTTGCACCAGTCGAATCAATCAATCAATCAATCAATCAATCAATCAATGCAAGCAAAATCGAGCAATCAAAAATTGTACAATCGAATCGCATCGAATCGAAATCGAAATCGAAATCAAAATCGCAATCATCTATCGCCTCAAGCCCAAATTGAATAATCGATAATCGAGCATCGATAGTCGATAATCGAACAATGCAAGCAAAATCACAAAATTTCCATATGCGAAATACCCCACACAAGGTTAGCAAAACATGCACCAGCCCGCACGAGCTCGCAGCGAGCTCCGACGCGAATCGACACGATTCACCAGCCGCAATTCAATCAAAACTCAAATTTGCCAATCGAAATTTCTACTTTTTTTCATTTCATTTTCTTGCACTGCCATTTTACTTTTGTACTCACCTTATTCACCACACCTGCCGCCACCACACCTCACCTCACCTCGCTAGACCTCGCTCTGCAATTCTCAAGCTCTAATTTTCTGCATCTCACATCTCACCAATGCCTGCTCTTCTAGTCCTCTAAGTGTTTAACTTCTTCTATAATCGTATTTCCAGACAGGCTCCAACCAGCAGCTGCACGGTGCGGCCCCACCACTAGTAAGAGACTGTCAAAACTTTTACTTCCACTTTTTTTTGTAAATATTTTATTCTTTCTTTCTATGCCCATTGAAGTCTAGAGACGGATCAAGTCTATCTTTGTTTATCGATCACTTTTTCTGTCTCTAGGAAATCGACTAAAATTTTATTGCACTTTACTTATTTGAGCTTATCTTGCACGTATAATCAACTGGGTTTATGTGGTTTGACAGATATCTCAAGTTTGACGATAAATTTTGATTAAAGATTGAGGACAGCTCAAGTTTATCGATAAATGTTTCAGTTATTTGATCAAATCTGGCACATCTAACTAGCTAATCTTAGCAAATTATTTATGTGGGCTAAAGACAGATCAAGTTCCTTTTAAAATGGCCAATAAAAATGTCTTATTTACCGGAAATTGCTTTAAACTGTTATCGATCACTTTATCGTTTTATAAAGTATCGATAAATTGTTGCGTTGGTCGGGAAATTGATTAAAAATATGACGAGTCAGAAGAGCTTATGATTAGCTTTTTTGATTTTCATGGAATTCGATAAGCAACCCTATCGGATCGCAGTTAGTTGAGCATACAGATGGATCAATTTTTCGATAACTTTCTACACTGACAAGAAATATGTATGGATCTATATATAGCCGTCCAGTTATTGTAGCTAAACTTCCAGGTCTAACAAGCTAGACTTATCAAAGTTTATATATAAATTCTTATAAAAGATATATACTTCAGATTTATTTTATATATTGATACATTTCTTAATATTGATCTTTTTATATCTACAAGATCAGCCAAGTTGCGTCTTTAATATGGATTGAAATTCTATTGAAATTACATCATTGCTTTCGAGAATTTAAGCGCGTTTAATTAGAGAATTCCCTCTTAAAAATTTCGCTGGAATTCGTTGAGTAACGGCGCAGTTATTAAGCAAAGCCTGCGGCAATGGGTTCCCAGCTAATGGCATTTGCCCCATTCATGTGCACACACACACACACACACACACAGAGAAGCATAGCAATGCACGCTTCGCTCGGAATTCTATAAATAGAAATGGAAGTGCGCTTTGATTGGTTGATTGGGCATTGTCAGCTGCTAGTTGAGGCGCCTTTTTAACGGTTCTTGGTATAGCTCTATGGGCTGAGGCAATGCGTGAAGTGTTTGTTGTCACGGGTTCGAATCCCAGTGAGAACAAGTTATAAATAAATATTTTTTTTTTGTTTTTAATTTGTATTTTTACATTTCATAGAGCATCCGCCAGTCACTCCAAATGGTTCAATATTTGTTTAACTTTTCATGTCTTGCAAAATTTATTAATAGAACTTTGTTCTATTTATAATCAGGGCGTATTTCAGCCATTCACCCGCTCTCTGCCTCTCTCCGCTCTGTCCCATCCTTGGTTATCCCTGGGCAAATCAAAGTTCACTTGTTCCACAAACATATTCATTGGGCTCTGTTGTTGCTTTCTGGTTATTGTGTTTATGATTCAGATTCGCTTTACAGATTTCTCTATTCGCACTCGTTGCATGCCAACAAAATGTTAACTAGCTTAAGCTCCACTACCAGGCGGGAGCCCACTTAGCCATTCTCCACCTCCTCCCCTCTCCCCCCCTCACAGCTCCAGCCACCGCAAGCTGCTTTTGTTTGTAGCCAGGCAACTCGAGTCCGTCTGCTGTTGCTCCAGCTCCCGCTCTCGACTGTTATGCAAAGTAAATTGTATATAATTGTTGGGCACTCTCACACACACGCACACTCACACACACTTACATGTGTATATGTTGTATATATTGCCTCTGTTATGGAGCTTTATTATCATATCTTACAAATTGTCGTTGCAAAGTTGAAGCTGCAAGGGCCAAAGCCGAAAAGTTCGTTGGGATTTTTCGAAATTTATGCAAATGCACAATTTAGAAGTTTATCTGGCAGGAAATAGATGTGTGTGTATATAGATATAAATATATATATATATTATATAAATATATATATTTATTTATATAAGTTTATACATAAATTTAGAGAGAGATAAAGATGTTCAAATATATTGATTTATCTGCGTAACCAAAGTTCAGTTTGAACTTTGTGTTACACATGGATTTATCGATATATCAATACGGTCCATAAATATAATCTATCTACAATCTATTCCTGAGCTATCTCTGCTTTATCGTTAACCCTCTACTGATATACATATGATCCATCTATGATCTATTTATCTTCCATCCATGATTACAGAATCTATCAATGATCTATCTCTAATATATTTATGATATATCTCTGATAAATTTACGATCTATTTATGACCTGTCTCTGATATATCTATGATATATCTTAGATCTATCTTTGATTTATCTCTAACTTATCTCAAACCTATACCTCATCTAACCCTGATCTATCTCTGATCTGTTTCCCATCTTTCTCACATCCATATATGAATGACCTATTATCTATATCTAATATATTTCTAATCCATCTCTGATCTATCTCTGATCCATCTCTGATTTATTTCTTATCTAACTCTGATCCATCTATAATCTATGATTGATCTATCTCAGATAACTGTTATCTATCTATGATCAATACCTTATCTATCTCTGATCTCTCCTTCATTTATCACGGATCTATCTCTAATTTATTAATGTTCTTTCTCTCATCTACCTCTAATATATCTCTGATCTTTTTCTCCCCTATTTCTGATATATCTCTGATCTTAATATGATCTATCCCTTATCTATCTCTACTTTATTTCTAGTCTATCTATGATCTTTCCCTCATCTCTCCTTAATCTCTTCCTCATCTCTCCCTCAACTACTTCCACCCACTTCCCTTCGCTTCATTCAGTTTTCTTTCCTGTGTCACTAGGCTGTTTGTCGCTTCTCTTAAATTCCAGGATATTTATTAGTCGAGCATACCCGCCTCAAAGCGCTGAACGCTCTGCACTTGGCGCAGCTTGTGCGAATCCCTTTCAATTATTCGATATGTGGTAGCATTTACTGTTTGCTTCTTTTCTTAACTTATTTTTGTCCTTTCTTTGCCACTTTGCCCCAACCCTCAACTTTTGCTTCGTTTTCATTTCAGACACACGCACACCCGTCCACACACCCGCACACACACACACACACACACACACACACTCACGCAAAGTCCTAAGACCCGCATTATTTTTCATTTCCTTCCACTTGCTGCTGCTGCTGCTGCTGCGAGCGAGCTGCCATCGATTGTTCCTCTTTCTCGCTGTGTGTGTGTGTGTGAGTGTGTGTAAGTGTGTGATGGTGTGTGTGTATGTGTGTGTGTGTCTCTATGTGTGTATTGGCGTGTGTTTAGTTAAGTCCGCGTGGCTCACATTCGCGTCTATCCTTGGCCAAAGTCCGCAAGTCCTTACTAGTCTTCCGTCTCTCCCACTGTCGCTCCCCTTTCACTCTCCCCTCTCTCTCTCCCCCCTCTCTCCCCCTCTCTCTCTCCCTTCCTCCTTTCAATGTTCGTAATCTTTTGGTCTTTTCTTCATCATCGTTTAGCTTGATGTGGTTTTGCCCCCGACTTAATCAGTTTTACTATTGTTTGTTTTTACTATATACATACCATATTCCGGTTTCTCTACCCCTCTCCCTCTCTTACTCTACCCCTCTCTCTCTCTCTTTCACTCAGCTGCTTCTGGCCAGCGTGGCTGCTGGCCCTCAGCTTCTTCTTCATCTTCTTCTTCCTCTTGTTGTTGTTGTTATTTGATGTTGCTTTGCTGATTGGGTTCAGTGGTTGGATGGTCTGCTCAATGGCTAGCACACACACACACACACACTACACACACACACTACACACACACACACACACACTACACACACACTACACACACACACACAGAGGCATGCCACAATGGCGCGTTAAAAAGTTAGCTTCGCCTTTTTGTGTCGAAACAGCTCTTGCTGCCAATTATGTTGCACATGTGTGGGTGAGTGTGTGTGTAGTGTGTGTGTGTGTGTGTGTGTGTGTGTGTGTGTAGTGTGTATGTGTGCATAAGTGTGTAAGCTGCCATGACAGTTTAGCATTGCCATTAAATGAAGAACAACAACAGCAACTACAGCATCAACAACGACAACACACACACACATGCTTCACACACACACACACACTCTCTACACACACACTCCACACACAAACACATCCTTACACTCATCCATAGACTTTCACCCTTGCACAGGATTCTCTGGCGGCTCATAAATGCTTCATCATTGCAGTCAAAGCAACAGCAGCAGAGAAAACAAAAACAAAAAACCTTAAAGTAAATGCAATGCAAAAAACAAAGTAAACCGACTTTAATATACCCTACCTAGTAGTAGTATATAATTGCAACTAAAACAGACTCTATCGAAGCTGCTTTAAGCATTATATAATAGAATATTCAATAGAATATTCGAATTATACAGCTGTGTTCACAAAAATAATAGTACCGAGTGTTTGGATAACAAAATTTGGTGATAAAGGCAATATTTTGAAAACAATTTGAAGCAAATATGAGGATTACTATCTACTCTTACTAATTTAAAGGTTTCCATGTTACAAACCTGGTACATGTGCACTTCAGAGCTGGAGACATAGAAATTCTCATCTTTTCACTGTTCAAAAAAAGGATAGTGTCTGTCAGTGACTCTCAAACTGTCATGGCAAAGCTGTCACTTTGCAACTGTAACACAAAAAGGTGGCTGGGCTTTGGCTTTGTATCTCCTCTTTGGACTTAGAGTCTAAAACTGTGACTCTCCAACTGTCAAAATTCAAATCACTTTTCAAAGTTCAAAGAAATTTACTTCTTGAAATGTGAAATTTCAGTCCAGACTAGACTCTTCAGCAGTACGCTTTAGAAAGTGTCCCTTAAACTGTAACATGCAAAATTACTTTTTATTTACTTACCTGGCTCTGTCAATGATTCTCAAACTGTATATATGAATTTTATTTTTATTTACTTAAAGTCTGCTCCTCCGTGTATACTGACTCTTAAATTCTGCACTTTGGCACTTTAGTTTGTTTCTCCGCCTGAAATTGCCTTTGCGCGAATAATTCTCAAACTGTACATATGAAAATTTCGCTTTTATCTGATATAGAGTGGCTCTCAAACTGCGCTCTATTACACGTAATCTACAAAATGTAAATGTCAGATCGTTCAAGTCAGCTTTTTCGCCTAAAACTTTAGCCTAAAATGACTCTAAAACTGTATAGTTGCACAAGTGACTTTCAAGCTGTACACTTTTACAATTTGCTCTAAAACTGTAAAAATGTTTTGTGGTTTTTGCATTTGGTGAGACTTCTATACATAGTAAATTAAGCATGTTCCATAAAATTCTCACTCTTCTACTCTCGCTCACCTCCTTAATGACTCTCCAACTGTAGTAGCTGATAAATAAATACATATATATCTATATCCTTATATATATGTAGGTAGCTCATAATGCTCTAGCTGCCACAAGCGTTCTCATAGCAACCGAGTATTATAAGATATATTTACAATAGAAAAGAGCAAAAACCAAGGCAGCCCCCCCCCCCCCCCCCCTCTCTCTCTCTCTCTCTCCCTTTCGCCTACTCGTCGTTCATCCTTTAGTCACAGCTCAGACTCAGCTGCGATTGCGGCAGAAGCTAGCTGCACTCGCCTCAAATCAGTCAAGGGTAATATTCTTCCACAACATTAAGCAGCAGCAACAACAAACGAAGCAATGAACCCAAACAGAAATGAAAGCTGAATCACAATTCCCCAGTTCCACCCGCTCTCGCCCCCTCTCCCTCGCTCACTCTCCTGCCGTCTCGCTCGCATCTGTTTCGTATTCAAAGCCAGCAGCGTATCGAAATTGGCATTGCCTGCTTTTGATGTATATTCATGAGCTGTGCACCGACTACAAACTGACAAACTGGCAAGCTGGGAGCTGGAACTGCATTCACTCGCTGCGAGTCGAGCCCCAACTCTGTGGAGCCCCAGCCCCAGCGAGAGCAGCCGAAACATCAGCAATGCCAGCAATGCGAGCTATGCATTCTCCACTTTGGACAGGCTGCATATGCCGCCTGGAGACGGAACAGAGTTTTGAGCCTAAGACTGCATAATGAGAGTTTTCCTTGGCTCACATTTGGAGCTCTGTAATATCGAAAATTGTAGTTGGAGCAACTGAAAGCTGAACTTCGACTTTATATTAAAGCCTCAGCTTGCTTTCAAATTAGATTTTATTTGATTTATATTTGAAATATTTTATTTGATTATATTATACATTTATAATTAAATGACAATACGAGGGAAGTATCGATAAATGTCATCGATAGACCAGTTAGCATTTGGTTTGATATGAAATCCAGGTTATATTTCTCTCAGCCGATAACTGTCATTAATCGATAGATAAGCAAAGACTTCCTTTGATAGAAAATCCAAATCTATATCTCACAAGACCCAAGACCAGTTCAGATTCAGCTTGATTTGACATCCAAACTAAGACAAAAGGTCTTACGAGTCTCTTAACTCACTTCACTATCTGCCTCGCTCTCTTCCCCTCTCTCTCTCTTCCCACTACTCGCGTAATCCCTAGTTATATATTGGGCCATAATCTATCTGAAAAGCTGCGCTTTGTCTTTCTAGCAATGCGACAAATCCAATTCAATTTATCAAAGACTTGAGATTTGCCTTTCTCGCAGCAGTTGACAGGCTTAGGTGAAGGCTAAACAAATTACCAGCCCGAAAGCCCCAAAAACACGCCAGACCATCGAGTGGACGCCACCCCCCCTAGCAAATCAAAGTCTCTCTTTCTCTCTCTCTCTCTCTCTCTCTCTCTCTCTGTCTCTTTCTCTGTGCTCATCGTCTGCGTCTTATCATTTGGTTTATGCACTCGACATTTGCTTTAGTTTTCGATTTTGTTTTTAATGAGCTGCATGTGTGTGTGTGTGAGGGTGTGTGTTTTGTAAAACTTGTTGAGTTAACAAGTCTGCAGCTGACAGCTAACAAGCGCAGAAGCCACCGGCCCGACCCCCCACGACAAGGCGAAAGAAAGAAAGAAAAGAAGGAAATGTCGCCACAAAGTATGCTTCAAGTTTTAATGTAGCGCCAGCCTAGTGTGTGAGTGCGTGTGTGTGTTAGTTAGTGTGTATTAGTATATGTGTATGTGTGTATTGTGTATGTGTTTGTCACTCCAATCACATCGAAGAAAAACGAAAAAAAAAATGGGAAAAGCGGAAAAAACAAAGTGTAGAAAGTAAAATTGGAATCGAATCCTTGCTACGCTCGCCCGCTTTGGCCCCGTCCCTACTGCACGTGGGCCGAGAGCTTGGGCTGGCCGGGATAGGTGACGCGACCGGTCAGCGACTGCAGCGCCGTGTACGGCAGGCACTTCTTCTTGGAGAGCTCGTTCAGCTTGACGCTGATGACCATGTCGATCTCCTTCTGGCGCTGCAGCTCCATGGCGCGCGCCTTGTCGCTCTCGACGCGCTCGTTCTCGATTTCGCGGCGGCGCGCCAGCTCGTGCTCGATCATCTGGGCGGTGACGCCCTCGTGCAGGTTGTTCTTGCGGCCCAGCTTCTTCTCCAGCTCGACCTTCTGCTGCTCCTCGTACTTGGCCCGCTCCACCTTCATCTCGTCCATCTCGTGCTGGCGCTGCGCGTAGTAGCAGGCGCGCAGCTTGTTGATCTGGGCCATGGCCTCGAGGTTGCCCTGGCGCAGCTCGTCGGCCTGCCGGCGGCGCTTCTCCACCGCCTGGCGCTCCTCCATGCGGTACTTGCGCTCGAGGCGCTCGTGCTCGGCCAGCAGACGCATCTCCTCGCGGTTGTCCTTGGCGTCGAGAATCTTCTGCTGGATGGCGTAGAGCGCCTCGCGCTTGCGCTCCTTCGCCAGGTCGATGGCCGCCTTCTGCTGGCGCTGCTCCAGCCGCTTCGCCTCCTTGTCCAGCACGTACTTGTTGGCGCGCAGCTCGTCGCGCTGCTCCTGCTCGCAGAGCATGCGCCCGAAGTCCTGGTGCAGCTTGATGTAGTGGAAGAGCTCGTTGCGGTAGTTGGTCTTCCGCTGGCCGGTGGCCACAGTCTGGTCCGCCTGGAAGCGCTTGTACTCGTCGTAGGCGTCGCGCATCTGGCGCGATTCCTCGCGGCGGCGCTCCTCGGCCAAATGGCGTAGCTGGCGATGGTCGTTGATCTGCTGGCGCACAGCAGCGCCGAATGCAAGGCGCTTGTTGAGCGCCATCATCTCCTGTTGCGTCGCCGAGCCCCATTTGGATTCGTTGAACGCCGTGTCCTTGCGCGCCTGCTCCACGTCGTGCTCCGCCTGCAGGCGCTCCATCATTGCGCGCTCCTCGATCTGGGCCGTCCACATGGCGCTGCACTTGGCGGCGCCAATCGCGCGGATGGCCGACTGGACGCGCACATCGTTTTCGTGGCGTGCCTGCAATCGATAAATATCGATAGGTTTGATGATGAAAATGTGAATGGAAAATGTGCTGCATAGCAATGGGTGTTCTCGAGGAAGGCAGGCTTCTATTGTGACTTTCTTTCCTGTTATCGATTTCTTATTATCGATTAATACCATTGATATGCAGTATTGACTAAGGTCATTGATTGATGTTATGAATTAACGCAATAGGTGTCTTATATCGATTGTTTTATACTTAGTGATCGAGTCGTATTAGCGATTACTGTTGAAAATTTTATATTTTGCAATTGTAGTAATGTTATCGATAACAACCGTCACCGATTGCGGCTATCGATTGTTATATATTATACTCATCAGCTACTGCTATTGATGGCTATTTTCGATTGCTTTTACCGACTACCACAATCGATCACTGTTATCGATAACTAGAATTGATTACTTTTCGCGATTACATAAATGATTTTACAATTATCGATACATTCGATCGACTATATTTTTTGAATACTACTGTCGATTACAATTATCGATCATTGCCATCAATGAGTAATATTAATTTGTGTTATCGATCAACATACTCTATTGTTATTGTATACTATATTAGTTAGTACATATAATGTATTAATTTGTGTTATCGGTCAATATAATCGATTATTGTTATCGTATAGTATTGTCGATTACTATTATCAATTACTAATACCGCTCAGTATTATTGCTTAGTGATATCGCTTAGTACTATAGAGTATTGCTATCAATTACAATTGTCGATTGCATTGATCGATCACTAATTATCGATTGTTATCGATTACTTTATTGCTCTCACCCACCTGCAATGACTTGTGCAAGACCATTAGGCGCTTGGCCTCGGCCGCCTTCTCTGCGTCGTCGTCATCGGCCTCCGCGTCGATTTGTCGCTGGACCTCGAGCTCACGCTCGCGTCGCGCCTCGTCGATTTCATGGTAGTAGCTGCGCATGCGATCCTCCTCCTCTTTGTTCTGGCGCTCCTCCTCTCTGAGCTGCTCCACCTCAGCTTGGATCTCCTCGGCGGTAGGTGGCCGGGACGACTTCATGCGATCGACATGATCCTTCTCCAGGGTCGCAAAGCCCTTCGACTCCCACGGCTGGCCGAGCACATGGAAGTAGGTGGCCTCGCCGCCCAGGCCCTTGCGTTTCGTTGGCTTGGCCAGGGGAAACAGGCGGGTGGCCTTGGGTGCGACCGTGCCCGGCGGCAAACTGCGCGAGACCGGCTTTTTGCCGGCCATGAGGAAGCCTTGGCGCTGCTGCGCTAGGCCCTCGACCAGCTGCTTCTCGCAGATGGAGACGCGCGGCTGGCGCTTGAAGGTGCCCAGGAAGTCCGTCGGCTGCGGCTTGGGCAGCTTCACCGGCTTCTCCAGCTCCAGCCCAACCTTGCGTCCCTTGCGGTCGTAGCAGTCCGCGTGCAGCGGCCGCCCAGTCCCTGTCACGCACGGCATCGATGTCGGCATCTTGGCGGCTTCTTCGGCTTCTGTTCGCAACCTCCAAATACAAATATATAAAATATAGTTTCTTTTTTTTGTAGTTTTCTGAATTATTTTCGAGTTTTGCGAGGTTTTTTCTGTACTGTTCTGACCGAGAGAGACGTACTGAGGGAGAGAGAGAGAGAGAGAGAGAGAGAGCCAAGCGTATGTGCGACTGCTCGAGTTTGTGCGCGTGTGAGACGTAACAGCCGACTGAACAGCCCAAGCACTGCCTACTCAGCATTACGACTGCGTAAGGCCTCGATTAGCCTACTAGATTTCGACATGTCTAGTTAGAAAGTTTTCAGAATTTAATTGACAGCAATATTTGACAATTTATTTTGACACTTCAGAGTCGCACTTAGGCGATTATCGGTTGAATATTGATATCGACTATCGACCTACTGACTTACGTTAGAAAGCCTACTACGAACTACTAGAAATTAGTTTTTGTTAGTGAATTGTTTTGAGAGTCAAGAGAGTTCGCCAAGGGGAATATCAATCTAATATTGAGAGCTATGAAATTTGAAATAATCTCCAAAAAATGCTGTCTATTGGAATTGAAGCAATTGAAGGCGACTATTGATAACAAAATTCTATCTTGGCTTTAGTCACTCAAAAGTCAAACTTAGAGCATTTGATTGACTTTCGTTTAGTAAAAATTGACTATAGTTAGTGGTCACTTTTGAGAATCATGATATCGATAACTATCGATAACACTTTTAGATATTGGATATAGTCAGAGAAAACAGCTCTGCGAGCATAGAAAGCTAACATGGATGACATAAATGAGAGCTATACTGAAAACTGTGTCTTATAAAGTAGCAATGGAAGACTTTATCGATTTGCCTAACGATATACGATAATTATCGCTTTTAAATATAATAGAGAATTCTTAATAATTATTTATTAAATTTATTAATAAATTTATTTAAAGTAGAGCTAGAAATCAAGCATGGGAATGAAGAACTTCAGTGTAAATGGGAAATGCCCTAAAGGTGTTGTGGGCGGAGTCTTAAAAGCAAGTAATCTAATACTTGAGCAATTGTATGGTAGCTAAAAGAGATCAGTTTTCGAATATGCCAGTGGCTCTGGAGAAGTACTCTCAGCAGGGTTATTGAAATTGAAGTAAACATGGAGCACAGATTCGATGTGAGCTAAATGCATATTGAACAAAGTCAGAAATGAACAGGGACAGAAATGGTAATTAAGTAAGCTCAAAGCTTTCTCTCTTACTCTCCCCTCTCTCTCTCTCACTCACTCCACCGCTCTCTCTCCCCCTCTCTTTCTTAAATAATGAACGCATCTGCTTGGCCCAGCAGCCAATTTGTTGTTACTTCAATTGAAATGTGTTCGAAGCATGTGTCTAACTTTGATATTTCTCCACTCCCACCCCACAGTCAACCCCCACCCCACCCCCTCATCAGACACCCCTTTCAGCCCTATCGAACGTTTAGGGCTTATGAAATGCTTTGTACTCTTCTTCGTGGACCCAAAATTGAATTGTATCAAATTCTGTTTTGAATTCAACTGACGTCATTTGCCATTCGAATTTTAGTTACTTCAGACTTGTTTTCCTCGCCGATGCCAAGGCCCCAACACACACACACACACACACGGGCCTACATGGCTGCGGGGCAGACGCTTTTTCTGCTACTTTATCAAGTTGTTCGTGTCGTGTCTTGTTTGTGGCGCCTCAAGTGCCCAAAGTCTCATTGTGTTTGTCCTGTTTATTTTTTTCGTTATTGTTGTTATTGTTATTGTTATTGTTGTGGTTGTTGTTGTCGAGGTTGTTGTTGTCGTGGTTGTTGTCGAGGTTGTTGCTGTTGTTTGGCTGTCTTGTCAGTCACACATGCCAATGGCTAGAAGCAGCAGCTACAGACAACAAATCTATAATTCACTTGCCTCGCTCTCCCTCTCCCTCTCTCGCCTCTCTCTTTTTCTCTCTCAATGAGTTGCGTCAAGTCGCCCAGCTAGCCTAGGCCGCCGCCGACAGGCGCAAAATATGAGTAACGCATTTCGTTTCATATTACGCATACGCCGCATAGTACGCCCGCCTCTTTGGCCCCGTGTGGGGGCGGACTGTGGGCGCGGCGTGGCAACGCACAAAAACTTTTGCACATTTCAATGGCAATAAAAGTGATTTAATAACGCTGCGTTAAGGCCCCAAACGACAGCAGCGCCAGCAATAACAGCAACAGCCACAACAACAACAACAACAACGACAATAGTAGCAAAAAAAGTCGTCTTAAAAAAATAAGAAACAGAAATTTCCCGGTCAAAGGCCGCAGCTCAGATGCCCTAGTAAAAGGGGCTCATTGAATGTGTGGAAAGTGAATTATGCTCAAGGATAGAATCAAGCTGGAATATATATCATAGTTATGGAGGATAAGGTAGTCAAGGTTAGCTTTCTCTGAAGATATATTCATATGAGCTGAGCTTGGAACTTTTTATGGTTGCTCTCGAAGAAAGTAGCGGCAGCTGAGCTAGATTATCTGAGCTTTGACGTTAGCCAATACTGCATTTATGAATAGCTTATCCGAAAATTACAGCGTTATCCAATACTGAAATATTACCGAAAATTTCTGGATTTTCGCATTTACCAACAGTGAAATCTCGCAAAACAATTCTACTGTTAGCCAACACTGGAAGCTCAAAGGACATTTCTAGCATTAGCCAATACTTAAATACTCCCTACAACATTTCTCCATTATAATGTTAGCCAATACCTAAATCTTTGAATAGAATTTCTTTATTATTACGTTAGCCAACACTGAAATCTAATAGAACTACTTTTAACGCTAGTTAACACTCAATTCATAGATAAAACGTCTAGATTTTTGTGTTAGGCAACACTGAAATGTTTGAGCATGATTCTGATGTTAGCCAACACTTAATTAATGGATACATTTTCAGGATGATAAAGTTAGCCAACACTAAAAACGCAGAGAATAACTCCAGTGCTATATAGCACTTAATTCTCATAGAATATTTCTAGATTATTAACCAACATATATGACTAGGTTAACTCTTCTAGACTATGAAATCTAGGCTAGATAATATTTTTAGATTTTATTGTTAGTCCATACTGAAATCTGACAGAACAGTTCTAGCATTAGCCAATACTTAAATCTGGAGAAATGCAATATTTCTAGATTTTAGCATTATCCAACACTCAATTCTTGACTACTTCTTCAGTCTAACAGCCTTAGTCAACACTACATTTTCCACTCTTTCAAATTTTGCAGCCTTCGTGCTCCAGCTGGCTAGACTCTGGCTGTTCAGCGTATTGAGCTCAGTGCAAAATCAATTTGATTTGTCGCCGGGTTTTGCTATGCCATGCTATAGGCGTCTGGCCACGCCCAATGCGTGTGATTAACTGCGCGTTTAATGTGCATGCCCGGCCATAAAACAAATTGCATGCAATCGGCCTGTCGTCCCATGTTCCTCTCCCCACACCCCCCTCCCCCCACACACACGCACTTGACTCCCCGATACTTCAGCTCTACAATTCGCATTCTCTTTCACTACTCCCGTTTCAGCTGCTGGCGCTGCTTTGAAATGTAAATACAGCTCATTATTTCAATGCGTAGCCATTCATTTGCAAGGCTTCTAAGGACCCTAGCCTTGACCAAAGACACATAACCCCACAGCCCCACACACACGCTCGCCGGGTCACAGCGCAACCCGAGCCTGTGCGTGATAAGTTTTCTAGTTTTTCACTGCGGACACACTCAAATCTCATAGATTTTTGATAGCAAGGATGAGGCTGGAGCCTGAGTTCTGTGTGACAAAACAAATGTGCATTAGGGGGGCTCTTTTGCGGCTGTGATTGCTTAATTATCTTCTTGGGCTGGGTTTTTTGTGATGTATATCGATTGTTGATGATCGATAACACTTAGAGTGTGATATATAGAAGCAGTCCATATATCAAGCCTATTCTTGTTATCGCTATTTTTTCAAGAATTTATCTTTCAACTGTATTTTAAAATATATATTTAGTAACTTAAATTAATCGAAATTTATTATCGATATTTCATAATAATCGATAAATTCGTTCTTAATGTGTCTTCGACACTTGCGCGAAAATCGTCTTGAAAATGTCTAAATGAGAATTTTTTCACACCCAAGCAAATTCATGTCAAAAGTAAAATAATATATCGATTAAAAACAATCGATATCATCTTAAAATACATCGATAACATCTACAACACTTGCTAATCGCCTTTTATTGTCTCTCGCCAGACGATCGATCTATTAATCTTAATTTCTCACAGTCCATTGCGTGGCCTTGCCCCACTGTGCGCGGTCAAGCTTTAATTAACTTTAGTGCTTCATTTTCTTGGAGCATGCCCCACACAGTCACGCCCCTTTGCGCCAGCCTCCCGTTCGTCTAGTTGTGTGTGTTTTGTTTCGCTGCCCAGGGGTTTATTATTTTCACTTAATTTGTGCTTCATTTAATTTTTTTTTCTTTTTTCCTCTCGCTTTTTTACCATTTTTTTTGTTGTTGACCCCAGCAACAATAATTTTGCTTGCTTTATTTTTTTTTCTTTTGGGTCGTCTATGAAATTGACGTGTCTCGACTGTCCCAGAAAGTCAAATGCCGCATCATCTCAGCTCAACACAGAAAAAAAAGATGGGCAAAAAGAGAAAAACCTTCTTCATTTTTTTTTTGCCTTTTCATTTCGCATCTTTTTTTTTTTTTTTTGCTATTTGTTATTTATTTTTATACAAATTTGTTAGTCCAGCTCCTGCCCCCCTCGTGTTGTTGTTGTTTATGTTCAAATTAACTTGGCCCACAAAAATGCTGTAGAAAGGCAAAGCCTGACGAGGCCAGGCCGGGCCGGGACCGAATGACAGTGCAGGTAGCAAAAGGTATTAAGGGAGGCGCCCATCCGCCGGATAGCCTAGTCGCAGGCGCAGGAAGCCAGAGTGCGAGAGGGGGAGGGGCACGGGCGGTGGATGGCTCGCTTGGATTGGGGCTAAAGGTTGCCCCGTTGTCGTTTCCTGAGCAGAGCCGCCCCGGACACAAAGCGACAAAGAAATGTTTCGCATGCTGCACAATGGCAAATAATTCATAACTTGGTTCAAAAGTTTGATTTAGCTGCAGTTAATACACAGTCGAGACCCCCCTCTCCCCCCATCCCCCTCTCCCCTTTCTCAATAGGAACTTATGTGCTTGTGTGTGTGTGTCTGCTGGCAACTGTTGGCCATACGTCGGCCTGCATAAATTTTGCTGGCAGTTGGCCCGGCCCAGAGCTGCGCTGACAGTCGCAGCCACACATTTTGCTAGCAGATAAATTACGCTTGAAGCATCAGGCGTATGGAAGCGGAAGAGCCAACAGCTCGGACCGAAGATGAGGGAGGAAGTGAGGGGGGCAAGCAATGGGGGATGGGGGATGGTGGGGTGGGGGCTGGAGCAACAGTGCATAAAGAGTACAGCATCCTAAGGTCTATAGACTACAGGCTGGACCACTCGCTGACGACTGTCAAGCGGGTCTCTCTGTATGCTTATTTTTCTTTAACTGTAAACGCACATACACGCTCTCTCTCTCTCTCTCTCTCTCACACACACACACACATGCAGCCTGGCAGGCGACATAAGTAACAAAATGACTTTGGCCACAGCTGGCAAACAATTGCTCACATTTTGCTGCATTGGCAAACGAAGCACAAGATTTTTATGGGATTATCTAGAGCTTAAGCGGGAATATGCATGTCGGTTCGACTTATTGTTTATCTGTATATAATCTGTCGACTAAGCTCTGCTCTAGCTTTAACTCATACAAATTGAGCTGAACTTGAAAAGAAATCGCAGCTAAATATTTTGGCTTCATTTGAGCCCATGTCTTGAGGTTTGTAATGCGGTTCAAGCTTTAAACTGCTAGTCGAACCAATTCGGAGTAGTTTGAAGTAGTCCTGAACCTCGGAGATTTTCGGTATAGCTCTATGAAAAAAATACAAATTCGGAGTATTTCGGAGTGGGACCAATTTGGAGTTCTTCGTAGTATTTCTATAAAGAATTAATTCGGAATGCTTCTGGGTTAGTTCCATTCATAGCCAATACAAAGTATTTCGGAGTAACTCCATCCACATAGATTCGGAGTATTTTGGAGAACTTCCATATAAAACGAATTCGGAATGTTTCTGGGTTAGTTCCATGCATAGCCAATCCTAAGTATTTCGGAGTAGTTCCATCCAATTCGGAGTGCTTCAGAGCACACTAAAACAAATTGAAAGTGTTTTAGAGTAGTTCCGTAAAGAACCAATTCGAAGTACTTCGGAGTAGTTCCAAGCAGACTCTACGTTGGTATGATATGATTTTGAAGTGGTGTAGAGCAATAAACAGAGTTAGAGAGTAGATACACACTTTTCGGAGTAACTTCTGGAGATTAGGAATCATTAATAGATTTATTACAAATTCCAAATTTCTCACACAAATATTCTCAAGTTTCGAGAGACTTGTTCAATGCTCAAGGAATAGACAGCAATCATTCCGCAATTCTACCCAATATTATCTTGCTTATCTTGAAATGCTCTCAAGGAGTCTCAAGCAGCAACTTTTGTCGCCTGCTCCGCTGCCAAAAGATGTCCGTCTTTGTGTGCCCTACTCTCCATTTTCTCATATCTGTCCAGCCTCCCTACTCTCTCTCTCTCTCTCTGCATCTTTGGCTGCCTTTGAACATATCTGCGCTCGGCTCTCCACATATATCGCTGGCTCTGGTCTTGGCAATAAATTTTTAACAAACATTTAACTTGCATTTTATTAGTCCCCAGTCAGCGGAGCAGAAGAGTTACTAGCTGTCAGACAGGCGAGAGGAGCGAGAGGGCAGCTGTTGCCGTCTCTATCTCGCCTGTCTGTCCGTCTTTCGGTTGCCTTTGCTACGAAGTCATCATAATGACAATTTCTTGACTTTTTTTCTTTGCCTTCCTTGGTTTTTTTGGGTCGGCATTAGCCGTGTTCCACTTTCGTCTTGATTTCATTTCACTGTGTTTCGCCTGGAACTGGAACTGGGAGTGGAACTGGTGCAGTCGCTCACTGGCCGTCGATTCAGGCAGACAGTTGTACATTTTCCTTTACTCTCGGTTTGATTTGAGTTCTTGATTCGTTCCGTTGGCAAATTCTAACAGAAAATTCAAATAAAAACAAAACAAATTTAATAAAAACACAAAGTCCCAAAACACATTTTCAGTTAAACAAATGTGTGAGCAGCAGTCAATCAAAAACTTGTAAAGACCAACAACAATAAAAGCAAACGACAAAAAATATACCAAAATACCAAAAAAAAATACTAGTGCAATAAAAAATACCAAAAAATGAGAAAAACCAAATAACGAGGAAAGAGAAAAATAAAACGAAATAAAAACAGGAAAACAAAAAAGTAAACAACAAAACAAAAGGAAAAACGTTCAATCATCGATAACCGATAACCGATAACAGTTAATCGCAAATCGTGAACGGCCAATCGATACGTAGACTATCGATATTATCGATAACAATCAACATAGACACAGACACAGGCACACACACGCACGCACACAGAGCCTCCACGCCGAGATGGACTCGCTGGAGCGCCTAATGCGCGCCGCCCCACTGCCCCGCATGCTCACCAGCGGGGTGGTGGCAACGGCCGCCGCCGCCGCTGCCAGCGCCGCTGCTGGCGTCAAGGGCGTCGTCGGCATCGCCGGCCAGCAGCAGCAGCAGCAGCAGCGCGCCCTGGTCCATGCCTCGCTGGCCGCAGCCACGGTTGGACGCAAGGGACGCCATCTGACCGGCACATTTTGCCTGACCGGCGATACCATGGAGGGCATCATACAGTGTTTGGTATTTCTCAAAGCATTCTCGGTAAGTGGAGACGAGAGATAGCAAATGATAGAGCTGGAGAGAGAGAGAGGGAGAGGGAAAGTCTGGGCTTCAATCTTAATCTGTGTCTCATATTTCGTCCTGCACAAAATTCAATTTAGTTTTTGGTTTGCGCTTGACTAAGTTTTTTTTACTACCCTCACACACACACACGCATCCCCCCCATCCCACCTTAACGAGCCATCAAAATGTGCAATAGGCTGTAAATAGGCAAATACATTTCACACACACGCACACCATGTCTGCCTGTGTGTGTGTAGCTGATTTTGGGATTTTGGCTTGTGAACTCACTTTGATATGAATTTTATAACTACATTTACAGTGAAAGGTAGAGAGAAGAAGAGGGTGAGAAAGAGGGTGACAGAGGTAGAGGTAAAGGTAGTGGAAGGGAGCTACCCTTGCCCGCATAATACTGACCATGTGCCATAAGCCGATATTCATATAATATAATTTAACTTGTCTGCATATTTTTTAACACATTTTCTTCTCTTTCGTCTCTCTTTGCAGGTGAGTTGAGTCCAGTTACGCCCACTAAATGTACGCCCCTTACGGCAACACCTGCTGGGTTTTCGTGAGTACAGCATTCAAGTTAATTAAAAGCAAATGCTTAACTTGGCCAAAATACACACCTAAACACACACACTTACACACCTACACACACCCAAGTTTGGCCACAGAATTTGAATTTGAGATTTTTGCTTGGCAAATATCTTAATGCAAACGTGTGTGTGTGTGCTTGAGTGTGTGTGTGTGTCTGGCCACTTTGCACAATTGACAGTATGCAAATTCTCTGAAATTTTTCCAACATAATTGGCTGTGTCCAGCAAGAAGGACTTAAAGCTCAAGTTGGGCCTTGGAAAAGATTAAGAAAATTAAATAAAAATACGTATAATAATTAAAAATAAATAAAAAATAAAATAATTATAAATAAATGAATTACAAATAATGCTTTATAAATCCAGAAATTGATAAAAAAAATGTAGATAATTAAATATGATGATTATAAAAAATATATGATTATTAAATAAATAAATAAATAAGAAATGAAATACAAAAAAAAAAAAAATTACAAATATATAAATCGCTTTAAATATATATAAATTTATAAAAATACTCAACAAAACAAATATTCAAGTAATAATAAAATTTATAAAAAACTTATAAATGACAAATATAAAATAAAATACATAATAATAATTATAAAAATAATAGGTATAAAAAAACAAGGAGATTCAAAAATAAAATAAAAGCTGCATATATAATTTATGAAAACTACCTCAATAAAATCTTTAAAAATATTTAAATAAATAAAAACAGATTTTATATATGAATTAATTTTATTTGAAAAAAAAAAAATAAAATAAAATATATATATATATATATATATATATATATATATAGATAGATATTAAAAATAAACTATATAAAGAATATCATATACCTATATCGAAGTACAATATTTGAATATATAAAAAATTAATATATGAATATTTAAAAAATTTATGAATTTATATTTATGAATATGAATATATGTTTTTTTATTTTTATATGAATATATAAAAAATTATCTAATTTACCTAGCTATTTCATATGCAACATTTAGTTAACTTAACTTCATTTAAACAAGTCAAGAGCGTTGACCTCCAAGGTATATTATAGTCTCATTCTGAATCTTCATTGTAAACTATCTTGTAATCGCAACTGTCGCTTAAGTTTTGTTAAACACATTTCAGCCTTTAATCTTCGCATCTCAATAATTGAAGCAAATGGATTTCCGCTCAGGCTTACTCGACTAAAACTCTGATTGCTATATGCTTAACGGGATAAATGTGTATATAATCGAATCAATTGGATTATCGCTTCCACTCTCTTTTCCTTTTTTTTTTTATATATCAATATCAATTGAGCTGGGCTGGCTGGAGTCTGTTTAATCGTCGCATGTTTATAACTCAATTTCCTTGGCAACGCGCTGCCGTTGCCGGCTGGTTGGCGAAATTTGATTGATTTATCTGGCCTCTCGTCTTTTTCATGGGACTTCTTAATTAAGTTTGACTTCGTTTCAATTCTACCGACTGTTTTAATATTTATTTGCATTCGCTTTTCACTCTGCTGACAACTTCATTTCCTCTTTTGCCTTTGGCATTTATTCCTTGAACTTAATTGCAAGCATTTCACTTCCACTTCCTCCACTTCCACTCCCATCCCATCGCCCTCTCTCCTGGCTACTTCAGCTGCTTCATTATTCTCTTTTGCCGTGTCTCGTTACTCGCTGCAACTGAAGCAACTTGCGCGGGCAACTGTTTAAATATTTATTTACAGCCGATTCACGGCCTCTCGCAATGCTCTTTGGGTGCTTGAGTCGAGCCTCCCCACTCGTTACTCTTTGACTTTTCTTTATCGTCAGCACTTGTTGCTCTTTTAGCGAAGCTCTCTTGGCATTCTTCTGATTCGTGAGACAAGCAGTGAGCAATGGAGGAGAGTTGACTATCTTACGATTGTCATGGCTTTCACTCGTTACTTTTTGTTTGTCTTAATTGTGCTTTGGTTTGTCTGGTGCTGGTCACTTACTCGCTACTCATCGTCTCGTTGGTCGTTCTGCCAGTTACTTAATCTATTCTTTACTCATTTTACTCGTTACTCGCTGTACTCGTTACTTGTTAGTCGTTATTCGTTACTTTCTTAGCTCTTTGCTAGCCTTACTCGTTGCTAGCCTTACTCCTTCTTCGCTCTAATCATAATTCGCTCTTCTCGTCACTCGCTCTACTCTTCACTCGCTCTACTCGTCATTCGCTCTACTCGTCACTTGTTCTACTCGTCACTCGCTCTACTCGTTACTCGTTCTACTCGTCACTCGCTCTACTCGTTACTCGTTTTACTCGTCACTCGCTCTACTCGTCACTCGCTCTACTCGTCACTCGCTCTACTCGTCACTCGCTCTACTCGTTACTCTCTCTACTCGTCACTTGTGCATCAATGTACTCGTTACTCATGTCTCCTTCTATGCATTCTTCGCTTCACTCTTTAACATCTCTTCTCTTTATTCCTTCATCTGATTACTCATTCATCTTGTTTCTTCTCGCCATTCGCCACTCGCTCCCCACTCTGCTCACTCCTCACACTTTTGTTTTCCTTTCTTATTTTTAGGTGTTTGTTAAACTGTACTTAGCACTCAATGGTCTTTCTCTATGCATTATTGTCCCAAGCGGCTGCTGTCAGGTTTAAACATTTCATTTTGTGCATTTTACGGCTCACACACGCGCACACACTCTCAGATTTATTTGTGTATTAAGCGCTGGGAGCAATTGCAGCGCCATTAAAACTGACACATTGCAACTTCATTTCACTGGGGCTATCAAATAATTCCGCCAAGACTCAAAAAATACGCGCACACATCGAGTCGCACACACACACACACTCGCACACACTGTGACATTCATATAAATAAAAACCACAGTGAGGACTTTTTACGCATCGTTAATTTTTCCCCGTAGACGCATCTCAACGCTCAGCGATAATTCTGGGCCCCCGCCCATCGCCCATCGCTCGTCGCCCATCGCCCATTGCCTGTCACTATCTGTTCCTCCGTCTCCATTCGCCGCTGCCATCGCTGGCTCTGTCGCTCATTCAGTTTGTCACTCTTTCACTCAATCAGCCATTGGCGCTGTCTGCCATTATAATGATGTCTGCCTGTTAGGCCTTTACATTTTACTTTGACATCAACACCAACAGCGAAGGCAACCAACCACCGCAGCAGCGGCTGCTGCTGCTGCTGCTGTGATTTACTTACTGTCGCACCTCCCAGCACCGTCTCTTTCTTTCTCTGTGTTTCTCTTCCTATCTCGCTGGGTGTAAATTTAAATGTTGCACAAATATGAAAAGCAATTTACATAATATCCTGCCAAGTGTAAAATGATTGTCAATGCTGTCTGCCCGCCCGCCCGCTGTAGAGGCGGTGGCCCCACCCACACGCCGTCGCCTGCTCGTCGCCACAGCGGGCCAAGCGAGCCAGAGAGCCGCAAGGCTGCGGCTCAGGCAACTGTGAAATCGTGCGGCGTCGGTAGACATGGATCGGAGGCCATAGTCTGTATATATGGGCAAAGAGAAAGCTATAAATTGAGTGGGTAGACTAATAATTTATCGATATTTATCGATGGCAGATCATTCTTGATATACCATCGACAGCTTGAATTTATTTAGAACTGTGATTTATCAATAATCTGGGCATATTCGACGTAGAGTCGATAGACTAAGAACTTATCGATAGCTGCTACTTGTTAGTAGTATATCGATATCTTTCGCTATTTATCGACTGTCGTCTATAGATATTTATGGATAACAGATAATGCGTACTATGCGATCGATTGCAAGCGATATCTGGAATTCGTTAATTTAGAACTTCAAGCTATCGATAAATTTATTTATTGATAGTTAATAGTTTTTAGTGTCATATCGATATCTTGCGCCACAATTAACTATTTATTTATCGATAGTTGGCCCTTTTTAGTGTCATATCGATATCTTGCGCCTCTTTTCGACTGATTTATCATTCTTATTTGGAGCTCTTATTCATTGTGCTTCTATAGATATCTCGTCATGAATTATTGATAGTGATTATTTTTAATGATTTGTTATCGATAACAACTTTAACTGAAAAAAAACATGAATAAGCTCTGAGTTCTATCTGCGTCGCAGTAAAATGTCATCGAGCTCTTTACTATTATTGCTATCGATAAATGTGTCACACGTTGCTCTACGATTTTTCATCATTTCGACTAAGTAGATTGTGAAACACTTCGAGTCAAGCGTGTACCCAATGCTTCACGCCCCACGTCTCCACTCAGTGTTTCTCTTAATTTATCTGCGCCCTTGATTCGGTGCAGCGTCTCTTGGGCAGGAGGAGGAGAGGTACGGGCGGAGGGGCCTGTGCATCCGTCAACATTTTGGAATTGATGATGTCTGCGCATATTATGAGGTTCAATATCCTGGATAATGACGACAAATTGCGCAATATTTGCACCAAGTCGCAGGCAGCAGATAGCAAATGCGAAAGGAGAAAGCACAGAGAGAGGGGGAGGGGGAGAGGGAGATGGTGAGAGAGAGGCAGCTAGAGAGGGTGCTGTAGGTAGGGACACTGTTGACTGCTGAGTGTTGCTGCTGCTGCTGCCGTCGTGTGTCCTTGTAAGTGCCATCTACGTCTACGGCAACGGTCAAACATGATTGATGAACGCTAATTAATGTGGCTGCCCAGCCATTGCCCGCCTGCCCGCCCCACTGGCCGCCCTCTGGCCGCCCCTTACCTATTTACCTCAGCCCACGCAGCGGTGCTTGCCCCCTCGATTTGCGCAGAAAATTGTGTAATTAATTTGCAGCTCAAGTGTCTCCAATACATAATTATGACGCTGCAGCAGTTGAAGCCGCCCTCTTTCTCGCTCCATGCCCCATACAGCAGCGGGACAAACATTTGCTCTGATTTAAATAGAGCTCATTAAAGTAGTAGCACTCGCATCTCCCGTCGCTACTCGAATGGCCAAAGTGGCGTATACTTAACTTTGATTAGCTGCCCCCGCAATCTGTGGCAAGCGTGCGATTAAACCAGACCACGCATTGGAGTAGATACTTAACGGTAGCTGAAGATCTATATATAGATTAAATACTCGGATGATAGCTGGTATTTCTGCTGATCGGGGCAGACTATTTGATGCCATTGAAACGGAAGAAAAGTCGGAAATTTTCTAATCTAATAGTTTTTTTTAAAGCTATACAAGTTTGAGTTAGAATTAGATATAGAAATATATTTTTCTTATTAATGAAACTAATTTTATTGAAAAGAAAAATTTAAGACATTTATATATAAAATTAAATTCAAGCACGAGAAAATGTTTTCGGTCTTTTCTCATATTTTCCACGTTGCCATCCAAATTTTGATATATTTTGTAGGTTTAATTTTCTTGCTCTGTACATGAGCCTAGTATTAGCTTCTAGTTCTAATTGACTATTCATATAATCAGTTTATCAGTCATTCTATTTTTTATTTATCTATTTCCTCCTGTCCATCAATCACTTATTCAATCATTCAGTCATTCAATCCGTCAATCAATGAGTATGCAAAGCACTGCACGATTTGCAGCAAACACTGCATTTGCTTGCATTAAATATCCAAGTTTAATAGTCAATCAATCAAGCAGTCAATCAATTAGTCATTCAATCAATCAGTTAGTCAATCGTGTGCATACATCTATAATTGAAATTCTCCAGGTGTCATGGACACATTCAGCAAACGGCATGCGGAATTTGGTATGCGGAAATGGATTGGAAATGGAATTCGTGTTCTAGCTTCTACCTTACCGCAATAATTTGACTGAAATTTGTCACACTGTGCAGCTGTTGCCGCACGTTGGCTGTCATGCA
The DNA here is from genome assembly GCA_035046225.1 of Drosophila pegasa. Classification (NCBI taxonomy): domain Eukaryota; kingdom Metazoa; phylum Arthropoda; class Insecta; order Diptera; family Drosophilidae; genus Drosophila; species Drosophila pegasa. Next base: position 824,094 of record JAWNOD010000063.1, read on the forward strand.
TATGGAATGGCTCCAAGTGTTTGTGTGTGTGTGAGTGTGTGAGTGTGAGTGTGTTTGTGTGTGTTTGTAAGTGTGAGTCTGTGCCTCAGCATAACAAACATGCGCAAACACGCAGCTGCACTTGAGATGCAGGCACGTCTCAACGCATTTCATGAGCATTGCTTGAGTGTGTGTGGTGTGTGTGAGTGTGTGTGAGTGTGTGTGTGTGTGTGTGAGTGTGTTTGTGAGTGTGTGGCACACTTTAAGCAATAAGTTGGCCAACAGTTGGCGTCGCCATCTGCATCAAGTGCACAGTTTTAGCTGCTGCTCAACTGCGTGCAATTTGAAAACTTGAAGAGGCAGAGAAACGGGGAGAAAGCGGAGACTCCAGACTTTAGACTCCAGTTCTGGGCAGCTCAAATATTCTTATAGTTATGAAAAGGAGAAAAATAAATAATATTTGAAATTTACTAAAATTGAGCTGCAAAACTAATCGAGCCAAAGCAAGATAAATAAAAGGAAAAGAAAACCCAAAAATCGATTCGCCTTGGCCAAAGTTTCGTCTGTTTGATCAAGCCAAATATAACGTCTCCATATCAGCCATATCTTATATAAATAGATAACTGTAGCTGGTCAAGTTTACACACTGAAAAAGAGAATTAAAATAAAATGCAGTTGTTGTTCGCATAAACAGGCAGAGCCAGGACATGTTGACAAAGGAGTTGGCCTGCTCTTTGAGGATTAGCTTATTGCCCGGCCCTGGGACAGTCGACTGAGCACACAATCGACTCGCCCCCTGGCTGTGTGCCTTGCTGGGTCCCTGTGTCTGTGTCCATGTCTGTGTCTGTGTGAATGTGTTTGTTTTTGTTTTTTATACCCTGAGCCCATTGAAAATGGGAAATCAGGGTATAATGTTTTTGTTGGATGTATGTAACAGGCAGAAGGAGGCGTGGCAGACCCCATAAAGTATATATATTCTTGATCAGGACGACAAGAGAAATCGATTTGGCCCTGTCCGTCTGTCCGTCCGTCCGTCTGTCCGTCCGTCCGTCTGTCCATCTGTCCGTCTGTCCGTATGTTTGAACGCGTCGATTTCAGCCCGTATAAGAGCTAGAGACTTGAAATTTTTTTTGTGGGTCCGTGTATAGCACGCGCAGATCGAGTTTGTTTTAAAAAATCGATAACTATCCCCAATTAATTGTTATCGATTAAAAACAAAATCGAAATTTAGTTAAAAAATTCTATCTCGCCCATATTTTAAGCTAGAGACGCCAAATTTTATATTTAGCTTTATATGTATTTTATGCAATTTCGAATTTTGTTACATTTTGGATACCGGCCCCAAATTTCCCCCAATTGAAGTTCAATCTCAAATATAGCCAAAATGCGAATCAGTTTGCACTTTTACTAAACTGACAAATATGCCCATGGAATATGTTGATCAAATGCCGAAAATTTCATTGAAATCCGTTAAATAGCAAAAAAGTTATTAAACAAAACGTTTGGCTACTTTGCAAAAACACGCTGCAGCAGCGCCAAGCGAACGCACTTGCACACGCACACACACATACAAACGCTCGCATTCTAGTCGCTTCGAAGAATCGCAAATTACGTTTGAATTTTGTTGAATTATTAGCTGCTACTTTAGTTTACATTTGCCACAAATGCTTTAAATGCTTTAAGTGTATTGGAAAACACAGGTTCGACGAGGCTCAGGGTATACCCTAGTCGGTTACGCCCGACTAGAGTTTTCTTACTTGTTTCTTCTCCTATTGCTGTCAGTGTGCGGCCCAGCTGAGCATTCAGTTTGAATGCCCACAGAGATGCATTCCTGCAGTCGAGCTGCCTGCATTTGCATTCATTTGAAATGTGCAAAGCCGCAGGCGTGACTGTACTTTTAACGGGCAACTCTATGTCCTTCTCAGTCACTCCTGCACTCTCTCCCTCTGCCAACTGAGTTAATTAGAATTCCAATCGGACAACTTTCAAGAATTTTCTTTGTGCTTAAATGCGGAAATCTCTTTTAATATGTATTGCCATCATCTCAATTTTTCTTATCATTCAATTTGCTGCCAATAAATCGCCTTTTATCTTTAAGTCCTTTTCAAATTTAAATTTCCATTTGAATGTGGACTAAGTGGAACTGACAAAGCGAAAGCGAATCCATTGCATTTTTGCATTCTTTCTATCTAATATTAAATTCTTTTCAACTTGATCTTAAATTCATTTCAATTCCATTTGCTTGCAAGTTAACTTTTTATATTCTTTTCTCCCTTGATTTTTCCTCTTTTTAACAGTAGGTTGAACCGTTCGAATGTACTTAGCCTTCGGCATTCCATTCATGGCATTCACTCTATTTACAAAATGTTTTATATTCAGATTCTTAATTTATTCAATAAATGTGTTTCAATTCCATTTCATTCCCAAGCAGAAGTTGATTCTATTGCCATATTATATTTGTCTATTAGATATACATGCTTTAATCGTGTAGTAATTGTTTTGTTTCATTCCATTTTATTCCACTCCATTTCACTTCGTTCCTAGTACCGTTTTTTGTCAGTTGTTGAGTGTTGTAAGCCTAATTTGCTATTTTTTATATATGATGATCAATTTCAACTGTAAAAGCTTTGTTCCATTCCATTTCATTCCATACTTTTTACAGTCTCATTTTAAAAAATGATAACATTAGTTGCTTATTGCGATATTTCCTACTACCAATAAATATTTTGTTTCATTCCACTCAATTTCGTTCCATTCCATTTCATTCCACTTCAAGTATACAGCCCATTTCATAATATATCAAGGCCAATTCATATACTAATATACTTACTTAAGGCAAACTATAATTCACAGTCTCAATTTCATTCTGTTCCACTTCAAAACGTTCCATTTCATCAGTTTTCATATCATGCTCTCACAGCCTCTACGTTGTTATAGCAGCTATCGCTGCTTGCTTTAATTCAATTACGCGAGCATATTTAGCTCATATATCTCACATATGCTGCGCTCCACGTAATTCTAATTCCATTTCGTTCCAATCTGTCTATCTTTGTGCGCACTTAAATATCGATCTCAAAATGCCTGTTAATCGCATTAGCTGGTCGCTATATTCAACATTTTGGCACTTCAAATTCATTGCCTGTGCGAGCGGTGGGAGAGAGAGAGAGAGAGGGAGCGAAAGGTGTGAGAGTGAGGGAGAGAGAGAGAGAGTAAGCTCATGTAAAGGCAAAACATTTTCGCGCTGTTTGTTGTTGTTGTTGTTGGCATAGTTTTGTATGCCGCACACGGTCGTTCAGGAACCTGACAATTTCGCTGCCATCTAGTTAGGCAACTGTCTAGGCCTCTCTGCACGTGTGTGTGTGTACGCTCATGTGTGTGCCGCCTTTCAGTTTGCAGCATCATCTATCTAAATGGATATCGCGCTTTCCCAGAGACAACAAACGACAACTGCAACAACAAACGTTATCTTGAGCACATGCTCACGTTTGTCGTCCGTCCGTCCGCCTGTCCGCCCGTCCACTCCGTCCGCTCTGTTTTGCTCACGTCTGTCCCGTATCTGTTCCTCTGCCCGTCCGTCCGTTCGTCCGTCCGTCCGTCCGCCTGTCTGTTGTATTGTTGCACGTACGTGTCGTAGACTTTTTGTTCAGCCTCTGCTAAAACTTCACTAAAAAATGAGCCTGGCATGGCGTTGAGCATTTAAACTAGCTACAAAACATCAGCTATGAATCGCAACACTCTAATACAACAGCCACGCCCCCACACACACCCCCCAAACCAACATGTCCAACCCACCCACAGCGCCCTGCCGCAGCCTAAAGCGGCTCCTACAGCCAGAGCCAGGCCGCAGTCAAGGTGGAAAAGCGGCGTTGCGCTACGTGCAATGCATGCACAAGTGCCAAGCTCTGTGTGAGTGAAAATGTGTGTGTGTGAGTGTGTATATATAAATATATTTATATATATATATATATATATATATGTGTGTGTGTGTGTTTGTGTGCGTCTGGCTGCCAAGACAAAATGCGGCTAATGTTTTTTTTTTCGGTTTAGATTTACAATACAACGTGCTGCTGTCTTCACTGCTGTATGTGTGTGTGTGTGTGTGTGTGTGTGTGAGTGTGTGTGTTGACGTCTCATGCCTTTATGATACTCGCTCATATGTATAAGTATTTTGATAGCGCCTGTAGCTGAGCAGTTCCCCAGCCGAAATGGCCCGCGCTGAAAAGTATGCTACAATTTGTTGTCTTGTTTTGCCTCGCGTAATTTTCATTGAGCGCATATTACGTATACGCAGGGGGTAGGGGGGGGGGCGAGGGTGGCTGAGTGGCCAGCATTTTGGCAACAACAGCTAGTGCCACGCCCCTGCGCCTCGCTAATTGTTTGCCATTTGTTTCGGGGCCCTCGCTCGAAGTCTCAATTGAATTTTTGGCAAGTTTCTTAAATGGTTGACAAAAGTTTCCGGCCAGCCAACTAGCTGTGGCCCCCACAGGCATTTGCCTGCCGCTTCTGTTGTTATCTCTTGTGGGGCTTATCTCCATGCGCTTTCGCCTATGCCTGAAATTTAGCCATTGCTCTTGGGTTCGGCTGGGGCCCTAATGAACGGGTTGCGTCTCAATGGCCATGGTTATCTTATGGCTACAATTGAGTCATTTGTTTAGGCTGTGTTTGGTTGGCACTTTGCATGGGTTGAGCCTTTGCTTAAGATGCATTGGAGCCTTTGTTGCTTCATTGCTTGACGAGTTTTGTATATCTATGGGGTGAGAAAAGAAGAGCAAAGGAAATGTAAGTTGGCATAAGGAAGAATTTTTGTTTATATATTGATATGATTTGTATTTCTTCTTGAAGCTACACTTATGACATTTAAAATGAGATAGAAAGAAATATAGATATGAAAAAATTTAGAAGATTTTGTTCTATATGTGCGCCTGACTTTTCAGTTTCTGCTGTAAGTCTAGCTTACTTTGACTACTCTCATATTTCTTCTGCTTCTTGTTCTTGACTTTTTAACGAACTCCATCTGGATATTGCCTAGACATATGAAAGCGTATATTGATAGTCAAACTATGATGTCCAGATGATAGCTGACTTGACAATGAAATTCATACGACATGACTGATAGATAGCTTCAATTTATAAAAATTTTTAAAATTACTTAGACTCATTTCACAAACGTAATAAAATGAATACTTAAATGTCACAGCTTACTTAACATTACAAAAATAAAATTAAATTAAATTAAATCAAATAAAAATTAATAAAAATAAAATAAAATAAGAAATAAAACCGATAGCAAAAAAAAATTGTAAATATATATTCATCAATAGTAAATAAAATAAAATAAAAATAAAATAAAATAAAATAAAAAATAATAATAAAATCGTTAACCAAAAAACTTATTAATATATATTTATCCATAATATATAAAATAAAAATCAATTAAAATAAAAATAAAATCGATAGCAAACAAAACTATATATTAATCGATAATAAATTAAGTAAAATACAATAAAAATAAAAGAAAACAAAAAAAAAAATCAATAGCAAAAAAAACGCTGTTAATATATAAAAAAATAAAGTAAAAATAAAATAAATAAAAATAAAATAAAAATTTAAATCGATAACAAAAAAACTTGTCAATATATATTTATCGATAATTGCAGCACACAGTTTCGAACAAGCTCACAACTTTTGCCTTTCATATATAGCAATCCCAATTGGTTTAGAATTAATCAATTTATAGCTGTTTCATTGCAATACACCTGTGTATAGCTCACCTCCGAACCCTGTCTCGCTCTCAAATCCATTTAGGTCCATTTGCAACACTTTATGCTCCACGTTTACTTGACGAGCTCTGCAATGTTTTAGTTGGGAGTTAATTGTTTTCATATATTTCTCAGAGTCGTCACTGCACGCTCTCTCTCTCTCTCTCTCTCTCTCTCTCTCTCTCTCGGCAGGTGCTCCCTCAGCTGTCAATTATGCAAGTTGTGCAGCTGTGCGTCGCCTCTTTTTCTAGTCTCTATTCTAATTGCATTCATATGCAAAGTTTGGCATGGAAATACTTTGGCTAGTTAGCTTCATTTACGCTCTGCGCCGTGTCTAGCAGGTAACGAGAAGAAGCAGACGGAGCAGCGGAGAGCCAACCACAATGGCAATAATTGTGGTTAAATAACTTTGGCTAAAAAACTTGGTAACTTTACAAAGCCATTTGCCTAGCCTTCTTTTTCGGGGCTTGTCGCTGTTGTTGCTGCTGTTGTTGCTATTGGCAGATGACATTTATGCTTGCTGCTGCTGTTGTTGCTTGAGAAAACTATGGATGAAGCAACAAGGACAACAACAAACGACAAAGTCAACAGAAGCCAAAGCAATTTGGCCAAACTATGCGCAACTAAGCAAGAGAGACAAGGACAGCCAGGGCAGGGCGTGGCAGGGCGGGAGGCAGAGTGGGCGCTCGGCGGGCTGAAGCGTAAATTGAAAGGACGATTGAGTGCTAAAGAGAGCTGGCTGCCCGGCGAGTTAGTAAGAAAGTTATGCCAATTCATTAATTAGCCCACACGCACAGCAGCTGTGGCAGCACTATATATATATATATGTGTATGTGTGTGTGTGTGTGTGTGTGTAACTTGATATTGTCTGCTTACTTAATAAAAGGCAAACTTCATGTTGCTGCTGCTGTTGTCGTTACTGTTGCTGCTGTGTGTTTTTTGACAGGCATATTCCAAATTCAATGCGCGTGTGCCTACCAGCCCCACAGTCTCCACAGTCTCCCGAATCCCAACATGTAGCTCGCATCCCTTTTGCGCTCATTTATTTGATTAGTGTGCGTGTGTGCGCAAAGTTTTTGCCAGCCAAATATGGCAAACAATTTCACAAAGTGGCCAAAGCCAAAAGTTTTGTCATCGACAGCGAGCGGCGAGTGGAGAGTGGAAAGGGGAGAGCCGTCAATCTGCAATTGCCATGGCATTAGCTAATCGTTGACTTCAGCGCAGCTGCACCCGAGACGCCCCGCCAAATGAGCGAATGTTGTGCCACAAAGCATTATATTACCGCTGCACGTTTTGGCCACCTAATTAGCCAGCACACACACACACACACACCCACACATATACACTTCTGTATGGTCAGCACAGCTGCTGGAAGTTAACTTACTTTTGTCTTGAGCTTACGCTCAACTTGACTAAAGTAACAAACAAAAAATCGATAATAATCGATAACTTTGTCTATCGATTGCTTATAGTTGACTTGCCCTTTCAAGCGTATTCCACATTCGGCCTTCGCCTGCTCAAGGGACGTTTCAACTCGCTTCACAAACGCATCTCAACTGTGAAAATACGTTTTGCCTTTCAACGCATTCAATTAGTCAATTTTCTTGCCCTCTCGCTCCACCTATCTCCCCCTCTCTCTCTCGCCCCCCGAGTGTGTATCTAAACATTTAGTATATTTACTTTGTTTGCGCTTCAGTGAGTTGAATGCAAAAGGCATTCGCTGAGCTCATCTGAGCTCCTGCAATTAACTCGTGATATGGCCACGTTCCCAAGTGGAAATCTTCTGCCCGGCACGTCGCACTGCGTATCCCGTATCCTGTATCCTGTATCCCGTGTGCCGCATCCTGTGGCTGCTGGGGAATGTCATTAGCATTCATTCAGTTGATGATATGCGTTAGATCATTGAGTGTGGCATTTCGGAATTATAATACACAATCTATATGGAAATATGCAGCATTAGATGGCCATAATGTCGCTTATTATGCATATATAGAGAGAGAGAGAGAGAGTAGGTATATATGGACCACAATATTTATAGCGTGGTCAGCGAGACTAGTTGCGATTGGGCCTATCAATACTACTGCTAAATTTGCAATGAAATTAGCAGAAACCAACTAAAAACACAGATGAATTATTGATAAGCGATTTGATGATGTCGCCGGGAATGGGGATATATATACATGTGTGTATATGTGTACACAGGTAATAAGTCAACAATAGCCATATGAAATTTGATTTGATTATTTGCCCATAAATTAACTAGTCTCCATGGCTGCATTGTTTGTGGAAGTATATCCAATGTTGTTTACAATTCACAAATAATCAAGGCTGAGCAGAAGCAAAGGCATTCGGTTGTTGAAGATGCAGAAGACATGGTTGATTCTTGGTTTTAAGTGAGAGAGTTGAGATAAAATCTATAAGCTAGAGAGAGACTTAAAATGCTATGTAATTTTTAGTAATCGATAGATCTATGGCAATCGATAGCTCTTTATAATCGATACATTTATAGTGATTGATAACGTGATAATAATCGATAACTATGTATCCAATAGATAACTTATAGTAGTCGAGAGCTTCATAATCATCCATAATTTTATACTAATCGATATCTTCTTATTAATCGATTATCGATAAATAGCATATAGAGCCTTAGTTATTTGCATATCTCTTATCTTACATTTATAGATAAGATATATCTGCATATATCTTAATCGTTATACATTGTCTCATACAAATGCTCCATTTACAAAGACTCACCTTTTTGATACCTTTTTCTAGTTGGGAAAAGTCTACTTATAATGTGAGTGAGAGCTGAGTCAGAATCTAGCCTATGTCCGTATCTAGAGGTAGAGCTGTAACATTTTATGTGTAATCGATAAGCTTAAAGTTAGATCAAGAAACGTTTTATAAATGTTCTATATACGAAGTGAGAGCGAGCCTCTTTCCATCTATTCCCATGCATAGAAGCTACAGACATGACGTCTCTTACATAGAATCGATCACTTTTAGAAATCGATAACCTTTTACATCTACATAAATCGATTTTCTATCTACATAAATCTCAAGCCTTTCAATAGCTGACTTTTTACAACTTCTGCTATAGCTACTCCAATAACAAATGCCTCACTTTTTGAATACATTTTTCGTGTAATAATGAGAAAATTAAGAATTTCTAAAATATTCTATTATTATAATTTTTCATCAACAAAAAGGCAATTGCTTGCAATTCCCAAATGGTTATTTCAACTAGTTCTGCAGCGAGCTTCATGTCGTTGTGCCAGTTTTTTGACAAAGGCTGCCATATTTTTTAGCCAAAGCTGGCTATCAGTGTTGCCAGATCTAAGTGTCTGCATGTGTGTGTGCGTGTGTGTGTGCTTGTGGTGTGTGCTTTAACGGCGCACTTGGCTCCCTTTAAAGGCTGCGCTCGCAGTTGCCAGGCACTTAAGCGTGCGATAAGCGGGCGCTGCCAACTGGCGTCTTGGAGTCCATGCGCTATCTGGCAACGCCATCGCTTCCGCTTTTATGCATTGGGAAGCCGTTATCTAAAGCACACATCGCACACGGCTTGCATTTATCCAGGACACGCGTCCAAAGAAGAAGCAGCCACAGCCACAGCAGCAGCAGCAACTGAAGAAAACTTTGTGATGCCTTTTTGGGGTTTTCTTTTTGTGATTTTGCTTTTCTTTTCTCTTTTCTTTTCTCTTCTGTTTTTTTTTTGTCTGTTGTCGCTGGCTTTTCATTAAAATTGTGCGCGCCTATCTGGCCAGCCAGATCTTTTGACTAGGCGACTAGTCCAACTCTCTCCCTCCCTCACTCCCTCCCTTCCTCCCTCTCTGTGTGCTTTGACTTTTGTTACCTTTGTCTAAAGCGCAAAATTGTCGAGTTTTGCAAAAATTTTATTGCTGAAAGGTGCTAAAAATGCAAAAGTGCTGATGCTGATGCCGGAGGATGCCAAGGATGTTAAGGATATTAAGGATGTTGAGTATGATGTTGCCTCGATAGTGCCATGGACCCTCACCCCCTTGCCACCTTACACCCTTGCCCACCCTCTCTCACCCTCTCTCTCTTCGTCTCTCTCTCCTCATTTGCCCATTTGATGCTGCTTCCGCTATGGCTGTCCTGCTCTCGCCTCATGCTTTAATTATTTAAATTAAAAATTGCCACAAAACTTTGTGACTTCGTGGCCTGTGCTGAGCCGCTCAAGTGTCTGGCACTTGGCATAGTTTTCAATCTTTTGCCATCTCGACTCGACGTGCACTGGCTCCCCGGAGTTGGACCCCGACCAGGTGTATTGGCTTGTGACTTGCAGCTTAGCTGGAGCAGAGGCTATAGGTGAAGCAGGAGTCGTAGTTTGAGAGTCACTGGAAGTCACTGCATTTGAGCTCTATATCAAAATTTGAGACTGGTATCTGTTGCAATTCATTTATTGTATTTACATTATTTATTTGATTAATTAATTTCTTCACTTTGTCATATTGTTTATTTCTATATATTTATATTGTTGTATAATTTATTTATATTTATTTACTACCTTTTTTATATTTTTATTTAGTTATGTAAATTATTGTTTATTTTTTATATATATTTTTTTTAAGTTTTTTTTTTATTTGTTTTTTAGTATTTTGTTTTTATCTATTTATTTCTATATTTTTATAAATTTATTTATTATATATAAATATTATATTTATTCATGTTTATTTAAATTATATTTTATTTATTAATATATTTTTTATTTCTTTATTTCTATTTACTTATTTTTTACTAAATAAAAAAAAATAGAAACAAGTTTTTTTTTTAAAGATTCTTAAGTTTAATTTTAAATAGCAAAGAGCTAATAAAAATAATAAAAATTATATATAAAACAAAAATTAAGAAAAGCAAGAAAACTATTATAATGGAGTATCAGTTAACATTGAGGAGAAGGACAGAACTCAACTTAAAGTCAGAATACAGAAAAAAGGAATACATAGATGCGGCTGGAGGATTACAGTTAAAGATATAGTTAGGAGTAAAACTTTATTTTTCACTCTCCCTCAACTCCAATTCTAAGCGAACTGCACTTTAACATCTCTAACTACACTTAGCACAAAGCTCGAACAGAGAATGAGACAGTTGGTTCTCGTATCTCTATTTGCACAACTTTCTTATGCTTAGTTGCAGCGACAACAACAACACCAACAACAGCGACAACAACAACAACTGACGCGTTTAATTAAGCAAAGTGGCTGGCCAAGTTGCTGTCAGCGCTTTGGTTTTTTGGCTTCGTGCAGTGCTTTTGCTTTTGCTTTTGGCCAACATGCCTGGCCGGGCCACGTAGGCAACGCCCACGTCCACGCCCACGCCCACGCCCTCTGCTTAACCCTACGGATGCTCTGCATTTTTGCTAATTTTGTCTAATTTTGCTTAAGTGACGGCTTCAGGTCGTTGCCATTTATGAGGGCGCGCATCAGCTCAAGTTAACAGCGTGGCTCACAGACAAACTATCTCCCTCTCTCTCTCCCCCTCCCTTTCTCACTCTGCGGCTGGCAGCAAATATTTAATTTCTTTGCCGCTGCCTTTTATGTTAACTACTTTCCGCGTTGTAGTTGCAACAGCAACAGCAACAGCAACAACTGCAGTCAAGCCAAGCTGCCTGCGGCATGCGCCTGCAGCTGGCAGCAGCTTTTGCCTGACTGCGCCTGAAACTATGCAACATCTTTGTGCCCGCCCGAAACAAGCGGGAATACGTGTAGCAACTCCACTGAAAGAGGAAGCTGTGAATGCATTCAGCAGCTGGCCATTTACTCCTTTGTAGCAGTAGAATGTCGAATGCCAATATCTATCGAGCGAGGTGAGCTGAAAAGTAGCTGAAAATGTTGATTCTTGGGAAGCTACTGGGCATCGAAAGTATTCTGAATTTGCCGTTGTAAGGCTCGGTTTGGTCTGATTGTGAAGTTACTTTACTCAAGCAAAGCTGTGCCTGGTCTCATTTCCCAGTTATTTATCCTTATATAAAGCTCTGAGTGACTTGATAAAGGAGCAAAGTTCTAAGAGGAGTGAGATCAAGCTGAAGAATGTCATCTTCATCTTCATCTTACTCTTAAAAATTTGAAAATTTTCTTTAAATATTTTTATATAATTAGTAACGATAGATTGGAGTAATCTTTAGCTGAACTCTGTTTTTCTAGTTAGTAAGCTTGGCTTTAACTCAATATGCCTAAGTTATAACCCTGTCTTAAAATTTGTTTAAAAAATAAATTTGCATGCATTCTAACTGAAGCTCATTAACAGAGCAAGACTTTCTTTAAGCTTCCACTGACTGAGGTCGTAGCGACTAGTCCTTGAGAGTTAGTAGCTTAAAGTCATAGAGAGGAACATCTTTCATAAAAAAATAACCCAAGTAAAAAATTCTTTATCAAGACCAACATCTGCTTGAGTTGCAACAGAGCCTGGCTTGCTGGCATTTGGCGAGTGTCCTATGTCCTGAACCTGCTCGTATCGTGAGTAGTGGTGAGCCATGCAATGGTCATAGTCGCCTGATGACTATCGCTGAAAGCAATGAACTTGCAGCTGCTTGCCACTTGACCAGGGTAAGAGCAGCTTGCTTTAACCCACTTTGAACCTACTTAACTTCAATTTGCCCGAGAATCGCCGAGCAGTCGATAAGAAATCAACATTGGCTGCTATGGAAATTGCCATTAAGCGCAGCGAGCTGCGGCGACCACGACGAGGATTGGCCAGGATGCAGCGTGTGTGAGGCGGCGACGGGGCGTTGCCTGTTTAATATCCTGTCGCTTAATGTCGCATTCGTTTGCCCTGTGTGCACCGTCTGCTCGGGCACGTCTTGATTTATTGGCCGAGTGCAAGTTGCATCATTCTGGAATTCAAGCTCCACTCCTGCCACAATTTTCATTACATTTATACACATACATATATATATTATATATGTATGTTTGATGTAATATATTTTTCTTATTTCTCTCACAGCGAGCATTTTCCTAATTTCAAATATCTCCCCCTCCATTTCTCTCTGACTGCTCCTTCGTACAGATTGAAAGCGCAGTCAAGCAGCGCCACGACTCGCAGTCCCCAGCCTCGACCGCCTCGCAGCATGAACGTTGCACATTTGGAAATTGAACAGCAGCTTGAAATATGCGCGACAATATTGTTGTAATACCCTGTCGGGCTGTGGCATGTGGCGTGGCATGGCAGACAGCCTCGTCTGCCGTTGAGTATCCACCCACATTGACAAAGGAAAAGTCTTCATATAGCAAAGTCTTATGGTTAAGACTTTGCTATATGAAGACTTTTCCTTTGTCAATATGTTCAAGTTCATTATTTTCCTTTTATATATTATTTAATATAATATTTTTTTTATATATATTTTTATAATGACAGACTTGAGCTACACTGAAAACAGAGCTTTGCTGGAAAATTTAATATGAGCTGAGTTTTGTATTATTTTTTCATGAATTTTGATAAAAGTTCTGAGTTTATTTAAAGCTCTTAACTTAAAGGAATAAATGAATATTTTTATAAATAGAAATTCCCTAATCAGAGCTTGCAAAGGGATTTCCCCTTCGTGTTTATTGTTTTGTGTCTCCATACTAAATGATTTGATGCTCGCAGCTCACTTATCAACATCAGGACGTGGCCATCAATAACATGCTCTAACTTGAATAGGTTCTCAAGGGGCGAAAGGCGTCAGTGCACGAATCTCCTTTCGTCAAATGCTTCCCCTTTCTTTTTTGTCTGACATTAGCTAGAATCGTCCAGATATTTATGCTTGAATGGTAGACCATACATCTAAAGCTTTCTTTCCTGATATATAACCTTCCGCGTCCACATGCTTGAACATCCTCCATGGTCACATTCTAAATGAAGATTGTACGTTTGCCAATTGGTTCGAGCTAATAATAATATTTTTATATTATATTAAATTATAATTTATAAATATAAATTTTACATATATTTTTTTAAATATATTTTTTTATATTTCTTTTATATTTTATATATTTTCAAAATTCTTCAATAATTTTAAATGCTTTCCTTTAACAGTTATGTTATTTCCATTGAGCATCTTTCCAGCCTCAACTCCATGCTCTCTTTAGACTCACACATTAAGCAACAATTTCCACATTCCTCATTTCATCACTCTACATTAAGCACAAACTACCACACCTTATGCCCTTTTACAGGGTATCTTGTAGTCTCATATTGCCACCGTTCTCTATGCCTTCTTTCGTTCGTCTTTTGGCTGCTGATATTGCTGCGTCAAGCAGCGGCAATCAAGCCAAGTGCAGACGCTAGTCATTCTGCCGACACTTGCCTTTAGCCACAGGCACACCCACCCTGCCGCCCCCTCAGCCACCTCCCCTTACACACACACACACACTCACACGCCCACGCCCACTTTTGTTATACGTTTTTAAATCATATTTAACGCTCAATTATTGACGCTCAAAGTCGACAGACAATGGCAAACTAATGGCCGTCGCTCGTCGGAAAAATGGAAAATGTATTTGGGGCTGGGGCTGGGGCTGTGGCTGTTGCTGGAGAGGATGCTAGAGCAGCAGCAGCAGCAGTCGAGGTTGGGGCTGAGGGGAGCTGCACTTAATACTCGTAACTCGACGCATCAGTTTGGGAGCTCCGACGCTTTGTGTGCTCAAATGACAATTTGTAAAGCTTTCAGTGAAGAAGGCGGCCTATAAAACGATGCGAGGCGACCCGCACTGGGGCAGACCGAGGAAGGCGAATGGAGCCTGTGACAGACACACAAATGACAGCCACTTTGGCTGGCAGTGGGCGGCGAGGGAGGCCCCGAAGAGAGCCGAGCTCAGTCAGTAATCAATCACTCAATCAATCAGCAAATAATGTGCATTGAAAATTTTTTAAGTGTCCATAATGTTTGCCCGGCTGCCAAACTGTAGCCAAAGCGGCAGCCAGGCAGGCAGGCTAGACGCCGGCGGGGACCTCGAGCCACGCAGTCAATTTAGCCAAGGAGAAAATAATATTTGTCAGCCTGACTAAGTAATTGTGCTGAGAGCCCAGCGACTTCTGCAGGCCTCTTATTGCCATGTCATTGTCTGTGAAGAGGGAGAGTGGGAGTGGGAGTGGGAGAGTGAGGGAGAGCAGGTTGGTTAGGAGGAGGCTTAAATGTAGAGGTGACTAGACAAATGTCTTAAAGTGAAACAACGAATCCGCATTCGTAGCCAAGTCAATTATTTTATGCTGTCAGGATTATGGCAAGCTTAAGAGAAAAGATTGAAACTTTGAATGGAGAGAGAGAAAGACAGAAATAGAGAGAGAGGGAGAGAGATGAGCAGCATAAGTACAAGATAAATATATGAAAGCAAACATTGGCCCAATTAGAGTTTCGCAACTAAAGAGAACTTTGACAGCTGCAAACTGAAGAACTTGCGAAAAACCAAAAGAAAAGTAATAAAAGTTGGTTGCAGAAGGGGTATGAAGAGCTGATGAGCAGAAGATATGCTACTGAATACATATATTTGTGGCAAAAGTATATTCTTAGAGTTTAAGTTTTATCTTTACATGGAAGTCGTATAAATTAGCTCAGTAGACAAATCTAAATGATAACTAGAGTGCAGCGAGTGCGGTATCTGCTAGTCAGGCACTCTCGACTGTAGATCTCTTACTTGTTTTTCGGTCATATATCATATATCATAGATCATATATCATATGTCATGTAATATATATAATATATAGCCCAATATATGCTATTATTTGATGCTCGCGGTAATTGCTAGTCGAGCACTCCCAACAAAATCATTCTTATATGTTCTACTTTCATACATTTATATTACGATCAGCTCAATAGGCATATGCAATACGTAACTATCTATCAGAGGTCATTATCTATTAAAAATACAGAGTTCGCGGTATTTGCTAGTCAGGCACTCCCCACTACATTACACTCATATATAACATACGTATAATATATAAATTAAATTTAACTAAATTCCAACTTTAAATAATTTATTGAGCTTCAATTTGAGTTCAACTTCTTCGTCTGCTTTCCGCTTGCATCAATTGTGCCATTCGATTCGCAGTAATATTTCATTTATTTGCTTCTTCTTCTACTTCGGTTTTTTTCGCTCTTATTTGTCGAGCTCTCCAATGGCCATGCACATTTGACAGGCCACGCCCACTGTCCAGCTGGGCGCGTGGCGCAGCTTGAATGTGGGCGGCACTTGGGTGCGCTCTTTACATTTTGCTTAACGTGTTGCAAAACTTCGATGATTAACTTTTTCGATTAACTCAAAACTCAAAACAGACAAGGCACACACACACACACATATGCAATGAAAAATAGAAAAATAAACAAACAAACAACAACAGCAACAAAAGCAAACAAACAACTGCTGCTGTTGCTGCTGCTGCTGCAAACTGAAAACTTTTTCATGGCGATAAACAATTTCCAACGTCCGCCCTCTATCCTAGCCACCTTGCCACGTCGCTCTCTCTCTTGCTCGCTCTGCCTCCCGCCCTCGACTATCCACTTTTTTATAGCATAAATTTATTTTAATGTTTATGCTTAACAATTTGGCGTGCAGCCACCCAAAAGGCCGCCCACGCAATCAGCTTTAGCTGTAGAAAGAAAAGTTTTGGAAAACCCCCTGTCGAGCAGCTGAAACTTTGCATATTGATGCTGGCCTTATCATGCAGCAATGCGCACAGAGATAAAATACGTGAAAGTAGATTAAAGACGCAGCCAGAAACTCCCCAGCCTCCCCAGGCTCCCCGCCCTTGCGCCTGCCTCCCCCTCGCCCTCGCCCTCGCCTCTTTCACCTTCATCTGATGCCGATTGTGAAAGAATCTCTGATTGATGTCTGTCAGTTATGTGGCAAAAGGAATCCTTTTATCATTTTCGCACAGTGGGCGTGGCATGCATGCTTGCTTGTCAATGTCTGCGTGTGTGTGCATGTGTGTGTGTTGGCTGTAATTATGGGCCATGTTAAGCCAGCGGCAATTGTTTGTGATGATAAATGATGAGCGAAGCAGAGCACAAGAGATGAGAGAGAAAAAAACACATAGAGAATAGAATAAAATGAGGTGAAATGGGCTGGGAGGCTGCAGGGGATGGGGGCGTGGTCTGACCATGAAATTCATTAAGGCACACACACACACACTCACACACATTCACGGTAGGCCCTGACCCAATTGTGAATGCTGCCTAATGGCCAACGCAGGAGTCATCAATAATGCTGCCCACAACAATTGAGGGTTAGATCGGAGTCTCCTCTAATGAGGCCCCACGCAGACTTTAAAGATATGCACAGCCCCCTCTATAACCGCCCCCCCCCCTCCCAGGGAGAAAAAAACAAAAGTGATTTAGCGAAAAGGGCATAAAGCAAAGCATTCCAAATGCGAGCAACTGCAGCGGCCGAGCAGCGCCGAAAAACTTTGAGCGCGCTCGCCAGCTGTGGGAATAGCGCGAATTGTGGGAACCGTGGGAACTGCGCCTACTCGTACAGGAGGCGCCTCTAGCCACTAGACCAATAAAAAAAGAACAAAACGAAAAAAAAAAAAAGAGGCAGAAAAAAAAGAAGAAGAAAACTTCCCAAGAAAACAAAATTTCCCCAACGAGCCATTTCCGTAAGTGTGTGTGAGTGCGTGGGTGTGTGTGAGTGTGTGCTTAAGCAAGAAGAAGATGAAGAAGAAGAAGTAGAAGGTAAAGAGCGTAAGCCGAAGAGAAAAATAATATCCGATAGGCTAAACTAGCGACTGAAGCATACTCTGTTCCACGTTCAGCTTTGTGGGCTTATGATATGAATGATAGGGTGTATAGGAAGTCAATCAATCATAGTCAATAAGTTAATGAAATAAGCAATAAATTTTGCATGAGATTAGATGTACGGACAAGGTCAATCAATCAATAAATTAGTTGATCAATCAATAATTATATGGATAAGAGCAACAATCAATTAGTCAATCAGCTAGACAATACGTTAGTAATCAAACAATATAGCAATTACATGATCAGTCAATCAATCAATCAGTAAGTAAATCAATCAATTTAATATTATTGACCAAGCAGTCAATCAAGTCAAGTAGTTGGTGAATTAGTCAATTCGTTCAAACAATCAGTCAATCAATAGCTCACAGTAAGCCAATCGGTAGACTAATCAATCAGTCGGCTGATATCAACTGTTCAATCAACAACTCAGTCAATCAGACGACCAAGGCAATCAATCAATAAGAGAGTACTTTTATTTTATTCAATCAATATAATATGGCAATCAAGCAAGTCAATCATACAATATATTACTATTTATTAGTCTGAATATATCATTCTTATTGCCACATTCAGTCGGTCCTCTTTAAGACCCATTTAGAATCCCTGTTCACACGTTGATTTTATTGATAAAAATTGGCCGTTCAATATACCCCACTTGCCTCAACCGAGAACAGAGCAGTGAAAGCCAAAGTAGGAAAAATTAAGTAAAGTGTTTGAGCAAAGAGCATTTCCAAATAAGCGACGATGAAAGAAAAACCACAAAAAAAGAAGAAGAGGAAGAAGTGGAAAAACAAAAAGGAAATAGGCAACAAAACAACAACTTTAGAAGGGAACGTGCGAAACGGGTGCTGGGCGTGGGCAAAGGGTTGGCTGAGGGCTCAGCGTTTACTTTTCAAAAAACTGTTTTAAAAGCTTAACCACGAAAAAGAGAACAAAAAATTTGCGAATATTCCCTAATGACGGCCTCAGCCGTAAAGAAATGCCACAAAAGCCCAGGGAAAAAAACACACAGCGCTAGATAGAGCGAGCGAATGAGCGAACGAGTATGTTATATAGAAGAAAGAGAGAGCGAACGGGTAGAGAAGGTAGCGATGGGCGTGAGTTTTTGAGGTTAGGCATGAAAATGGGGAGAAGCGAGCTGTTCAGCTGGGAGACCGACAATGATAAAGCGTCATGATAAAGCATCAGAGCGGCATTAGCATTCGGCAGACAGTTCACATACGCAATCCTAGTTGAAGCCCACGAAAAAAAGTGGTCTAGTCGGGTGTGCACGACTTGCAAATACCCGGCAGACCTGTCATATGTAGAGGACTCTACAGCAAACTGTCTGCAGTATGGAATACCTTTTTGAGTCTCTGTTATAGGGTATAGAGAGGGACTTGCTGGCACTAAGAGAAAAGTTAGTTGATTGCTACAAACAGCAGCAAAGGAAAAGAGGAAAAACAACAAAATTGTTAGAGTGAAATGCGAGGGAAATTTGTGTATTTCCTCTAGCACTTTCCCACTTTCATATCCCTTGCGCAGAGCATTCATTAGTCGAGCAGTCTCTACTGATCGCAGCTCTGATTACTCTGCCATGAAGAGCTAAGACTTCGCTCAATGCTCGACTCAAAAGTGAGCCAAAGTAAAGCCCACAATATCCTCATATCGCCGCACTCAATGGGCAAAGCAATATATCGGCTTTTCTTTCTTTGCTTTCGTCTTAGAATTTTCTCTCCCACTTGGCAATTGCTCTAAGCAGCTTCTAAATATCTGGCTTTTCGGCTATTGTTAGCTGCGGTTGCTTTTTTACTGTAGTAAGCCAGCGCCACTGCCACGCCCCCAAACACACACACACACGCACACCTTGGCCTCTTAACAATGGAAGCTAACGCAATTTGAGTCAACTTCGACACCTGCAAAATGAAATTGAATTACAAAAATAAAATAAAATGAAAGTAAATGCGGAAAAAAAACTTTAACAAAGGCAACAGCAATGAGGAAAGTCAAATACAAAGGCCACTCGCTCAGCCCCACTCTATCGCCCTCTCCCTCACTCTTTCTCTCCCCCTCTCCCTCGTCTTACTCTTTTACGCTTTCTATTTGCTTTTGGCAGTGAGTGTTAAGTGTAATTTTTACACCTTCACGCTAAATTTTCAGCGTGCAGCAGCAGCTCGCACCAGCCCCCCCACCCCAGACACGCCCCCAGCTCCACGCGCTTCCTTTTGCTCCCTCTCTCCCTTTCTCTCCCTCTCTCTCTGTTGCTTCTACAAAATGCTTGAGAACTTTTAGTGCGTCTCAATGCGCATTTTAAATAAAATAGAAATTCAATTTACTTTAAATAAGCGACAGAAACACAGCAAAAGCAACTCGACACACACCAATACACACACACCCACACCCACACACACACACACCAACACACTCACAACTTGAAAGCGGAACGAGTGCTAAGGGAGGGGCAGGGCATATCTGTGAGCGCCTCTGCCGAGACGAGGTGACAAGCAGCAGCGAAACGTCAGTGACAGCTTCTGCTTCTTACTTTTCTCTCTCGCCCACTCTCTCCCACTTTCTCCCTCTCTCTCTTTCCTTTGCCTAACTATATCTCTTGCCTCTGCGAAAGAGACAAAAAAACGCAGAGCGAAAAAACTTTTTAAATGAACTCAAAATTGACTAAATGTGCTAGCCAAAGGTGCGTAGCGAGACAGAGAGAGGGAGACAGACAGAGAGAGCAAGCGACTCGGAGTGTGAGTGAGATTTCGCTGGGGAATTTCAGTTAAAGTCGCCGCCATTGCTAAAAAGAAGGCGAAAGAAAAAAAAACTGGAATATAATTAAGCGGCGTTTAGAACGCTTGTAAAGAGCGCGAGAAGTTTGCCTAATTGTTTGCCCGCGCAAGGCGAAAAGAAAAACTTTCCGCAAAAGTTTAATTTAAATCTGAATGAGAATTTCGCCTCCCGTTTTTTTTTTCTCTTTATGATTTGTTGATTGTTTTGGCTCTTTTAAGGGCGACTAAACGCTATTTGACGCTGCTGATGTCATTTCAATTTGACAGAACTTCGAAATAATTATCGCTATCTCGAGCAGGCAAATCACATTAATGTGTGCAAGAGCAAGCGATAGAATTTGTGGCATGGGCAACAGTTGTATAACAGTTTATAACAGCCGTATTAGCAGAGCTGTCTTACTTCATTTGTATAACAAACAATATTAGAGACAATAATTCAGGCTTATAGCTAAGCATCAACTTTATTACAGACTTAGAACTGGCATAAAAAGGCTGTATAACACTTATATTCAGTTGTAAGACATATTTAAATATACATTTTAATGATTTTGCATATAAGGCTGTTTAGGCAAGGAAGAAGTTGTAGAACAGTCGTATAACAGTCGTATTACAGTTGTATAACAGTCGTATAACAGTTGTATAACAGTTATATAACAATCATATGTGGAGTTTCCTAGCAGCTGCGAAGCTGTCTAGTTCATCTCTCATATATAATACGGACATAAAGCTTAGAATTGGTGCTATTACGACTTACAACAGATGTCAAATAGCGTATAACACTTGTAAAACATATCGAAATATGGAACATATGTGTTTATATATATGTGCATATAAAGAAGTATATGTAATAATATTTGTATAACAGTTGTATAACAGTAATATAACAGTTGTATAACAGTTAAGTTGTGTGTTGTATTACATGTTAGCAATAATACGAAACTAATCAAATTATAACAACAATACAATATGTGACTGAATGAATGTATAACAGTATAACACTCCATAAAAGAGAACCACAAATACTTTCCCACTTAAGGGTATTTTCTAGTCGATCACATGCAGCTGGCTGGCTAGCAGCTTATCTAGCATTATAAGCAGCTGCCCAATGCCGCAGCTGTCGCTTTGATTTCATTTGGAGTCAGGTGATACGATATCTTGAGACCACAATAGGCAAGGCTGGGAGGCTGAGAGACTTGGCGGCTGGGAGACGTGGCGACACCACAGCAACCACTAGCCTGCGGTTAATGCAAAGATGGGGCACGGCAAGCATAATTATAAAGCTGTTCATATCAAGCAGCTCAAGTGCAACTGGCTTAAGGGCCGGATTGAACGAAGCGAACGAAGGCAGCGACGTCGCGTGGGCGATGGTAGCTCGTGGTGTTGGTAAAGGGATGAGGCTGGCGCCCAGCTGGCGGACGCCAACTAAGCCCCAACCTACCCAGAGAAAACAACAAGCAGAAGAAGAAGCAGAGGAAAACAAAGTAAATAAATAAAGCGACCAGCGCAGAGCCTGGAGCCGAGGGGCCGCAGCGAGGCACTTGGAAGCAAGTCGAGTTTGCTTCCTCTGCCTCCTTCTCTCTGGCTTTTTTTTTTTTTGTTTGGCGTCACCCAAATCAATTTATTGAATTTATTTGGTGATTTTATTAAAGCGCGCAAAAAGCATCAAATGAATTGACACGAGCATCTCCCCAGCCGAAGAAGGGGAGTGGGGCCAGAAGGGGGGGGCGACAAAATTCGATTGCCGATTCAATTGGCTGTCAAAAAACATGTATATAGCCAAGTTAGACTGAGACTGAGGCGAGGCTGGGGCCTATCGTAATTAAGTTAGAACCTTTCTACAAATTCTGCGTTCAGCCACGCGCCGCCCACCCGGCCCACACGGCCCACTCGGCCCAGTCCACTGGTGAAAGAAGCGCTGATTGCGTTTGCCGGAATCGTTTTCGGACACGCCTCCGCCCCCGCCCGCGCCCAGGCCTGCTCCTTGCTAGCCCACATCTATACGTACTTAGCCAAAGCCTAACAACTTTCAGTGCTAAATGCCTGCAGGCATCTAAATTGTTACAGCCAGTGTAATAACGGCTCCGCCCACACCCCTTAACAAAAACCACCCCCCCCCCTCCCCACTCGTTTCATCTGCCCGAATCGCCATTTTAAAGTTGAGCGAAGCATATTGTACTTTAAAGGAGAAACGTAATACAAATGCCCGATGAATTTCTGGCATTGCCAACAATTTCTATTTCTATAATGGAATTGCTTCACCCTAAGCTGGCATTTGAATCGCTTCATTTTCACAAGGTTTCCCTAACTAGAGTTTGATTAAAGTTATTTGATGCTGCAATAGTTGTACAACTGTTGAGCTTGAGCCGTATGCATATCAGAGTTTTGCATTTGTTTGTTTAATAGTTTGTTTTCATTTACATCCATTTCGGTTTAATTGTAATCCTTGTAACAGAATTTGAAACTGATTTGATTACACTTCTCCAACAAATTGGTTGAAGCAATATGTTGTATTTATACCAAATGCAGCCAACCCAGTTACTTACAAATTTATATATGTTACATCTGTGTTATTTTGAATATATGGAAGTACAAAAGTTGTATAATAGTTGTATAACAGTTGATTGGAATGCTGCACCGACTTAATGTTGTGTTGAACTTTAACAACAATAGCTTAGTAATGTTTTTAACAGTATAACAGTTTGTTATTACTTTAAATTACCTTTAGTCTGTAAAATAAAAATACAAAATTTTGATTATATATCTCTACCAATCTGGCTCCAACAAAAAATGTTAATTTATATCAAACTTAATTTATTGTCAAAAAAAAAAGGCTGACATGTCCTGAGCCTGTATAACAGCTTATTTACTAGTTGATTCAGGCATTTTTTTTATCATATTCAAGCATTGATCTTGTTTAGTTTTATCAGCATTCTTTTTACGTTTAACAGTTTTTGTGTATAACAGTTTTTGTGTATAACAGTTTTTGTATATAACAGATTTGAACGTATAACAGTTTTTCCGTACAACAGTTTTTCACGTATAACAGTTTGTCACGTATAACAGTTTTTCATGTATAACAGCTTTCCATATATAACAGTTTTCCGTTGATAACATTTTTCTTCTTTTCTTTTCCTAACCGTCTCGCTTTAACAACTGAGTCCCATCTGTATAACAGATTACTTTTTTAGCAGATCAATATATGATTATTATTCCTGTATAACAGCTAACTTTTTACAAATATATAAATATATAGCTGTATGCTCTACCATTCTATTTCTCTATAAAAAGTTTTAATTTGAAAATTTTTGTTTAACAATTTCTCTGTTTTCCACTTTTAAAGCTGAAAACCCATTGACAAATGCACAAAATAATTTGCTGCCGCAATTAGCTGAGCATCAAATGAGATAAAGCCAAATTTTGGGCTTCAATTTTAAATACTATATACTAAATACTAATTAAAATCCCTTTTTTTGGGTATTTTGTTTCGTTGCAGCTGGTCGGAGGTGAATTCGATATGGAATTGAATTTTGTGATACAGGATGCGCAGAATATAAAGCATATGCTGGAGCTGCTGGATCATTGTCCGCCCAATTTGCAGGTGAGTCTCTACCCTCCAAAAGAGGGGAGGGGGGGGGGGGTGTGTGAGGGGGGGGGAGGGTGTGTGTTGTTGTTGTCTGACAACAAATACAAATTTGATGCCATAAAATTCAATAAAAAATTGTGTTACTTTGCGTCATCAAAGCCAAATTAACCAGCTACATAAAAAAGACAGATGTAGGTGTATGTGTGTGTGAGTGTGTCTGTGTGTGAGTCTGTCTGTGTGTGTGTGTGCTCGTCTGTGCGTGTGGGCGGCTACAAATTGTGCGTAATGAAAGCGCAACATGAAATGCCTTTCAACTGTTTTTACTTTTGCCGCGTTGTCATTCGCCTCGTTGGCGACGCGTCGCAATCTTGTTTTCCCTCTCTCTCTTTCTCTCTCTCTCTCTCTCTTTTTTTTTTGATTTGAATATGAACGTCTGCCTGTGTGGGCGTGCGTCTGTGTGCGTGGGCGGCACTGTCTCTGTCTGCGTGTGTGTGTGTGTGCGCACATTAAACAATATTTTACACCTGACGCTGTGTTTCGCGACGGCGCCATCAAATTATTAGCATGAATGCGGGCAAAGGATGTGACGCCCGTGCACGTCCCCAATTGGTGTGTATTTGTGTGTGTGTGTGTGTGCTGGCAGGAAGTGTGCTCTTCTCATGCGACAGTCGCTCCAGCTTCAACTTTTGCTGTTGTGCAAGAGGCGACGCCGGAAGTTGAGTAACCGTGTCAGGCAGCAGCAGCAGGAGCAGACGCAGCAGTAGCCAGCTCCTAGTCCCCAATAGCCTGGCCTGCGCTTAGGAGGCGTACCTCAGTCAGGTCTGACAGCTTGTGGAGCCGACGAAAATCGCGCCGATGTCGGCGCTTAATGAGTTTGTTTCAAGTTTGTTTCATCGTTGCGTGCATTCACCTCGCAAGCCGCCTGACAGCGAGTGGCTTAGCTGACAGATACCCTGTAAGCGCGAGCATTAAGAGCTGCAAAGAGTCTCTGCTGCGACTGGAGTTGAGCGAGCAAATTGATTTATGAGCAAACTTTGAAATCTGACTTTGAGCTGAACTTTAGACAGAGACTTGTATAGGAGACGATGAATATGAAATTGTTGCTTAAGCTATAAGCAGCGGGTGTTAAAAAGAAAGAAATAGATATACGTGCATGTAAATATATGTACGTAGAGGCAGTGTAAAAACTGGTTTAAATCGGTTCAAGCGTTTCACAAATTTAGGGACTTTTAATGGAGAAACTGAAAGAGAGACTGAGAGAGACTGAGAGAGATATAGCTAGACTAAGGCGGAGAAAGAGTATTCTTAGAGAGAAATATATTCATTAAAATTATATAGGATGAGACAGATAGGGCTAGAATGAGAGATAGAGAGAGAGAGAGAGAGAGAGAGAGAGAGAGAGAGAGAGAGAGAGAAAGAAAGAGAGAGACTAAGGTATATATAATTATATAGAGTGAGAGTGATGAAAAGAGGAAGATTGAGTGTAGCAGTGAAAAAGAGAATAAGAATAAAATAGAAAGAGAGATAGAAACAGAGAACGAAATTCAGATAGAGAGAGGGAGAGGGAGAGAGAGAGAGACTAAGGTATATATTTATATATATAAATATGAGAGTGATGTAGAGAGAAAGATATAGAGAATCAGTGAAAAAGAGAATAAGAATAAAATAGAAAGAGGGAGCGAGCGCGAAATAGAGAGAGAAAAGAAAGAAAGAGAGAGAGAGAGAGTAAGGTATATATTTATAAATATGTAGAAGAGAGGGATGTAAGGAGAAATATATAGGGAAGTAAGAACAAAAAAATAAGAATAAAATAGAATGAGAGAAAGAGAGAAAGAGAGAGAACGAAATACAGAGAGAGGGAGAGAGATAGAGATAAAAAACGGAGAGAGCGAAAGAGAGATAGGAAGTGAGGAAGTGTATTTAAAGCAAAGCTAAGTTTGTTTACTGAGGCGTTGGCTTCTGGCACTTGCTGCTGGTCTAAAGGGAAATTTCGGCTCAGGTGTAGCTATGAGTGTGTGTGTGTGTGTGTGTAAGTGTGCGTGTGTGCGTAGGTGTTGGCCTTTGAAGCCACTTACATATGCGAGCCATTAAAATGCCGCCTGGCGAATTGCGTCCTCAGCATGTGGCATGTGGGAATGCCACACACACACGCACACATGCTTATATATGTATGTGTGTGTGCTTGTGTGTGTGTGTGTTAGTGTTATACATGAGCCGCTGTTGTTTCACGCCGTGCGCCACGTCAGTGGCATTCAGCGTCAAATAGTTGTGGCCTGGCTGTGCCGCGACGAATTTATTTGGCTTTTTAAATTAATGAAAATTGTCACTGACAAATGTTGTGCGTGTGTGCCAGACTGTGTGTGTGTGAGTGTGTGTGCGAGTGTGTGTTATGTTGGCTTATGTAAAACACGCATCAAATATGCATCACTGAAGTGGCGGCAGCAGCAGTCGGAGAAGAAAAAGCGCGTTGCGTGATTTTAGGCGGCGGCTACAAGAATTTTGCCGGCAGATTGGCTGCTCGGGCGGCTGCTCAATTTGGCATGCTAAGCAGGTGCGTTGCCCCGTGGCCCCGTGGCCCCCGCAGCCGCGCGGCCCGTGTGGCATGCCCCTTTACGTGGCAAGTGGAAATAAAAAGGAATTTACAGCCATTTTATTGCCTGGGGACAGCAACAGGGAACAGTTAACGGGCCCCCCTACCCCCCCTCAACAATTTTGCATAGCTCGCAAATACACCTACACACACACACATCTATACACACACACACCTGCACACACACCTACACTCATAGCTCGTGGAATACTTAAATGATTTATGTGTTTACCAGCGGCGTCTCTGCGTCCGCCACTCAATTGATTCGGCACGTAACCGGGCCAAGTGCAAATAACTGTTTCAGTTACCAGGAGGGCCACGCCCTCCGCCCCTCTCTCCCCCGTAGCCGCCCATTATGGGTGCGGCCATTACATTTTATACTTGACAATAAATTTTCGGCGCCGCATTCGGTTCGAGCCGAGCGCAAATCAAAGCCACGTTATGGCCATATCCCTTGCCCCCGTCCTCCCCTTCGCCCCCGCCCTCGTCCTCGCTCCGTTCCCATATTACGATTGACTTCTGCTCCGCTTGCTAAGGCCGGCCATAGCCGTTACCGTTATACTGGTTGCCCGTTCCGTTCCGGTTCGGTTTTAGGTGCCGCCGCTGCTCCATGCAACCGCAGCGCTGCCACCCCTGACCCCGCCCCAACCCCGCCCCCAGCGCCTTCTCGTCTCGGCCACGACCTCTGCCACTCGGTATGCTCAATAAAATTTTACAGCCTTTGCCAGCGCAGCAATTTGTGTAACTCTTCCCGCTCTCCCCTTTCACTAACCCATCTGCCCTCTCTCTCTAGCACTCCCTCTCTCTCTCTCCCTCTCTCTCTCTCTCTCAAGTGGTCAACTGGTTTCACCTTTCGTCAAAATCTACATTTCGTGTTTGCTTATTGCGCCACCTGCCGGCTGGTAGCTGCTTTGAATAACATTGTTAAGGCTCCATTCATGCGTGCCCCAACTCCCCCACTCTCCCTCTCATAGCCCCCCCCCCCCTCCAACAACCCGTTCCGCATTCAACTTGTTGGCAATTTATTTTAAGCAAATTTTCGCTTCTCTCTCAGTCTCTCCCACGCTCTCTATCTCTCTCTTTCGCTCCTTTGTCCACAGTTTTTTTCCTTCTTTTTACTATTTATGCTACATAAATATCTTATTCAGCTCTTCCAGCACATTTCTCTAACAATTGCTTTTTATGCTAATGAGCTGTTAACTTTTTAACAGTCTCTCCATGTAAAGCAGCTGTTGCTTTTCATTGATTAACATTTCCCCCTCCCTACGCTCGTTCACGGAATTAAAAGAGTTGCTTGGCTTGGTGTAATGTTGGCTCTATTGATGCCAGGGAATTGAAGAACCAATTTGTGGAGTTTTGGTAGTTGACATTAGTCACCTCTATATAACTATTAAGTTATATCTGCTCCATAGATCGACTATTCCCTCTGTTACTCTATAGACTAAAGCTTCAAGTTTCAGAGAGAGCTCATTAATATTGGGAGATGCTGCCACATCCATCATATTCTCCAGATTTGGCACCTTCAGATTAGTATTTGTTCTGGTCTCTGCTAAATTTTTTGGATTGAAAAATCTTAACCTTAAATCAGGACCTTAAAAACGAGTTAGATTAGCTTTTTGCCAGCAAGGATCAAAGTTTTATGAGCATGTAATTCATCTCTTGCCTGAAAGATGGTAAAAGGTATTGGATCAAAATGGAGACTAAAAATTTTTTTTTTAAATTTGTTGTATATAAAAAAAATGGTGCCTAAATTGATCTAAAGAAACGAGACTAAGTGAACGATCCAATAGTTGATCTATCTCTTTCTCTCTTTGCTCTGTTTATATCGTTCGCTCTATATATATATCTCTCCCTTTCAATATATATCGCTCTTTCTATATATCTCTCTCTATATATATATATATCTCTCTCTTTCTATATATCTCTTTCCCCCTCTCTCTTTCTATATATCTCTTTCCCCCTCTCTCTTTTTTTCTGTTCTATATTATCTCTCGCTCTCTCTCTCTCTCTCTCTCTCTCTCTCTCTCTCTCTCTCTCTCTCTCTCTCTCTGTATTCCTCTGCATCTCTCTTTGTGTCTCTCAGCGTCTTTCTCTCTGTCTTTCTCTGTATCTCCCTTTTACACTCTACCTCTCTGTCTCTCTCTCTCCCGTATCTGTTTAAGTCTTGATTAATCTTTGTCAAGCTTTGTCATATTTGTTGCTCACTTGATGTTGCCATTGCACATATGCTAGAGAGAGAGAGAGAGGGAGGAAGATATCGAGCATTGTGGCATTGACTTTGCAAAGGAATTAACTTGTGTCTACACAAGACCCACCACACCACCTCCTCCTCCTCCCCCCCCCCCCCCCTTGTGGATGGGGCAAAAAAAATAGGAAGAAAAGTTTTGCAGTCGCAGCATTCAGCGGCGACTAAGCTGCAGCTTAGCGGCGTGTTAAGACCAGATAAAAAAAATGTATGGAAAAAATAGAATGGGGGGAATGGAAAAAAGTGGCTAAGTGGGCCAGTGGTGCTGGGTGGTGCTGGGTGGTGCGGTGGTTGCGCGGCTGTAATTATTTGCGAGAGTCTGGCAACAAAATAGCGATGGATATCTGTAGAAAGCGCAGATCTCTGATGAATGGGGCAACAGTTGCCCGTGCCCAGAGCGCCAGCTACTGATGCTGCTCTCCTCCTGCTGGCGCCCACCGAGCGTCGAGCTGAAGAACAAACAGAGGCCGTAGC
This sequence comes from Drosophila pegasa, assembly GCA_035046225.1. Taxonomy (NCBI): domain Eukaryota; kingdom Metazoa; phylum Arthropoda; class Insecta; order Diptera; family Drosophilidae; genus Drosophila; species Drosophila pegasa. The sequence continues at coordinate 853,226 of JAWNOD010000063.1, forward strand.
AGCGGCGGCACACAAAAGCCAACAGCAGCGCCAATGGCCCAGGGGCAACACATTACAATTTATTCATGAATTGAATTTGTATTCGTTGCAGATATTTTATAAGTTTACCCAGCTGCCACGCCCACGCCCCAGCTGCCTGCAATAGCCACTCCTTTCACTACGCCAAGTGCCTGGCATGCGCAGTATTTTATTTGGTATTTAAATGGTATTTTTTTCATTGCAAGCGACGAGCCTATTCGAAGCAGAGGCAAATTGAAGGGAAATAGTTCGAGAATATATCTGATTTATATCTTATATTTTTATATATATTTGATATATTTTACATACTTGATATATTTACTATATTTGATTTATTTGATATATTTGATATATTTTGTATATTTGGTAGATTTGATATACTTTATATATTTGATTTATTTAATATATTTGATATATCATAAAAATGGGAAAAATTAAATTTTATGTAAATATATGTATAGAAACTAGAGTTTTCATAGAAATAATAGCGCTATGCATCTTCTTACATCCAGCACTACTATTTCAATGAACGTAATACTATTTCTATGCTCAATGAAGTGCGCTCATAGAAATAGCAGTGCATTGTTCATAAAAATAGGAGTGTCATGCATCTTCCTTTATCCAGCACTACTATTTCTATGAACAGTCGATGTTCAATGAAAAACTCTAATATATATATATAGATATATAGAGACTTATATAAAGTCAGTTTTGGTAACTTTAGCACACGTTTTTTTCGCCTCTTCTCCTCATTGGCATCAGCGAGTTGTCTTCAATCATGTGGGCATAGTTCAACTAGAATTTATTGGCACTCAGTTCAAGGTGGCCTAACAGTGGTGCCAAAACACACACACACACAGACACACACACAGTTACACTGTGCAGAGACCAAATTCTTCTAGTTCTTCTTGTTCTTCTCTTTTCCATCAATTGAAGCTGGCAAAAGGCCAAAACGAAAGATACACAAAAGCGAGCGATGTTCATTAAATATGAATGATTGTCGTTCAGGGTGCCAATCGAACTGGGTTCCATGCAAACAGAGTTGCCACACACCCAGAGAGAGGGAGGGAGAGAGGGGAGACTCTCACACATTTTAGACCTAATATTAGCCAATTGTGTTTGCATTTTTCTTTTTTTGTGGAGCGCCTTTTGATGTCGCCTTGGCCGGACTTTCATATGACAGAGCTCGTCGGCGTCACGTACACACACACACATACAGGGTGCTCCTCCGGCTCCTTCCTGTTGGTGGCAATGCCTAAAAAAGCCGCCGCAATGTGAAAAGGTCATTTAATTTCTTTTTGATTTGTTCTTTTTTTCTGTTCACTCGCTGCCGCTGCCTTTCCTCTGTCTCCGCTTTGTCTTCTATTTTTTTGTCGCGCCATTAAAGTGTAAATGTATTTTTAAGTAGGCGTATAAAAAAAAAGCAAAAATAAAAAAAAAAAAAAAGAGCGAAAAAGAGGCGCAGCAAATCTATAAACAAAATAGAATCAGCCCAAAAGACCGTAAAGCCAGAAAGCCGCACAAGTTTAAATTTGGTTCGCCCAGTTCCGAGTTAATAGCATTTTAAGTACAATACAGCAAATACAACAAATACCAGAGGCAAAAGGACTGTTCCAAGGAATAGAGAAGAAGAAGAAGAAGCAGAGAGAAGGAGAGGTAGAAGCAGCTGTTAAATCAACATTAACTCGAGACTTCAATTTCAATTCGATTCACGAAAATTTCATTTGTAATTAGAGTCAAAAGGACGCTAACTATGGATGGCATAAATATATATCGTCTTTGGGATATTTTGAAGAAGAGACGGTGATTATTGGGAAAAAAATGTTAAGTGTTAAAGTTAAAAAAATTAAAAAAAAAATTGAATTAAATATAAAACAATTTAAATACTTAAAATTTAACATTTTAAATACGTTAATAATTTATGCATAACATCAAAAGTATTGAAAAAAATCTAAATTAAACAAAATTTTAATAAGATAAAAATAAAAAATAATAAAAAAATAAGAAATATAAAATAATATATACAAATATTTTATCAGATTCTCAAACTTAACTCGCAAACTCTTTTGGCCCTTTCAAAGACTGTGAATAAGGAGAGTTCTAGTTTTCTATTTCAACAATGGTAAAGCTCAGCTTTGCCTCTGGCTGCTTCACTCAAATCAATCTAAAATCATCAAGAATTTTAAATTAAAAGAAAAGAAACTTGAAAAAGAAGAAATTTTCATTTTAAGAGCACTCGCGCAGTTCTTCTATTTGAAACAAAAGTTTTAACTAAAAAGTAGACAAAATGTTTTCTTTTTTGGGCTTTGGTAAATGTTAAAAAGGGTAGATTGGTTCAACAAAGTTGAATGTAGGCGGGAATCTAAAGCTTTTAATTGAGTAGTGAGCTAAAGCTTGATCAAGGCGAAAGATGATCGTCTAGTTTGTACTCGTATCAATTCGACGATCTAGCTATCTCCATGAGAAATTTGACTGCAGGGTATCTGTAAGTCAAGCACTCCCTTGCTCCGATATTCCTCTTTACTTTTATTTGTATTTCTTTCTCTGCTCTCACTGTCATCAGACATGAAATATGCATAAAGGTCTGTTAACAATTCTGCTTTGACGCGAACTGAGACACAAATGCTAAGTCCTAAGGGCAGGACACATGAGAGCGCGTGGGCGTGGCTGGAGCGTGTGGGCGTCGCCTTTGCTGTTGGGCTTGCGAAAACAGTTTGGAATACTTTTGAGCTGCTTTGCATTTTCAGCTTTCGGGCTTAGTCGGTGTGTGTGCGTGAGCGGGTGTGCGTGTGTGGCTAAAGGATTGAAAGCCGTCAGAGTCAAGGGGAGGGGAGGGCGGTGAGGGCGGCGCATTACCATGCAGCCTCAGCCCGCGCGTTTTGTCATTCAATTTCGAACGCATTGAAGGCCCCGAAGCACCGTATGCCCCGATTTACGCCTAGACCCAAAAAAAAAAAAAAAAAAACAAAATTTGCGTAGCTGTTGGCATCATCGACTCATCAATATGCAAAAAAGACTCCAAAGCCGCAGGGCGGTCAGTAGCACAGGGGCCGGGGCGCCTCTAGTGTGTGCGTGAACAAAGGAGCTCGAGCCCCACACACACACGCACACACGCACTGCTGGTCCCGTTAGTCAGCCGTGCGGCAAGAGCAAAGCAAACTTTTTTTTTATTTCATTTCTGCGTGTGGCCGGAAAAGAATAATAAAAAAGGGGCAATAACACACACAGAGAGAAAGAGAGAGAGAGAGAGAGAGAGAGAGAGAGAGAGAGAGAGAGAGTGAGAAATGAAAGAAAATTATTATGGAAATGTCAACGTGAAACTTTTGCACAAATTCAAAGCCTTACCTCCTGCCATGTCCTGCCGCCCCCTTACCCACTGCCAGCCCCCATCCCCATCTGGGGGGCTGGGCAGCAGCTAAAAGTGAACGCATATGGCGCACACTTTGGCGAGCTGCGTCCATTTTGTTGGCTCGAATTCCAAACACAATTGAATTTCATGTTTGACATGACCAATATCCACAACCCCCTCCCCCTCCCCCCACAGTGCCGGCAGCACCTTTGGCCACGCCCCTGCGTCAAGTTTTCATTGTTTTGCTTTTTGGGATTTTTTGGGTTTTTGTGCCCGCGAGGCGAAAAATATTTAATGCGATTTCGATTGGCTTCCGATTCACAGAAACAGAAGTATTAAGAGTCACACACATATACACACAGAGAGATGTGTGTGGCCTGCTCAAGTGCATGGGCGTGGCAGCCTTTTGGCTTAGCAGAGATTTGCTGTTTGCCAAATATTTGCATATAAATTAATTTAAAGCTCGCACGCGTTTAAAACCGCGCGCAAAACGCGCCACTAACCACACACTCCCAAGTGCTCAAGTGTGTGCAGGAATGTGTGTGTGTGTGTGTGAGTGTGTGCGTGCTAAGTGCGTGTGTGCGCGCTGTGTCAACATTCTTAATCCCGAAGCTGCAAAGCAAAAACTTTCTTCAGCAAAGATTGAACGAAAACATTTCCCTAAAATAAAACAAACAAAAAATAAAATTTTAATACGAAATGAAAAGTAGCGAAATATTCTAATTATAGACCAAAAATATAAAGTATGAAAGCATAAAATAAATTAACATAAATATAAAAATATGTTAATAAAAAACCAAGCAATTTTTTTATATAATATATATTTAAAAATCAAAACAAAAAAAATTAAGTTCAAAATGGAAAATGTTTAAGTAAATGTATAATTTAATAATTGTTTAAAACAAAAATCACTTGATATTTTTTTTAATAATTTAAATATTGTTTTCCAAAGTAAAAACTTGAAAGAATACATAAAAAAAAAAATTTATTAAAAAAAATTTTAACTTAAATAGGTAAAAAAACTTCAATTAAAAAAAAAAAATTAGTACAAAGTCAATAAATATATAAAACTAAATAAATATATAATATAAAATATTTATATAAAAATATATTTTATAATAAAAAAATATTAAAAGTAAAAACAAATTAATACAATTACAATATTATAAATAATAATAAAAAATTAACTTTGCCCGAAAATACTTGAATTTAATTGAATAAAATTAAATTTATTTCGTCATTTAGCGCGCAAAATGCTGTCAGAAAAGTTAAAGCTTTTATTTCGTTTCAAACTTATGAAAACCTTTTCATAGCCGAAAAAAGGCTTAAAAAGTGTCGTTAAAAATTTGAGCCGCTTTTCGGGCAGAGATAAAGATATCAAATTACTTAGCAGATCGCATCTCGCAAAGGTCTGAGAGCGAACTTTTTGAATATGACTCTGAATCAATTCGCATTCAGCTTAAAATCACATCAATCTCTAGCCCCTGGGTATGGGTGTGGGTGTGGCTGTGGGTGTGTGCGTGGGTGTCAACCCTTTTGCTCAATGAGCTACCTTTAAAGTGGGCCATTCAGGTAGGCCGGGTGGCTGAGCAGAGCTCGGAACCACTCAACTGTTGACTTTTGTGACACCTTCTTATAATTCAATTTAAGGTACGAAGCTGGCATCAAAAGGTTGCTGATGCGGCGCCTGATTCGCATCGCTGGATGCGTTGGCTGGTTTGCAACTCTTTCTTATACATATATACATATATATATACATACTTTTTTCATTCTTTTTTTGCTGCCAGTCCCGCGCGACTTCAAACGCGTCGCTGGAGAGTCGCGCGCGCGTTTTTCACAACTCGCGCACGATTTCTGACGCCTTTTCGGGCGACTGAGCCTCGAAACGTGCCCGCCCCGGCCACTTGACAGCTAAACCCACTCCCATTCCCCATTTCCCTTTACTCTTTCCACTCCCATTTGCTATCCAGGTTGAATCCCACTGCAATACGAGTCAAATAAAACCTGATCGCAATGTTAAAGTTGCGGCTAGGCCATGAATATTATATGAGTCTGGTGGGTCTGGGCGTAAGCGCACGTATAAGTGTGGGCGAGTGCGAGTTTAAGCATTCGAGAGGTGCAAATCTGAAATTAGATAGACAGTGTTAGTATAAGAGTGAGGTATAAGACTGTTACTAAGTCAAAGGGTGATTGCGAATGCGCATTTAAGTTAAAGTTGCTGTGTTGTATAAGTAAAAGACATTAGTATAAGAGTGAGTATAAGAGTGCTTAAAAGTATAAGTCTGCTTGAAATTGTAGAAATGCTAGTTTAAGGTTGGGTGTAAGTGTACTATGGGGAAAATTTGACATAAAATATCAGTATAAGAGTTAGTATAAGAGTGAATGTGAGTCCGTGATTGTTCATGCAGGTTTGAGTGCAATTATGTCAGATATGCAAAAGGTTAGTCAGACTCATACAAAAAGTATAAGAGTGGGTATAAATGAGTCATTGAGTATAAGTGAGATTGGGAGAGTACGTCAATGAGAGCTAAAGCTTGCGTGGAGGTACCTTAAAAGAGAAATTATACTTATAATATGTGTATAAGAGTTAGTATGTGAGGGATTGTGAGTATAAGTCGAATCGGGAATATGTATTTCAGTGCAAATTAAATCTTATATATAAGTATAAGAGCTAGTATAAGTGTGACTTAAAACATTAGTATAATTATGAATGTGTATAGTCTCCAGTTCGATCTTAGTCTACAGTAATAGGGTCATATAGCTGCAAATCAATCATAGTTATATGAGTATAAGAGTGAGTATAAGCGGAAGTACAAAAGAGATTTATGCGTATAAGTGCGATTGCAAAAAAGTCCGCTTAAGTAAGAGTAAGAGAGTTGAAGTGATGAGGACTTTCAGTATAAGACTGAGTATAAGTACAAGTATAGGCCAGAGTGAGCACTGTAGTAACTCATTCAGCTCTAATCCAGACAAGACAAATGGATAAAGCAGACACTCTCCATAATGAAACAGAAGTAGAAGAAGAAGAAGAAGCTCAAGAGCAGCTGCCATTCAAAGACAGCCGAAATAACGAAGCGAAATAAAAGCAAACCCCAATTTAACAAATAATTAAACTTTAAACCTTTTTTTGCTCTTGTTTTTGCTCCGACTGAGGCATTAAATATAAACAATGGCAATGTGGGCGAATGTTGACTTTGTGTCATTGTTGCGGGCCGTCCTTTGTTGGTGTGGCAACCCTGGCTGTTTGCGGTCGCTGCGGCCGAAACTAATTATATTAATTAAAATATAGCTAAAAATAAATTGAAATAAAATACTTTTGACAGTGGTGCCCAGGATGGGCCGGAGAGACTCTCTCCCTCCCTCTCTCTGTCTCTCTGTGTCCCCTGCGGAGGTCAGCAACGGTCGGTCGCAAGTGATTGCCCTTTGTCACTTGCCACTTGCCACTCGAGTGACTGAGTGACTGAGTGAACTGTGAGTGAATGACAGCGGCAGCTGCCACACAAGCTTCCAGATCTCTCAGCTCGAGTCCTTTTCCCTCACAGCCCGGCAAAGTGCAACAACAGCAACAACAGCGACGAGCACTAACTGCTATAAGGTTAGCCAGGCGACAAATGTGTCAGCAAGCAATTAGCAAATTGCGCTTGACCTTTGACACTGTGACTCACCACATTTATTATTTAGTGTGGCTTGATTTCTTGAGCAACTCAGTTGAGATTTGACTTGATGTTTTGGGGAAAATTGTAAAGATTTAAAATAGCATTACATTATTATTTATTTTTTTATTATTTATTAAAATTCAGTTGAGATTTGACTTAATGTTTTGGGGGATATATATTTTATCAAATTATTTTTTTTTTAAGATTTATTTATTTTTTATTAAAAACTAGGTGAGATTCGAGATATATTATGGACTACAAATCGCATGAAATTAATTTTTTTTTAAGATTTATTTATTATTTATTAAAACTCAGTTGAGATTTGACTTGATGTTTTGGGGCATATATACTGAAGCTCAAAAATCCCATTAAATTAATTTGTGTAGATTTTTTTTATTATTTATTTACAATTTATTTATTTGTTTTTTAAAATATTATATATTTATTTTTATATTTTAAAATATAAAAATATATTTAAAATTTATTTATTTATTTTTTGGTATATTATATATTTTTGTTTTTATATTTTATATAGATGTATATTTATTTGGTTATGTAGCTAGAGTTTGTGATCTATCATATAAACCATGCAAAAGTTTTTATTTTCATCTATTCTAATTCGGATTTTCTAGTGCTTCACTGAGTGTAGTCTCTTTAATCTTCGTCTGGAACTCTTTGTTTATAGTTGAGATATGAGGGAATTGACAGATCCTAGTTCATGCTTTAGTCCATCTTCGTAACTAGAAATGAAATCATTAGGAAACTCAGCTTGAGAAATGTGTAAAATTACATTTGAATCAAGATTCTATTGCTAAGATTTGTATAGAGTTACTGTATAGAGAGATTCAGGCTCTGTATTCATCTCAATTTTTATTAGGATCTGGCTAAGATTAGAATTGAAACACTCTATTCATCTCTCTTCCAATCTAACCTCTCAACTCCAGGCAAAAATCTATATCTATTGCTGCTAAGCTTCCTACTTTTATAAGCTACTCACTCACTCACTTTATAGACTCGCCACAGAATGTTGCACAGTCAAATTTAAAATTGAAATAAAATTCAAATTTTCATAAGTCTCGACTCGGGTGAAAAGTGTCTCAACATTTGGCAGCTGGAGCCAATGCAGCTCGCTTCATTATCAATTTGAAATAAATTGTCAAATTTGTAGCGTTAGATTCGCATTTGTTTTCGCAGATTTTGTTGCATGTGCAACAATTTGTTGCAGCCACATGAAGTGAAATATAAAATCAGTTGTGCAATTGATGAATCCAATTGAAATATTATCTCAATCGATGAAAAGTGACTCTCTCTCTATCTACCTCTCTCTCTCTCGCTCTCTATCTCTCTCTCTCTCTCTCTCTCTCTCTCTGTGCGTGTGTGTGCGTCTACAGCTCAATGCACACGCAAATTGACAAATTTGTCGCCTGTCAGCTGCTGAGATGGCAAACGTTGTAAATGGCGCCAGAGCCAGAGCCGGCGCTGCATTTGCCTCTGCACTTTGTGTCAATGTTATGCTCATCACAGCAACGCCAATGACATTCACTAGCTGCGCCATGCCTTACAAAGGGGCGTGGCAAAAAGGGAGGGGGGCGGAGGGGGGGGGGCAGGTTAGTGCTGGAGATCGAGCATTGGGAGAGGGAGAATGGCTGGTGCCAGCGCCAGAGACAGAGGCCAGGCTACTTAGCCCGCAAACTGCTGACGCGGCTGCCACTTTTTACACACGCACACACACACACACGCACACACAGACACACACACACACACATACACAGAGAGGAAGTCTGTGTGTGGCGCCTGCTGCCGCTTGTTTGCATTGCAACGGCAGCTGTTGTCAATAATAAATTTCCGTTAGAGCTGCAGCAGATTTTGCAGGAAAAAAGCAGTTAGAAAATAGAGAGAGAGACAGAGAGAGAGAGAGAGAGAGAGAGGGAGAGCTTGGAGCAGGACAGGCAAATGGTGCAAAGGAAGGAAGGAAGTGCATAAGCGCATTGCACGGCATGCCAAAGACATTGACATGGACAAGATACACAGAGAGACGCAAGAAGAGAGAGAAAGGGAGAATGAGAAAGAAAAAGAGAGAGAGAGGGAGAGAGAGGGCGAGCTAAAAGAGAGCTTTGCTGCACGGCGCTAGAAAGATGACATAAAATGGGAGCTCAGCGGCGGGTGATGAAAATTGAAAAAGGGTGAGAGGGGGGCGGGGCGCCAAAAAGGGCGAGGAAGGCGGTGGGCGTGGCACAGTGCTGGCATGCAGAAATGTTGTTGCAGCTCAACTGCTGCTGCTGCTGCTTCTTCCTGCAACTTCTTGGCGCTGTTGCCGCTCCGCACAAGTGGCGGAGGCGCGTCTCGCAGTTGGAGCTTGATAAATTTATTGAAATTCTATTGAAACGAAACGATTTGACTGCGCCAAAGCTGCGAAAAGGGCTGCACAAGTGAGGGGGAGAGGGAGGGGCGGCGGGCGAAGTGTAATCAAATCGCTGATAAAGTGGAAAATAAGCGACAAAACAAGAACAGGAAAAGGAAGAGACAGAGACAGAGTGGGAGAGAGGTTGAGGGAGAGAGAGTTTGAGGGGAAAGCGTTGAGTAAACCAAACCAAATGCATTAAATTTATTTCAAACTGCAGACAGCAAATCATGTGGAAATTGAAATATTTATGCTTAGGCAGAGGTGATTCGCAGATGCTCTACGAGCGAGTTGGAGGCGAGATAAGTGAGAAGACAGAGGGACAGAAATATAGAGAGACACAGACAGATAGAGTGAAAGACATAGAGAGTGATAGAGCTATGAATAGAGAGAAAGTTAGATTTAGAAATATACAGAGAGATGCTGAGAAAGATAGAGCTATAAAGAGAGAGAGAGAGAGAGAGAGAAAGTTAGATATAGAAAAATACACAGAAATGGAGAGAGCAGAATTCTCTAGAAATTTAGGCTGAGAAATGGGAAAAAAGCTGGAAAAAATTATATCTGTTGAGACTTAGGCATAAACTGAACTCGAAACTAACTAAATTCTGATCTGAGTAGAATGAGAGGTAAACAGAAGAGGGAGAGTTGGAATTGTGACATTCAAATAATCGATATTAAATTGCAGCTGACTAAATATCGATTAATGTAGCCTAGATACTAAGCTAAGACTCAGATAATTGACATAGATTTAGATGAATGTATGGATATAGTAGCTTCTATCAGCATCTTCAGCTATCTAGCTCTGCTAGACTACGAGGTCAATGAGTTCAGCTAAGACACACATATAAAATATAGACGATATATACAATACATACGATATATATCGATTACTATAAGTAATATATATATACATACTCTCACATCTACCTTCCACACATTCTAATTAATCCAATCTCTGCAATTGAACCAAATTTTCGAAATGCTCCAAGTTGATTCAAACTTAAAGCAAAGCTGAAGCAAAAGGTAAACAAACAGGAAAAGAAATTTGCACAACATAGAAACGGGAAATATTTCCCGGCGCCAATTAAACTTTGGCCATATTTTCAAGAATTTGTTCGGCTACAAATCTTGAGCGCTGAACCCTGAACTCTCGGCGAAGGAATGCATTTAATTTTTAATTTTTCGTTGTCAAATCTGGGCCTGACTTTCGCCCGGCCGGACGATGCTCAATTTAACCTTGGCTACAACAGCAACAGCAACAGCAACAACAATAGCGAGAGTCGTCGCTTCAGTGCGTTGCAGCTATCTCGCTCGCTCACACTCTATTGCGCTCTCGCTCGCGATGGCCGAGCATGTGGCATACATAAGAGCCGGAGATAAAGCCAAGCAACAAAAAAAGCTAACAAACAACAACTGCCAAAAAAAGGCTAAAATTTAATTTGTGCTCAGTGGCCCCTGTTGTTGCTGTCCTTGTTGTTGTTGCTGTCCTTGTCATTGTTGTTGTTGTTGTTGTTATTGTTGCCTCATGCAGAAATTGCTACCCAATTACGTAATAAAATCTGACTGAAGTTTTCTTTCTCTTTTTTATATTTAATTTTTGTCTTCGCTCTGCCCAGCTGTATTTCTAGCTTTCCTTCATTTACTTTGCTCCGGCTTTGGGCTTAGTTGCGGAGGGGGGGAGAGGGGGCGTGGTAAGGGGGGCTTGTGGATTTGGCGCTTATTAAGAAATAATGCTGTAAAAAACAAAACGCAACGGCGTCAAATCAACTTTGTATTTTGCTATGAGCAACATTTTTGCAAAGATAAAATACAAAATTAAATATGCCCAGAGCGCAGAGAGTTCTGCTCGACTAGGCAATACCCTGACTGAGCACATGTAGTGTAATTAGGCAATTGAAAATGGAGAAGTTTTTGTATGAGAACTGATGAAGTATTATAGTGGGGAGTTAAGAGTTAAAGTAACCCTGGAGGAGATAGACTCATATATATTTAAGTTAAAGCTAAGTCAAAGTTAATTTAGCTGAGCTCAATTTATGTAGGATATATCACAAATTGTCAATATAGTGTGAGGTTGGATTGGATGAATGCCTATCAGGAAATGAAAAATTCCAACACAGCAATTCGATAGCTTTAAGAACTTTAAAAAGCATGAGAAAGCCAGCAACAGCTTCGCTTGGGGCACTGCAGCATTACAGGGTATAAATACAACTACGAAATGGCAGGCGCAAACGAGCAGCTGAACGAATTGGGGGGAGCCGCATTAGGCTGAGCGCTGGCAGTGCCTGAAGGCAACTAGAGAGAGCTGCTCTGATTCCCACTGTCTGTGTGTGTGTGTGTGAGTAGGTTTATGCGTGTGTGTGTGTGTGCGAGTTTTTAGATGTCTTTTGGGCGCATTTGGTGGCAGAGCTGATCAACTTACGCACAGCATCACATGTCCACTTACACACACCCAAGCACACACACACACCCATCGCACACACATATATTTTCCTATGTATATGTATGAGGCATTTGCTTATGTAAATTGCGTATTTGCACAGTCCAAAAGCCGCTTTGGCGCGACAGCTGTAAAGCGGCAAAGCCCGAGTCGTTGGCTGCATAATGATGCTGAGCAGGCGGGCGGGCGGGCAGGTGGGCGTGGCCCACGGGCCATGAGCGAGTGAATTTTTGTTGGCAATTTATGAATCGACGAATTAAATTATGCGTGCAGTACATTAAAAAACAACAACAACAACAGCAGCAGCCGCATAGAAGATAAGAGCTGGGACGCAAGGAGCTGGCAAACGGATGCCGAGCGAAATGATGCGTAAAACGAGCTAAGCAACAGATAACGTGACGAAGGCAAAAAAAAAGCACATAGAAGAGAAACAAAAACAAAATGGAATGAATGAATAAAAACAAAGTGAAGAGGGAAAGAGCGGGAACACGCAGATTTACACGCACAAATCCAGTGCAGAGAAATTAAGACGGAAGCAGAGTCAAGGCAGAGTCAAAGCAGAGTCGAAGCTGGTCACAGTGACCAGCACGATTTGCCTTGGCGAGAAAATTAAATTAAATTCCCATAAATTTAGATTGAGCAATCGATTAACTATCGATTAGCAATCGATAATCAATTGGATTGGTGTGTCTGAACTAGTTCGAAATATGCTTGAAGCAGCTTAAATTGAACTTTACAAAACTGTAGATGAAAACTAGTTCATATGAGTCAGTTCGATTTGTGAAAAACTCTAGTAACTTTGAAATATCATTAATGAATTAGAGAAAATAAAAAATTAATCAAATGAAAAAAGCGTGAGAATCAGTTGCGTTCACTTTGGAACTAGTTGCCACTGAGAACAATAATATTTTCTATTTCTATTTCATAGCAAATGCCTTAAATTTGTTCTACCTTTATTATTTACCTAGCTCAGCGATTGTAATGTAGATCATATGAACCAGTTCAGTGTGTAAAGAGCTTAAGGAACTCTTAACTGTCATTACTTAACTAAAGAATCGAGCGAATAAAAAGGTATTCAATTCAGTTCCGCTCACTTAAGAACTAGTTCAAGCTTAAATGTTAATATTTACTACTATTATGCCAATAGCCTTGAAGTTCTTACTAGTACCAGCTCTCTAGCTTACTCCAATCACCAACAACCATCCAGTTTATATGAATTCATTCAATATGTAAACAGTTAAGCTCTTATATCTCTTTGTTACAACCTTTTAAAAAGCGAATAAGTGAAGTGTTCAATTCAGCTTAGTTCATTTTGGAACTAGCGAATATTGCAAATATTATTTTTGTCGATGCAGTTTAATTCACATTTGGAACTAGCTCACAAAGCAAATACTAATATTCTCTTTAGTTATATCTAAAGTCAAAGCTTTGCTCTCTCTATAAGAGTTACAGCTCCCAAGCTAAGTTCCCTCTGCGAACCAGTTCGCATTGCGAACACTTTCAGCTTTAACGCAAGCCACATTCCATTTCAGCTTTAAGCACTTCTGCTTCTGCTTCTGATTCTGTTTAAATATCACGCATACGCCGCGTGGACCACGAGCTCAACGAGTGCTCGAGGTGCTCGAGTACTTGGGCGTTCAGCGTTCAGCGCTCGGCATTCAGCATTCAGCTGGCTCATTATAAACACTCAAAACGTTTACATTTTCATTGTCTGCATTTGTCAGAAAATAAAGCAACAACAGAAACAAAAGGAGAAAAAAAATAAATAAAAAGCAAAATAAACAGCAGCAGCAAATATAAGAAAAGAAACCAAACGAAAATTATATGAATTTTATATAAATATATATGTGTGTGTGTGTGAGTGTGTGTGTGTGTATATGCAATGTGCAATCTCTACTGTATGCGTGTGAGTGTGTGTGTGTAAGGCAATAATCATAAAAACCGCCAAAACGTTTTTGCTTCCTGCCAAAAGTGGCTGGCGCACAAATATTGCGGCAATAATACATTCACAGTCAAGGCAAGGCAAAGCGACTGCCACGCCCCCTCCTCCCCGTTCCAAGTCCCTTGCCAGCAGAGCAGCTCCCCAGCGAACTGTATATGTATATGTATATATATGTACTCTGTCTCTGGCATTTGAAGCTCGAAGCAGTGAATCAGTTGCTGCCGCTGCGGCTCATGAGTTGCTGCCGGCAGTAGCAGCAGCAGCAGCAGCATCTCCTTGGTTTTGAGCTTGCGATTATTTTGCCATTATTTTCCATTATTTTACTTTATTTCAATGACTGTTTACATTAGGCACACACACACTCACTCACACAGTCAGAGCGAGAGGCGCTGCAGCGAGGTATAAAAAAGTGCTGCATACTTCTAAGCGCGCTCGAGCTGCTGTCAGTTGGTGCGCTACACACATGTGATTGTATATGTGTGTGTGTGTGTGTGTGCGTCACTTTACTCTGCTTATTGAACTGGGCAGACAGTGGAGCAGCTACAACAACAACAAAAGCAACAACAACAAGAGCAATCGCAGTCATTTCTTTGATTTCGCAATACAAAACTTTTTTCTTTTCTTTCTCTCTTTTTTTTTTGTCTGCTCTGCGCACCTCGGGCACTCACACTTGGGAATCGAGCACTTGATATATCAGTGCATTGTAAACTTTTGCCGCTGACTGCTCACTAATATGTTTTTCACTTCTCTCTCTTTCTCTCTCACTTTTTAGGCCGAGATCTGGAGCGTTTTCATTGCGATTCTGCGAAAAAGCGTTCGCAATCTGCAGGCCTGCACAGATGTGGGCCTCATCGAGCACGTGCTGGTGCGCTTGCAGCGCTCCGAAACGGTTGTGGCAGGTAAGTCGAAACAGCCCAGAGGCAGACACTTCACTCCTACAACAGCTCATTAGATATTTAAGAAATAAAAGTGCATAAGAGATTGGGATAGATAAAGCAAAAGAATTTTAGAAAATTTCCAAATAAGAGCAGTAGAGAATGAAATTGCAATGAGCCATTAGGAATTGTGGATATGGCATTGTTTTTGATTTATTTTGTGGGCTCATGAATGCCAATATATGTGAAATAGTAAAGCATAAAAGGACGATTTTTATTTCTAATGACTCAGCTCAATATGAGTATCCTTATGCCAGCAATAGCTGCACCCTTGCTGGCGCCGAATTGACTTTACTGCGTCTTCTTTAATGCTGTTGCCATATTTATTCTTCCCCATTTTGCATCCATCTCAAATGTTGGCTTAAGATCCATGAGAGTTTAGTAAGCATCGACTTATTAATGGTCAACGCATTGTAAACATGTTGACTACAAATTCCAGTTGAAATTCGATTTCTCTTTTAAGAGCTGCACTACAATTTCGTTAAACTTTTATATTATTTTCCCACAGTTTGCAGACTTTAGACGATTTGTGATTAAATGCCAAATAGAATTGAATATTTTGACATCATTATGTTATCGATAATGTTATCGATATGTAGTCATATGCTGAAAGTGAGTTATCGAAAATAGTATTGCACTTGCTTGGGCAAGCTATAGTTGCTAATTGATTTGATTGGTTGACAGCTTGACTGCTTAAGAGACAGCAAAAGCTGACGAGAGAAGGAGCAGCTTAATGTATATCAAAGGAAAAGAAGAAAATAGCAGAAGAAAATATAACATATTGAAACAAATATTGTAGATTACATAGAGGAAAGAATCCTTACATAATTGATAAATTGAATACGAAAGACAAAAAAAAAAAAAAACAAGCTCAACTGTATATTCTTCAAGAATATTTAATTATACTACTAAATATACTTTATATAGAAAATATATATATAAGAAAGTATCTTGAATATTGAAAGACAAAAGACTCAACTGTTGCTACTCTATAAGAGTGTATATAATTCAGGCCCTCACATAAGAAAAGAGATCAGAAGAGAAGAGATAAGAGAATCTATGTGATTGGAAAAGAGAGAATCTTTACACAATTCACAAATGGAGTTGTATATGAAAAGCAACTGTGGATACCCTATAAAGTATAAGGATACTCTCTACGTGCCCCCACAGATATAAAGAAGGCAACATCTTTACTTAATTCATGAATTGGATTCCATCTAAAAAGAGGGAAGATTTATAGACTGTGCTTCCTCTCTAAGATTACTTCATGCCCCACAGCTATCTTCGGGCATATTCAAATAGCCGCTACAATGCTCACTTTGGGTCAGCTTAAGTTGGGTTTTGTTTTGGTCACGAATTAGCTGAACTAGAACATGCTCTCCACATCGCTCCCTCTCTCTCCCTCTCGGTCTGTGGCATGCTACTTTGTGATTCCTGCCATGTGGCATGTGTCCAAAAAATAAAGAAGTCGAAGCGTCGCATCGCATCGCATCGTATCGCAGCGCGTCCCTTTGAGTGGGCCGCCGAATTGCTTTTCGATTAATTTCACGCTTGTCAGCGGCCGTGATACGCCCAGTGGACCGCACTGGCTGCGTTTGGCCCGCGGTGGCTGCTGCCATTTTTTGGCCATGCCCACATGTATGCTAAGCATTCGCATGCTCCTCTCGCTCCCTCCCTCTCCCTCCCCCTCCCTCTCTCCATCTCGTCTCTAAACTCTCACTCTGCTCTAATGTATCAACAACAACAAACAGCGCAGCAAATTTTCTCTTCATTAGCGAACAGCCAACTGACACTTACATCGCACCATGCCCCGCACCGTCTGCCCATGCTACCCTCCAGCAACCCCTACGCTCCTTGTTCCCCTCCCCCTGTCCCATCCCACTCCCCTGCTAAGCTGCCAGTGGCGTGTGCGTGCCTTTGGCTTTGATTTTGATTTTATTAAGTCAATGACACATCTGCGGTCTGGCAACCCTCTGGCACGTCAGGCCGGGCCTTGCCAGACTTCCCCCATCGCTCAGCCTCCGAGCTAAAAGCTCTCCCCATTCTCCCTCCACAGCTGGCATTTAACGAACTGTAACTGCTGTCAATTTGCAGTCGCTGACTTTTGAGCCATAATTTCACATGTGTGTATGATGGAGGTGTGTGCGAGTGTGTGTGCGTGTGTGTGTTCGTGTTACCTGACAAATGTCGAAACGTGACACTTGCCAAGAAATTATATAAGCTGAAACTTCTCACTCTCTCCGTGTCTCTTTCTCTTCTTCTTGACTTAACAACTGAAAAAAACTTGAGCAACTTTGAGATTTTCCTTTTTAAAGAAAACTTTTAGTTCCATTAGCCACAATTACAGCTAATTTGATGATAAATAAATTGAAATTAAGTTTTATTAAATATTTTGGTATCCACTAGCTACAAGATTGAGTTGAGCTCTTAACTTGGGCATGTTCGACTAATGAATATCCTGACTGGAAGGCTAGTCATAGAGAATTATACCATGTTTACAGGTTAAACCCATTGAAAACGATAGCTTGGGTTGTATATATAATGGTATAAACATCTATACAAATATATTTTTAGTCATTTCCTGATTACCTAGCCTTATTAAGATAGTTGCAAATAAGCCAAAAGACTTATTTTTATATTGAATGGCTTTAAATAAAAAGGAGTTGTGCTTCCAACAATATTTTTAGTTTTTTGTTTCATTCAAATATAATGTACTTAATTAAATATCCTATGGATAAGCTTTTCTTCATCTCTATAGTACTTTGTTTTGAGTTCTTTCATCCAGTACTACTATTTCTATGAACAGCCGATTTTCAATACATCTAAAATCGTTAAAAACAAATTAATTCTGACCGAAATAAGTGGAATTTTTTCGTAGATCTCTTCTTTATATTCTATTCATAACCAAATAAAATTTACATCTTTTTATTTTCCAAAGGAAAATATCTTTTTATTTGATTCATGTTTTGTGTAGGGCAGCACTACTATTTTTATGAACACTTCTGTATATGCTAGATCAAGATCAATAGTCGTAGAGCCTAAAAGAGCTAAAGACTTGACATGTCGTGCTTCAGCATGTTTTTCAATGACATTTTTTTTGAAGCAATCGATAACTCTTTCAATGCACATATTATCGATACAAATCATATACAACTCTCTAACTATAGCAGATCTCGAACATCTCACAAGCTATTGCCAGCAAGTCTATGTAGATTGTCTTGGAGAATCTTGGAGAACAGAACTCGCGCATTCTTGGCTGTCTCTTCAGGCCTCATATAATTTGCAGTTCTTATATCGTTTTCTCTCTCCACATTTCGTGTTGTTATGGCAAATAAAAATTTGGTTAACATGTTGGCTTAAGTTCATTTTATATCTGTTTGCTACTTAAAACTATCTGGGAATTTCATACGGCAAGTTTCGCTCTTTTATTGCTCTTGATGAGAACTTAATAAAAACAAAAAGAAATGCCGCGATACATGGATGGGGACGGCCGCGCGTGGGTCGGGGACACATAAAAAGCTGTCAAGTTCTCGCACTTTGGCTTTTTATGAGCTGCAGAAGATGCCAAGATATGCAAAAGGCAGTTAAACTTTGACGGGCAACCGGAGGCGGCAGGCAGATGGATAGACTGACAGTCGGATAGACAGATGAAGAGCTGTAGGATTCCTAGTCGCATTGTCATTGCGCTCCAAGCCATTGCAGCAGACGGCGAAGGAGACGGGCAGAAGCTCTAGACTCGCTCCTGGAGCATGGGCCAAGGATGTGTGTGTAATTAAATGCTGATGCTGTGGGCGGGGCAGGGGTTGGAGCTGCGCAAGTGTGAGCAGCAACGTCGTCCTGGGACTTCGGCCTGTAGGCCGGCGGGGGCGAGCCGGCTGGCTGGCTGGCTGGCAAGACATGGATGTTACTCAATTTCTTAATTTACGCTACCCGAAACGTGTTGATGGAGGCGCAACTGGAAACTGTGTAACCGTGTAAAGAGGGGAGGGGGAGGAGCAGAGGGTAGATGCCTGACTGTCGCAGCGGCTGGCAGCGTCACACGGCTCTCCTTGGGGTAATGGCCCAGGCAGCAGACCAGGCATTAAAACGGCCCGTGCGTCCCATTTCAATTAGTGTGCATTACAAATGAAGTTTGGGAATAGCACGAGAGCGCCGTCGAGGCCGTCCTGCCAAAGGCTAAGGTGAACGCTGCTGCTGCGGTGACACAAACGTGCCAGTCTGGCAACGCTGCCTGCGATGCAATTTAAAGCCAACCGGCAGCACGTGCCGCCTCCACTCGATACGACTCCTCCTTCGCTTGTCCTCTGCCCCACTCAATGACAGTTCGAATTCAATTTCCAGCTCGTTTCACGCACTGACCTTGATGTACGTGTGTGTGTGGGTGTGTGACGAGGGCCACGCCTACCAAATGCAGCCATTGCCGCCTGGCTTTAAGAGCGGCCTTGCCGCTTCGCTGCACGCGCTTAGCTCGCAGCTCGCAGCTATCTCGTTTATTTTATTTGCTGACTGCACTCGCTGACAGTTCTCATGTGCACAAGCCCCAAAAACTTGCTCTAATCACACTGCCCGAAAGTGGCAACGCGACTCTGGCCCAAAGCTCAGCTGATGGGACTTAAATACTCTAACATAGATTGTGGAGTGACCTGTCAGCACTCAGTAAACAAGGATTGGATAATACTTTCAAGCAGTTCTCACCTGAGAGCAGAAAAGTTTTAGGTCTTTCAGATATTTTAATCTACAGTTGTCTTTATGGAATTGTAACATTAAAAATACAGTTAAAATACTTCAGCTTCTGCTGCTATCTTTTGCCTATCATTGAGGCACCTATCTGTTCAGTATACTGAGCAGTCAAGTTCTAGAGTTCTCCTTTTGCTCTCCAGCTCTAGATGTTTTTCTTTCAGCAAGTCAAAACCAATCGGAAAAAAGTTCAAATTCAGCTCAACGTGATCTATTAAGTTGCCTATCAGGCGATGATCTGAAAGATTACCTGAAAGAGAGATTAAATAACACCCAATCGCGTGATCTATCACACGATCTGTTATTCCATCAGTTCTATCAGCTGATCTATCAGCTGATCAGTTAGTCTATTTATCACGGATAGATAGATCACACGATCAGTTAGTCCTTCTCTCTCTCATTCTTTCTTGATGTGATTGTGATTAATCCCACGATCACTTAGTCTCTTTCTCTGCGAGAACTGATTCGAAATACATCATAAAGCTTTCTTCAAAAGCTCAATCTACAGCCTTAGCTCAGTCATAGGCATTACAGTTGACAGCTGACAGAGAAGTCTACTGACAGTATTCGACCAAACAGCTTAAATAAGATCCTTCCACATCCTTTAGCTAAGTTTACTTTTATAGCCTTCATATCAAATTGAAGTAAAAGTGTTTTCGCGCAGTGTAGTGCGGTTACACCTGATATTTGCGCACGTTGCACCACTCGCTGAGCTGTCGACAGCAGTTTTCATAACCATTAAACATGCCAGACAACGCCCTCAACAATGCCATAATAACTAAACCCACGCTTTCTCTCTTTCCGTTGCAGATCTGCTCATCGAGATGCTGGGCGTATTGGCCAGCTATAGCATAACGGTCAAGGAGCTGAAGCTGCTCTTTGGCACGATGAAGGCCAACAATGGCAAATGGCCGCGTCACTCGGCCAAATTGTTGAATGTCCTGCGACAGATGCCGCACCGCAACGGGCCCGATGTGTTCTTCAGCTTTCCCGGCCGCAAGGGATCGGTAAGTCCATATCTAATAATAATAAACAACGGCAATAATCGATTTTCGTTTTATTAATATACCCACTACCTATTGAACATGAAATATGTGGGGTATATTGAATTCATGGTGGCATTTGTAACAGGCCCAGTTCCACCTAGTAGAGTCAGTCCGTTAAAGACTATGAAATGTATCGATATATATCGATGCTTTTCTATTTCTTCATGTCCAACCAAGTCTTGGCAGATTTGATCTATCAAGCTGTCTGTACTTTCACTATCAGCTCCGATTCAACTACTTATTACTATAATTTCGATAAATATTGATATAGCAAACTTTCTCAATCAAATCAATAATATCGATAAATATCGATTTAAAGACTTCTTCTTAAAAGCCTAAGTTAGACATGTTAAAGGCTAGAGACCTTAAGCTTAACTTGCGAGTGGACTCCCGTCAAGCACTCCCGACTGGCGCCCGCCTGCTTCTCATTTCGGACGAATTGCAAGCTGGCTTTAAGTGCAGAGGCATTCCAGGGCCGTGCCGTAGCGCCAATGGCTAGCAAGCACTTGAAGCACTTCAGCTCCAACTACACCCTGTGGCATTTCTATGGACGGTGGGCAGGGGGCGTTCGCCTAGATGGGGCGAGTGGGGGCTGGGCTTTTATTTTATTGCGTCGCACTTAAATCGAATTCGTAATGTGAGCTGTCCATGTGGCATGTGCCTACTCTGCTGTCTCAGCTGACACACCCCAGCCCCTGGCACTCACCCACACTCACTCGCTCGCACAGACGTAGGCGACTTCTATTGCTATCTGTCTATGGGATAAGCACATAAAAAGTTCCATAAAGCGAATTGGAAGTCAAATGCGATACGAAACGATGCGAAATGAAATGAAATGAAATGAAACAAAACGAGAGACTCGCAGAGCAATTGTCACAAAATGTTCAATAAACGGCCAGGACATGTTATACCAGATCCCCAACGCCCCAGCGACCCAGCGCCCCCAACTCCCAATCACTAAAACGCTCAGCAAATGGACATGTGCTGCGCCTCCTGCCGCCCCGCCTCCTGCTTTTCCTCTTCTTTATCTTCGTTATCTTTCATTCTTCTTCTCTTCTTTTTTTTTTAATTTTCGTTTAGACTTTAATGTGGGGGGCTGCTGACTGTGCCCGCAGGTCTGCTCGTTGCACTAATGAGTCGCCCCCGGCCAGGGGGCACCAAACGGCTGCAAGGCAACCAGCACGAGAGGCGACAGAGAGGGCGAGAAAGAGAGAGAGATGGAGAGAGAGAGAGGGTGGGCGAGACTGTTGGGGACAGCTGGCAGACAAAAGGCAACAATGTTAAATCATGTGGCATGCCACATGCTACACCATTGTTGCACTATGTTGCACAATCGAATGAGGCCTCAAGACAATATCCGTGCCACACGAAACTCCGTCCGTCTGCATACAAATGAATGCGCACTACGAAAGCGAATACAAAAGCGTATAAATGTTAAATGAATATCATAAAGCAAACTCTCCGGACTCCCCTCTCTTTCTCTCTCACTCGCTCACTCTACTCCTCTCTCTCACTCTCTGTATGTGCGTGTGTGTCAATTGCAAATGAATGTTATGAATGCATTCAACAAGCATTCAAGCTTGATTTTTGTGCATAGACTTAAAGCTCCTAAATGCACTTCAATTTGAGACGGTCTTATGCATCTATTTTATATTTTCGTCTCTTCTTTTTCTTTGCCTATCGATAAACCAGTATAGGCAAATATTCGGAATAAAAATCGATAGCTAAGCAGAGAAGGAATTCTATGTACAAATATCCTGAATAGGAAGTATTTGTGATAGAATGATTGGCAGAACAGTTATATTTGATCAATTTTAGGTGGCGAGGTCCTTTACTTACTAGATTTTTTAATAATAATAATAAGACTACATACAAATTTACTCGGCTAAATTAAAATTAAATTGAGATCTCCTTAAGTCTAAGGACGTAAGGCTAATAACCCTTATCCAATTTTTAGACGATACGAGTTCGAATGAAATATATTCCTATATTGGAATTTGCTCAAAGATATATGGTTAATTCTAACTACAGCACTTATCTCTCTCTCTCTCTGTCTAACTCTTTCTCTATGTCCCCCTCTCTCTCACCCCTTTCTCTCTCTCTCATTATTCAGCCGCATAAAGTTTGCTTAATTCGCATTTCGCAGCTGATCGAAAATGTTGCCGAAAGTAGAAAATTCCAAAAATATCGAGATAATCAAACGGATGCGAATTCGCTGTTAGTTGAGCTGTTATGAGTGGGCGTAGCGGAGCTAACGCTTAGCTGGGGCGTGGCAGTTGGTCATATAAACATGATAAGAACATAAATTGCGAGCATTCAAAATGGCGAATCAAATTTATGAAAGTAAACACGCAGCTCCGCGTGGGTGTGTGTGTGTCTGTCTGTGTGGGTGTCTGAGTGTGCCTGTGTGTGTGTGTGGGTGTGTGTGTGAGTGTCTGTCTGAATACCCTCTATCCATGTGCGCTGCTCGGCCGTAAAGCCACAGAATTCATGATAAATCAAAATGTGCTCATTTCCTTTTAATTTTCACTTCATTTCTGCCTTTTGCCTTTGCGGTTGCCCTTTGCCATGTCTGTGTCTGTCTGCCTGTGTGTGTGTGTGTGTGAGACAAGTTAGAATATAACTTAGCTTAAGTCGAACTACAGCCAGCTGCTTGCGACGACGACACACTCTAAGTGCCAGCAGCAAGCAGACTGCAAAATATAAATCAAATCAAGTCTCAAGTCGAAGTGGAGGGAAAAGCCAATACACCCTCTGTCTGGCTGGCGGACAGGGTATAAAATATGCAGAAATTTGATTTATGTTCAGTCTTGGGCTGGGCTCTGGCTGGGCTTGGTTCATTTGCCTCCTCCCGGCTCACGCTTGACTTTGTGACTTTTGTGACTTGCAACCAAGTGTTGCATGCCGCAAACAGGGGGGGGGCTTAAGCCCGAAAGGAACTTGCGGTCAGCATGCGGTTCACTTGAACGTACCAGCTGCTAATTGAGATTTAACAGGCCAACTAAAACAATCTCTCTCTCTCTCTCCCTGTCTGTCTCTGTCTCTTTCTATTTGCAACTAATTGTGGCACATTTGAGTAAAGTTTCTGCTTCCTCTTGCTCTTCCACAGGCAATGGTGCTGCCGCCGCTGGCTAAATGGCCCTACGAAAATGGATTCACCTTTACCACCTGGTTTCGATTGGATCCAATTAACTCGGTGAACATTGAGCGAGAGAAACCCTATCTCTATTGGTAAGTATCCACGCCCCCTCCGCCCACATCTGTAACTAATTGCGGCACGCACTAATTGCTCTCATATATATTTCACGCATTTCCATCTAACTCCATCTCCATCTCCCTCTCTCTCTCTCTCTCTGTAGCTTCAAGACATCGAAGGGCGTTGGCTACACGGCCCACTTCGTGGGCAACTGTCTGGTGCTCACATCGATGAAGGTCAAGGGCAAGGGCTTTCAGCATTGTGTCAAATATGAATTCCAGCCACGCAAGGTAAGTGCCGCAGTCCCCCATTTGCAGGTAGCTAATCGTTACACCTGTGAGTTACGACCATTAGCTCCCTAACGCACACACACACACACACCTTACGCCCACATGCCTGTCTGCCTACTTTCAATTTATGGGCGTGATTTTGGGTCTGCCAAAGTTTAATTAACAGCACATCGAATGGCCAACAACGGGGCCTAATTACCTGCCCGAGGCAATTGAAATTAGTTCTGGGACCCGCATTAACCACGCGCACTACCAAAGCGGACCCGAAGCGTCCTCTCCATAGTTGCCTCCGACACGGGTCGAAACTTGTTAAGCGAAAATTCATTTAGAGCTTCAGCCTGCAGATCAATTAATATTTAGATTAGAGACTTATCAGATCTAATTACCAGCTAAGGTGAGCCATAACCGAGGACCTTTTCAGCGCTCAAGAATGCAGTTGACATAGATATGGACATGGGTATAGTTAGTTTGAGCTGCTTGTTGTGACAGGCTTCTTGCTTGAGGAAGATTTTGAAAAGCATTTGCCAGCAGTGTTTCAGTGGAAGATGCAGGTGTTAGGTGATTTAGCTTGTGGTGAGGTGAAGATGCTTAGGATTTCATGAATCAGTTGAGGGAATTTAAAGATTTCTTTGCCCATGAATCAATCTTCTATATAAAATATTGGGATAGCTTTACAGAAACCATCATTTAAAAGCAGTTGGATGCTATTGACTGCTTTATACCCGTCCTCTGTTATACAATAGAGAACTTTTTCGCTTCAAGTGGGGACTCATGCAAATTGTAGGCATGTCTGTGAAGCAAAGATCCAAACGATAAATCTTTAAATTATATAGACCATTTATATACATATGTTTATGAATATTAAATTATTAATTTGTAGCTTTAATAGTAGCAAAAAAATGCGAGCTTGACTTTTTCAAAAGTTTTAGGCTCAGACTTAAATGGAAAAAATGTTGTTTACTTTTTAATTTATATAAAAAAAAAATTGAAGAAAACATTTCTTCACTTCATATCATTTTTATTATTTTTATCCAAGAAGCTATAAAGAATTAGACCTTTCATGGCTCAGCAAATAGGTTTAAATTGTGCAACTAAATATTTTAAAAAATTATAAAAGGCAAATCTTTAAGTCGCAGGATAACTTTAACAATAAAAGATACTTTTTTTCAATATTTAAAAATGTACAAAGTCTTCCTTATTCCCAACATTATCAAGTAATATCAAGTCAGCAAATGAAATATATTTTTAAATTTAGCTAAGCGAATTTTGGAATTGATTCAATTAAGAAGCAGAGCAAGTCGAACATTAAACCAAACTAATATACCTATTTTTACACTATGAAAAAGTATAGATTGCAGTGAGGACACTTTATCTTGAGTAGAAATAAGAAATAAGAAACTTGAAACGATTCATCTAAATAAAAGTCTTTAGCATATTGACTTATTCTTCGACTAACTCTCCCTCTCCCTTTATCTTTCTCTCTATCTAGTGGTATATGATTGCCATCGTGTACATATACAACCGTTGGACAAAAAGCGAAATCAAGTGCCTCGTAAATGGTCAGCTGGCGTCTTCAACCGAAATGGCCTGGTTTGTTTCCACAAACGATGTAAGTACGAGAGCTTACCGACACCGCAGTCACTCTAAACACACTCTCCCTCTGCTTCCCCCTCTCTTTTGCTGCAGCCCTTTGACAAGTGCTACATTGGCGCCACGCCCGAGCTGGACGAGGAGCGCGTCTTCTGCGGCCAAATGTCGGCGATTTATCTGTTCAGCGAGGCGCTGACCACGCAGCAGATCTGCGCGATGCACCGCCTGGGGCCGGGCTACAAGGTAAGTGGCAGTCGCTGCCAGCACTTGTGCCGTACTGTACCACCGTGACCACTGTGGCTGCACCGCCAACCGAACCACAGCACTGCAGCAACAGCCGCACCGTTGTCCAACTTATTGTGTGAAAACTGTACTACAACAATAATTACATGTATTTTTTTTCCAATTCTTTTTTTTTTTACTTTTTTACTTGTCCCCGCTCTCTCTCCCTCTCTCTCTCTCTCTCGTTCTCTCTTTTGCTGCACCACTTTTGTGTCTGTCACACACACACATACATACGCACACGCACACAACATACAAACAGTCGCAATTCCGCTTCGATAACGAGTGCTATCTGAATCTACCGGACAACCACAAGCGGGTGAGTCACTTTCAACTAACAAGCAGTTTGGGTGGTGCGCTGCTGGTCGGCAGCGATGCCGCTGCCGCAGTCGCTGTCAGCAGCGGCGGCGGCAACAACAACAACAGCAGCAGCAGCAGCAACAGCAACGCCCAGCAGCTGCAGCAACAGCAGCAGCAGCAACAGCTGCAGCTGCAGTTCCAGACGCTCGCCGCCGAACAGGAAGCGAGCGCCATTGATTGGTCGGACGAGCGGCTCGACCTGAGTGCGGCCTTCGTCAAGATACGGGCGGTGCTGACGGCACGCAATGCCGTTGCTCTGGCAGCCCTGACGGGCGCAGCGACGGCAACAGCAACGGCGACGGCGACGGCGACGGCAACGGCAGCTGTTGCCGCCGCAGCGGCTGCAACCACGCCTGGCACGCCCAACGAGGCCAGCACCACCGAGCAGCAGCAGCAGCAGCAGCAGCAAGCTAACAGCAACAACAGCAACAACAGCAACAGCAACAGCAACACTCACAGTGCAGATGATCCGCTTGGCCATTTGCCCACTGGAAATGCTTCTTTTGGTATTTATGATTTTAGTGTGCGGTTCGCTCTTTCGATTTTCGATTCTTATGTTTTATCGTTTATCGGTTATCGGTTATCGCTTATCGTTTGTCCCTTCACCTGGGCGGGGCAGACCAGCTGCGGCGCATGTCCAGCCTGACCAGCCTGAGCGCCATGGGCGTCGCCGCCACCACGGCCATCGCCGGCGACACTGAGGAGATCAACCAGCTCAAAGCTGTAAGCAACTTTTTCTTTCTTTCCTTCAATTTTTTTACATTTCTCATTTCAATATAGTTTTTTAAAGTTCATTTTTTATTGTATATGGGCAAAGTAATTTAATTTAATTTATTTTATTATTTATTTTGGATTTTTTATGGGAAAAGTAATTTAATTTAATTTATTTTATTATTTATTTTGAATTTTTTTGGCACATATTTTATTTAAGAACGATTTAAAACAAATTTTATAAATCTTATTTTTCCTAATTTGTGCTTTTTATTTTTTTATATAACAGTCAACTAATTTTTTTTGTAAGACTTAAACGAAAAAAAAAAAAAATTGTAACGAATTTTTTAAATAATGCATTTACTTATATTTTTGCTTTCATTATTTTTTTAGATTTTTATATATACTATATTGCAATCAAAATTTTTTTTTTTAATTATTTAAATATGCATTCTTTAAAAATTTAAAATACATTTTTAAAATAATACATTTACTTTTTTTTTAATATTTCAATATATTTTAAATATTTAGTTACATATTCTTTAATATTACATTTATTTTCTAAGCATATAATTTGTGTATATATTTTTGTAAGCTTTTTTTTTTTTTGCTTATTTCTAACTTATAAATATTTTCTTTTAATATTGTATTTACTTTTTGTTCTATTTTTTTATCTATTTTATTTTTTTTTTTATCATTTTTTGTTCGTACATCAAATGCTGTGTCCCTTAGCAGACAGCTTAGCGAAATGCTCGTGCCTCTGCAAAGCAACTCATGCGCACCCATACAGCGCCTCCGCCCCCGCCCCCCTCGCGACAGTCCACTGCAGCTACGCCTCTGTAACGCCAATTAAAAAGTTTGCAACGTCGTCGCCAGCGTTGAGCGCTGCCAAATCCGCAAGCCAATCGCATCAAATCGAATCAAATCGCATCGAATCGTTTTGAATACAAGCTCTGAACAAGCACCCCCCAAGCACCCCCAAGCGCCCCCCTCGACCCCATCGACAGCCAGCAGCCCCCTGCCGCAGCCCCTGCAAATCGCACACTCGGCAGCTCTTGGACTAAAAACTAAACTTCAAAGCCAATCAAAATGTTCCCATTCATTGAAGCGCAGCTTGCGCTGTTCTATTGAATTCTCAACTGTGGCAAGCAAACAGCAGCCCCTCCCCCCTACCCTCCCCCCACACACACACCAAGCTCTAAAAGGCCTGCCCCAGCCCCGAAGCGAATCGTAATTATGAAAATGTTTGTAATTTTGTGTAGAATTTTAAAGTGCGCCGCGCGCCTTTAAGGGCTGTTCCCATAGCAGTGGGCATGGGGGGCGTGGTGGGCGTGGCGGGCGTTGGAGTTGCGTTGGCAACAATGCGCGGCGCAGGGCTTTCAAATAAATGTTGCATACTTCGCAGCGCATCTGCCACGCGAGCAAAGACAAAGCCGACTGCAACTGCAAATGTGGAAGCATTTCTTCTAGTCGCATTTCTTGTTCTTGGTTTTGTTCCTATTTCGTTTTTGTTAATCTTTTTGTTGTTGCTTTCCATTATAATATGAAGCGCCCCACCCCCCGCCCCCCTTGCTACATTTGTTTCGCATCTGTGCGACGGCAGAAGCCACGCCTCGACTCCTCGCCTCGGCAGCTGCATTTCAGCAATTTCTTTGCCCGAATCCATTCAGTTGACTTGGCTCGCGCACTCTCGCACTTTCACTACTCGCATTACTATTATTATTATTATTATTATTGTTATTATTATTACTATTATTTATTATGGCACAGCGCGAGGCCGCGTGCACGGCGCGCATTTGTCTTGAAAGCAATTCCACGTCGCTGGCACCTGCAGACCCAGCTCAAATAGGTCAAGTCGTAAGTCGGAAAAATGGGCTAACAGCCCAAAGCGAAAGCCTAAAATCAAGAGCGAGAGCTCCCATTGTTAGGCTCGGGTACCAAAAGCATTTCTTCATGATTGAAGAGGTAGAAACTGAGTAACCCTAATGGGCATACTCCTAATGGGCATTCAATATAGTAAAGAGTATAGCTGACTTATGCTTGATATATATGCTAATATATCTGACTTTATTATAGTATATGCTATAACCGACTCGACCCCGAACTAATTGCATTTCAGTTGAAAGTTTTTGCCTCAAACTTTTTCTGTCTCTTCTTTTTGCGAGGGTTTTTTCTTTCTTCATTGTTTGCTCTAGCGCTTTCATGCAATTGAAGTCAAGTTCTTGAAATGTTTTTCTGAATTAATATACATTTTTATCTTTGATTATCCAATTAGACTTGATTTTAATTGCAAATTTATAAGGTCTAGTGGCGCTGGTAGGGCACTGGTAGGGCGCTGGTAGGGCGCTGGTAGGGCGCTGGTAGGGCGGCAGTAGTTGCCTTGCAGCACTTTGGCATCTGTTCATTGTTGCCTCTATAATTATTATCATTCTTATTACTATCATCATAAATATATATATTTTATATAGCATTACCTTCGGCCAATCGCCATACACTCAACGTTTTTTTCCTTCGTACTTTTTGTGCCCATTAAAATTGCAACAAATTTCAATTTGAGCCACAAAAATTTCACTTCAATTCTATAAACAAAAAACTCTTCAATATATATATACACACAAATATATATATATAGGATATGTTTTTCTGGCATTCCTTACTTACTCTTTTTTTCATGGTTTTCCTTGCCTTTTTTTCCATTCTCTCGCTTTGTATGTCAACGCAAAGAAGTATTTTTAGCAGCAAATTATGCAGCCAGCGAATTCACACGCACAGCTTACACACCCACACACACTCTCACACACACACATGTACCTGTTTGCTTATGGGTATATATTTAAAGCTCATACACCTAAATGCACGCTGCTAAAAACCTACGGCAGCCGCTGCAAGAATATTACGCATACGCCTCATATGACGGCGCCAAAGTTGCACTAAAAATGCTGCGAAAATAAACAAAAAAAAAAGTTATAAAAAAAACAAAAAAAAATATATAAAAAATATAAAATAACAGAAAAAGGCAAATGCCAGCAGCCACGGCTAATGTGTGTAACAACAGCAAAATTTTCTAGTGTGTGTTCCGTCTGCTATATATACACACACACATACAGCTCTACATATATGTGTGTGTATATATAGATATATTGTATATTATGTTTAAGCTTTAGTATATAAGAGTACTTCATGTTATTTGTACATATATATAAATATATATATAGAACTATCCTCGCTTCAAGCAAAGGCCAAAAGCAAAAGTAAATTGTCAGCATGACCGGAAATAATTTGCCGGGTTCAGAGCCACAGAGGAGCAGAGCTCTCCGAATGACTTGTTGAAAGCAGTGCCTAACTAATGCCAACAATCTACTCTCTCTCCCACTCTCCTCTGTCTTTGTCTCTTTGTCTAACTGCAGGTGCTGTACGATGGCAAACTATCGAATGCCATTGTCTTCATGTACAATCCGGTGGCAACCGATGGTCAACTTTGTTTGCAGTCTTCCCCCAAAGGAAATGTTTCATATTTTGTACACACGCCGCACGCGCTGATGCTGCAGGTAAGTAAACATGCCACACGGCCACACACACACACTCTCCCACTCTGCTGTCCCCATGCCACGCAATCCCCTTGAGCTGGGCCTGTGTAAACGGCAGGAATATACGAGTAAATCCCCCAACTTATTTCGTATACGTAAATGTACATAGCCGGAGCTAGTTCACTTCGCTTTAGTTCATTCCATTCCAAAGCCCGAAGACACACTGCTGCATACCAAGGCCAAAGACTAACACACACTCACACACTCGCACACACACACATAGAGAGCAGGCACCACATAAATTTCAGGCAGCATTTTACGACTCAAGCGCATGCTTTGGCATTTCTTATTAGGTACAATCTTTGTCCGCCTCCCTCTGTACGCTCCATGCCGCTGCGGCCTTATCATGCTTAACAGCTGGCTGCCACTGCCAGCCACTGGGGTGGCCCACTGTGGTCGGTCCACTGTGCTGGCAACAAAATTATTCAATAAATTTTGTAGTAATTTCTTGTACAAACAACACAAATCATAAAAGACCAACCACAACAACGACAACGCGACGAAAATGCCATCGAAATGACCCCAAGACATGCCCATGGAGCCGCTCGCATGCCCGGGTGGGGGCATCCTCGCAGGACGCACAGTGGTGCCGGGCCGCACGAAAACCAATTTAATCGATAAATATTGAAAGAAGCGCAAATTTATGCCCCGAACTTTACGCAAATTGCAATTGCCAGCTGAAAAATGCTCTCTCAATAGACAATCCAATTTCCGGCGAGGCAATCGCCGCAAGATTAGCCATTTCTATGGGGAAGTGAACGCATATATGACGGAGGAGCGACCCTAACACTATGTGGTATATAAACTCTAAGCATATATCTGATTGTGTCTCTCGCCAACAGGACGTCAAGGCCGTCGTCACGCACTCCATACACTGCACACTCAACTCGATTGGCGGCATCCAGGTGCTGTTTCCGCTCTTCTCCCAGCTGGACATGGCGCACGAGGGCATCAGCGACATCAAGCGGGATCCGACGCTCTGGTAGGTTATGTTCCACTCTCACTTGTTCCTCGAGCATCAATATCTGTCGAGCAAAATGCAAGCCTCTTGACTGAAATTGTGTTTCATTCCCATTTGCCTTTTGTTCCTTTCTCATTTGTTTCACGAATTTGCTTACTGTTCATATTTCATTCAAATACGTCTTTATTTCTGTTTCATTCCATGTTTAGCTTACAAATTTCATTATCTTTTAATACAATGTTTTATTCTCATTCGTTTCACCTACTTTTTTATTTTTTTTTACTTCATTTATAAATACCAAACCATTCTGTAAAGCCTATCTAAATATTTATCCACATTTCATTTAGTGTTCTATTTTTACCAGTTCCCCTCAACTCTATTTAAATGCAATCACTATTCTTTGTATTTTTATTTGTAATATCAGTACTCTCTCTGTTATGACTTGTGTTTCAACTCCATTCGTTTCTATTCCATTCCCACTCGTTCCGAATTGATTTTAATTCCTTTTTCTCTTCTCCAATCACAGCTCAAAGCTATTGGGCTTCATCTGCGAGCTGGTGGAGACGTCGCAGACCGTGCAACAGCACATGATACAGAATCGAGGCTTCCTCGTGATATCCTTCATGCTGCAGCGATCGTCGCGCGAGCACCTCACCCTGGAGGTACTCGGCTCGTTTCTCAACCTGACCAAATACCTGGTCACGTGTCTCTCGGCCAACAGCGATCTGCTGCTCAAGCAGGTGAGTGGGCGCAAGGCCCAATGTGAACTCGTTAGCCCTATAACTCTATATGCCGCTCTATGTTAATGAATACGAAGCCCGATGATGCATAGTCTTTACCATGTATTATCGGCAACTGAAGTGCGCGCTTTAGCATCGATAAGCATTTGACAACGATTAATCGATAGCATGCGATTGAACTTTGAGGGCCGCTGTGACTTGGCAAGCATGCTTATAAATTCTGTTACTATTCTGTATTTGATACGTTTAGCTATGTCTCTCTAGTATATATATATAACTTTAAGTGTGTATATATATATACGTGTGTATGTATATATGTCTGTTCCTAAGTTCGATTTAAGTTCGCGTAATAAGGACTGCATGACAAATGCCTCGCGCTGTAAGTTACCTCCTCGTTTGTCTTTTACGTTTTTATAACTCTTCAGTTCCAGCTCGATCAGATTTGCAATTATTATTATAAAGCTATCGACGTCCCACTTTCATGTTTCGCCTTTGTTTCATTCATTTATTTCTGTGAAGGATTTCACCTAAATAAAATAAAAAAGCGGAAACGAAATGAGTATAAAAATAGAAACGAGTTTCACGCGTTTCTCAGCTCTCGCATCTTGAGTGTGGCATGCTTAACACCTTGACAAACAAATTTCGAATGATATGCGAAACCCACTCGCGACTCATCTGCTCTCTCGCTCACTCTCTCTCTGTATCACTCACTCTCTCACTCTCTCTTTCTCTCTCTCTCTCTGTTTCTCTCTCTCTCTTTCTCTTTGTTTCTTTCTCGTTCTCTTTGTCTGGCCTATCGCACTGTGTGTGTGTATGCGTGTCTTGCCTTTGTGTTGTTCTTGTGTTCTTTATTTCGGTGTTGATGTTGGCGCCTGCTGCTTCTGCTGCTCCGGCGCACAGTTGAACACGGGCCTGCGTAATCCTTTCAAAAAAGTAAACACAAAACGTAGCATATCAAATACAACACAATTTTCCAGCATTAAGTTCTTGTTTTCGTTACCCGCTACCCGTAACTGCTTTGCTCACACTTCCGCAGCTCCCTCGCCTCTACCACTAATCCTTAGCTATATATATACCCACTATATATATATATATAACTGTATATGTATATATGTATTTGCTTATATACCCAACATGTATCCAGCTTGTGCTTATCCTTTTTTATTAACGCTTCTCCTCTTTATTTGCCTAGCACACGATAAACCCTGAAATGGCGTAGCAACTGCCTTGAAAAGCACTCGAATGCGTTTCCCTTTTCGCCAGTCCGTTTCTTGGCTAAGCTCGTAATTCACATGATAGCGAATCGGAAAGAGGATTCCGACTAGATTTGAAAGAAACGTAAAGAAAATAAATTAAATATAATAATGAATAAATAATCTTAGCCCGAATCGTATTAGTCTCAAGTTTAGATTCGAAACGGCGAGAGGCAAACAAACACGAAAAATGCTTTCTATCTGAAGTGAATGAATTAGCTACAAGACAAGTGATGTGAGCTGAAATTTTATTGACTTAGTCTGGGATTAGTGAACAAGAAACCTAGCACAGACAGAAATTAGAGCTCCATTTTGCTTAATGGGTTTTTAATATTTCAAGCATTTTAATATTTCAAGCATTCCAGCAAAGTAAAGCCTAGAAGCTAAAGGCAAGATTAAATAGGGAAATCTCTAAGAGATAGGCAAAAGAATATATATAGATATAGACAAATCTTATGTATAGATAGATCGTAGATATCCATAATAAAATTCGAATAGGAAATCGCATTCGCTGCTTCAATTCTCGCCTCTCCAGGCACAAATCCCACGATCCACGACTTCGGCTCCGTCGAAGCTCTTCCAATATGTTTTCCCCTTATCCATAATTTCTTGACTGTTGCATGCTTTTTGTACAGCACTGTGCACACGCTTAAAAGCTTTCTTTTTTACCTCGCATTGGCCAACAATTTGGTATCTTTTTATGTTTCTGTTGCGCTGCCTTCGCACCGAGTTTTTGTTATGTGTGCACCTGTTAATCGAAAAGCTGTTGCTTTTTGCTAGTCAAGCCAAGATTAATCAGAATTTAAGTGTGCTTTATACCCAGCTGATTCGCCCAATTATATAGAGCTTAAATAAAACTAAAAAAGCAAATATTGAAGAAGCTTTTGAAATAAATGTATTTACGACTAAAACTAAATTCTTCTTCTACTTTGTCTGCTCTCTCACAATATCTCTCTCTCTTTCTCTCCCACTCTAACTTGTTATACGTTCCTGTTCTATATTTATATCACTCTCTATCTCTCTCTCTCTCTCTCTAATCTCTCTCTCCCGCACACGAATTTTTGACTCACTTACACAAACCGCGCCCGCTCTTTCGTCCTTCTCATCGACTAAACTCGCTCATTTCGATTATGCTTCGTATTGTTTTAACGCTCTTCTTCTCAACCAATCAATCAATCTGTCCAAATTGTTACATCCGAAACGCTTCTTATCAATCAACACACAAATAAACAACAACAACAACTACAACTATAACAATAACAACTACAACAACTGAACTTTTAACCAAAATATCAAATCTCTACAACAGTTCTACCAGGTGAAGCTCAATTCTCAAATTTCTTTTACTGAACTATCGTATTGTAAACACTATATAAACGTTCCTTTTCGTTACGTTCCGTTTCATTCCGTTACTGTGTGTGCGTGTGTATGTGTGTGTGTGTGTGAGTGTGCGTGTGCGTGTGTGTTCGTTTCGTTTACGTTACCCGACGTTTTTAATACTAAATTGATAAGTTTAATTCCTTGTACAGTTGACTCAATTGATGTTTCATTTCAAAATGTTCCACCTTATTATAAGCTATATGTAAATATTTATTGTCGATAGCTCTTCAAGCATTTTAGGTGAACGCCATTTGATATATATCAACCTATATAGTTGTTGTGTTTATGCTGTTTCATTCCATATTGTTCCATTTCATTGTAATTTTATCATAAGCTATCATTGATTGATAGTCAGAAATTGTATAGTTGTAATACTTGGTATTCATAATCTAGTTAATTTACTTATTCTAGATGTTTCATTCCATTTCATTCCATATCATTCTCTTTCATTCCACTGCCTTCAATCTCATAACTGTAATTTTTGAAGTCTAGCTACCTAGTTGATTTACTCATGCTCGATGTTTCATTCCATATCATTCCGATTCATTGAAAGCCAACAATTTTTCATAATCTATTTCATTTATACATTATCGACGTTCCACTTCATTGACAGCCATTAAGCTCATATTTGTAATAGTTGGTATTCACAACTCGCTGTCAATGTTTCATTCCATATCATTTCACCTCATTGTATATTGTGCTCATTTGCTCAGCATTCGCTTGAAGTGATTGCTGCTTGCAGTAATCAGGACAGTTGCTATTTCATTCCACATTGTTTTCCCCTCTTATTCATAGTCAGCGCAAATGTGTTTTATATGGTTTCCCCATTTATTTTTCAATTTCGCATTTCATTCATGTTTTCTCACGTGGGTTTTTTATAATTTGTTTAATTGGCGGTTGACTTAACACCTTTGTCCAACTTAAGCTCATTTGCGCAGCGCTCTGCCAACTCATATACAAATGCATAATGCATACATATACATATATATAAATATATGTTCGGGAAAATCAGTGTAAATTCGCCAGGCGCAACTAAAGTTTCCTTTTTTTAGCCTTTCCACTTCTCGCTCTCTTTGGCATGAAATGCTTTTTGCATATTGCTGAATCTGTTGTTTTGGGGGTTTTTCAGCTTTCGGCTTGCCCTCGTGCTGTGTGCTTCCTTATTATTTCACACTCGTGCACAGTTTTTAATTGGGAAACTTCTGTTGGCAGGGTGGGCGTGGCAGCGCCACATCCACATCCACATCGAGCGTTGCATTGTTATGTGTGCTGCAGCCATGGGCAACGGCAGTAGCAGCCAGCGCAGAGCGCCTCGCCAAAAAGTTTGAACACTTCATGGAGTGGTCCGAATTGAATTGAAGTGCTGCTGCCCCTCATAAGCCAAGTCATGTGTGAACATATCCCATGCACATATACACATACATATGTATATTTATATATGTATTTATGTGTGTGCGTTTTTTTTTTTTTGACAATTAAAATTTCGGCCAATGTTCCCGAAAAGTTGCCGCAGTTGTCGAATAGTAAAACAATTGCAATTGCGACTTTTTCAATTTGAAACGATTTAAATAAATTCAATTAGGCGCCATAGAACCTTATAATTTAACTGTTAAGTGGGCAGAGTATATAATTAATTAAAATAATTTGGAAATAGCTGAATAAATATATTAAATTAAATGTGCGCGAGGCAGATCTCGACAATCGAATTGGGTCTGAGAAAGTCAAGTAAGGCAAAATAGTGTAATGAATTAAGAAAACTTAGAGTAGTATGAGAAATCGTCATATTTGAACGTATGAAAGGCGATTTTAATAGGGAATAGAGATCTGCATGACTGGACTTACAGCAAATGTGAAACTGAATGAATTCGAATTGAATTGAATGGAGTAAGGCGAGGAGCGCAATGAAGTGAATGTGTATCAATATAA
Organism: Drosophila pegasa; assembly: GCA_035046225.1. NCBI lineage: Eukaryota > Metazoa > Arthropoda > Insecta > Diptera > Drosophilidae > Drosophila > Drosophila pegasa. Next base: position 890,023 of record JAWNOD010000063.1, read on the forward strand.
GAGCATATTGTATCTCAGTGAAATGAGTGTGAATAAGTAAAATGTTAAACGGAGATTTGATCAAGTCTAAGACACTCGAATTACTCAAGCAGTCATCAGAGATGGGAAGAGAAAAAACAAATGACTGTACTCGATGCAGGCCGAAGCGAATACAACAACAATTAGAATGCATACGCATTGCCACTCATTCACTTGGTTGTGTTTCGTCTGAGTCGCACTCACTCAATCAAACTTATTCTACTTCGCTTTCGATTTATCTCAATTCATTCATGCAGACTCTATCTCTCTAACTTATATTAAGTCTGACTTGAGCTCGCGGATTTCTCTGTACCCAAAACTCTGCTCATTGACATAAAGTGCATTACATAACTAGTCTCTACATACTCTTAGTCTTATTCAAATAAAATAAACATTTCTAATTATATTTTATTTCGATTTAGCCATTAGTCTTAACATATCTAAGCATAAGATCATATATATGTATATAAATACCTTGAATTTCTAGCGTAATTAGACCTAATTAAGCTTAGTTTAGTTATCGTTCTTGTTCGTTTTTGGAATGCCACTCAAATATTAACTGTTCATTACTTTGTTTGTTAATTTCTCGTTTTATGTTTTATGACAAATTTGATTGCTGTTTGCTGCATGTGTAACCGTTATTCAATATATATATGTATCTATATATCGAATCCTCCTACTACTACTACTACTACCAAACCTCCAAATATATATATATATATGTATATATAAATATATATATATATAAAACAACCCTATCCAAATCAATCGACAACTACAACAATCAACATGAAACTCATGTAAACGTATGTATACAAATAAACCAAAAAAACAAAAAAATCTCATTTGTTCTTGCGCTACTCTACCTATCTCTTTCTCTCTATCTAACTCTCTCTCTCGCTCTCTCTCTCTCACTGATTAACCCAACTATTTAACTTAACTAACTTACTATCTATCGAATGTACACTCTGTCATATACTCACACTGTCACACCACCACATCTTCAATCTTCTGCAATTGAATCCTTGTTGAGTCTCCGGTAACTGAGGACAGCATAAGTTACTTGACTAATTTGTCGCAGTTGTTCTGTTTCTCGTTTCTCACGTGGCAGCTGCTCGACCACGTGCTGTTCAACCCAGCCCTGTGGATCTACACGCCGGCCAATGTACAGGCACGCCTCTATTCGTACCTGGCCACCGAGTTCCTCAGCGACACTCAGATCTACAGCAACGTCCGGCGCGTCAGCACCGTCCTGCAGACGGTTCACACACTCAAGTATTACTATTGGGTTGTCAATCCGCGTGCCAAGAGCGGCATCATACCAAAGGGTTTGGGTGAGTGCCATACGCGAGCGAGCACCTCTGGAACTAGGGTGTTGACGGCGGGAATTATTTGGACTATTGCAGATGGCCCGCGACCGGCTCAGAAGGACATCCTGGCCATACGCGCCTACATCCTGCTGTTCCTCAAGCAGCTCATCATGATCGGCAATGGCGTCAAGGAGGATGAATTGCAAAGCATACTCAACTATCTGACCACCATGCATGAGGTGAGTGAGGGACCCTTAAGGGACCAGACGGTCCTAAGGACGACCCAAACCCATTAGCCCCTAGTACATTAGGTCCACTGCTGCTGGCTAATTAAATGTAATTCTCTCCCACCAATAGGACGAGAATCTGCACGACGTACTGCAGATGCTCATCTCGTTGATGTCGGAGCACCCGAGCTCAATGGTACCTGCATTCGATGTGAAGCACGGCGTGCGCAGCATCTTCAAGCTGCTGGCGGCCGAAAGTCAATTGATACGCCTCCAGGCGCTGAAGCTGCTCGGCTTCTTCCTCTCGCGCAGCACACACAAGTAAGTAGCACCATGGCTGGGGTAATTGTGGCTAACGGGCGGGTAGGGGAAGTGGTCGGGCCTCGCCCTGAGTAATGGGTTTTCAGACGGGCGGGCGGGCGGTCGGGCGGGCGGTGTAGACGTGGGCCTAGCTCACTCCGAGTCACCAGTTGACAAACTGCCGTGTAATGCACATGCTCATAAATTTTTGCATGTGTCTGGTTTCTATTCCCCTTCGAAAATGTTGTTAAACCCGCGCTGGTGTAGACGTAAGTACGATGTCATGTCGCCGCACAATTTGTACACGTTATTAGCGGAGCGTCTGCTGCTGTACGAGGAGTCCCTGTCGCTGCCCACATACAATGTGCTCTTCGAAATTATGACCGAGCACATCTCGCAGCAGATACTGTACACGCGCCACCCGGAGCCGGAGGGCCATTACCGCCTGGAGAATCCAAGTGAGTTACCCCCTAGCCTAGGCCCCCATTTCAGCTCTGACCCAAACCCAACCCAACCAATTGTCGCGCAGTGATACTGAAGGTGGTCGCCACGCTGATACGCCAGTCGAAGCAGACCGAGTCCCTGATCGAGGTGAAGAAGCTCTTCCTGCAGGACATGACGCTGCTGTGCAACAGCAACCGCGAGAACCGTCGCACCGTCCTCCAGATGTCCGTCTGGCAGGAGTGGCTCATCGCCATGGCCTACATCCACCCGAAGAACACCGAGGAGCAGAAGATCAGCGACATGGTCTACTCGCTCTTCCGCATGCTGCTGCACCACGCCATCAAGCACGAGTACGGCGGCTGGCGCGTCTGGGTGGACACCCTGGCCATCGTCCACTCGAAGGTCTCCTACGAGGAGTTCAAGCTGCAGTTCGCCCAGATGTACGAGCACTACGAGCGCCAGCGCACCGACAACATCACCGATCCCGCCCTGCGTCAAGCCCGCCCCATCAGCACCATCAGCGGCTGGGAGCGCGAGGAGCTGCAGCAGCAGCAGAACGGCCCGGTCGCACCCCAGCAGCAGCAGCAGCAGCAACAACAGCTGCCGGCCATAAAGAACGCCGTGTCTGTTGCCTCGCTGGAGGATGTGCCGCCTGTCGAGGAGGAGGTCGAGGAGCTGGAGCTGGAGAATGTCGATGCGGACGTCCAGGAGCTGCAGCTAAGCGAAGGAGCCGCTACCCCTGCCGACTCCTGCGTCTGCACGACCAACGGACAGCCCGTCGACCCGGATCCAGCCGAGTCCGCGGAGCAGCCGGAGCCAGTCAACAAATCAGTGATTGCCAACATTTCGGATGTGTACAATGAGCAAATCAAAACGGACGAAGCGCTGCAAAGCGCTCCGGCGGCCACTTGCAACGGCAGCCTCAGTCCCAGCCCGTCGGAGGAACAGACGCAGCCGCAGCCACAGCTTGCTGAGCAGCAGACAGCGGTTGGTGGCCAGGCAGCGCTCAAGGAGACGCTGCAAATTGGCGAGGACCTAGAGGAGCTGGAGCTGGCGACAGCCAAGGATGCGCTCGACGTGGAGCAGCACGTGGCCCAGGTGCTGCAGGTGTCGGAGGCGGCGCTGAACGACTGCAAAATGGTCGTGGACGATGTGCTGCAGGAGTCGTCGTCGGTGCTGAAGGACGAGGAGATCGAGCTGGCCGTCAACGAGGTGGTGCAGGGCGTGCTCAAGAGCGAGAAGAAGCTGCCGGCCCAGGACAACGTCAGCCTGCTCAACAGCAAGAACCTGCTCAACAACAACAACAACAACAACAACAATAGCACGTCCAGCGAGTCGGAGGCGCTGCCGCAGCAGACAAGCACGGCGACGGAGGCCGAGGTGAATGCCAACGAAGTAAGCAGCGAGCAGCTGCTGGAGAAGCGAGACAGCCCCGAGGGTGCAGCTCAGGAGCAGGAGTCTGCCACGGCAACAGCAGCAGCAGCAACCACCAATCAAAAGACTGAAGATGCGGCCAACAAGCTGAACAACAACGAGAAACTGGCGCTGAGCAACAGCTCCAGCCCCAGCTCCAGCTCCAGCTGCAGCTCTAGCCAGACGCCAGCAGCAGCAGCTGTCAGTGGCGAGCAGGCTGAGCTGAGCTCAACGCTGAGCAGCGAGGAGCTGACGGAGTCGACGGCAAATGCGAGTGCCGCGACCGCAGAGCCCGAGCTGGACGAGACGACGGAGGATGTGGTGGCCACAGCGGTGCGCGACATTGTCGAGCAGCTCATCGACAAGGTAATCGATGCAGCCGAGGCGGAGACCAAAGCCGCCGCAGCAGCCGCAGCCGAAACCGAAACCGAAACCGCAGACGAAACCACAACTGAAACTGAAACCAACAACAATGAGGTGCAAAAGGAAGCCACCAAGCAGGCAGCCGCAGAGCCTGAGCCGGCGCCAGAGCCAGAGCCAGTGGCAGAGACAGAGAAAGAGACAGAGGTAGAGAAAGAGATAGAGAAAGATATTGAAAAGGATGCCGAGCTGGAACAGGCAAGCGTAGCCGCTGCCGCCGAGGAGATAGTTCAGGAGGTGGTCGAGGCGGCACTCGATCTGGCCGAGGCGCAAGCTCAGCCCGAGGAGTCAGCGGACGATCAAGTGCCAGCCATTGTCAACGCAGTGCTGGACACACTAGTGGATGAGACCGTCAGGGCTGTGGCCTCCGAGCAGACCACCCAGACCTCGCCCACCCCCGACGAACAGCCGGCGCCCATTGAGCCGCTGGCCAAGTCCGAGGAGGCTGCTCCAGTGGCGCTGCGCACGAAGCCCAACGAGGTGGACTCCACGACGCAGACCACGCCCAAGATCGAGGCGGACACACACAAGGGCCTCGAAGAGCTGCCCGAAGCCGATGCCGATGTCGACGCGGATGTCGATGGCGACGCCGACATCGACGACGATGCACAGGACACAACCAACGCCGACGACGACGACTACGCCGTGCAGCAGTCGCAGCCGGCAGCAGCGTCGTCCGCTGTCAACGCGGAAGGCGCCGCCCAGATGGAGGGCAATCATTATGGTAAGTCAGAGCGAGTTGCCTCATCCATCCAGATCCAGATCCAGCAGATCGATTTTGTCCTTTGTACGTTACAGCTGCAGGCGCCGCGGGCGGCGTTGAGGGGGGCAAGCAGCAACGCTCCAAGTCCGGCTCGACCCGGCCCATGTTCAGTCCGGGACCGACCCGTCCGCCGTTCCGCATACCGGAGTTCAAGTGGTCCTACATACACCAGCGACTGCTGAGCGACGTGCTCTTCTCCCTGGAGACGGACATCCAGGTGTGGCGCAGTCACTCCACCAAGAGCGTCCTCGACTTTGTCAACTCCAGCGAGAACGCCATCTTTGTGGTCAACACGGTGCACCTGATCTCCCAGCTGGCCGACAATCTGATCATCGCCTGCGGCGGCCTCCTGCCGCTGCTCGCCAGCGCCACCTCACCCAATGTAAGTGCGCAGGAATGAGACAAAGTTCCGATCCTAACGCTTGGCATTCTTTCAGTCCGAGCTGGATGTGCTGGAGCCGACGCAGGGCATGCCCCTGGAGGTGGCTGTGTCCTTTTTGCAGCGTCTGGTCAACATGGCCGACGTCCTGATCTTCGCCACCTCGCTGAACTTCGGCGAGCTGGAGGCCGAGAAGAACATGTCCAGCGGCGGCATCCTGCGCCAGTGCCTGCGCCTCGTCTGCACCTGCGCCGTGCGCAACTGCCTCGAGTGCAAGGAGCGCACGCGCTACAACGTGGGCGCCTTGGCACGCGACGTGCCCGGCGCGGCGCATCTCCAGGCGCTCATACGCGGCGCCCAGGCATCGCCAAAGGTGAGCTACCATCAGCTTCTCCTATAACACTTTGCAAAACTGTTTTTTTCTTCGTTTAATCAAATACTTGCAGAACATTGTGGAGTCAATCACAGGTCAATTATCGCCCGTCAAGGATCCTGAGAAGCTCCTCCAGGACATGGACGTCAATCGCCTGCGGGCCGTCATCTATCGAGATGTGGTAAGTGCCAGTTGAGCTTGTCAATTCAATTCCAGTCGTTCCACTCCTATTCATTCCGAATCCGCCTAACAAGATTCATTCCATAGTTCCCATTACATTTCCAGCTGTTTCATTCCATACTGTTTTATTTGAACTTTTCATATCCAGACAATTTTTTTAATATCTGCATTTTATATTAATTTCATTTAAAATTGTTCCATTTTCATCCGTTAGTCCTGCATTTTATTAGTACTTGTTTCATTCCCAATCGTTCCAGACGAATCCTCTTCAAATTTACTCATTTACATACAATTCTCAGCCGTACCCTTATCGAGTGTTTCATTAAAAATCGTCCCTTTATTTTATATTCCCCCAATTCCTACCTGATTCATTTCCCTTTGTATCATATATACCTAGCTTCTAACTTACGCTTAATCTGCTCTCTCTCTCTGCCTCTCTCTCTACAGGAGGAAACGAAACAGGCGCAATTCCTGTCGCTGGCCATCGTTTACTTTATTTCCGTGCTGATGGTATCGAAATATCGGGACATCTTGGAGCCACCCGCAGAGCCGCAGATCCAACGTCAATCCCCGGTGCTGCAGCGCAGCGCGGGCAGCGGTAAGTGTTAAATGTTAAGAGCTCTCGACCCAGATCCATGAATAATACGAACTGCTCTCGTACCTAACGGCATTTGCCACGCCTTACAACTAGCCTAAGTCGATCGATATGATATACTCTCTCTCTCTCGTCTACTCTTACCCTCGGGAGGGTTTCTTTATTACGTTTCGAGTTTCGAGTTTCCGATTTTGTGTTCGATTCGTTTCGCATTTCTCATGCGTTTTATTTGCATTTCTCGCTTGTCTTTGTCCTGTTTCTGTTTCGGTTTCTCTTTCGGTTTCCATTTTCGTTTCAGTTCCATTTCGTTTCGCTTTACGTTTGCCGCACCAAAAGCTACACAATCGTTTATTGGTTCTCTCTTTACTTTCCAACTCTCTCGATCTCTAGCTATATATAAATATTTCTCTCTCCGACTCTCTCTCTCTCTCTCTCTGTCTCTCTCTCTGTCTCTCTCTAAAATTTGCATAGTTTATGTTTCATTTCTGCGTTCCATTTGATTAAATCCTTTCGTTATTTCTTTTTGCTTTTCGCTTTTACATTTCGTTAAGTCGAGTTAATGGTAGTAGTTACTCACTGCCAGTGACCACTAGAGCACCACCACCACCGCCACTTACGGCGCACACCACTCAACACACACCAGCACACACACACTCAGCCACCGCCACCGCCACCACCAGCACCACCACATGTTAGTATCATTCCAATGCAAGCAGTCTAGATGCGTGTGCGTGCGTGTGTGGGTGTGCGTGTGCGTGTGTATGTATATCTAACAAAATGGCGCACACCACCCCCCAGAAACCACAGTTGACCCACCAACCGGCCCACTCTCGATACGTACCACCTAATCATTAGCCTTAAGTACACTCATCAAGTCCATTGTTGGAGATATTATTCAGTTCTTTTTGTGGTTATTTTCATTGTTCCGTTCTCTAATAATTTCATTTCACGCTGCTTTTTCGGATTTATTGTACAAAAATAAACTACCAAAAATATACCAAAAACAAAAACAAAAAAAAAATACTTATGTAATCTAATACCAAATTAAACGTAAACAAAAACAAAATGCTCGCCACGTCACAAAAAATCAATAAAAAATAATCTCCCCACGCTCCCAATCCAACGCAACCCATTTTGCTCTCTCTCTCTCTGTGTGTGCGTATGTGTGTGTGTATATATGTATACACACTTGTATATATGTATGTGTATGATAACCCAACCCTGCCAACCCAACGACGACGACGACGACAACATTGTAGAAGCCGCCAGCGCGCGTCCCTTGTTCCCGCAATGGTCGCATCACGTCTATCCGCAATTCCTGCCCGAGTCGCATCAGAATCACGTGAGCAACGTCTCCATGCAACAGCAACAGCAGCAGCAACAGCAGCAGCAGCAACAGCAGCAGCAACAGCAGCAACAGCAACATCAGCAACACTACTATCAGCATCAGCAACATCAGCCACACAATCACAGCCATCATCATATGACCGCTGCCTACTATCAGCATCAGCAACAGCAGCAGCAGCAACAGCAGCAGCTGGGCAATATATCGCCGCCGCCGCCGCTGGGTGGGACACACTCCACCAGCTCGTCGGCGAGCTCGACGGCCACGTCGCAGCCAGCTTCGAGCTCGTCGCTCTCCTCGCTGGCGTCGCAGAGCCAGCAACAGGTGCCAGCCGCTGCCACACTGCATCGCCAGCAGCTGCACAAGCAGCAGCAGCAGCAGCAACATTTCCATGCCCATCAGCCGCACTATGCGCTGATCAATGGCCATCAGCAGCAGCAGCAACAGCAGCAGCAGCAGCAGCAACAGTTGCTTAATGGCAAGCACAACCATTATGGTGGTCAGGTGGAGAATGGCACCACTCTGGGCGGTGGCTATCATGCGCATCCACATGCCTATATGCGTGGCATTCAGCTGAATGGGGAGCAGCAGCAGCAGCAGAATGGCCTCGTTGCTGTGGAGCACCATCAGATGCTCAATGGGCATGCCAGCGGCAATGGCAATGGCAATGGCAACGGCAATATCAGCAGCAACAGCAATGGCAGCAGCAATGGCAGCAGCAACAACAACAACATCAACAGCATGAACAACATCAGCAACATCAACAACATCAACAACATGAGCAACATGAGCAACATCAACAACAGCAGCAGCAACAATTTGCGTAATAATTTGCGCAATGGCGGAGCGGCAACAGCTGCTGCTGCTGCTGCTGCTGCCGCTGGCGGCAACATGGGCATGGGCATGGGCATGGGCATGGGTATGGGTATGAACATGAGCATGGGCATGGGCGGGGGCGTGGGCGTGGGCGTGGGCATGAACATGAACATGGGATTGAGCGATGGCGGCGGCGTCGGCGGCGCTGCCTACAAAACGAATGCCATCAATAACAATTATCGCTACAATGGACGCAACGCAAACGTAGCTGGCACCGGAACAGGTATCGCTCGCTATGAGTGTCGTAGTATGTAGACTAATTCACGCTCTCTAACTAACTATTTAAACTTTAGCTATCACTGTATCTATCTCTCTCTTTAACTCTCTATCTCTCTCTCTATCAATATGTATATATATATAAATGTATCTCGTATAATCGTATAACTAGTTACTCTATCTATCTATCTATCTCTATCTCTATCTATCTATATATGTGTATATATCTTTCTCTCTTTCTCTCTCTCTCTCTGTTTCTATTGTTTTTTGTTTGGAACACACTTACGTAGTTTGTTGTTCACTGTTTCTTTGACGTTTCGTTCAGTTGCGTTTCATTCCATTTTGTTTCATTCCGTTTCATTCCGTTGCGTTGCGTTGCGTTGCTTTTAAATCTCATTTCATACCATTTGCCTATCAATGTCTAGCTTTAGCTGTAGCTTATATATATACTAGATTTGTCATACATGTGTATATATATACTATATATATATACTTTCTCTTCTTCTCTCCCACACATACCCTCTATCTCGCTCGCTCTTATGCTCTTTATATCTTTGAATCGAACAATTTTTGCTTTTAATGCAAAAAAAAAAAAACTTTTTTATCTCTGTGTGAGTGCGCGTGTGTGTGTGTGTGTATATATAGATGTGACTCAGTGTGTGTGTGTTATTTAACATCACAGCCCTGCATATATTTTTTAACAATTGCCCGCAATTGTCGCTCAGTGTAAATTGGCATAATTACACGCACTCTCGTCTTGCCCCCTCGTTTTCTCTCTTTCCGGCTCCTTTTTTTTTGCTGTCGCTTCTCGTTTATTTTAAGCCTAATTTTAATTTAATTTCGATTGCATTTTTTTTAGTTTTCATGGAATTTAATTTGCATTTATTGTCCGCCATTTTGCGCTCATTTAATTCGATTTTAATGATTGCATTTGGCAATTGCGAGCGAACAAGTGCTCCGCCATCTGCTTGAATTAGTTTCACTTTTCTCTCTTCCCCTCTCTCGCTCTCGCTCTCTCTGTTACTTTCTCTCTCTCTCTCTTTTTGGGCCCCACTTGAATTGAATTATTTAATCAATCGAAGCGGCGAAATGCTTCAATAATGCAGCATTCAATAATAACAATCCTCTTAGCTTCCTCCGCCTCCTCTGCTCTCCGTGCGGAAGTCATTCACTCAGACCTGAGCACTCTCATTCGCTCATTCGCTCACTGCAGACACACGTCGAGGCGGGGCCAGCCAAAGCTGAATTATGAGCTCAAACGAACTTCCGGCCTGCAGCTGGAATCTCGTTCGACTCGGAGCTGCCCCGTCATCCGCTCAATGCAGCTCCTACTCCTGCGAGACAACTCTGTATGTGGAGTAGTTTTGGTTGGAGTTGCAGTTGGAGCTGGAATTGGTTCTTCATATGCCAAAGAAATGTTGAATGAAAACTGATATTCTGATTGGAGTACTCAAGGAACTCATACTCTGATGAGTCACCTATATACAAAGAATAATAGAATGGAATAGAGAATGCCTGGTTGCAGTTGAAATGTATCAAATATAGCTCTTCGTGTATCGAAGATTTGCTGGTTGCAAATAAACGTTTGTATTCTGATTGGAATTGATATTATAATTTCTCTTATGAGATGGCTTTAGGCATAGAAAATTTGGAGAACATCTAGTTGGAGTTTGTCTATAACGAAATAGGCTTAGTTCTATGTATGGATTCTTATTCTTACGAGGCTAACGAACATTGCTCTACGTAGGCTAAAAAATCGAAATGAAAATTACATATCCGATTGGTATATGTGTATATATAGAACTCTTCCTCTTAAGAAATGTCTCTATGTACAGGGAAGTTGGAGTTAGCGGCTCACGTACATAACTGTTTGTAGCTCAAAATAATTCTGGATAAAAGTGGCATCTGTGATTGGAATTCTGATAGCATTTTTAAGAAAACAACTCTGCACATACGATAGTTATAGTTGTAGTTGACATATTTTGACATGAACAATAGCTCTACATATATCAAATATTTAATTAAAATTAAAATCTGATTTGAGTCCAAATAAAATTTAATAATAAAACACGCTAAAATGAACGTAGATGTTCTATTGGAGTTGACTCCGTATATGCCTGAGAAAAGTTGTATGGAATTACTCTCCGATTAAAAAATCTTATAAGATAACTTCTCTATCGAGACATCTCTATATATATAGAGAGAAGTCAGTTCTAGTTGCAGTTTTCTCCCGTCAAAATAACCTTATCTCTTCATATTAAAATTCTAATTAAAATCCTTATACTATTCCTACTGTTACAATAAGTCTTTGTGCCAAAGCAGAAGTTGAAGTTGAATGCAAAGTAACTTCTGTCTAAAATTATCATATTTAATTGGAATTCTCATAGTTTTCCTCTTGCATTTTCCCCTGAGCTATGTAAATATAGTTTCCAGCTGGCATTCCTTCAAATTATCTCTTAAAATGTTAACATAAATAAATCAAATTTATCAATAAAATTGCGCAATTTATAGCAATTTAGTATTTTTGCTGATAATTTGATTTTAATATTCCATGGAGGAGCGATGCAGCGATTATGGCTGCAGCAATATATTACATAAATATATAAATTGAAATTAGTTTATGCAATTTTCATGACTGGCGCAGCTGAATACTAAATTTTGTTGCGCAGTGTTGCCGGCTCGCTCAGCTGCGCTGCGGGGCGTCATTTGATATTTGTGAATAAATCTCGCATTGAATTGTTTGACATTTAGCTGCACAATGCACAATTTACTTTTACACACACGCACACGCACATGTGTGTATATGTATGCGTGTGTGTGTGTGTTTATTTTGAAAGAATTTCATTTTATTTGAATGCCGCTTATGCAATTATATTGTTCAGAAAGTCAATTATTTGATTGAAAGTTAAATTTGATTGGCTTTGTTTAATTTTCTTTCTTTCTTTTTCTTGGCCAAAATGTTGATTCGATTTATGTTTTTGATTTGACAAGCGACGTTTGCTAATTTGCAGTTGACAACGACAAAGACATGCAGGTTGTGCGTGTGTGTGTGTGTGTGTGTGTGTGTGTGTCAACTGTTGTTGTTGTGTGAGGTCATGCGGCAAAATGTTATCCATTTATGCTTTTAAAAAGTGCAATCTATCTTTGTTACTAGCGATAGAGCAGACAGACAGACACACAGACAGCCACACACAGACACACAGACACACACACATGCAGTGCAGCCACAATGACAGCCATATTTTTGACACCGAGTCCCGTTAGCACTGGGATTTCAGAGGAAGCAGAGATGGCCAAAGGGCGTGGCGTGGCGTGGCGCCAGGCCAAAGCTGCCCAGCGGCTGTTGCTCGTCATTTTCCTGTGCTGTCAGCGCAATTTTCATTTCATTTATCTTCATTTTGTACGCAGCATAGAGCATAGAGCTGACTGACAGTGGCAGCAGAGCGGGGGGCAGCGGGGCTGGGAGAAGTTTTGAGTCTAATTCGTTAATTTTCCATACCATAAAAATGATTAAAGGTATTTTCAGCATTTATTATTTTTCGTAGACGCGCATAAAATATTGGGCCATAAAAAATGGCGAGCGACATGCGGCACGCGTGCACTTCTCTCTCTCTCTCTCTCTCTCTCAGCTGCTGCTGCTTCTCCATTTTCTCTGTTGTTTTTTATTTTTTATTGCTGCCTGGACACACACCGAGAAAGAGAAAGGGAGGGAGAGAAGGGAATTTTTTAATGGCAGCGACAAAAATGTAAATTAGTCGCAAAAAAATAAAGGCAGGCAAAGCCGAACACGAATATAAATTATGCGACTGAGAGAGAGACGGACAGAGGCAGTGAGAGGGTAGACAGAGACGGGGAGTGGCAGGGGGAGTGGCAAAGGGCAGCAGAGCCGATAACACGTTTACAATGTTGAAACAAAAGTAATTTGTGGCCTGAACATAATTCTCTCTGACTCTATACAACCATGTGCATGTGTGTGTGTGCGAATGTGTGTGTGTGTGTGTGTGTGTGTGTGTGTGTAAGCGAGTGTGTGTGTGTGTGTGAAAAATCGCCACTCTGGGAAATTATTACAAATTAAGCCGGCGCGTGTGAGGCGAGTGGCGCTGGGCAAATGGCAAAAAAGTGTAGCATACTTAACAGGGCCGGACATAAATTTCAATTAAGACATTAAGCAACACTGAAAAGCAGTGTCGGACAATGCCCGGCCACAGCCCGGGCAATTCGCTAATGAGCCGGCTAAAGGCCGCACCTGCGAATACGTTTTGTCTATCCGGATTGCATTGCCGTAGCCGTGAGATAAATTCGAGCTGCTGCCGCTGCCGCCGCTGCGGCTGCTGCACTTCAATGGCCGAACAAAAGGCTTAAGCCCCAGCTATGGCCGCTCATAAAGCCTTACAAATAACAAAATTACTAACCAGCAGAGGGGGGTAAGGGAGTGGGGGGGAGTGGCAGATGGGAGGTGTAAGTGGGAGTCAGCAGAAATGTGAATTAGGAATTCAAATGCGCAGCAGCTGCGTGCACAATGCAGAAGATATAAGAGGGAAAGAGGGTGAAAGAGAGGGAGAGTGGGAGAGTGAGAGGCAGAGATTGAGCTAGCAGATTAGTTTCCAGCACTTTAGTTGGCATAAAGTAAAAAAAAAGTACCAAATGCTGTTGAAAGCAGTTGCTAACTATTAAGCCATGCATTCGCCCTCTCTCTCCCACTCTCCCTCTCTCTCTCACTCTCTGTTCGTTTCTCATTTTGGTCAGCTTGTGTCCTTGTAGCCTGTGTGTGTGTGCTTAGGTATGCAAATTTGAGCTCTTGAACATCAACTACATGCAGTCAAAGCCATTTGACTAATTAATGCAAAACTCAAACAATTTCCACACCTCAAAAGTGTCAGGCAACTAGAATATTGTTTTTTTCTCTCTCTCTCTCTCTCTCTCTCTACCCCTCCCTCTCCCTCTGTCTGTCAAATACCTTAATAAATTGTCAACTTTTTCAAGCACTTTGAATGGCTTTGCCCTTCGGCCCAATAGATTAAATTTTTCATTCGTTAAGATTTTCAATAATTTAATGAAAATATGTCTAAGCTGCCTGTTGACAGGTACATTGACATCAGCTGTCAGGTCTGGCAGGCACTTGTGACATGTTGTTATCGAATAGATCTGGTTTAACAAGCTGTCAAAGGCTTTAAATGATTGTCAGCAGTTAGAAGTTGACTGAGTTGAGTCGTTTCACTATCTGGCAACTTTGGCAGGTGTTGCCACTTCCACTTCCATACATAATACATAAAATTGTTGTCATAGACGTATAAGTTGCGGCCTTCTATCTGTCAACAGATAAGAGCTGGTTAAGTATATGTTAAACCATCTGGCAACTTCAGCAGGTGTTGCCACTATCTTTCTACATATATAAAATGGTTGTCAAAGGCTGTTGCCTTTATTATTATGTCTGTTATGATTTGACAGTTAACTGAGTGTATGTTTGACTATCTGGCAACTCCATCAAGTGTTGCCACTTCCTTTTTATAGACAATCTTTATAAACAAAAGTCCAATTGGAATCGAAATTTGTTATTTGAGCTGAAGAATCTGAACTCTTTTCTCGCCTCCAGCTCAACCCTCCTCGTATCTATATCTAGCATATATTATAGCTTAACGTATTTAGCAGATATTCTTAATTTATTTTCACTTTAGTTTTGTGTACTCGTCAAGTGCAGTTCGATTGATGTAACTGTTAGAGAACATATATGAATTGCTTAAGTACTTTTATTATGATTTCTGTGCCTATTCAAACGTAAAATATATATAAATATGAATTATGCTTTTTTATCTAGAATTGATTTATATATGTATATATTGATATATATATAAATAGATATATGTATTCACGTCTGACTCACTGTGATCTCGTCTCTCTTTCGGTGCAGGCGGTCGTCAGATCCAGGACAGCGACTACGAGATCATTGTCGTCGATGAGAACAATCCGTCGGTGCTCGCTGACAACGACTCGCACTCGAGTGGCCCGCCATCTATAAAGGTGAGTAATACACCATGGTTCTGGGCTGTATGACTGCGTGTGTGAGTGTGCGTCTGATGACAGGGGGCAGGCTTACGTAGCTGGGGCGGAAGAAGTTCAAGTTAAAGTTAACGTTAAAGTTAAAGTTTCTAGTTTTAAGTCTTGTTTCAGTTCACTTTGCATGACGAAAGTTTGTCAACTTCACTTTAGATGAATGAGAACTGTTTGCATTTACTTTTTAGCTGAGATGGATGGATGAGTGTGTATGGCTGGGTGTATGTTTAGCTTAGTATTAGTATTTGTATTAAAGATGAAGACGAAGAAGAAGATGGAGCAGTGAAGCAAATTCATTTGCATGTTTTTCTTATCTAAATCAAAACACTAAAACGTTGCAAATCAATCAAAACAAACTGTCACAGGCTCATAATAATAACAACAACAACAACCAGAACAACAACAACAATAACAACACAAAGACAACAACCGCAACAACAACAACAACAACTGTAAAATCAACTAAAGATTCAATTAAAATTCAACAACAACCATTGTCACCTCCCAAGCCAATGGTTCCACAAAAATTACCAAAGGTAAACGTAAAAACAAACAAAAAAAAATAAATAAAAAATACTGCAAAAATACTGCAACAATTTGACAACAACAACAACAACAATTGAAGTCAACTCACCTCACACACACACCACACACACACATACGTACAAACACATTCGTACCGCTGTCAATCACAAAACGATTCACATCTTGTTGCACCTGAAGTATATACTACAATAAATACCAAAAAAATACCACTCTGTGATCGGCATGCCGAAACAATTTCCTTTGTCAAGTCAACAAGAAATCAACCACAAATCAAACTAGAGGCAGAGGCAAGGCCAGCTGAGCTGAAGATAATGGGAGCAAATTCCGAAAAAGAAGAGAGAGAGAACTGCATAGTCGGAAATTTGATATAAGCGAAAAGCAATTACCTCGTTGAGTTAACTGAAGCGTGCCGAACGAAGCAGCTCAATTAGGTAGCTCGTTGAGAAGCTACAGCTGATCCCAGCGGCCATTTGGGTGTAAAGAGAAGCGAGCACAGCAAAAGCAAGCCAGAGAAGTATTAAAGCATATTTCAGGCTGGGCCAACAAACAGATGCATTGAGGCGAGCCAGCAAAGGGCTGGAGAGGAGCGAGAGGCGGCCGTGCAGCCAGGCCAAGTGGAGTAACAAGAGCAGTAAACATAATTAATTGTGAACTGAAGAACGTAGTGAAGCGAGAAGCGTAGTTAAGTGCAAGCCAAGATATTACTTAACACTGGCCAGAGCAAACAGCCAAGGCAAAGACGACGTTGCAAACAGCCGTCAAAGCAACATTTTTGAAATGCAAAAGGCGTCGGCAAATTACAGCAAAGCGAGAAGCGTAGATAAGTATAGAGCAAAGCAAGGTAAAAGAAAGGAAAATCCACTTAAGTTGAGTGAAGGCTATTCATAAAGGCAAGAGATGTTGAGCAATCCAAAAGAAGCGAGAAGCGTAGATAAGTATGAATCCAGGCCGTAGGCAAGGCAATAACAAAGGCAAAGCGAACTAAAAATTACACTTAGAGACAGAAGGAAGAAGCTGTAATCATTGCAATAGAATTTGAGAAGAGAGAAGCGTAGATAAATATGAGCCAAGGCTCTAGACAATGCATTCACTGGCCTAGCAAAGGCAGCTAAAAACTAGGGGAAAGAAGGGTCAAGTTAAGTAAAGAAAGAAGCTTTAATAATGGCAATGCAAGTTAAGAAGCGAGAATCGTATTTATTCAGAGAGAAGCGTAGATAAGTATAGCGCAATGCAGTAGATAAATCTCAGTGAACATTTTCATAAACAAAGCAAAGAGAGATATGAATGAAGCTTAAAGGAAGAAGCGCTGAGTTAGAAGAGCAAGAAGCATTAATAATGTCAAAGCAATTTGGCAAATCAAAGAAAGGGAAGAATCGAGAAGCGCAGCAAGCGAGACAGTTGAGCCAGAGCCTTCTCAAAGCAAAGCAAACATCAAGGACTCAAAAACGACGAGCCAAGTGAAATTGTAGACATTGAGTGAAGGCAATTCAATTAGAGCGAAGTGAGAAGCACTTAATGGCAATTTATTTTCCTAATCAATGCCCGAACATATTCATATGCATAGTCACAACTCGGTTTAAATGCGAATTGCTGAGCAAATAATTGCATGATTAAAACTCTCTGCAAGACTATTATGGCATGAACTCCGATAGCCACACACACATATAGATATACATAGATATATATACGTGTATTTGTGAAGAGTTCATAACGTTTATTGACATTTCGTGTGTTAATTAGTGCACAGACCACGCCCACAGAGCACACACACAAACACACACACTCTGGACACAGCGCACACAAATCATGCGAAATTTATTTAACTTTCGTTCGCCATTTTCATATCGCACAACTTTGTTGCTTTTGTGCGATTCGCGTGGATGAAACATGTTTTCCGCAGTTTTTAAATCGATTTTTCATATTCTTTTCGCTATATCTGCCTCTCTCTCTCTCTCGCTCTGACTCGCTCTGGCTCGCTCTTATTGTAATTGCTCTGTTTGTTTGTCAATTTGTAATTTAATTTCTTTACTTTTGTGGCCTAACCAAATGTGACATTGCATAATTACAAAGGCAACGGCAACAGCAGCGGCAGCAGCAGCGGCTGCGGCATTGACTAACTGAGCCGAGCTGAGCCGTGCGCATTAATGCAATCAATATTACAGCAATGAGCCAATGCCTCAGTGCGTCATGCAATCAATTAACCAACACAATGCAACGTTCGCCCTCAACGTGCTCCGTCAGGTTTAATATTTGAAAGGCAATTTATCTGTCGGACTTACAGCTGGCCACACAGCTAATCCCCTCGGCCGCACTGGGTAAACTTAAAGGCGCTGCGGGTTCGAACGTGCATGACACGTCTGCTGCACTGCCCTTAAATCAGCTAATTAATTTGAGATTTGAGTGCATTTGGCTTGAAGGTAGAAACTGGATGCTTTAGAGTAAATCAAGAGTGAACTCAGTGAGCTTATAACAGGTGTGGCAGAGCCTTTAAAGTCTATATAGAATGCTGATAAGGATAATGAGCTATGAGTATAGGACTGTCCCTCCAACTATCTGTCCGACTGTCCCTCCGACTGTCCATCGGACTGTCCCTCCGACTGTCCATCCGACTATCCGTTCGACTGTCCAACTTTCGATTTGATTATCTGTCGGTTAGTCCATCAATGCACTTTAAGAATCAGAAATTGATTATTTCGGTAAGCTTCATAGGGTTTTCGGACCCTTTACGATTGAATGGGTACAAAAAACGGTCATATAAAGAACTCTATCTAGGCTCTCCTCTTAACTTTTCTTTGCGAACTCACTTCAAGCAATCTAAAACAGTCTTTGACCTCCTGCACTTGTAACCAGCTCTTGTTATACAGGGCATCTACGGGTCGATAATGCTCCTTCTCAATACTTTTCCTTCTTTATTTTCGTTGAGATTTGTTTGATTTGCCAAAAAGAAAAGGGAATACAAATTGAATTGCAATTAAATGCAATCAATAAATCATTAGGCAGTCTCTGCGGAAGTCCGCGCCTACACGCATCCACCCCACACACACACACCCACACACACACTCGCACGCCCACACACACCGACACACACTCTCTCACACACACAGCTAGAACACTCAAGTTTGATTTGGCTGCGTGCGCCACGTGATTTGTTGTGTGTCTCATGGATTTGTTTGTATGTGCCTTGTGATTTATGTATGTTAATGTCTATGTATATGGTATGCAATTAGTGTTACAAACTAGAATAAGAGCGCACACCCACACACACACACACGCAGACACACACGCGCGGGGACACACATACGAGGCAGCGTTCATTGTGTTGGCAGTCACGACGTGCCGTCTTCCGGTTTTGGGTTCTTAATGAACTGCTTGCATTATTAATATAGCAAATCCTACTCAGCGCCCGACCCAAGCTCTCGCCATGCTCCACACACACACACACACATGAACAGTTAATCATGTAACACACACACACACACTTGTGCTTTGTGTATTCAATTTTTGGCCACAAGTGAAATTCCAGCCAAACAAAAGGCGATTGATTTTAGTTGCTGCACAAACATTCGGAGGGGATGTGCAGCATATTGCGTAGGCGCAACAGCTGTCGCACTCACACACTCTCACACACACGCACACACACAGAGAGTGAGAGGGGCATGGAAACAGCTGTGTTAACACCTACTATACCCATTTCTGCTCTGCATTTGTGTTTGACAGTTGACATTTGTCAAATGCTTTAACAAATTCTGTCATATGGCTATCCGTTCCATAACCTGCCTGCCCAGTCCTCGCCCCCATGCTCCCCATTTGGATGGGCTGCGTCTGTCCGCCGTGTCCGCCATGGTGGCTAATGCTTTTCGGATGAGCTGAGTTACGTAATAGCAAAATTTGTTTAAGCGGAGAGAGAGGGAGCGGGAGGGGGCGACATGGAGAGGGCGAACTTTGGATTGCCTTTTATGCAAATCAGAGCCAAAAACAGGAGAAGGGAGGGGCTAGGTTTCTATAGAGATCTGTAGATAACATTTTGTGCGTGGCGTTGACAAATGCATGTGTTGACAAGAACGTGGAGAGGACGTGGCTGGTCAACAGAGTTTCGGGCGGCGGATGAGCTTTACTTTGCGCACTGGAGCTTTGATTTATTGTTCAGGGTGCATAATTAATGTGCAAATGATACCAAAGCGCACGCACACACACTCCTTCTCTCTCTCTCACACACACACGCACACTCGCACATGCACATGCAAATATAATGAGCTAAGGTCTAGTGCTGCACAACTATCGAAGTTACTTTACCATAACCGATAACTATCGATAGTTTACTATGCTTTGTAATCGATAATCGAAACCTATCGAATATCAAAAATATTGAATATGTAGTTTGCAATAATCGATAACTGACGATATTTAAGTAACCTAAAGCAAACGACGGTCTATTATATCAATCGCAATAATCAAAACCTATCGACTATCGATAACATTGAAAGTGTTTATTACAATATTCAATACAACAATCGATAATTATCGAGCGTTAAGTTACCAAATGCAAATGACAATCGATAGTCGAAACCTATCGATAACATTAAACGTATAGCTTACAATACTTGATAGCTATCGAATAATCGATAGATAACCAACTAAAAACGCTGATCTAATGTATCGACTCACATTTAATAATCGATAATCGAAACCTATCGACTATCGATATTATTAAACTTCTCTTCTATATACTAACTTCAACTACTACAATAGAAAGTCCTTTCTTATAATTCAATATATTATATTTGATGTTAGCCACTACACAAATTAAATTTGCAAATCTATCGCCTATCGATAGCAGCACCAAGCACCACATGAAGCACTATGAATAGTTTTGCAGCACTGACTTATTGATTGTGATGCCTCACACACACACACTCAACTCGCACCGCCCTCACACCTTTGCTGCCCGCGTCACCGCCCTGAGCACAGTTTATGTTACACAAAGCCCACGCAAAACAAACGCTTCCACTCTGGCTTTTACCTCTGCTGCATATTGATATTTGTGTATATATATATATATATATATATATGTTTGTTGTCCTTGTCTAATCCCTGAACCGTTTAGAGCGTGGACTCCGATGTGGTGTCGCTGAACATGAACTCGACGGAGAACGAGGTGCCCGAGGTTGAGTCGTCCAGCGATATCCTGGCCGACGATCACAAGCCGAGCAACTCGAACGACGAGAGCTGGACGGATGTCAACTTGAACGAGGACGCCGCCGTGCAGGCGGCAGCCAGTGCAGGCCTCGTGGTGGGCCTCGTGGATGCCAGCGACAGCGCCAAGCATGAGCAGCACCAGCAGCAGCAGCAACAGCAGCAGCAGCAGGGCGTCGCCCGACTGGGCATGGTCGGGGGCAGTGAGCGCGGCGATAAGCCCGACTCGGAGATATCGGTGGTGCGTGTGCCGGACGGTTATGGTGTGGGTGGTGCCGGCGTGGCCGCTGGCGGCGCCGGCAATGCGAACACCGTGGCTGGCGCACAGCAGCAGCAGCAGCAGCGCACGCGGCCCGACGAGCTGCCGATGAAGCCGCCGGCGCTGGTGGCCCAGCTGCCGCTGACGACGCCGTCGCGCGAGGCCAGCCTCACGCAGAAGCTGGAGATAGCTCTGGGTCCCGTGTGTCCGCTGCTGCGCGAGATCATGGTGGACTTCGCGCCCTTCCTCTCCAAGACGCTGGTCGGCTCGCACGGCCAAGAGCTGCTGATGGAGGGCAAGGGTCTGACCACATTCAAGAACTCCCACTCCGTCGTGGAGCTGGTCATGCTGCTCTGCTCGCAGGAGTGGCAGAACAGCCTGCAGAAGCACGCCGGCCTCGCCTTCATTGAGCTGATCAACGAGGGCCGCCTGCTCTCCCACGCCATGAAGGATCACATCGTGCGCGTGGCCAACGAGGCGGAGTTCATACTGAATCGCATGCGCGCCGACGACGTCCTGAAGCACGCCGACTTCGAGTCGCAGTGCGCCCAGACGCTGCTGGAGCGGCGCGAGGAGGAGCGCATGTGCGACCACCTGATCACGGCCGCACGCCGCCGCGACAACGTCATCGCCAGCCGGCTGCTGGAGAAGGTGCGCAACATAATGTGCAATCGCCACGGCGCCTGGGGCGATGCCAATGGCATCGGCTCCATCACCAGCTCTCTGACAGCGACCGTGGGGCCGCTGGCGAAGGCCACCTACTGGAAGCTGGACGCCTGGGAGGACGATGCCCGTCGCCGCAAGCGCATGGTGCAGAATCCGCGCGGCTCCTCCCATCCCCAGGCCACGCTGAAGGCGGCGCTGGAGAACGGAGCGCCGGAGGACGCCATCTTGCAGACGCGCGACGAGTTCCACACACAGATTGCGGTGTCCCGCGCGCACCCGTCGTCGCAGCACAACAGCGAGCTGCTGGACGACGCCGAGCTGCTCATCGAGGATCGAGAACTGGACCTGGATCTGACCGGGCCCGTCAACATCAGCACCAAGGCGCGCCTGATAGCGCCTGGCCTGGTGGCGCCCGGCACCGTCTCGATAACCAGCACAGAGATGTTCTTCGAGGTGGACGAGGACCATCCCGAGTTCCACAAGATCGACGCCGAGGTGCTCAAGTACTGCGACCACCTGCATGGCAAGTGGTACTTCTCCGAGGTGCGCGCCATCTTCTCGCGTCGCTATCTGCTGCAGAACGTGGCGCTGGAGATCTTCCTGGCCAGCCGCACCTCCATTCTGTTCGCCTTTCCCGATCAGCACACCGTGAAGAAGGTGATCAAGGCGCTGCCCCGCGTGGGCGTTGGCATCAAGTACGGCATACCGCAGACGCGGCGCGCCTCGATGATGTCGCCGCGCCAGCTGATGCGCAACTCGAACATGACCCAGAAGTGGCAGCGCCGCGAGATCTCTAACTTTGAGTACTTGATGTTCCTCAACACGATCGCCGGCCGCACATACAACGACCTGAACCAGTATCCGATCTTTCCCTGGGTGCTCACCAATTACGACTCCAAGGATCTGGACCTCAGCCTGCCCTCCAACTACCGCGATCTGTCGAAGCCAATTGGCGCCCTCAATCCATCGCGTCGTGCCTACTTCGAGGAGCGCTACGAGAGCTGGGACAGCGACACCATTCCGCCATTCCACTACGGCACCCACTACTCGACCGCCGCCTTCACCCTCAACTGGCTGGTGCGCGTGGAGCCGTTCACGTCCATGTTCCTGGCGCTGCAGGGTGGCAAGTTCGACTACCCGGATCGATTGTTTTCGTCCGTGTCGCTCAGCTGGAAGAACTGCCAGCGCGATACGTCCGACGTCAAGGAGCTGATACCGGAATGGTATTTCCTGCCGGAGATGTTCTACAATGCGTCCGGCTACAGGCTGGGACACCGCGAGGATGGCGCCCTGGTGGACGATATCGAGCTGCCGCCTTGGGCCAAGACCCCCGAGGAGTTTGTGCGCATCAATCGCATGGCGCTCGAGTCGGAGTTCGTCTCCTGTCAGCTGCATCAGTGGATCGATCTGATATTCGGCTACAAGCAGCGCGGCCCTGAGGCGATCCGGGCCACCAACGTGTTCTACTATCTCACCTACGAGGGCAGCGTCGACCTGGACGGCGTGCTCGACCCGGTGATGCGCGAGGCTGTCGAGAATCAAATACGCAACTTTGGCCAGACGCCCAGCCAGCTGCTGATGGAGCCGCATCCACCGCGCAGCTCGGCCATGCACCTGTCGCCCATGATGTTCAGTGCCATGCCCGAGGACCTGTGCCAGATGCTCAAGTTCTATCAGAACTCGCCCATCATACACATCTCGGCCAACACGTATCCGCAGCTCTCGCTGCCGTCTGTCGTCACGGTAACCGCTGGCCATCAGTTTGCGGTGAATCGCTGGAACTGCAACTACACCGCATCCGTCCAGAGTCCCAGCTATGCTGAGTCGCCGCAATCGCCTGGCTCCAATCAGCCGCTAACCATAGATCCAGTGCTGGGTAAGTCGACCTTAGGATCCCCATTTTTCCACTTTGATTCTATAGATTCGTATTCTCTCTCCCTCTCTCTCTTCAGCTGTGCATGGTACCAACAACAATAGTCATGCGGTGAGCCGACGTCACTTGGGCGACAACTTCAGCCAAATGCTTAAGATCCGTTCCAATTGCTTTGTGACCACCGTGGACAGTCGTTTCCTCATTGCCTGCGGCTTCTGGGACAACAGTTTTCGAGTGTTTGCCACAGAGACAGGTGAGTGATCCATAGGACTCTTCCCACCCTCACTCCATAAGACCCTTCGTACCCATAACTCACTCTATACCTTCCTCTGTTCTATGTTTTCTTTTATCTTTAGCGAAAATCGTGCAAATCGTCTTTGGGCATTTCGGCGTCGTCACGTGCATGGCGCGCAGTGAGTGCAATATCACCTCGGATTGCTACATAGCTTCCGGCTCGGCGGACTGCACTGTGCTGCTCTGGCACTGGAACGCGCGCACCCAGAGCATTGTCGGCGAGGGAGATGTGCCCACGCCACGGGCCACTCTGACGGGTCACGAGCAGGCGGTCACCTCGGTGGTGATCAGTGCTGAGCTCGGACTCGTTGTATCAGGTTCAACAAGTAAGTCTAACTCACTCGCAGCCAACTTTAGCCTAGCCTAACACACATTATCCTTCATTTCTCTCTCTTCCCATTCTCCTTCTCTTTCTCTTTCCTTCTCTCCTCTTAGATGGTCCCGTATTGATACACACAACGTTTGGTGACTTGCTGCGCTCGCTGGATCCGCCCGTCGACTTCCACTCGCCGGAGCTGATAACCATGTCGCGCGAGGGCTTCATAGTCATCAACTA
The DNA here is from genome assembly GCA_035046225.1 of Drosophila pegasa. Lineage (NCBI taxonomy): Eukaryota > Metazoa > Arthropoda > Insecta > Diptera > Drosophilidae > Drosophila > Drosophila pegasa. The sequence goes on from JAWNOD010000063.1 coordinate 914,320, forward strand.
TGACAAGGGAAACGTCGCGGCCTACACCATCAACGGCAAGAAGCTGCGCCACGAGACACACAACGACAATCTGCAGGTAAGTCCCAAGCCAGGCGAAGCTCCCCTCAACTCTTGGTACTTATTTGATCGATCTTTCCCCCTCTCTCTCTCTCTTCTCTCTTCCTCCCTCAGTGCATGCTGCTCTCGCGCGACGGCGAGTATCTGATGACCGCCGGCGATCGCGGCATTGTCGAGGTGTGGCGCACTTTCAATCTGGCACAGCTGTACGCCTTCCCCGCCTGCAATGCGGGCATACGCTCGCTGGCTCTCACTCACGATCAGAAGTAAGTACTCAAAGTGTGACCGAAGAGAATAGTCCTTCATTCCTTAACATATATGCTATAACTCTCCCTCTCTCTTTATCTTTCTCTCTCCCTCTCTTTCTCTCTCTCTCTTCTACAGATATTTGCTCGCTGGCCTGTCAACTGGTTCGATAATTGTGTTCCACATTGACTTCAATCGCTGGCACCACGAGTACCAACAGCGCTACTAAGTCACAGACACAGCTGAATCAAAAGGACGAGAAGTGAGGAGAGCAGGCGAGCTGGGGGACAAGGACAAGATGTATTAAGGAGCGGAGAGGAATGAGTATTTGTTTGTTTGTTTGTATTTTGAGTTTCGGTTTTCGATCGATAGACATTTACAATTCTAGGCTAGTAAGCAAACGAAACTATATATTTTTTTTTGTCTAGTATTACTTAACGTATAGCATATATTACCTAGTATGTTGGTGTGAGCCAGTCAAAACACTTTTTTTACTAGTTATACGACGTCTAGTTGACTAAGTTACAGCAATGACACAAGCGGAAGGCGACACACGAGACACAACAAAATATTGAGAGAACACAACAAGCAATCGGCTTAAGTTGAGTAGTTTTAATAAGTATGAGAAAATCTATGAACGGAAAGTAAATCTAAATGACAAGTTAGTGTTTATAAAACGCAATAAGCAGTTAAGAGAAGTAAAACAAAATAATAATAATAATAAATAATTTACCACAATAAACTTAAATCATAATAATAATAATAATACAAATGTAGCAAAAGTTCTCACAAAAAATAAATAAATAAATAAACACAAATCAAAGCAAGAGGAACGCTTGAAGTTGAAATGGAAACGAAACGAAATGAGATGAGATGAGGTGAGGAGTGAAACAGAAGAGGAAACACGAAAACAAAGAAACGAAACCAAGTGGCCAAATGTATGAACCAGACGAAAGAGAGAAGCGAACCGCAACATGCGAGGAAGGAAACGAAAGAGATAGAGAAGCCAATTTTTTAAATACTTATACATACATATATATATATTTACATACATACATGCAATGCTTGAACTAAGATGCTTGAGCTGGTGACGTCACAACTGGCACTGCGAACAGAGTCACAAGAGAAACTTCAGATAGAAGACAAATGCCTAGGCAATAGATGCGAAGCGAGAGGCGAACGGCGCGCAAAGAGTTCGCGATATTTTAATAATAAATCGAAAACAAAAACTAGTTCAAGATTAACACTAACTCGAAACGATAAACTCAAGCTAAACAACTAAACATTTATCAACACTGCTAAAAGCTAATTATAAATACTTAACAAAATAAATATTGAATACGCAACTTAGCAAGCATGGCCGAGGAAAAGATTACGCATACGCCACGTAGCACAGCACACACTCACACACACAGACGAACGAACGAACGAGAAACCCTTGGCAAATATTATTGAAATTGTTTCTTTCTCCTTTTTGCCACTTTACAACACTTTTTATTGCGTCCATTTTGTTTGCTAACAAAATAAAAACCGAGAACAGAGAACAGAAGAAAGCGAACCTTAACCTTCCCTAAAAAACCTTAAACACATTCGTCCAACTTATATATATAAATATATATATCTTGATTAGCTTTTATTATATATGCATATATACATACATGCATCAATGTGTATATGAAACGCTTGTATGGTTGTCTGTAAGACACGCGATTGGCAGCTGGAAGTCGTCCTTGAAGCTAGACACAGAGCGAAAGCGAGGGAGAGATTTCCGGCTGCCGCTGCGCATATTAATTCTTGATTCTTGTTACTCTTTTGTCTTCTTATTTGTCCATTAATTATGATGCAAATATATACTTTATCTTTCCCAACAAAAAATCCATCCAAGTCGACATTTGCACTTAAAAAAAAAGAAAGAAATTTAGATTTGTACATACATCTATTATAGTTACACACATACAAATACATATGCATATGCATATATACACATATATATGATATGATAGAGCTCTGTGTAGACAGCTAAATGAACATTCGGTTGTAATAATGGCCCCGCCCCCCGCCAACCTCTCCCCTCTAGCCCCTGTCCCTGCACGCTCGAAAAGGCCACAATCAAAGCATAAAAACTAAAAACAAAAAAAAATATTAAAAATAAATTAAAAATTCTAAAAAAAAGACAAAAACTTATGAGAACGCTAACCAAATGATAAGCCCACGAAATTCTAGATGTTTGTTGTGTTGTGTAGTAAAAAAAGATAAAATAAAAATAAAATAAAAACAAATAATAAAATATTTTAAAAAAATTATAAAAAAAATATATTTTTAATTCAAATTCAATTGTAATAATATGTTTGTTTTTTTTTTTTTTTTGAGATAATCTTAAACTTATCAACTGACTAATGCATCCATCCAAAATTTTATGTGCTTAAAGTTGAACTTTAATGCAGCTCGAAATGCTTGCGAAACATTTAATAACGTCAAAGCGAATTAATTATGCTGATTAATTAATATATAACTGCAAATTAATTATGCTGCAATTCGAAACGTATTTTTGATTGTTTTTATTCAATTAAGAGTGCAAGTGTGTGTGTGTGTACGTGCGCGTGTGTGTGTGTGTGTTTATTTGTAATTTATGTTAATTTCTTGTTGCATTTCGTTTGACTCTAAAAAAAACTTCTATAAAATATTTATGCAAATTTGTCGAACATTGTTTAAATTTGTGTTTGTTTTTTATTATCTTGCGCATAAATATTTATGTACATAATTTGAAGGGAGTTAATACGACTCTTAAATAAATACAAAACGCAATTAATTAATTAAAACCCATTTTAGTTCTCGCTGAATGCAAAAGAATAATTAAATAATAACTATTAGAGACATAAATGTTGTACATAAACAGATACGAAACGCTAGCTTAAAACTGAAAATCGAAAGACGACGAAACGAAATTTGCGTTCGATTACACAAGAAGCCTAAATAGAAACAGAAAGAGAAACAGAAACGAAATGAAGTAACTAAGCAGCCAAAATATTCAAAATTAATTGATTCAAGCTACAGCAGAGCAGAGAATTTACATGAATAATTAAACTTACAAAAGATAACAAATAACTACGATATGAGACAAATATATATATATGAATATTTTTTTTTGTAATACGATAAAGTTTAGCTATTAAAAATATTAACAAAAGCCAGCAGCAGCAGATGAATAAATTTAAATACTTAAAACAAGAAGACGAAGCAGAAGTAAAAGCAAAAACAATTTTTAATTAAAGCAGTTTTTATAGAATTAAGTAAAAAATAAATATATATATAAATTTATATATATATAATATATATATATATATATATATATATATATATATATATATATATATATACAGAGCATGGCATACAGCATAAAGAAACGTAGAGAAATAATAAATAAATTGCAAAGGAAAAGTAAATAAATTACAAATAATTATAATATTAATAAATTTAAATACATACATGTTTTTATTAAACAAAAAATGGCTGACAATTTTAAATTTAAATGAAAAAAAAAGAAGAAGCAAAACGCAACTTTAAAATATATATATAAATATATATATTTAAGCATTTATTCATGCACGAGCAAATTATTTTATTTCGATATTTATATAACTCACAAACACACACACACACAGAGAGATAAGCTGAAAAAAGGAAATTTTTAACATTAATAAAGCTGAGAAAATTGAAATGAAATAAAAAATATAAAAACTGACATACACACACACAAATCACTTTGATTGCAACAAAAACGTTGCTTGAAAGCCTAAAAATAAAAATTCATAAAAACAATTGCAAATTGAATTAAAAATTATAAGTATTGTCAATAATGTTAATTAGCAATTAATAATGAAATGCAAGCACACACACACACCACCACCACAACACACACAGCCAAATAGTTCGCATATGTGAAGAGCTAAAGCTACAAATTAATGTTCATTATTATGGCTAAAATATGTTTTTTTTTTGCAATTGATAACAGGCATAAAAATAATACAAATAAATAATAATAAATTAAATTTATGCATATGGATATACGCTACGATTCTAAACTAAACGAGAAGCAAATTGAGAGAAAACAAAGGTCAAAAAGTTGCATAGGCGAAACCTTAACGATTAAAATTAAATTAATTAAATTTAAATTAAGGCAAAGGAAAACATACATTTAACAAGCAAGTGAGCAAGCATTAAAAACCAACAACAACAACAACAAATTATTATGTTCAATAAAGAAAACAAAGAAATCTTACACGAATAAGCGGCGACTTTTCATTTCGCTTTCAGCTCCAAGGGTAAATGTTTGCGTTTGCCGTCGTCTTTGATCTGCAGTTGACTCGCAGAAATGCAATTGCAACAACTGCTGGCCATGCAATCGGGCAAGCAATTCAACAGCCACGCCCCAACACCCGACGCCCATTAAGTGCGCTCCAATTGCACTCGAAGGACAAAATAGTCGACCAACAGTTGCCCTATACAAGGCGAGTCTATAGGTATACATAGCTATATATACAGATACATTCACATTTCATTATCGTGCCACATGGCGTATACGCAATGTAAGTAGTAAAATCAAGTATACGCCACGTGTTACTTAGCCAGTTGATGTAGCATTAAAAAAAAGACGACGAAGAGACGCTAAAGTTAACAGTTTGCAGCGGTGCAGAGTGAAATGAGCAGATGTAGTCGACAAAGAGATGCCCTATAGAATATCTATAAATATATATAGACAACATAAGACTTACACCCATAAAGACTTACACAAATAGTAATTTCACAAAGTATTTACCAATTGATTTACCAATTTCCCATCTGCCCATGTGGCGTATGCTTAATATGAGTATCCACATCAAGTATACGCCCCGCTCTACACTGACTCAGTTGACGTGGAGAAGACAGCAAGAAGTTAACAGTTTTCACATTGACCAGCTGTCCAAATACGAGACATGCATAAAGCGCAGCTGCTGCCGCTGCCGCTGCTGCAGCAACAACAGCGACGGCAATAAGGAAAATGTCGCAATTGCTTTGCTTTGCGCGTCGCGCCCGCCCTTCGCTCAGCCTTGGCGTCCGTCGTCAAAAGTCATATCTGTGTGCATATTATTCGACTGCCGTGCGGAGCGCTAGCTGTGTGTTTTCTGGAGCGTGTAATATCCGCTTCCTGCATTTCCGGTTGGCGCTTTTTCCACCGCGTATACGTAATATTTCCACAAGACGACGACGACGACGACGAAGGCGAAGGCGAAGCTGCCACCAAATTGCTAGCGGAAATGCTGCAAAATTAACGAGCATGAGGCGCAGCAGGCAGACACAAGGCAGATGCCAAGGAAGAGAGAGGGAGAGAATGAGGAAAAGAGAGAGAGAGAGAGGGAGGGAAAGGAAGCTAGGTTGGCATTACTCACGTTGCGCACGGCACACAGTAAATGCAAACATTTTTCCAAGCACCAAATGCAAATTCTTCACGAGTTTTCTTTCACTCTGCCCACACGGGCAGCAGCTACAGCAGCTGCAGCAACAGTAGCAGCGGCGTCAGCGACAACAGCTGCAAATTAGATGCATCACTTCACCGGCAATGACATAAAGCTGCCAAGTGGCGAATGATGATGCCGAATGGGCCGCAGCTGCCCTTCAGCCCGCGACAATCTCAACTTATGAGAGCAAATAAAGGAGTGAACCGAAAAAATATGCAGGAGAGTGCCTGACGAGCAGATACCCCATCTAGTCATTTAGTCTCCTTACCTAACTTACTCTGGCATAAAGCGAATACTCCCCTTACAGACAGTCGCAGGGTATTTGCAGATATCTTGGGGAAGTGCTGCAGCCACATTGAATTTCATATTTATACCTAATTTAATCATCTTTGTGTCTCCGAATCTCACAGCAATCGAAGCCAGCGACATCTTGGCTTAGCATGACAAAGTAAAGGAGAAGAGGTAATTCGAAATGTCAAGCACTTGCATGGCAGCTCAATTATCAAAGAAATTCAACAAGAACTTTAAGTTTTGGCAAGGCTTTCTCAGTATTATAAATTAAGTCATTGAATCCTAATCACTTAAAGTGAATAATAACACATTGTGGAAGGCTAGTTAGTAAAATCAGGAAATCAAATAAGCTGTTCGCCTCTCTTTGTGATTCTCATGAGCTAACTTATTCGATATATGTATTAGCACTCTCATTTTCAGTTATGCATCGACTGAAATCAGGTGTGTCTCACTCCCTCTTTTTCTCTCTTTCTCTCTCTCCACCATTCACCCCTTCTGTCTCTCCTTATCCGTTGCCCACTCTACTCCCATAAATAACCCTTTTTTACTTTCTCCCCAGCTGCAAACTTAAATCACTTTTCAGCAGCCCCCGCACGCTCGCTGCTCTCACTCCGCTCGCCGCAGTCTCATCTTAATTAGCTGCTCAGATATCTCTAATTTGCACTCATATGCAAATCCATTGAAGTGTTGTTCGCCTGCGCCACAAGCCGACGTTCAACTTTTGCCTCTGTCCACTTCAGCTGTTCTCCAGCACCTCATTTGTCTCTGTCCCCGCTGCCGACGTCCTGCTGTCCTGCTCCGTCCGCCCCCGCCGGCCCCCGTCTGGTAGCTGTCCAAACTGTACCCTTATCGTGTGTGGCGTCGTGTGGCATCTTTGGACAGTGTTGAAAAGTGTGCTATGTCGCGCACACATGGCACATAATTGAGTGACAACGCGGTTGCAGCATTTACCATGTCCACAGTGGCGAGGACTGCGCAGTGGATCAGGGCGGACGGGCGGACAACCCTCAGCAGCAGCTCGAGAGGGCAACGTCAACGCACAGCCGCAGCGCATTTGAATTTGTAATGAGATTACACACGCACACTCACACACTCGCATGCTTGGAGCCTGTGTGAGGTCATGCCAAATGAAATGAAATGTGTCCCCGCATGTGTGGGGAGAGTGGGCGGGGCTGGAGCCGTGGCGGTACGCTCTATGTGTGCCAACGACTGCAGCGCGCGGCGCATTTCCAACTGTTAATTGTGACCATAATTAAGGTGACCTCCACCAACGTGACGGGCTTCATTTGGATTATGTCGAGCCGAAGAGGGCTTTGAACGCTTTTCAATCGATTGTGGGAGCTGCGACCGGCGACCGGCGACCGGCGCGCTGCGAGCTTGCCTAACACGATTAGAGCAGATCGCATAACAGCTATCTGGATTATGGCTAAATTAGTAACATTGACATGATGTTGACTCTGCCATCGAAGCACAGGACGCACCCCTCCGGGGCGAATCACTCGATGCAAATACAGAAAGCAACCGCCCTTTGAAGCTTTATGGGTATTCAGGTATATATGCCACACAATTGAGTTCACATCATTTGAGGACACAATTTTGAATCATGAACTGGACGCATATTGAAAGCCTGAACAATGATGACAAATAAGGGTCAAGTGTGGACTCCCAGATAGACTATTCCTAGATAGACTAAACTAGCTCGCAGGATTCTCTCTTAGGAAAGCAAACTCCAACTCCAACATATATTTATCTCAGGCTAATTAGAACTGAACTAGTTCATGGAATTGGAAAAGACATTGGTTTACCACTCGACGACTTTCTGGCTATGCCTCAACACATTCTCGAGTTGCTAATAAGCTGATTTACCGCAGCTAAGCCAAACTTTTGATAATACCAGGTCAGAAGTTCTGTTGCTATTCGGAAGTAGGAATAAAAGTGATTTGCAAACGTAAAGTTTCGTTGCTCTGGCGCCTTTGACATCGTTTCATTTACGTCTCGCCTTTGGGTCACTATGCGAGAGCTGCCAGAGCAGCGCAGCTGGCAAAGAGAGCAGTCACACACACTCACACACTCACACGCTCTCATGCTATGCTGACTAACTGACGATAAAGGTAGCATAGCGGGTAGGGAGAGCTTTGAAGCGGTACGGATTTTAATCAACTTGGCTACAGCCGCAAATGTGTCCACACAAAGACAGAGGCGGGTCATATCATCATCATATTACATATGCATATGTGTATGTATCTGTGTGTGTGTGTATATTACTGTTACCTCTGCTCTGAGGCTGCGGCTGTCCCACAGACGCCTCCGAAAGTTCCACGACTTCAGCAGCCCTTTCAAATCTGTGCAAATATTTATTGTGCCTGCTGCTGGCACAGTAAGCACTCGCTAAAAGGTTGCGCTGCATTGAGTAAGTCAACCTAAATGCTTGTCAATCTGTTAATCAATCTATCAAACGGCTAATTTACTTAATTTCAGTCATCAATCAGACAGGCATTTAGTCAGTCTTTCAGCTTATCAACCAAACAGTCATACAGCTATGCAGTTCAGTCATTCAAAATATAAAAGTCAGTTAGTGGGTGATTACTGTCATTCGGTTAACCATGAGTTATTCAACTAGTCTATAAGTCAGTCAATTAAATAGTCAATTTGCTTACTAAGCAATATATCTTGCACTAAAACTTTCAGTCAGTCAGACTAAACTAAGTTATTTAGATAGGCTGTTAGTCAATCAATCAATTAGTCATCTAGTTTTTCATTTAAGCAATCACTAGCTCAGGCACTAAGCCCATGCGTGATGCAGTTGACAGTTGGACAGTATTTATTAAGTTTTTCAGTCACTCAATCTTTCAATCAATCAATCTCATCAATCGTTTTAAATTATTGTGCCAGAAAGCTAGTCTAAATGCTAGTCTGTTGGTTACTCAGTGGTTCAGTAAGTCAATCAGCGACTCAATCAATCAGTAAGTATTACTTCCAGCGAAACGTCAGTCAGTCTATTCGTCTTTTCGTCATTCAGTTGACAATCAATCGGAATTCAATCCATACTTCTTAGTCAATCAGTTAATCAATCAATCAATCAACCTCAGTCGCAGTATCAATCAGTCAAACATTATACAATAATGAGTCAACATCAGTGCGGCAGTTTGCTTGTCACTTAGTAACCAATCAACCAAGTAAGTCAATCAATCAATCAGCTTGCAATTAACAGAGGTGGAGTGCATCTGTGGGTAGCCAACTTGAAGTGCTCTTTGATCTGCATTAAAGTTGCTTAAGTTGCAGGTGCTTCAGTCTGCGCTGTCGCACATGTGCGAGTGTCTACTGTAGCGTAATCATGCAAACAGTTGCACAACTTGCAACTTTTGCGCTCTGCAGCTGCTTATCCCCTTCACATACTATAAAAGAATATTTGATGATGCAACTCAGTGGTGTGTCAGGCCCTCCCCCCTCCCATTTGCCCCATTAACACTCACATGCACAAGCAAACACACACACTCACGCACACATACATACGTACAAATTGCATTAACACATTCGAAATGCTGATGATTATCCTTGTGAACTGCTTTTGCTGGTGCTGCTCCTGCTGCCTGGGCGCTGCCTGCGCGCTGCAGTTTGACGAACTTTGTTGCACGATAAATAATGCAATTTGTAATTAAGTCAGTCAACCAAGTCAAGTGGGCGTCCACAGGGGCGTGGCGCAGCTGTGCGTAATTAGAAACCATTTGACAAGCGATGAGCAGCAGCAACAACAACAAGAAGCGAAAGCAAAAAAAAAAAAAGAAAAGCGAAAAAAACGAAAGCAGAAAAAATAAAAAAAATATGCGCAACTTAATTGAAAAGCGAACTAAATACCTGTGTGTGCGTGGGTGTGTGTGTGTGTATGTGTGGGAGTGTGTGGCAATGTTTGCAAAATTAAATATGCAGCAATGTTAATTAAAGCAAATTAGGTTAACCGCACAGGGGAAGTGGACGAGGCAGCTGGGCCAAGCGCGTCAGTGTGGCAGTGCGGCTCTCAAGATCCAACCGAACAACAATGCAAATTATGCGTGTGAGTGTTTGGACACCCAGACACACAGGCAGACAGACAGACAGACACGCCCACACAAACACACAGACAGAGCCAGACACAGACAGAGATACACATAATCGCAGCACCGCAAATATTTGCAACTTTTAATTATCCTTTGACCATTTGCATAGCCATGCAATATATACACATAACATATATAGATAACAAATTAATGCAAAAAGTTATACATTTTATATAACTAAATATATTTGACAATGGTTAGCAACTAACTAAATTATATTTATATATATAAATAAATATATCTATTATATATACATATCAGAATTAATTTGCTTCTGAATGTTGAATTTCATTAATAGAAATAGAAGTGCTGCGTATAAATTTTAAAAAATAAATGGAAATGGTAAATTCTATACAAAAAGATTTCTTAATTTGATTATGAATCTTTATCGGATCCATAAATATTTTAATATGCAATTTACCTTTGTTCTTTAATTTTTTCAAGTTTTTACATTCCGCACTACTATTTTTTTGAACAACCAATTTTTAAAACATTTTTCTAAGCGCGCAAAATATAATAAATTCGGATCGAAAATACCTTCTTTTTTATTTTTATCTTCGCATTAAATTCTTACCAAAAAGTAAATAGACAAAAAAAATTTATCATAAATATATCATTTAATATCATCATTTAATTTGATATTAGAATAAAATATTAAAAAGAGAAAAGGTTGAAAGAAAACCTATTTCGAAATAATATATTTTTCAGGCCGATTGTATTTCAACGAAAAAAAAATGTTCATTTGCTTTATGCTTTGTCTCTTTATCGTGACCGCAACTATTTATACGTAAATAATATTCTGTAAGTGAATAAAGCCAAACAAACATATAAACTCTATTTTAGTTTTTATATTATTATTTGCTCTAATTATTTCATATATATATTTTGCCAACAATAATTAAGTATACGTTGCTTAGGCCAAGTTCGGGCAACAGTTGCGCATGCCGTGGCTGGCCCCGTGGCAGGTCGCCAGGCAACGCTTGTCGCTTTGGATGATATAAACCTGATATTACCTACTGTTAGCAGCGCATTGCTCTATTTGCAGCCCTAATCCAAATCCTTTCGAAGGGCAGCAAAACAAGCGAAATGAAAATAAAAAATATCGTAGCATGCTTTTTCGGGCAGCTGTCGACGACCGCACTACTCGTGTGTCTGTGTGTATATGTGTGTGTGTTTGTGTGAGTATGTCATTTGTTGCAGCTTATGGCTTAATGCAACTGCTAGTCAGCCGCAGCCCCGCCTCCCACACACACCGCCCCAGCCCCCAACGACTACAGCTTAAGCCATTACGCAATTGTAAACGTATTTGCGAGAATTAATTTTTCGCATTGTGTGCTTGCCTGCACCAGACCATGCCACGCCCCATATAATATCTATCTTTATCTTTATCTCTCTCTCTCACTCTCTCTGTCTCTCTCTCTGCCTCAGTATGTCTTATTCGCTTTGTCACTCTGGGGTGCTAGCAGCTGTTCATTCATGGAAAACAATGAATGTAAAAAGCGAAAAGCAAAAGAAACAAAAGTAGGAAGTCATTTAAAAAACAGTGCGGTATGCATTGTCTCTCTCTGTCTGTGTGTGTGTGTGTGCACCGGACACTGCACTTTGTTTGCGCTGTCCTGCAGAGAGAAGCGGGCAGACAGGCAGCGGTATGGGTTGAGCTCCACTGTCAGCGGTCGCAGCTGCTTTCATGTTACGCACAAAAAGAAATCGCACGAAATATTTCAGAGAACAAACAAAATGATCCGAATGACGTCTATGGGAAAAACACAGAAAGGCTTTTGACCAGTGGCTCGAGAGTTTGCTTTAAAAACTGCAAAGCAATGGCAGATTGAGCAGATTAACAAATATTTCAAGGCTGCTTGAACATCATTTTCAGATATTCTCCGATTAATTTGATCCGATTTGCCAGCGACCAGGCATCCAATCTACCTCCCTCTCTCTGACTCTTTCCCTTTCTCTATCGCTTGCAAATTTCCATCTGCTGCAAAGACTTTTCATTTCCTTTGCTTTCCTCTCATTTCCTTCTTGCCCAATCTAAATCTTCGATTTGTGGCTGCTTCGAGCTGCTACGCATAGTCGAACATAAATGCGCGGTAGCTGCAAGTCGTGCACTTGCCTTGCTTTCCTTTGCAACGCGGTTTTAATGAAAGGCTGCCAAACAAAGTATTTGGTATTCGCGGCCAGGCACCAGACCAGCTACAGACCGCAAGCCTTTTCCAGGCGACACAAACGGCTGCCTCTTGCATTTCAATAAATGGAATAGACGAGGGTAGAGCGATAGGGAGAGGTAGAGGAGCGCGGAGAGGCAGGTCGTGAAGCGGCAAAAATACCTGTGCAGGCAGCAGCGCCTGGCAGGATATTACCAGGATACGCGGCCAATGGACAGTCTGGCCGGCTGCTTTGACGAGCCCCAAGCAGCGCTGGCACTTTTTTGGGCTTGTGAGCGCCACATTCCAAGTCAAATATTTAAAGAGCGAGAGAGAGAGAGGGAGAGAGGGAGAGGGAGAGGTAGCGAGGTTATTGCTGCATGCACACGCGTCACGGATACGGAAACGGAAACGTCACTTTGCGGTCAGCAGCGGCAGCAACTGCACACACACACACACACACAGAGTCACTTAGATGACCAACAGATAAGCCCCCTTTAGCCACCCCCACACTCCCTTCCTCTCCCGCCCTCTCTCACCCTCTCTCTGTCTCCTGCCAGCTGCGGTTGTGGCACGTTTCATTCAATTTATTTGCGATTTCCCGTTTCAATTCGTTTTGGCCGCCAATTACAGAACAACATGGCCATGGTCCGGCCGTGGCTCGTCACATTTTCGGGCGACAGGCAAATATGGCAGCGTCGTCCTGCAGTCGGAAATGTCCATTTAAAGCCTTTAACATCAAAGGGGTCCAGGCGGCCCAGAAAACAATCAGCAAAATAATCAGGCGGAACGTGTCGGGGTGAGCCGAGTGGGGCCAGCAGAGTGGGGCCCGGGCAGCGCCACAGTCTGTGCCTGCCAGATCATTAGCATATTGACATGTGGCCACAGTCGGTCACGTTCCATTTCATTTTCGATTCATTTTCGATTCATTTTGCTAGAAGGAGTTTCGAATCAATTTTCCTTCATTGTCTAGCGCCAAGTGTGGGGCATGGAGTCTTGATGTGTGTGTGTGTGAGTGAAGACAATACGAGTTGATAAGTCAACACACACACAGCCGCACACACACGCCGCCACACACGCACACCCGCGGGCCAAACAAAAGGCGAAGTAGAAGCGCAGCTGACAAAACTTAAAGTTCAAAAGAATAGGAAAACTGCTTACGAAACTAATTGTCTGCAAAACAGTAAGTGGCACACACACACCAGCACACACACACACCAACTCACACACACACCAACACACACACACAGACTCGTAGTAGTCGTAGTGGCTGACAGACAGCCTGAAAATGCCAGCAGGATGCGGATGTGAATACGGATGCGAATGCGGACGCTGCGTTCCGATTCCACACACACACACACACACACACGCAGCAGTGGCACACATGACGAATACTAATACACTGCGCAAAAAAAAAGATGCTTTAGTGAGTTCACAAATGGATCTCAATGGAGCTGCAATGAGGCAGCTTCAATTAGCTTACAAATATTATTTGCCCATATATATAATTCTTATTTTTTTGCTATAATATTATCTAAAATAAAATATATTTTGTTCAGTGTAGATAAAGAGAAAAGAAGTAGACACGCTGTGGTAGCTGGGCGCCTGTTGGCAGGACGCCGACTAGGCATTTGATATACTCTGGGCGAGTCTTAAGGCAGCTCCCAGACAGAGAGCAAAGCGTTGACAAGACGGCGACGCTTCGCAGTCAATTGATCGACTAAAAGATACCCTGCCACCGTTACAGAGATTGCGCTGATACTAAGAGTGGACTCTAGACTTTCTTATATAGATGTTATAAAGGTACAATCTATGTACTATACATCTATATAAATTATTATATAAATATAATAGAATTATTATTAAAAGACTTCAATTCGATTGAGAGATTACAGAGTGCATTACAGACTGCCTTGATGCACTTTCTGCCAGCAAGATAGATACCCTTTAGCTGGCGACATCTCCTGGAACTTTAGGGTATGAAAAATTGTTTTCGCTTGTTTGTTTTTTCCATTGCCATTGAGCTTTCAGCTCTTGAGTTCTTCAGCAGCAGCAGCAGTAGCAGCAGGAGCCACCGTTGCAGGCAGACAACTCAAACAAGCCAAGCACTCAACGGATTTAACAGCCGCAGTTGTGCGTATGTGTGTGTGTCACTCTCTCTCTCTCTCTCTCTCGCTCTCCCTCTCCCTCTCTCTCTCTCTCTTTCTCTCTCTCTCTCTCTCTCTTTGTCTGCAATCGCTAACTAAAGTATACACAATGTTCTGGCATTGCCTTTGACAGGCGTTGCAGTTGCCAGCTTCATAGCTCTCTTACCCCTCTCTCAAGCCTCTCCCCAACCCCTCTCCCCCCTCGCTTCTTTTTCGACTTCCCCAATTCCCTAGTCTCCTAGTAGCAGTTGCTATCTGCTGCTAGTGCATCTTCTTTGTCAGCCGATAAAAGTTGAAGCTGTGTGTTTTTCCACGTCTTCAATAACTTTGCGGCGCCCCGCACCGGCCACGCTCCGGCGCTCCGTTCATCTGCCCTTTTGGCCAAAGGACAGTTGCTCCTTTCTACTATTATTATTATTATATTATATACATATATATATAGATGAACTTTTTATTGTCTTCAGCAGCAACTTGGAAAAGGCCCCCAACTTGGCGCTGGCACAAAATAATATTTGCATAATGCCAAACGGACAAACTGCAGTTAAAAACAACTCCGACTACACGAGTGGCCAGTGCCAGACGTGCAGATACCCTGCAGTCTGTTAATTTTTATCAGAATTGTCTGATTGGCTCTAATAAAATGAGTATGCAATTCAGACTTGACTTTCTATGAATAAAAGAAAGGAGCATTTCAGCTGATTATCTAGACAAAGTTATTCTCTTCAGCTTATCATGCCCTGTCTATACTTTTTACAGGGCATGGAGTCGACGTCTGCCCAGCGACTGGCCAAAGATGACAAATGACATTAAAGAGGCTTAGCCAGCGCAAGCCGCATTGGAACTTGACTTACAACATCGTGAGAGAGCGAGAGAGAGAGAGAGGCAGGGCGAGCGTGATTGAGAGAGATGGAGCGTGGTCTACAAATTATGCAGGCTTGGCGCGTCCTTTGGCTAAAGCACCGCAGACAGCAATTATTTTGTGCAGCTGCAGCGAAATGCTCTTTGATCCTCTTTGGTCATATATTTGCTAACGACAATGACGATGTCTGCCATAGATTCAGGTGTGTGTGTGTGCGAATGTGTGTGTGTGTGTGGTTGTGTCGTTGTTTGTTTTATGAGCGCGCGCCTCGCCACTTGGCCCAAGTGCAACTGTGCAGCCAACTTTTGCCGTCGCGCAGTCAGCGCTTGAAACTTCTCAATGGCACTCGGCACAGGTCTAGCTGGCATTTGGGCACCGCCCGCCGCTCGGTCTGGCTGGCGTCCGCTGAAGTCATTCCCGATTCCGCCAGCTCCATTTATATACACATATTTTTTATTTTATTTCATTTGAGCTGCTCAGCACGTCGATGGCTGCCAAATTAGTGCAAATGGAGGCAGAAGACTTCATCGATTCGGGCTTAAGCGTTGCCAGCCCCAAAGACAAACGGCGCTGCCAACTCGCTTTAAACAAACAGAAAACTCTAGCTGCACCCAAACACACACACACACAGGCGGCAGTTGATGCCTTGCCAAAAACTTCATCATAAATTCGTTCGCTTCGCAGTTGGCTTCGTGGTTAAAGTTTTTAAATTTCTGCGAACTTTGATGAGCACCTTGCCAAGGCGACTCCCCGCATTTGCAGAAGTATTTCAATATTGCAATCTTTAATCTTCTTCTTCTACTTTGCATTGCAAACTCTTTATATTTGCAAATACTTTTGTATCTTCTAGATAGTTTTTAACATCTTGGTGCTTTCTTATCTTTTTGATTCGCTTACACCTTTTGGATACTTTCTTATCTTTGAGCTCATTTCTCATCTCCTAGATACTTTTCTATACTCAAGATTCATATCTTCCTATATATTAATTCATAATCCATATATACCTTCTTATCTACTAAATTCTTCTTGAACCTTTTTTCTTCTTTAAATCTTTTGCATCCACCAGAAGCTTCTATCTCATCTAGTTAGTAATTGTTACAGTATTTTCTAAATACTTTCAAATCTTCGAGATTATAGATACTTTTGTATCTAATAGATACTTTCACAGCTTCAAGATACTTTCGTATCATAAAGATACCTTCGTATCATAAAGATACTTTTGTATCTTATAGATACTTTCGTATCTTATAGAAACTTTAGTATCTTGTAGATACTTTCGTATCTTATAGATACTTTCGTATCTTATAGATACTTTCGTATCTTATAGATACTTTCGTATCTTATAGATACTTTCGTATCTTATAGATACTTTCGTATCTTATAGATACTTTCGTATCTTATAGATACTTTCGTATCT